>JAGPOW010000261.1:73346754-73357247 GCA_030014935.1 Caiman crocodilus | reverse complement strand
AAAAGGTGTGTTACCATGGGCCACTTAATATGACATGGTGAAGATCTCTGGTTGCCAGTTTTAAAGTATCTTTGCAATTTTTAAAGACTATGGATGACAATTTCCTAACTCAAAAAGGGTCATAGCCAACATAGGGGGATTCTATTCATTTTGACAGATAAAGAGGAATTGATATCTCAACTGACCATGACTTGATTATACTTGTTCAGAACAGTAGTATGTTGTTGGTATTTTAAAAAGGCCAATGTCAATAAACTGAAAACAGTTAAGAGTCAATTCATGTAAGGAAAAGAATTTAAACAGAAAAATATAGATGATCATCAGGAACTGCTTATGAACATTTTATTAGATGCTCAAAACTCGCAATACCACAATGGGAAAGAAAGCTCTGCTGCTAAAAACCAGCCTGGCTTAAAGGGGGAATAAACGCAGCTATAAATAAAGATGCATATATATCACAATTGAGAAAAAGGGAAAATTAAGTTGGGAAATGCAGAAAATTGATAAGAGAAGCAAAAGGATCCAAACAGGAATCTATGGTTAGTGTTAAAGTGTTAATTGTTAAAGACAATTAAAAGGCCATATTTTTAAATTTGTCAAGAATAAAATGTATACTACAATGGTCTGGCCAATTACTAGAGAGACATTGTAGAACTATCAATGCAAAAAAGGAGAAACATTCATAATATTTCTGTTTCATAATTGGGAAAAAACACAGATTATATACCTAATTTAATTGAATAGAAGATGACCCTGATTATAAAACAACCTCCAAATAATTAGATTCTATATATGAAAAGTGTATACATTTGTTATAATTTGCCAGGTATGGAATCTAATTATTGGAGGTTTACCTTGAATTTGTCCCCCTCCCACTGCTATAGCAGGGAAAATAAATTGTGGGATGGGGCAGGTAGCCCCTTTGGTCTTTGCTTCCTCACAACTTCTTCCCCTGGAAGCCCCTTCACCCTCTTCTTACTGTCAGACCCTGCTATCCCTGAGCATGTGGAAATAAGGAGCAAATTTGAAAACAATAACCTTGAAATTAAACATAGCTGTAGCAATTTGTATATAGTATTCATACACTTCGTTCATCCAGGATTGATACATGTTACCTTTTTTTGAAACTGCTACAAGTTTTAGCACAGGTACTTCATCACTTATTTATATGTAGTACAAACTAGGCATGATATTAGTCTAAAGTAAGCATGATTAACTATATAGTTCATTGGACTGGGCCCTAGTGGAATAAGCAGAATTTCAAGCCACAGTGACCCCATAGCTCAACAATGTTCAGTATGTGTGTGCAGATACCCTCAACAAAGGATCCATGTGTTAAATAGACCCCACTCATGACTGGAACCAGGTATTTTTGTCACAAATTCTGGGATGCTTCAAAAATGTATATACAGATGAGGTGCAACTGGTCCAGCTTCACCTCATGGAGGGTGGGGACAGACTAATCATATGAGCCAGGCTGAGAGAGGAGATGACAGAGAGAACAATGTCATGGTTCACCATAACTTGAAAAAGAATCTGCAGTGAGGGGGATTGCACTTAATGGGCACTTGCATATGTCTTATTAGATAGACTGAACTAGGCTATCCTTGTGATAGGTTCTCCTCAGCGTTTTCTCAGTCTCTTGGGCTAAGATCAAGCGATCAGGCCTGATCAATGTCTTAAAGGCAGAGATAGGGATCAACAGAGTGTTGGTGAAAGGGGTGGAAGGGGGAAACCCAAAGTTCAAAACAATGGCAGTCTGGCAAATAACCAGAAGATGGAAAGTGAAATGAAGAGTGGAAAAAAAAAGTCTAGGGACAGGTGGAAAGTGGACAAAGGTGGAGAAGCAGAGAAGAAAAATGACAAAGAAGATGGGAGAAACAGTGGAAGTAACAACAATGACAGAGACAGCTGTAAAGAAGGTGATGGGAAGAGGAACAAGAGCAGAGGGAAGACAGGAGCGGAAGAGGTTGGGAGACAGAACGGGAACAGCATGTGAAGGTACATTGGATGAAAGGCAGAAAGTGGCAAGAGCAGAATCACTAGGGTATAAATTGTCCAATAATGTCTCTATAGTTTGCTGTCTAGGCAACTCATTGCCACAAGCAGCAACAGTGTGTTTCAAGTTGAGGTGGTCTACCCATGTCAGAAAGGTCATGTTGCCAATCTGGCAAGTAGTGTGTGTAGCTGCTGGGAATGCAAGGTGGCTGCTGGGAATGCACGTTTTGGTCAATAATTCCCACTGGGATCATAAAATTAATCCCCATTATGAAACCAACATGGTATGAACTGACTCCTTTGTGCGCCATGTACATAGAGCCAATTATCAAAGTCTCATTTGGCGAAGTGCACTTGAACCTAATCCACTATTGCAATCATCTGGCCAGTGTGGTTGGCAAGCTGAAAATGATAGTTATGTTCCTATCATAAACACGCTTGAACCATTAGCAGCAGAATACCTTCGGATAACAAGTTGCAAGTGCAAGACGGAATGCCAGGGACTAGCATGCTCGTGCAAGCAGGTTAATGTGCCATGCACTCCCAGCTGCGAGTACTATGAGACAGCATGTTGCAATCCATATAATAACTACAGGGATTCAGAAACGGATTCAAAAACGGATTCAAGTGATGAAGAGACCTGAAAAACTGCAATTACCCATTGTATTAATGTTATATATACTGTTATATTACCATTGGATTAGACTATTACATTTTCCTATTGTTTCAAGACAAACATACATCTGTGTGTTTCATTGCTATTGAGTTATGTATTATGAATATCTGGCTTATCTGAATTCTTAAATTTAAAAAAATGTATTGTCTTATTCAATGTAACTAGAAGTTGGCTAGTCTGTGTTACAGTGTTTTCAGTACTGAGGCCTGCTATGAAATTTGTAGTGATAGAAATTGTGAGGTTTTAGGATTAGAGTACTGTTTACTGGGTTTTTTAATTACATTGGCTTGATACATAGATACTAATGCATCAGCCATCTTGGAATCTAATACGGCTACCATGATGGAAATGTTACGATTGATTTCCTCTGTGGGCCATGTGTTTTATAGTCATGCTCAGTGTTGGCTGCATTTAATCAACTTTAAAGCTAGTTTCCATTCCTGAGCACATGATGCTTTCAGCAACAGTTTAATGATAGTCAGAGTATTTAGTAAGATTTCTTTGTATGCAGTTATAAGACAAGAGGGGTTTTTCCCCATGCCATTTGAGGGGGAGGAGGAAACCTTGACTTGTATTAGAGTAAATACAGTAAATACGGTATTTCTATCAATATACAAAATACTTTCTACTCTGACAGCAAGTAAGGCTGATATTAAAGAGCAGCTACTGCTTTTAAGTACTTTTAAATTAGCAAGTTAACATAATTTGCACAGATAATAATATGCATTTCAGAATGTACAGATTTAAACTGATAGATCCAGGGAAAAATAAAATAAGTCATACTTACTATTTGGAGAACTCTATATTTAAATACCACTGACTCGGAAAAAGACTTTGGGGGTCCTGGTAGATAAATATCAGATTATGAACTCCTGGTCTAAAGTTCTGGTTAAAAGGGCTAGTGAAATACTTTGATGTATAAAAAGCAGTAGAATATTGAGGAGGAATGACAATATCTTACCTCTTTATTTGGCACTGGCACAACAATTACTGGAATTGTGCCCCCAGTTCAAGAAGGATATTGAAAAATTGTAGAGGGTTCAGAGAAAACTTACAAGGATAAATAAAGGACTGGTAAACAAGCCACGTAACAAGATGTAAAGAGTTTAATCTATTCATCATAGTACAAATGCAACTTGATCAAAACCAATTAACATCTATACTGGGAGCAGAAATTAGGTGATAAAGGACTCTTCAGTCTAGAAATCAAAGGGATAACTAGATCCAAACACTGGAAGCTGAAGGTGGATAAATTAAGGTGCACATTTTTAGCACTAGAGGCAATTAATGGAGTGGGCTATCCATTATTGGGACCTCTTAAAACAAGATTGGGTGTTTTTTCTACAAGAGAGTCTTTATTTCAAGCACAGATATTGGGCTCCAAAAGCTCCAACTAGCTATAAAATCAGACCTCAAAAATGTGTTTTAACTTAATAGCTGGTTGCTATTGAACCTTCATTTTCATATGTAGCATGGTTTCCCCTGTGGCTGGCAGCCCTGTCAGCTGTGGACTCCCAGCCAGAAGGGCATGACATGCCTAGCTGGGGCTGGGAGTCCCGCAACTGCTGAGGACTTGTGGCCTCAGCAGCTGCAGACTCGGGGTCCTGGCAACACGCTATAGCTGGTGGGACCCAAGGTCCAACACCTGTGGACACTGGGTCCCTGCAGCATGCCTCATGGAGATTTCCCCCATCCTGGAGGCGGTGGGGGGTCATGACACCTCTGGGGGGGAGGATCACTGCAGTGGTGACCCTCACTATCCTTGGGGCATGTGAGGTGATCCTGTGGCAGGCTTCCCCTGTACTGGCAATAAGGAATGATGGGATCTAATGCATAGTCTTGTGCCTCCTGCCATGCATGTGTGGCATAGCAGAAGGTGTGATTATGTGGATCACATATTAGATCCTATTGTGCCTTTACTTGTATGTATAGAGGGGGCCTATAGTTTTACATTTTATATTGCAATGCTAGGTCTGATGTTAAACCTGTCTTCTACCCAACTTCAGACTAGTATGGCTAACTACTTCTTTCTGCTCATGAAAAGCAAAATGGACATTTCTTTCAGGATTTGAAAGTTTAACAGGTTATTTTAATAAGCCCATTATTTCCATTTCCTAAGCAGGCTATCGTGGATCTTACTCTGCCTGTGAACTGGATAAAAACAGTCAGTTAATGTACTAAAGGTCAAGATTTCAGAACTGATGCTACAAATGCATTACAACCAACTATTAATAATTCTCTCTTTTTTTAAGGGGTCTGGTCATGTCCAAGGGAATGCCAGCTACATTTTTCTTAATGTATGAGCACAAGTTACACATAACAACCTAACAACACAATACTGCCTCTTTAATGCTAATCTATTCCTTGCAATCTACTAGATACATGTAGAATCATTGGTGTGTATCAAGAGAGCAAAATCAGATTCTGAAAATATCTGAAAGGATGCACTAGAGTGTACATAATAATGTATTTTAATCTGCCAGGCCTTAAAATTAATCATGAATTCCCACAGAGATTTTAATAATTTTGAGATGATGTTTTTTTTCATATAGTGATATTCTTGGACAGAGTTCTTAAAACGCCGCATGGAAAAGGCTGGGGGAGGGGAAATGGGGATATTTCTCAATTATCAAGTTAGATAAGATACTTGTATGAGAGTTCCTGTTTAATTGGTTGTTTTATTCTTTTTTCTTCTAATGGCTAATCAGTAAGGTTTCTCAAATACAAACTTTTGCCACATCATAAAGTTGGCATAGAGCATAAACTTTATGTATTTGGCAATCTTCTTTAGGCAACAATTCTCACCTTGCAGATCCATGGACTAAAAAACCTGTGATGTTTTGGAACAGTTTTCAAACCATTGCATCTGGATGATGATGGCTGCCTTTGTTTCAAAGTCAACAGCCAACTCCGGCAATTGGTGGCCTGCACAAACTCCTATTGCCCATAATGAGAGTTATGCCTATGCAAGAGTTGTAGAATTTGATCTTTTGTTACTGCCTAAATACTTTTACAACTTTTGTCCAGGAAAAACAAAGACTAAGGACTTAAACAAAACCCTGAGATGTATAAGCAGGGTTCCAAAAGGCTTCTAGTCAGTGGGAGCTGTATAGATGCATCTAAGGCCAGAATCATGGCTTAAGCTTTGTAGTGCCTATTACTAATATATTTTATAACTGTCTCTTTTAAGGCCATTACAGAAGCAATATAATGATCATGAAACCAATTGTTTCTCATTTTAAGTGTTTTGTCTTTGATAAGTGGCCATACATAAAATATAGTAAATGTCACAGGTATTGCAGAAGGTCTATGATTCTCAGGGCCAAAAGGATCATACACAGAGTACCGTCCGAGAACAAGCTGTTGGATGAATCAAAACAAAATAGTTTTAATACACACAAAATTCCATAGGCAAATACTTAGTTCTGAACCCATTTTACTGCTTACCAGATAACGTGTACTTCAGAAGGGACCAAGTCACTGAAACCAAGCAAAGAACCTATAGGCACCTTCAAAAAACAACCTTGTAATTTTTTTGAATTGAAGCATATTACTTATCTTCCTCCATTTATGCAGATTTTGCACAGCTGTTTACACTAATATGTGTTAAAATGGGTAATTACCACAGCAATCACAGTATGAAACAGCACTCCAGCTACATGTTAAATAGATAGCCTTCAATCTCTCTCTCACACATACACACCTGTTTCAAATGCTGGTAGTCTCTCCTACTGGATTTTTCTGCGACTAGTGCATTTCTGAACAGGCACACAATATTTGACGTGTTTTAAGCTACAATACTAACAATTTCTTGGTTGTGTTTCTGTTTCCCTATTTTAATGGTTCAGAGAGGCAAAAGACAAACTGAGAGTGATGTTATTACGAGAGGGTAGGTGAAGGGGTAGAGGAGAACTGGGAACAGCTGAAGTGTGTCTGACACAGCAGTTTCTCGTCTGTACCACTATTTTATTTTTTATGAGGCTGCAGCAAATTGATGGCTTCTGATACCATAGTCAATAAAACATTGTGTAAATTTCAGCTATGGACTGGAAAGTGATTGGATTAGAAGGGAGGTGTTGGGTTCATCCATATCTGAAGTTGTTGGTGTGCCATAACCCATTACCAGGATATACTTGAGTGAAACTAAGACAGTCCCTCATAGCTAAGATGCCAGTTAGTCTCCTGCTGAGACCCTAAAGTTCAACTTTCCTCTAGGTTGCCCCATTCTCTCAAGCAAGACAGTCCACCATAAGTCTAACATGTCCTGTCTTATCCTAGGGGAGAATTTTTCCAGGGAGTTTGTCAAAATGCATGAAATAAGGAACCACATAATGGCTTGGCCTACACAGTCCAGATTTCTTTTGCAGCCTTGGAAAAAGAGCATTTGCCTATAGCAGGAGATCTGAGTGACATGGAGGAAACATGCATACTTTCATACTCTCACGCAGCATTTACTATATAAACTCACATTTGTAGTAGAAATTAACATACTTCTGGACACAGGCACTGCTGCTACTGGTGGGCTCTTTCTGACAACACACAATGCAACCAGCAGCTTTCTTTAGCTATTTCCATAAACTTACCTTTTCCCAGTCTATTCTGTGAGCAAGAACTCTGACCATTTTAGGCCCTTGAGGTTTATGGTTCAGTTGGGGCTACCCATTATTCTGATACCTTTAGTGTCTTTCTCTGCTTGCCTTCAACACCCTCCCTGCCAACTGCATACAATATTGGGCATACAACCAGGGTCATGGCTCCCTGTTATCTCCTTATGTTTCTCCTTGGCTGGTAGGTCTGTCCTCTGTGTCCCCCTGGACACACTCATGCTGTGACCTGTCAAAGCCTCTTCTCTTTTCCTGCCCAAACACTAATGCCCATCCAGCATTTATACCCTCGCGTGCACAAAGTACAGGTCTAAACACTAAGAGAATGTGGTCCTTATCTGTGCTGAACTGAGATTGCTGCAGTTCAGGGAGACAAGGTACATCACCTTTGGAGACCCTCAGATGCTGGAGTCAGTCTCAGACTGATTGATGAACTGGGTGATAAGTAGGATGAGGCTGAGAGTAGTTGTTTCTGGTTTAATGGCTCTCCAGGGGTGGTTGTGGAATATAAAAATAGCTAGAGCACAGAGAAATTTAGGCCAAACTCCTAACTTCTCCTGGCCCTGGAAACTGGAAACAGTGGGCAAAATGCTCTATCTGGGAGTTCTTCTGTACCAAGGAAACTCTGAGGCATGTGTTTCAGCTAGTTTTATGGTCTGCCTCAGTCCATATAGAGGAACCTAGAAACAGAGCCGATTGATTGATATGGTCATAAAATAATTGGAAATCCTCCTCCTTTTTACTAATTTAAAGCTAATATCACTCTGTGCAATTAAAAGGAAGTACCAGTAATACCATTATGCAGACCAGCAACAAACAAAAGGAAGCTGCAACCTATTAATTCCAACATAATTAAACTATTCCAACTCCAGCCTTAACATCTCACTTGTGCACATGGAACAAGAAATGTTATAAGGGTCTGAGGTGGATCATTAACAGGGATGCAGGTTTTCTATTTCCCATGGAAAAAATGTGGATTTCCCCTTTTAACTAAGAAAATGCTGATTGTTCATTTTAACAGAGAAACACGTGAATTTTCCACTTTTGCAAAGATCTCTCTGCAGGCTGGCAGAGTTCCAGCCTGCAAGAGGCTGGGGAAAGCAGAAGGGTGGCCAGGTAGGGGGTGCCATGTGTATGTACAAGTGCATGTGGCCACCAGGCAGCCTGAAGAGCACCTCCCGGGTGGGGTGGGGGGTGGAATTGAGGACCCCATAGTGAGGGAGGGAGGCAGTTGAACGCTGAGGTTAGGGCTGCTGCCCAGCCCAGGCAGTACATGAGGCTTGGGGCCTGGGGCTAGCTTGCATAGCCGCAGGGCCCAGGTGGGGAGTGAGACAGAGCCATGGGTGGCTAATCTGAGGGGTTGTGGGGTAGGGCTGGCTCCCCGCCACTGCACACTCCTGCAGGGGGCGGTGGGGAACATGCCCTCCAGATCTGTGTGTAGGAGTGGGGTGGGTGTAGGCTCAGCCTCCCTGCCCTACTGCCCCTGGGAGCCCTTGAGGGTGGGACCCAATACAGCAGGGCAGAGCCAGGCTGGCGGGGCAGCTCCTTGCTGCTGCAAGACCCGCACCCCCATGGCAAAGTGCCCCCTGCCTGCCTGGCATCAGCAGAAGGCACAACTCTGCCCTTCCACCCCCACTACTGCTGGGTGGGCAGGGGATGCTTTGCCAGGGTGGTGTGTGGCTTGCAGTGGGCAAGGAACTTCCCCTCCTGGCCCTGCTCTGCCTTGCCATGCCATGTCCCACCCTCTGGGCTGCAGAGGCCCCAGGGGGAGAGCAGCATGGCAGGGAGCCTGAGCCCACAGTCTACACTAGTCCTCCCCTCAATGGGCTCTGCTCTGGCTGTACTGCCTATGTGGGAGGGGGAGCCAGGCTCTGTGCTCTGCTCCAGCAGCCGCTGACTCCCATGGGTGGTAGCCATGGCTCAGGTGCTGCTGTGGAGGGCAGGGGGCTGTGGACACATGTTCCTGATCCCATAGCCCTGGCAGCTGGTGGCCCCCTCCAGCAGGGCTGGGGGGGGCAGTGGGATGTGGGTAGAGAGTCAAAGGCACCAGCAGGGCTGGGGGGGCTGTGGCTGGGGATTGAGGGGGCATCAGCAGGGGTGGGGTGCTGTGGTTTGGGATTGAGAGGCCTGGACCTGCATCTTGGTAAGCAAAGGGGGCAGGGGGAGCTCTGACTTTCCATGATAAAAAATCCAAAATCAAATAGCAAAATTTATAGGTACTTAGAATTTGTTTTATTATAGTGATTGAGGCACTGGTAGGCTTTGTTTTAAAATTTTAAGTATATCAATAAAACATTGTCTTCAGTTGACACCTACATATACAGTGGCATTTCATTTTAATCACAGTTTTGGTGGGGGTTAATCAGAGAATTTGCAATTTTTAAACAGAGAAAACCAGGATCCCTGATCATTAGGATTAGGTACCTTGTTGTAATTTGCTCTTATGAGCAAATCTCAGTCACAGACAAAGGTGAGAATAAACATTACTGACATTTTACAGAAATGGAAGCTGGAAGACAGAAGGAGAAAAAGCCCATGGCTTGTCCAAGGTCTTACAGGAAATCAGTGGTAGGCATGAGAATAGACTCCTGGACTCCTGACTCTTTGGAAAGTAGACTATGTTCCCTTTTTCCATTGCTATAAATACTTAGAAAATGAATACAACACACATGAAGATTAATGAAATCTACCCTTTCAGCTGGAAGTTGAGCCATACAGCTGCATCTCAGACCTTCAAATCTAGTACTGCTAGCTAGGGACTAGAACAGGCAGTCCCCCTGTGACACTTATAGAAGGTCTCAGTATGCTGTGGTCTCCCCACATCAGTCCCTTCCTCTTTTCACCATTCATGGATATCTCCCTGATAGCCAGTACATCGGGGATAGGTCTTGTTAGTCTGCAGCCTTTGTGGGGATTTCACAAATGGTGGGGCCTTATGTAGCCTTACTATATAGGGGAGAATACCATTCAATGTGATTTTGGAAAAAAGTATTAGCATCACTGAACTCATTTATAAAAAGCTCTGATGTTCATCATTGCTTTAATTTGATAGACTATAATGAGAGTGAAATATATTTAGAGATTTCATAGTTTCATAGTAACTAGGGTCAGAAGGTGCCTAGAGCAGGCCATCTAGTCTGACCCCCTGCCAATGGCCGGAAACAAGTGCTGGGGTCACAGGACCCCAGCCAAGTACCTATCTAGTCTACTCTTGA
>JAGPOW010000261.1:73314191-73333544 GCA_030014935.1 Caiman crocodilus | reverse complement strand
GAAATAGGGCAGGCTCTTTTTTCCCGGGCATCACCAGGGGTAACTAGGACCAATGGTCACAAGTTACTGGAGAGCAGGTTTAGGTTGAACATTAGGAAATATTACTTCACTGTTAGGGTGGCTAGGATGTGGAACCAGCTTCCCATTTTTCATATAATTCCAGCAGAAGTCCATCTCTCCCTTTCTTTCCTGCAAATTTTTAAGCAGTCTTTTACCTCTCTCATACTTACCTTCTCCTCCAGTTTTTGGTTTTTTTCCATCCTCTACTCCTCCCTTTATCCTGTTAAGGAAAAATTTAATTTTTCTTTCATCCATTTCTCTTCTTTTGCACAGGTCTTTATACAACTCTGCCACTGTGTCTAACACCTTTACACACTCTTCTATTCAGATTCTTTTGGCAGTTATCACTGCTTTCAGTTTCTACCTTCTTTTCCTCAATTTCACTGAAAAATACTTACACCACCCTTCCCCCTTTTCCACCCAAGGTGCTCTGGTCAGAAAGATTTTCTCATCCATTTTCTGCTTGAACCATTCTTCAGTCCATTGCCCTACATCTTCCAGTTCTTCTTTCACTCTAACCCCTCTTACTGCCTCCTATAATAAGTTCTGCTACCTTGCCTGATGTTCTTCTATCTCTTCCAAGCTCTTCATCTCTCTTTGATCAATATTTCTGAAAAATTCACTTGTTCTCTTTATCATATTCCGTCGCTCCCAGACAATTTTGTAGCATCTCCATCCTTTATATAGTTCCACATATTCTTGACAGGTCTTCTCATCTTGTAATAATTGAACATTTCACTTCCACTTCCCTTTCCTCACCTTTGCTTTTTTTTCTAAACTCAGTTCCATTCTCAGCATCCAATGATCACTGAAGGTCATATCTAAGATCTCCTTCTTTCCAGTCCCCAGCCTATTTGAAGTTAATACAAAATCAGTACTTGACACCTGTCTCCCACTCAGTTCCATCCTCGTAATCACCTTCTCACCGGCCTATACAGCCTTTAAACCTCCTTCTTTTATTATATTAATCAGTACTTTTGATGAGCTGTCTAGCTCTCCCTCCCCTCCATCCCTTCTCCTATCCCCCACCTTGATAATACAATTGAAATCCCCCACAAGAATTGCCTGCCTACCTCCACCTACATATACCTCTAATTTCTTAAACAGGCTGATTCTTCCTTCTCTTTCAGCCATTGTGTATACATTTAAAATCTCTAACACTTTCTTTTCAAACTCCACCACAATCTATCGCAGTCTCCCTTCCACAATCACTCACATGTGCTATACTTCCATTTCCTCACTCTTGAGCAAAATTGTGACTCCAGATACACAAAATTTTAGTCCTCATCCCCATCTCTTTACAAAATGCTGTAAGCCCTCTCCCATGGGCTTCCACACTCTTGTAAACATATTATGTCCATTTTACCCCACTCAATATTGGCATAATCTTATCCCACCTCTTCCTTGATAACACACTTCTTACATTTATAGATGCATGCTTATTCATTTTAATTTCACTTATTATCTACTACTTTTGAGTCTTCTATGTTGCTGCTTGATGTCATTGGCTCTAATCTTCCCCCTCTTCACATCCCCATAGTCTTTGCCATTGTTTTATTGCTTTAACATTTAAGAAAGTGGCTGTTTCCCCTATCCCCAATCTTAGCTTCTCCCTCCCTTTTCATCAACTCTTCTCCCTTCCACTCTCTATCTTTGCCCACCTTCTTTCTAAGCTTCATAGTGTGTGATATCTTCCTTTTTCCAGTTTGGCTCTCTTCTTCTTTCTCCTGCTTTATCCTCACTCCTCTTTCCTGTATCATCCTCTTTTCTTTCCTTTCTCCCTCCTCTGCCTCCAAGTCATTTGTTCCACCTATCTTTCCTTCTTTTTCCTCCTCCGTTGCCAGCTGTGCCACATCAAATACTTACATTTCACTCTCTTTCTCCCCAGCTCTTCCTTCTGTGTCTCCTCCACAATCATGTGTTCCAACTCAACATCTTCTTCTTCCCCACCTTCCCTTTCCTGCCTCTGTTGTTCCTTTGTGGATCTATCTTTTTTGAGAAGGGCCAAGGGTATCATGGCTGGAAGTGTCTCTCTTCCCCTCAAATAACACACTTAATATTTCTTGGCATTCCACCACCCTATGCCCTTTCCCTTCCCATCTACAGCATATTGTATATCAGCAGCATATAGCCAGGTGTCCTTTCTTCCTACAATTGCTACAGAGTTCAGGCAGTCCAAAATACATTGTAAACCCTCAGTGTGGTCCTCCTTGGATTATTGGTGGCAAGTATATTATCCTGCCAGAACACATCCACCCTCATTACTACTTGAGCTGTCCACAATTCCTTCCATATAGTGTATTTATCACATATCTTCTTGACATACTTTTGTACATAATTCTTTTTGTACATAATTCTCTAAACATTTTTCTACCTCCCCCATCTCAAGCATGTACATTCAAATAATTATTGTCTTTTCCTTTGTCTTTTCTCCTGCAATAAAACTTATCCCTTTAAATTCTTCTTTTTAATCTACTACCACATAAGTCCTCCAAAAATCCTCATAACCTTCTCAGCTTCAATATGAAATTTCCCAAGACTTTCAGTTAGGAAAGGTGACCAGGCTATTCAAATGTTCCATTTTAACATCCAAAACTTCAAACAATATTTTTTCTATGAAGTCATATCTATTCACTGTCCAACTTTGTTCTCCTTTCTCTGTTGCTATTGCTCTTATCCTCAGGTGTATATTACCTGCCACTCCATGTCTTGCTTCCTCTCATAGAATCATAGAACATGAAGGTTGGAAGGGACCTCAGGAGATCATCTGGTCCAAGCAGGACCATGACCAACTAGATCATCTGAGCCTTGTCTACCCAGGTCTTAAAAACCTCTAAGGATGGAGACACCACAACCACACTGGGTAACCTGTTCCAGTGTTTTACTACCTTCTTAGTGAGAAAGTTTTTTTCTAATATCTAACCTAAACTTCCCTTGCTACTACTTGAGACCATTGCTCCTTATTCTGTCATCTTTCACCACTGAGAACAGTCTAGCTCCATTTTCTTTGGAACAACCTTTTAGGTAGTTGAAGGCTGCTATTAAATCCCCTCACAGTCTTCTATTTTCCAGACTGAATAAGCCCAGTTCCCTTAGCCTTTCTTCATAAAGCCTCATCTTTTTCTTTGCAGGTATGACTTATTCTTCCGAGTAGTCTTCCTCTTTCCTTCAATCATTCCTCATTTCTCCCTCCTGACCATTCTCCTCCTTGTCTTCCTGCTGGCTGGACTCTCTCCTCGTTGCTTTCTTCAGTAAAGGCACCTCCAAAACCGCTCATCCCACCACACTTTTCTTTCATAACTTCTTTTGTCCCTTCTTCCCCACTTCTGCTCTCCAATCAGCATCTCATCTCTTGGTCTATTTTCCCTTTCATAACTGCCACTCTTTTCTCCAAAACATCACTGATGTTATTCTAGGCTCCAAGAACTCCAACTCCTCCTCCATCCTGGTGCTCTGTCGCTATTCCTCCTGCCATGGATCAAAGCAGTAAAACTGGGTCTCCGTACATCTGCTACACTTGATCTTACCCAAGGAATGGCCGACCTGCTACAATGACAGGTTAGTGCAACCCATCTGAATAAAATACATGGTAGTATCCATTGAGCAGAGTTGCTTTCAGTGCTGACTCTTTTTCAAGTTGAAGGGAGTCACTACATTGAATTCAACTCCCTCTTCACTCCTACAGCTGAGCTGTGCCTTTCCCAATTTCAATGAGTTCTGTTTTTTTAACCAGCCTTAAACATCTGGCAAACATCACTGAACAGTGTCCCAAACAGCTTACCCAGAATCCCTCTGTCACCCCCCCCCCCACGCTCAGTGCATAGGATTAATTTGGCTCCACCATCCATGAGGTGGAGCTGGACCAGGCTGCTCTGTGCTTCATCTAAATAAACATTTTTGGAGCATCCCAGGACTCTTGACAAGACCACCTGGTTTTAGTCATGAGTGGGGGGGAGGGGCGGAGAGCGCTAATTAGCTCATGGCTCCTTTGGTGAGATATATCTAGAGTGCACGCACATACTGATCAATGCTGAACTGTGGAGTCACCATGGCTTGAAATGCTGTTGTCTTTTCTGGAGTCTAGCCCAATGAACTACATGGTAAATCCTATTTAGGAAGTGAAGGCCATTGTTATTTGTTTTATAGCTCTTCATGTTCCATTTCAGTAGCTATTTTGAGCTCTTTTGCGAAGTGCTTAGAAATCCAATGTAGTAGCTATTCCTGAAGTGATTAATTAAAAGGAAAATGTCAAGTAGTTACTGCCCAAACTTGAGGCTCTTCAAAACCATCATACCTTAGCGTTTCAATCTCAACTGAAAGCTGCTTATCAGATCTGAACCTGTTCTTATACATAGCTTTAAAAACCAAGTGTAGGAAAAAAGTATTTCTGTAACAGATTTTCAGCCATAGTTTATTTCTTGTTATGCTCTCATTCACTTTGCCTTCACTGTAGCTGGTGTCCTTCATTTCATGAAAAAGTCATCAATTTCAGCTCAAAATTATAAAAGCACAGTTCACATTAAACCTATAAAACTGAATTTTATGAAAAGTGAAAAGTCAGTAAACTAGCCAAAAAATTAACAAATCCCTAAAAGTACTAATTAAGTATGATGTCTGTAATATGGTAGGGAATCTGTTTCATATTTTTAGGATCAGTTTTTCAGAAGCTGCAGTCCTCAGTGATAATTACCAAAATAGCTACACATAAAAAACTTGTTATGGATAGACATCACACCTCACAAGCATCAAGAACACCAGTTAGCCTGTGAGTAACCCCATTTTGAGAGCCCTCCTGCATCTCCTGTTTTTTTGTGACTTCAGCTAAAAATTAACACTGGCAAACCAAAAGATCTGTGGTGAAATTGGATCTTCAACAAAGTCAACCCGCTTCACTCCTCCCCTATTCTCTGACACTTCCTTAGCAGGCTGGGCAGACATGGCAAGGGACAGTGAGGAGAGAGGAGCTGCAGAGACCATCGTTGGGACCCCACCCCGCATGGTGCTCAGGCTCTGGGAGGCGCTTGAGGTGATTTGAGCCTGCAAACCTGGCAAGTGGCTGGGTGAGGTGGTGAGTGGATTGGTGCAGGAGAGCTGGCCCTGGGAGGAGCTTGAAGTTGCTGGGGCCCCACACGGTGTGCAGGTCGGTGCATGGAAAGTCAGCACTGGGAGCAGCTCGAGGCTGCTCAAGTTAGCCCCAGCTCTAGGCCAGATAACTAGAGCCTCGCAGTGTGGCTCAGCATTAAATTAAAAGAGCCCTGGTCCCCAGAACAGAACCTGGGAAGAGGACAGATCCCTGACATGAGGCTGGGGAACTGGAGCCAGTAAGGGCTTGGATCCCGTAGGAGCTCCCTGGGTGCTCAGCGTGAGGCACAGAGCCCAGAGGGAAGTACCCACAACTTAATGCCAATGGCTGCAGGAAGTCTGAAACAGTGTGGGGACCCAGAGGCCAGATCGACAGTCCCCAGAGGAAGGACTGTGAGTTACTGTGAGGAACCTGGGTCCTGCAGGGGAGATGCCCCCAGACAAGGGACCCTGGGGGGATTGGGCAAGGGGGAAGGCCCTATACACTCTCCGCTCTCCAGGGTCGGAGGGGAGGAGACCCCGGGAGGAGACCCCAAATATACACTGGGGAGGGTTCTGTGGAACCCCCAGGGGCCTTGTGGGGGAAGACCCTATCCCATCTGAGGGACCAAGTGGTGGGACCCCAAATGGGGTGCGTCTAATATCTGGTACAGTTATGTTTCCTATTCGGTGTCTATTGTTTTGGTGGTGTTATAAATAGTTAGGTGTATTAATTCTGTATAATGGACTCTATAAGGATGTCTTCATTAGCTTACCCACTTGTGGTATACACTTGCTGGACTGACTGTCCTGGGATCCACCCTTCTTCTGGGCCTGAGGCACGGGTACTTACTCAAATGCCCTCCCTAGGGCAAACTTCCTCTTGCTAACAGACCTTTACATGTATATTTGTATCTATATCTGCAATTCTATCTATCTTAAAGAGTTTTATATAAATGTTGGTAACTCAATAAATTGTATATAATTAAGAGCTTTGGGCCTGGGTAACTCTACAGGGGAAAGAGGGATCTGCCCGAAATTCTGCCTGAAACACAGCGCTCCCTCCTGCTTACCCATCTCATCTGACTGAGAATAGGACATACCCTTGTGCGTACCCGGGTTACACTAGGATGCAGCAGAATTGACCTGCTTTATATGGAAGAAGTAAATTTCTTTCTATCCACTGAGAAACAAAAGGTATTTCCTTGTTTAAAGCAGAAGATAACAGAGACAGTGGATATTCACTGAATGGGGGCATAGGGCTGAGCAGCCCAGGCATCTTGCTAGAGCTTCAGGAACAGGAGTTTGAACCCTATTTTGGATTCCATTTCCTGCCAAAGGTTTCCCCTATTCATTTCAGCTGTAGACAGGAAACTGAGTCAAAGAAGGCCAGATGTGAAGCCATCCTATGTTATTCCCTCATGTGCCACTGGCTCCAAAACTCAGTGGGAATTAACCATGCTAACTTGATGGAGCTGTACAGCTGAGGTGGACCTTTAACTTTGAATACAGCTGAATTTATGCCTTTATTTACTTTTCCAAACACAAGACCATGTAAAGTTTGTGACTGAATACCATTCCAGCCTTTCCCATTTTTTCTGCATCTGTGGCAAACTGGTCAATACACGTCCCAATAATGGGGGAGATTGCTGAAGCTGGTGTGAAGCAACATGGATCTAATGAGGCTGCTTTAGATGAACACAGAACCAAGTCTGTTATTTTCAAAGTCTGTTATATTTAAAAGCTGCCTTTAAATAATACCAAGGTTGTAAAGTAAAATCAACAAAATGCAGATTGAAAGACAAAGCTGCCACTGTTTTAAGGGGGGACTGAAAAATAAAGCCATGATAAGGAGAAAAATAGATATCATCAATTTTACCTCTTATTTTGTTACTTAAAAAGCAAACATAGTCATGGACAAGCATAAAGAGGAAAATGTTTACAATTTATCTACAGTCTTCTGCCTCTCAGGTAAAAATGTAAAATGTATGCAAGCAGTTTTTAAGATGCATATTATGTTTCTGATAGACCTGAACTGCTGGAGCAAATCAGATCTCTCAGTTAAATATGCATTTATACATTTTAAAAAATGTATAACATTGACTATATCAGATGTAATGGCTCCTCTAGAGTCATTAAGGTTCACAGTGTAGCTTTTTATTTGATTTTGTATCAATTTGTAGTATGGACTGTCATGATGTTAATACAGATGTATGTTAATAACAATATGGAAAACTGGGTAACTGACAGACATGGCAACCATTTTTTCATTTCAACACCCTAGCCCCTTAAAAAATATATTAGGGCAAATATTGTCCTATATGATCTTCTAGGCACTGTGGCAGCGTCTCATATGTTCTGCATTTGTGTCACAAACATGGAAGTCTCATTGAGACTAATGAGCATTTCATACATGGAATGAACAATGCAGATCTGCAATGTAGGGCAGAAAGAAGGCATTTGGCCGAAAACATTGAGTGACTCAAGTCTACACTGTAGACCTGTACAGATCATTTTTACCAAATGGAATCACTTTCAGATCATGGGGCAGGAAGCATGAAGAGACTTGGAAAAGGACTGAATTATTTGCATTTTGTTAAATGTAAAAATGTCCATTATAATTTTAATCAAAATATGAAGGGAAAAATACTTCTGGGCTTTGTTCATACACTCCAAATTTTGGCCCTTGGAAGTTTATCCAGCCAATTCGTAAACACTTATAATGGGGAAATGCTATAGAAAAAAAGACGCATTCCTACAATAATTTTGAAACCAAATATTGAAATAACTCACCAGCTTATAGAAGAACCCCTTCATGTAAGGGAAAACAGAGAAACTATAATGATTTTCAGATACAGTTGACAAGAGACCATTTAGTAAACTTTTATTTTTTTTAACTAACAGTATGCAGAGATGCTGTATTCTAGGCTGCTACTAATAATCTCATCAGAATGCAAAAGCAGTGACTGTGTTATAAAACCAATGATCTGTTATATTCTGCAAGAATTTACAAAAGCCTAATGTCATTTACTACACCATGAGAACCATACTTGGATTTAAAAAAAAACAAAAAAAGCACAAGAATTCCAAAAACTGATTACAGCTGATGAAAAAATAAACTGTTTGCTAATGCCAACTTTTAAAGGTATAACACACTTTAGGGTTAAAAAAAGAATATGCCAATGCCCTCAGACTGGAAAAAAGAATGGCAGTGATGCTTACAAATGAGTAGCCAAGAAGACATTTGGCATCATGCTTATATCAGAGACTTGCTACAGTGTAAGGATCCCTCAGATATTGAATGTACTGGGCTCAGGCTTCTAGGAACTTACATAGCCTCAAAAGGGTTGTTTATTTTCACTAATACTTTTGACAAAAGAATTGCTACAAGCTTCTTAGTAACAGGTTTTCAAATGATCAGAAAGAGGAGACAAAAAATGGAGCAAAGCCTAAAAAAATAGATGCAAACAACCTGTGCTATGCATGTAATCCTTACTCCTTTGCATTTGCAGTATGATGTGTTTTGCAACAGTAACTAAGTAGGGTTTCCAACAATCCTTGGAAATGGGTATGTAATTTATATGTGGTTTACCATAAAAAGGGGAAAGCTGAAGTGAAGGCCAGATTGCAATACATGTACTCAAAAGGAGTACAGTTAACTTCAGTAAGGTAATTTTTGGCATAAGGTGCAGTTCTGTAAGGCACGTCATAACCTGGCTTTAAATGACTTGCCCAAAGTCAGACAGTGAGTCAGAAGCAGAGCCGGCACTAGGACTCAGGGGCTCGGTTGTATCAGCTGCATGCATGTAAATTGCGCAGAATTCAATGGAGCTGTGTTCATGCATCTCACAGTACGAAAGGACCCCTACAGTTCTTAACTTCTAGCCTGTGGTGGAGTTGTTCAGGCTCCCATCCTGTTCTAACCCACCTGGCTGTTTTTACAGTCACGTGTGGGAAATTATGCCCTGAATTGCTGTTCATGCAGTTTTCTTTTTAATTTGAATATAGCTTCAGTTTATTCCAGCTGTGTCTCTGCTTTATCCAGATACAAGACCCTCTATGAAGGCACTTTTGCCCCATCTTTCACCATGGGAAGTGAAGTACAGAGTTCAGGTCCATCCTACTCCAGCGAGTTCTAGCCCAGGGCCCTGTGCAGTTGTGCATGTTGGCACAGCAGGCCTTCCCAGCCATGAACCTTGTGGCCCCCTCCTACCTTGGTCTTCCCAGGTCTCTCCTCCTTCCTGAGGTCTGGTCTTCCTTCACCACTGATGAACTTCTCTCCTCTTGGAGACCTCCACATGGCTTGTCAGAGAAAACTCTTTTCTGACTGGGATTTGTTCAACATTGCACCAGATAGCTGGGGAGTTTCGTTGATCGGAGTGCTCCTCCCCCTCCCTGGTTCACTGGCTTTATAATTCCTGAGAGGGCAGAACCAAAAGTAGCCTGCAGCCCAAGTCTTAAAGGAGATGCTACCTGCTATCCTGGCATTGCTAGTCCTCCTTTACATTGTGGGGTCCGAAGTCAAGGCTGCTTCTCTGGAATGGGAGAAAATCAAATACATTAAAAAGTCTTTAGAATCTTGCTGTTACTAGCACTGCTAGCTAGGAAAAGTGGCAGGGTTCACCCGTGGAAATACTTACTTGTGATTAAAGGCTGGCAGCTGGATTTATGCCCTCTGGCATGTTCCCAGGTTGGGGACCCACCAAGAAAACCAGGGTAGGGACATAATATCAACATACACAGGGACTTATGCATTTCAGTGTGATTACTCATGGAATAAGGTAAAGTACTATTCAGCTTGAGCAAGGGTGTCAAAATGAGACCTACATTATAGGTGGAGCTAATTTAATAGGCTTGTATTTAAGATTGTCAGACACTTCTCATAATAAGACTTTGTATTTAGTTGCTTGTAATTTTACCAGTTTTGGGGTGTTTGGACTTATTTTTTTATGCCAGAGGTTGCATTTGAATTTTTTTTGGAATGTTTGGACAAAAACTGATCCTCTGATGATTCCATCTTGAGTGAGTGTACTCCAACTCACTGCAGTTTCCCAGTATGCAACCAGAGCATGTTAGGGGCAACCCTCACAAGTGACTCAGTTTCCATGTGTGCCCAGAACTGCGGGGCCTCACCAGGAATTTCCTTGTAATTGATGTTCCTGGCTGCCACCATCTACCATGCTGTCAGACATCAGGTGGATGGCCTCTCCAAGTCTTTCAGTGCTGCCCTTATTGGCATCTACATACTGTGAAAAAGAAATAAGCCTAATTCAAATGAAAGGTGATGGAGGAGTGACAGAAGGAGAAGATTGGGACAAAGAACATAGGAGGAAACAAACGTGGAGCTAGAAGAGGGCAGCAGCAAGGAAATTATGCAGAAAGTGCTCAGTTAACGTTAACTGTAGCATTATCCCTTAGGAACCCTTTCTCATTCAATGCACAGGATAGCCCAGTTCTGTTGGGGTACATTTGAGCTGTGCAGTGAAAGAGATGGTTGTCTATAGGACCCCTGCATAATTTGTTGCAGTAGCTGGAAAACATACTAAAAATTAGGAGGTTGAATGAGGGCAAAACGATGTCTCATGGTTAAGACAGTTGAATGCTTCCTTGGTGAAATGTCACAGAAATCCTATATTCAGCAGAGAAAACCACTTAGTCTAAACTTAACCAATAGTGCTCCCTAATTAAGCCTTCCCAATTTTCTGGGTGCCCAGTGCGGATCTGCTTTGCAGAAGTGCTGAGCACTGAAGTCAATGGGAGCTGTGCTTTGAACATACAAAGTAATTTACAAAGCTCTAAAAAATGTATCCTATAGAGCGGGAACCCAAAATTAGTGGACACTTTTGATCTTAATCTCTTTGTCCCTCAGTTCCCCATCTGTGAAATGGAGATATTAATGCTACCTCACCTAACAGGGGAGTTCTGAAATAAACTCATTGTTAGTAATCCACTCAGAAACTATAGTGACAAGCTACTTAAGAAAACTGATAAAAGGCATTCCAAATTCATCAGGGGTTGAATTAAATAAAACCTAGGGTCACATGTTAAACCATGAGGATAAGACAACATGCTGAGTAGCTACTCATTCAGTGAGCACCAGCTAGCTGTACACAGAAGGCAGCAGGGACTGTTAAAATATCATGTGTGATCATATATTTAAAGACTAGATCGCAATTCACACACATGGGAACCTTAATTCTGGTCTTCCTAACTTTTGAGTGCTTGATTTTTGCCACCAAAAGTTCTCGTAACTTCCTTTTTTAATGCAATTTTATAAAATGGCTAACATTTCAGGCGATGGATTTCTCTAGAGCACATAGGCCTACTCTGTAAGGCTTTTAGGGCTCCAAGGTTGCAAACTCATAATTTTTCATGGTACTGAGCACCCTCAGCTTCTGTTGCAAGCTACTGGTCTTTTGGCGTTATTTTTTTTAACTTGATTTCTGTCTAACTGAAGAGCAAGCCAAGAAGAGTAGTAATTGGTCATGCTTTTACAGACTTTAGATTCAGTTATATCCCCAGTTTGTCATACAGGAATATTTTTTCTAATGCTTAGATCATAAAAAATACGCAGTAGCAAACAGGTTCAATCTTTGCAAATTGCACCAGTGAAAATGGTAACCAAAATGATCTTTTAAAATGAAATACACACACAGAAGATTTCCCTCGCTTTAGCATTAGCTGCCTTCAATTTTTCCTACATTTTTTGAAGAAGAATCCTTAAACCTTTCTATCTATGAAAACTATATGATATTCCTTCCTCACTTTGCAGTTCTTTCCATATTTTGAGAACTCTGTGGGAATAAGTAAATAGATTAGGGCACTAGAAGCTTTGTAAAAATGTATTTCCCCAAAGTCTTATGAAAAACACTTGTCCCAACATTTTTCCCCCTTCTCTGCTATTGCATTTTTTTATACACTGACAAGCCCAACGTTAAACATTTGCTAGAGTTTTCATATCGATAGTATGTTATATTGCCATTACTGAACAGTTTGGGGCTTTGTGGCTAGCTACCATGACAATAGATGCACAGCCTGGAACCAGTTTTAGTTAATTAGAGTCAATCAATCCAAACTTTGCTAACTTACTCATGTGAAACAATAGTATAATGAACCAAAGTCTGCAAGATGATTGGGAAACACAAATTATTGCACCCTGATAAATTAAATGTGACTATAACAAAACCTTCCTTCTAAATGAACACTCAGAGAGGGAATGTATGGGTGAATAAGCATAATTTAGAATACAGAAAAAATTAAAGAAACTGTTATAACCTCGCTTTCATGTTTTCTCTAAAGGAAGAAAAACAAATTACCATATATATGATAAAATAAGCATGAAACTGATCTTTACACTTTAAGAAGAAACCGAAAATTAAGCATTTTCATAAAATTACCTCATTATTTGTGAGCTATCTTCCCACAACCTGCAGCTTTACAAATAAACAAAATGGCCTTTTTTGAAAACACATGGAATTCCCATTTTGCATACCATTCACAAACACTCATTTTTTCAGATCCATCTTCTGACTAAGTGATCAGCCTTCTTGGTAAGGTTATAGCTATGGACACTCATGACAGATCACAGTTATCATGAATCTCACAGTAAAGGTGAAATTAAACATTGCACTTTTGATCCATAATTATGGCACTTGAAACATAAGTACATGCATGTTAAAACTCATTAACTCATGCTAAGCACCCCCTGTGCATCTCAGAGTTATACCACTTCAGGCAAGAGTTAATTCTAGATCATATTACCTAATTTAAGTTACAGCAGTTTTAGTTTGTCTCATGGAAATAAAATGAGTGCTTTGCAGTCCTCCAGCATCCCAAAATACACAACTCCCAGCCTTCTTTCCCCAGCCAGTGCATGGATAGAGGCCATGTGTCCTGTCTACGAGTCACATCCCTGATTGCCAGCCCTCCAATGGTAAGTCAGCTGTGCAGACAAGAAAAGGCATTGACCCTTAATGTACTACTGCTCACACTAGGGTCTAGCTTTAAAACCACTTAACATTCTACAAATTTAGCATGGGCTAAATGTAATATGTAACTTCACCCTTATAAGAAAATCGTTACAAACATTTTACATAAAATGATTCCACTAAGACTTTTAACGAAGAATGGGGAGGTGAGAGTAACTGTCGGCCCATCTCTTTTCCCTAGTATTTTCTGTTGCCTTCCTTAAAGATGCTATTTTACATTGTGGAATATTGTACAACTGCAATTTTGTTTTTAACTTATCATTTCAACAAAAACAAACTATCACAATGGTTTATTACTTTGATAGGGCTTGAATTTGGTTAAATACATTCCCTCTTATTTTTCAGTTACCTGTGGATTTTAGAGTTTAGTAGGGGACAATGTGAACCAATTGCTCCCTGCCTGAAAGTTTTTACAAACTCTAAGAAAGGAATTACTTATTATATACCATAACAACCTAGCAGAATATGGAATAATCCTTAGAGAGTAAGTCATTTAATTAATATATATGGTTTAAGTAGTGTTCCATGTTGTAGCCATGGTGGTCCAGGAAATATACAAGAGGTAAGGACTTTGCGGGGGAGGAGGGCTGATAACTTTTACCACCTGAAGAAGAAAGCATTGCATTGAAAAGGATATTTAAACTTATTTAAGCTTATCCCAACCACACAGTTGGACAAATAAAAGATATCAGCCCCCCCAATCCTTACCTCTCCTATATGACATTTAGTTCGTTTTTTTTGTGGAAGACATAGAAAATTATTATATATTAACTGTACACAAAAAAATATGTTTTGCAAAAAGGGAGTGGGCGCATTATGATCATTTTCTATGACTACTGTGAATTATTTATAGGTCCAAATATAATTTTACAATGGTGAACAGCTACAGTCCATGGGTGCACTGAGTTAGATGCTGGGTTTTGTTCTGTTTTTGATAGAATTGAGTAACTTTTGAGGCTTATGGAAAGTGCTGTAGTATCAGCCCCAGAGACTGGGGCTTCTAGATGCCAGCTGAAATAACCAGACCTATGAGTTGCAAGTGCTTGCATCATCATTGTCACGTGTGCGTCAGGATGAGACACATGCTTTTGGCCACTGACAGAAGAAAA
Organism: Caiman crocodilus; assembly: GCA_030014935.1. Taxonomy (NCBI): domain Eukaryota; kingdom Metazoa; phylum Chordata; order Crocodylia; family Alligatoridae; genus Caiman; species Caiman crocodilus. The sequence continues at coordinate 73,319,326 of JAGPOW010000261.1, read as the reverse complement.
GTGTCTCACTAGCTCTCTCAGTGACTTCATGTAGCTATTGAACAAATAGGCATAGAAAAACTGAACCTTAATGAGTTCTCCAAGTTAGGGCCATATTTTGGCTAAAATAAGTACCTGTGCCATATCAGGGGATTCATGAGGGTATAAGGGTCCATGCTAGTAGAACATCTTGTAGGGTTATGGCCTCTGTTGTTACGTGAAGACATCAACTGTATGAAATGAACACAACAAAGAGACTTTAAAAATTAAGAAAAGATATGAGATATAATGACATCCTAGATTGAAATATACTTCCATCTAACAAAACTGGAATCTTAAAGCTAAGTGAACCAGCTATTAATTGCACCTTCAAACCAAAAATAGCATCTCAAAAGATTGTTATTTAACTGAAAAAGAGTTCTGCCCTGCAAGCCAGTGAATGGTTCAACCATGTGTAGTCAGGTGTACACGGGGTATGCTCCCCTCTGTTCTCCGAACTGAAGTGGGTTGTTAGCAGGTAGAGGTGCTGTGGGAGGGAACTGTCAACTGCACACACTTTCCCTCAGTTTCCTAGAATCAGGCCAGGACCCCACTACTTAACTATGCACAGGTTTATTAATATACAGGTAACAATGTTTACAAACTTATGAGAGAAAAAGGGTAAATATATACAATATTTAGATCACTAAATACCATTCTGCTCCACAAGTAAAGGCCCTAGGGGTCCTCCACCTCAAAGGGCAAGGCTTTCTATGCAGGTAAGCAGCTGTCTGCAACAGACAAGTACAACAAAATCAAATAAACAACAGGTATCAACAGGTAAGTTCAGGCAAAAACAACAAGTAGATACAGATAAACCTCAAATAGATGACAAAACCCAGGTCACATTAAAGGATAATGATATATGTATATATGTATAACTACTTACAAAATATGAGATGCCAGTCCCCCTGACCCCTTTCAGGTACCCACGTGGCCAAGATTACCAGGGTGCCAGGGAGATTCTAGGGTGCCAAATCCTGGCAGTGCTCCTAGGGGGGGAGTAGGGGAAGGGTCCCAGTACCTCTTTATCCCTGGATGGGTGCCCCCGCCCTGCTCTTAGGGCTTTCTTCCCTGTGGGGACCCATTCCCCAGGTACTCACCAATCTAGGGAAGCAGAGCAGGAGGGTCTCCCAGGGCCACCGGGCGTCTTGTCGGGGCTACCCAGGGCCCTGCGTTCTGTCGTCCACTGGGCTTGAGGCACCTTGTGCAGGTCCTGAAACCGCACACCAAGGATAGCAGACTTGAGATGCCATGTGCGGCTCCCAGAATCTAGCGGCCCTGTGCATCGCTCTGTGTACCATGTCCAGGGACCCAAGCTGCCTTCCACAGCTCCCAGGGTCTGTCCTGTATACCGTTCTGTGCACCTGTGGGGCTGTAGTTGAAGTTACCTACTGCTCCAGTCCCACTGAGGGAGTCTTCCAGGGCTCTTCTGAGTTACCACTTCTGCCAGCTAGGCAGCTCTCCCCAGCTCTTCTTAGCCCAGCCTGCTTCTTTACTCCCCAAAACATCTGCCATGTGCTGGGCACACAGTTCCTTTTATTCACTCTGGAGGCTCCACCTCCAATAGCTTGCTGGACCTGCAGAATGCAGGCTTCAACCAGATCCAGGAGGCTCTTTGCCTCCCCACCCCCACATCCAGGGGGTGGGCCCAGCCCTGCCCAGCCCTTACCAGATTAGTGGATGGGCCCCACCAATCGAAATGAAGATTCTCTGAGCCCATTTGAGTGGGCTGCATTGGTAAGTCAACCATACATGTATATGAAATGAGAAAAAATAATCCTGATATAGAGTAATTCATAATTTTATTGGAACCTAAATAATATGTACTGTTTTAGTCAAGGTTTTCAAAACTATTAGATGTGAAATTTTGTATGGAAATACATTAACTATTTAATGAGTATTTTTTCCCTTTCCTGTTACTTCCTATTCTTTCTCCAGGTCAATTTTAAACACATCTGAAATATACTTACATCTTAAATGTGAATTTAAGAACTTATTAGATTACTATAATTGATAAATAAATGTGTATACTATGTGTAGTAAATATGTTTCATGCCTATTATATCTCTGTCCCAGGAGAAACATAATAAGCAATTTGCTCCTGTTACAGGTAACAATGAAGAAATATTTGTTTTAAAAAGAAAAAGAGGAACATAATACCTGTTAACTATAACAAATTCAGTAGAAAGACTTCTATAAAATCAAAACTGGGGGACTTAAGTTTGGGATACTTACATCCTAGAAACAGGTTCTGTAATACTACAGGTCAGACCTGAATTTACTATGCAACACTGAGTCTGGACAATACTGTTTTGTAAATTTATTTAGAGAACAATGGCTTCTCTGAAAATCCTTGGATGGGAACTGATCTCAGTCCAGTTACCTTCAATGATATGCCTCTGACTGAATTGTCGTTAACATGACCTTGCAAATATAATTCTTCAGGGGAATAATGATGAGAAATTAAGTTAGCTATTTTGATTAACTTTTCTATACCATTTGTCCTAAAACTACACATTGATAACATCTCAACCTTCTTCCCACACCTAGTGACTCATTTTGTATAAAGTTAAGCATTTAAAAAAGCCCTCACATTAAAAAATAAAAAATAAATTAAAAGGAACAGTAAGCCAAATGTATAGGATACTCACATGGACACTTAGACATTTAGCAAGCTATAATGGAAAAATACTTTCCCAATAGCCCTTAGAGATGCACAATAAGAATAGAACAATTATAATCCTTAAAGTAAAATGGCAATATAACCAGGGACCCAAGAACAGGCACAGCTATAGGAGCCCCTAAAAGGTATGGACACACACATTTGGAGCTGTTTCAAACTATACATATGTAGCAGAGCTGCTCCAACATTAACGCTGGATGAAGGAGGATATGTGTCCATACCTGCAGAGATAGCTATGCACTGCTGTGTTGAATGGCACAAGCTCACGTCCTCTGGTATCATTTCCATAATTTTTTCTTGCCCATCCTTGCTCTACCGATGCTACTTGCATCATTTTCTAACAACAGTTAAACAACTGGGGAATGGATCCCTGGTGAATCTTTGCCATTTGGAAACATTATGTAAAACAAGTCCTAAACACCTTAATACACCTTGCCATTCCTGACGTATTTTAAGTTAGTGAAACCAATAACTTTAACTCATGTTTGCATCCTAATTTATATGCATATATGTACTTTTGTCAGTCTGCACATCAAGAATGAAGCCAGTGATTAGTCAGTCTTTACATATGCTTATACCACTGCTGGATGAACATAACCACTAAAAAAGGTGGACACATTCTCCTTTACATAAACAACACCTTCCTTCTTATCTATTTCTTCTCTTCACCATCAACCAGCCTAACTAATGGGACTTAGATCAAAGTTACTCTAGCAGGGAATTGCATTGGTATATAAATAACACTTCTATCTCATAAGTAGCTGGTGACTAATTTGTCCATGATTAAATAATTACACTATCTTTTACACAGTGAATTAAGGCTATGATACTTTAAAAGTTCACTGAAGGCCTGATTTATTTCTCCTTAACTCAGTGAGAACTGAGTCAGGGTCTTATAGAAGCTACCAGAATTTCTTAGTAATGATGGCAACATTAAATCTAAACTCCAAAGGAAGGAAATTAAGCAACCCTTTGTACCTGTGAATACTTATCCCTTGGGGATTTCTTGTAAGTCCATGTTTTTGTCTTAGAAGTTCTAGGAATTTACCGATTTACAGGGCTCGCAGAAAACTTGTTCCATACTCTGCCTAGAAATCTAATGCAAATAGAGACAGATAAACCAGCTAATCAACATTCTCCCTGGACTCTGCAGAATAAACATAACACTGATAGCATGGGAAAGGATCATTGACCTAACACCCAGTGTCTAGAAGTACCAAGCACCTTCTCTTTCCAGGTTATAGATGTAGTGTCACTGATATTCAGCCTAGAATATATTTCAGAAAAATGTGTGTGAAGGTGAAAAACACTGGCCAATAATGGGAGACCCTACAGAAAACCTGAGGAGGGACCAGATCAGCCTGTCTGCTGGGACCCCCTCAGGCCCTGGGGGAGATGCACCGAGGCCTAGGGTCAGTGAGGATCTAGTCAGGGAACTTCTGGAGGGACTGGACATATTTAAATCAGTTGATCCTGACAACCTTCACCCCAGAGTGCTGAGGGAATTAGCAGAGGTCATTGCGGGACCCCTGGCACAGCTTTACAAGCACTCATGGTGCTCTGGTGTGGTGCCAGAGGACTGGAAAAGGGCGAGTGTGGTTCCCATTTTCAAAAAAGGGAGGAAGGTGGCTCCAGGGAACTATAGGCCAGTTAGTCTTACCTCGATCCTGGGTAAGATTTTTGAGAGAATTATCCTGGTGCATGTCCACGATGGGGCAGCAGGGGAGGTTATATGTAGGGGCAACCAACATGGGTTCATTAGAGGCAGGTCCTGTCAGACCAACCTGGTGGCGTTCTGTGCCCAGGTCACAAAATCCTTAGATGCAGGGGTAGCAGTGGATGTAATCTTTTTGTACGTCAGGATGGCCTTGGACACTGTCTCTCACTCCATTCTCATTAAAAAACTAGGGGACTGTGGTGTCAACACCTACACAGTCAATGGGTCACTAACTGGCTGGAGGGCTGCACCCAGAGAGTGGTGGTGGACGGGTCATTTTTGACCTGGAGGGATGTGGGCAGTGGGGTCCTCCAGGACTTGGTCCTTGGACCCATGCTGTTCAACATCTTCATCTAAGATGAAGGGGGGTAAAAAGCACCCTATTCAAATTTGCTGATGACACTAAGATGTGGGGGGATGTGGGCACACTAGAAGGGAGGAATAGGCTGCAATTGGACCTAGACTGGTTACAGGGGTGGGTGGATGAGAACAGGATGGGTTTCAACAGTGGCAAATGCAAGGTGCTGCACCTGGGGAGGAAGATCCAGCAGCATACCTACAGGCTGGGGAACACCCTTCTCGTCAGTGCAGAGGCAGAAAAGGATCTTGGAAGTCATTATTGATGCCAAAATGAACATGGGCCAACAGTGTGGGGACGCAGTCAGGAAGGCCAACCACACCTTGTCATGCATCCACAGATGCATCTTGAGCAGG
>JAGPOW010000261.1:73303952-73308952 GCA_030014935.1 Caiman crocodilus | reverse complement strand
CTGATTCAAGAAGCACCTATGAGATTGTCTATTTGTTTGTTCATTTGGATTGGCTCTACCTAATATTAAACTCAGAAAAATATATTTAACCAGAATATATGAAAAATATTTTTTACCAAATTCACTTATGATAGAAGTGGAAAAAAATATGAAGATTAACGCTGATAAGAAATCCGGAACATTAAGACAACAGAATAAAATCACTTAGGCAAACCTGAGTGAATTTCTTTAAAAAACAAGCAGAAAAGTTTAAGACTCCTGGAAAGCTGAAGAGTAAACTGAGGCTCAGCACTGCACAAAACAGACTCTCTTGATCATCAGCAAGCAAAACAGATAAGACAGTCAGTAGGAGCTACTGTGTTATCACAGCAAGGGCTTGTGTCTCACTAATTCTATATCACATCTTCTGAGGGCTGGATTCAGGATTTCCCAGTTGGGGGGTATGGGAGCAGCACTCCACCCTGCTCCCAGCCTTTTTCCCCTCCACTGGTGCCAGCCCTGAAGGATCCTCTGGGGACTTTTTAAGTCCCTAAAGCAGGAGAAAATCCCCCCTTCCTTCCCATTAATTCTATCCTACGTAGTAACCAAGAGCCATTCTTACATCCAAGAAAATGCATGCACTACATCAGTGTCTGTACCTGAGTAAGGAAGGAAGGCAGGGGAGGTTTTTTGGCACTGCTTTTGACCTTGGGCAAACCAGGATGATTCATCAGATTTACCTTATTTAACCAGAATAGTATGTGAACCAATTTATAAATAAAATGATATAATAATTATAGTCAATGGGCCAGATCCTGGGCCCAGAAGATCCATTCCTGGGGGAATCCTCAAGTGGCCTAAAGCCACTATTGTGGTTTTGTCATCACCCCCCTCACAATCCTAAAGCGGTTTACTGACAGAAAGGTTCAAGAATGGGCAACCACATATTATTATGTGGAATCAATATTTATATTTGGGGGAACTTAAAAAATGTACAATAAAATATTCCTGGATGAGCACTGAGAAGGATTCCAAAATGTGTACGTTTTTACTAATAACAAATTATGGGAGGTTAATCATTTTTCTGTGGTCTTGTTTTTTGAATGCATAGTTTGGTAGGTTAAACACACATTGGGAAAAGGTTTTTATGAATATAATCATAGAAAACTAGGGTTGGAAGGGACCTCAGGAGTTCATTTAGTCCACCCCCCTACTCGAAGAAGGATCTTTCCCCAACAAGATCATCGCAGCCTATGTGGCTTTTAAAAAAACTCCAAGGATGAAGATTCCACAATCTCTCTGGGTACCTTGTTCCAGTGCTTTGTTACCCTCCTAGTGAGAAAGTTTTCTCAACCTGTAACCTAAATTTCCCGTGCTGCAACTTAAGACCATTGCTCCTTGTGCTGGCACCTGCTATTGCTGAGAACAGCCTAGCTTCATTTTGGAACCACCCTTCAGGTAGTTGAAGGCTGTTATTAAATTCCCCTTCAGTCTTCTCTTCCCCAGGCTAAATAAGCTCCCTCTGTCTCTCATAAGTCATGTTCTCCATCCTTCTAAACATTTTTTTATGCTCCGCTCAACTTTCTCCAATATGTCCACACCTTTCCCTAAGTGGGGGCTCAAAACAAGACACGGTACTCCAGAAGTGGTTTCACCAGTGCTGAACAGAGGGGAATAATCACTTCTCTCAATCTCCTGGCAATGCTCCTGCTAATACAGTTATGCTGTTAGCTGTCTTCACAACAATAGCACACTGTGGGCTCATATTCAGTTTACTGCCCATTGTAACCCTCAGGTCCTTTTCTGCAGTCTGGTTGTATAGCCAGTTGCTCCAGTGTGTACCAGTGCATGGGGTTTTTTCCATCCTAAATGCAGGACTTTGCACTTATCCTTTGTGTACTTCATAAGATTTCTTTTGGTTCAATCCCCCAACTTGTCTAGCTGTCTCTGACTCCTAACCCTACCCTGAAGTGCATTGACTACTCCACCCAGCTTGGTGTCATCCACACACTCCATCTCATCTTCCAGATTGTTGATGAAGATATTGAACAAAACCATCTGGACTGACTCTAGGGGCTCTCCATTTGATACCAGCTGACAACTAGAAATCAAGCCATTGATTACTACCCTTTGAGCCCAACGATGTACCCGGTTTTTTTATATATCTTGTAGTTCATTCATCCAGCCTGTACTTCCTTAGCTTGTTTGCAAGAACGTTGTGAGAGACTGTATCAAAAGCCTTACTAAAGTCAAGGCATACCACATCTGCTGCTCTCCTCACACACACAGAGCCTCATTATAGAAGGAAATCAGTTTGGTCAGGCATGATTTGCTTTTGATGAATCCATGGTGCCTTTTCATAATCACCTTCTTCTCCAAGTGCTTAGAAATTGATTCCTCAAAGATCTGCTCCATGATTTTTCTAGGGACTGAGGTAAGGCTGACCAGTCTGTGATTCCTCAGATCCTCCTTCCCTCTCTTAAAGATGGGCACTAGATTTGCCCTTTTCCAATCACCTGGGAACTCACTCAGTCACCATGAGTTTTCAGAGATAATGACCAGTGGCTCTGCAATCACATTAGTCAAGTCTCTGAGCACCCTGGGGTGCATCTCATCTGGCCCCATGGACTTGTACATGTCTAGCTTTTCTAAATAATTCCCAACCTGCTCTTTCACTACTGTTGGCTGCTAGCTCACCTCCTCCTCCAAAATGTGCTGCCAGGTGCAGGAGTCTGGAAGCTGACCTTGCCTATGAAAACTAAATACTTTCACCTTTTCTGCATCACTTGTTACTAGGTTGCCTCCTCCATTCAGTAAGAGGCCCATGTACTTGTTGCTCACATACTTGTAAAACACTTTTTGTTACCCTTCATGTGTCTTGCTAGCTGCAACTCCAATAGCACTTTGGCCTACCTGATTTCATCCCTGCATGGATAAGCAATACTCACATACTCCTCCCTAGTTGATTAGCCATGTTTCTACTTTTTGCAAGTTTTCTTTTTGTGTTTTAGCTCACTAAAGAGTTCCCAATTTAGCCAAGTTAGTTCCCGTGCTAAGCCAAGTCTTCTGCTATACTTATTAGTCTTCCTGCACATTGGGATGGTTCATTCCTGTGCCCTCAGTAAGGTTTCTTTAAAGTACAACAAACTCTCCTGGATTTCTTTCAGAAACTGTTTTATTTTCAGAATCCATTGGCAATGCTAAAGCAGTGCCAAAGAGCTCTTCCATATATTTTTCTCTGTTTCTAGAAGAGGAGAGCTAGCTGGAGAGTGGAAAACTATTCATGGACATTTTGTCAGTCAAACACTAGATTCCCATTTTCCATGTTGCTAACATTTTGTACTTGCTTAGTCATGGGGATTCATGCAAACAAAGTTTTGCTCAATCAAATGTTCCTGGAAAATCACAGTAGGGATTATCTTTGTGTCAAAGGGGACAAGAGCATGGAGAGAAAGAAAATGACTGAGATGGGGAACAATGGGCCTGAGCAGAGCTGAAACTAGGATACTCTTCTTGCCCTTGTGGTTCCACTTCTTACCCTACCCTTTAGAAAGCGTAATGCTGCAGTGGTTCAGCTGGATGCAGAAATAAATTTCTCATGACAATGAGAACCCCTGGCCCTTGGGTCAGATCTCTGCTCTCTGATCTCCAGGCCCATAGGTCCAAAAAGTCAGTGGCAAGGGAGCAGTGGCAGCATTTAATTACTACTTCCGTGATGTCAAATCTCTGGACCTATGGTAAGCCCTGTGGGTGGATATCATGGGCCACTCCTTAATTTGAGTGAATTCCTCTTCAGCTGGAGCACTAATACAACTGGTCTGATAAACCCAGCAAATAAACATCCCTTTTCCACTTAACACGATAAGGATCCAAGTAAATATCTATAGATTTCATAGACATTAGGGCTGCAAGGGACCTCAGAAGATCATCAGGTCCAGCCCCCTGTCCCAGGGGCAGGAAGTCAGCTGGGGTCAAAGGATCCCAGCAGGATAAACATCCAAATGTTTCTTAAAGGAGTCCAGAGTACGTGCTTCCATTACGTCTGACGGCAGTCTATTCCAGGCCTTGGGGGCCGGACAGTAAAGAAGTTCTTCCTTATGTCCAGCCTAAAACGGTCTTGGAGGAGTTTATGACCATTGGACAATGTCATTCCTTGGGGCGCTCTGGTGAATAGGTGTTCCCCCAGATCCTGAGGTACACCTCTTATATGCTTGTAGGTAGCCACCAGGTCCCTGCTGAGCCTGCCCTTTTCCAAGCTGAAGAGTCCCATAACTTTCAGCCTCTCATCATAAGGCCTGTCCTCCTGCCTTCTGATCATGCACCTGGCTCTCCTCTGGACTCTCTCCAGGTTCTCCATATCCTTTTTGAATTGTGGAGCCCAGAACTGGATGCAGCACTCCAGCTGTGGTCTCACCAAGGCCAAGTACAACGAGAGGATGACATCCTTGGATTTGCTAGAGAAGGATGCAAGCCAGAGTTTTGCTTGCTTTGCTAGCTGCAACATCACATTGGTGGCTCATAATCATCTTGTTGTCAATCATGACCCCCAAGTCCCTTTTGGCAGTGGTGTTAGCAAGCATAGCACTGCCGAGCCTGTAAGAATGCTGCGGGTTTTTCTTCTCAAGGTGGAGTACCTTGCATTTTTGAACACCATCAGGTTTTCATTTGTCTATTTTCTGAGCCTGTCACGGTCGGCTTGGATAACCATCCTGTCCTTGCATGTAGACACTTCACTCCAAAGTTTGGTTTCATCGGCGAACTTGGTCAGTCCACTTCTGACACCAATGTCCACATCATTAATGAAGATCGTAAAGAGTATAGGCCCAAGGACAATCCTGAGGGGACCCCACTGGTCATGGTGCACCACAATGATTGACTTCCATCAACTACCACTCTCTGGGTCCAACCTCGGAGCCAATTCCCCAGCCAGCGGACTGTGATGTAGCTGAGGCTGCATTTAGCCAGATTTTCCATGAGATGATCATGGGATACCACATCAAAAGCTTTTTTAAAATCAAGAT
>JAGPOW010000261.1:73258293-73303852 GCA_030014935.1 Caiman crocodilus | reverse complement strand
TACCTACATGGACAAGGACCATGGGGTAATAATCGGCGGGCTGGATGATGGACTGGAGCATCCCCTTCACATCCCGAATCTTCGCTCCGGGCAGGCAGTCTCTTTCCCCCGAGACAGGATAGACATTACTTGTGCTTCCAGGATAGCTTCCTTAAGGAGCAACCACTCTTCCTGAACTCCCCTCCCCTTAGAGTCTTGGTCCCTTAGGGCCTTGCCAACAAGCCTCCTGAGCTTGTCAAAGTCAGCTTTCCTGAAGTTGAGGACTTCTGCATTGCTGACTGACTTGTCAGCTTTACAGCAGATGGTGAAGGTGATCAGCTCATGGTTGTGGTCTCCCAGCTTCCTTTCAATCGTTAGGTCACTGATTAAGTCATCCCCGTTGCCAGTACCAGGTCAAGCAGTGCTTTGCCTTTCATGAGTCCATAGACTTCTTGAGTCAGATAGAGCTCATCCACGCACATGAGGAAGCTTTGCAACCGTTCGTATTTGGTCGAGTGTTCCTCCCATGAGATATCTGGGTAGTTGAAGTTTCCCATGACAATCATGAACTGGGAGCATGCAGCCTTAGCCAGTTCCCTGGTGAATTCCTGGTCAAGCTTTTGATCCTGGCTAGGAGGTCTCCATGTTATCCTTTATGGTTTTGTTCAATATCTTCATCAAAGACTTAGAAGATGGGATAGAGTGCACCCTCAGCAAGTTTACAGATGACACCAAGCTGGGGGGAGTAGTAGATATGCAGAAGAGTAGGGCTAGGATTCAGAGAGATCTTGATAAGTTGGAGGACTGGACCAAAAGGAATCTCATGAGGTTCAACAAGGACAAGTGCAAACTCCTGCACCAATAATAGAACAACCCCATGCATTGGTACAGGCCAGAGACAAATTAGCTAAGCAGCTGGTCTGCCAGAAAGGACCGGGGCGGGGAAGGCGTTATTGACAGAGGAGAATAAGCTGAATATGAGCCAACAGTGTGCTCTTGTTGCAAAGGGAGATAATGGCTGCCCTGATAGGAGCATTGTCAGCAAATCAAAGGAAATGATTATTTCCTTCTTCAGCACTGTTCTTCCTGTGAAGCCACAACCGGAGTAGTGTGTACAGTTTTGGGCCCCTTACTACAGAAAGGATATGGACAAATTGGAAAGAGTCCAGTGGAGAGCAATGAAAATGGTTAGGGGGGCTGACGCACATCACTTATGAGGACAGGCTGAAGGAACTGGATTTACTTATGTCTACAGAAGAGAAAACTGAGAAGGGATTTAATAGCAGCCTTCAACTACCTGCAGGATGACTCTGAGGAGGATGAAGCTGGACTGCTTTCAGTGGTGGCTGATAACAGAGCAAGGAAAAATAGTCTTAAGTTGCAGCAAGGGAAGTTTAGGTTAGCTATTGGGAAAAAACTTTCTCACTCGGATGGTAGTAAAGCACTGGAACAGGTTACCCAGAGAGGTGGTGGAATCTTTATCCTGGGAGGTTTTTAAGACTCAGCTAGATAAAGCCTTGGGCAGGATGATCTAGTTGGCAATGGTCCTGCTTTGAGCAGGGGGTTAGACTAGATAACCTCCTATGGTCCCTTTCAACCCTAATTTCCTATGATTCTATGACTCGCCATGCCCAAATACCATTGTCCTTATGCTATTTCCTCAGAAAACACCTTTTCCAAAGGGTGAATTGGCACATTGCCACCATTGTCTTTTTTTTCTATTTCAGAAAGTGAAAATCATGATGTACTACATTTATAAACACTCCTCTCCATATACATTGATATCATCTCAAAGATCCAGTCCTTCGAGAAACTCCTGTATATTACAATGTCTGGGGTTAAGCAGAGAAGTGTGATAAATTATGAATTCCATAAACTTACTGATCTTTCAAAGCTCTCTTAAGTTTCCCCATCTCCATTAGCTGCTCTGCATCCTCTACTGGTTACATTTTTCCCTTTTTTACTACAGCTAAGCTCATCCAAAATGGGAATACAGACAATACAATGGGACTCTCCATGCAATGTGCAATAAATTAATAGAGGCCTTTGTTTGCATGAAGCACATGTGGACTACTTTTAAATTACATACAATTGGTCATATCTATGTCAAGTCTGTAAACAATTTTCAAAGATATACAAGGCTGAATTTTGCAATTACTCTCCATAAGTATTTTGTTGAATTGTGGGTAGAAATACACAATTTTAATAATAAAAATAAACACAACAATAATACCTGCATTACAATGCTGTGCTAGATATTAATAGATTGTGGTCATTACAGACTTATTCTTCCTAAGCACTTAAATAAGTTAAGTGCTGCTATCCCAGGCTTTACAGATGAGAACATGTTCATTAAATGTTAAAAATGTGTTTGGCAGCGTATGGGCATACAAGGCCAAAATATTCAGTATTATTAGAATGTGTACCTACATTTTAGAAAAGTAAGTTATTGTTATTAATTTAATACAACATCTTGCTTGAAAATGTGGTCTTAAGTATCAACAGCTTTTGGATGTGCCTACATTTTTGCCTGCTAATATGGCTATGGAGTTAATATTACTATTTTCCTGATTGCTGCATGGGGCTGAGATGGGAGTCCCCCCCGCCTCCCCTTCTGCTACATGTCAGGGATTTAAGTCTTCCTAAGAGGCACTGGGTGTTGGCTGTAGCCAAGGCTGGGGATTGGGACTGGAGTGTGCTAATGCTCCTTCAGAGACTTAAACTCAGAGGTTCCTGGCTAGAGGTCGTGCCCTTTTGCTCAGAGTCAAACTGATCACCACAGTTATGATCAGGAAAGAATTTACTCCATAGCCAGATTGGTATGAATGGCGGGGAGGGGAAGGTTGCCTTTCTCTGTAGCAAGGGGGGAAAGTGGGGAGGGGCGAGGGGAGCATGCCCTCTTCCTGGGCTCTCTTGAGAATATATTAACAACTTTTACAGCAGCAGGACATTGGCTGCTGTGGTCCCCCTGCTCTACCTGTTGCAGGTTAGGGTATTATGTCTTGCATTGTGCCAGTGTATTTTTGCTAAGAGGTTAGACAATGGATTTGTACAGGATGGTTTAGATAGGGATGATCCTGCCTCGGGCTGGGGTTGGGCTAAATGATCTGATAACCTATCAAGATACCTTCCAACCCTATTTCTCTATGATTCTATATGCAAATTTTGCTGAGTATGACATTTAATGAACTATCACCTACAAATATGAGTTATTAACACTGACTTAATTTCAAAATAGATTTAATGAAACATTTACATTACATTTGAGTTTAAACACAATTTTTGCATTTAGTGACAAAATCATACTGTTTTTCTGGACCCAAGATTTTGGTTCATACCTGGGATCCAGGATTGTTAACCACCATAACGTTAAGGACAATCTACTGAAAAAATGGCTTAAAGAGTATGTCTGTAAAATCCATAAATATATTTATGGTAGATGCCTGTAAAATTTACATATGGTTGGCAACCCTGCTTCCCCAGGTGCTCCTCACTTGGACCTTTGAGTGTATCTTGAAATGCTTCAGGTCTTGTGTGTGAAGGAGGGGGATTCATTCTTGCTTGCTCACTCTTGGGCAGGCAGAGGGGGAGGTTGTAAGGTTGGGCGTGGATGGCAAGCAGCCTGTCCTGAGCACAAGGGATAGAGCTTGGAGTGTGTGCTCAAGTTCTCCCCATCACTCTTATACCCCTTGTGGAGTGCACCTTCTACCATCTCCCCTACATGTTTCACCCTTTCCATACAGGTACTTGCATGGAGAGGTTTTCAGAAGCAATGGGGAGGGGTGGATTAGACTCTTTGCTCTTTACTGCTGCAGCAAATATGTATTTAATCAATTTGGGATGTCTTAAAAACTCCCTGTCATCCTAGGGACATAGGAGAGAGGATTACAATGTGCTACGATAATTCATGTATTTTTGCACTTTATGCTCCCTTTATGATATGTAAAAAATGTCAATAAGAAAGTTTGGCTGCCTGAAAAAAATTTGCATATTGTGAGAAAATAAAATGTCTTGGTAGTAAAGTTTGGGCATGTTGGTAAACCTACCTGGATCCCATCTATAGCCTAATAAAAATCTGGGGCCATATTCTGTCCCAATGAACTCAAAGGTGAAGCATCCAAAGGATAAGACTTACTTGCACAGAATGAAATCAAGAATAAATTAATAACGTTATAGTGGTGTAAAAGAAATTCAGATTAAGAATCAGGTCCATAAAATTTAATGGTACACAGATTCAGATCTTAGTATATTTCTTATGAGAAAATGCCTTTTTTAATTCTAGGCACCATTTTTCAGCCTTAGCATTGTGTGTATTTGGGAGGCACTGGGTCATGGGTGAAATTTTCCCTCCTCTTCCTTAGAAAGTTCATCTTATTTGATAGTAGGCTGCAATTTATAGTGTCTATAAAATGGACTAAGTAAATGAAGTTTATAAGACATTCCCAGGTTCTATTAGTGTGTCAAGTCAATAATTTTACTTATATAATGTTAGAAACTGAAAAAAGTTATTTGAAATTAAAAACAAAATAAAAAATTTGGTCTCTTTCAAACTACCTTTTCATTTTCATCCATTTTTTAAGGTTAGCAGCATAAAAAACAGATTAAGAATATATTTAAGACTGAAGATGAGATTTGATTCTCACAAAAAATTAAGTTTAATTTCAAATTTTAAAGTGGTGGAAACTAGGAAAATTAAGGCCCAAATCTTTTATTCTCTCTGTTTATAACTTCTTGACTGCTTTACATGCATATTTCAGGAACTACAATGAAGAAGACTATGTGGATGTGTTGCATTAAGTTAAAAGGTGTGGAATTTGGATTTCTTGGTAATGAAATCTCTTCTATAAGAATTTTGCTCTTGGAGGCGGGCAAGTACATTTTGGTGGAGAGAGGACAATACAGACTGAAGTTTAGTTTAAAAGCTTCTAACAATTCTCTAGCTCCTTCCTTCAAATGATAGAACTGTAGGAAATATAGGTAAACAGTCAAGTAGATGCTTATTAGCTATCTCCAACTGGCAATAGCTTGAAGCAGAAGCTACTATGACCCTTGCTGAATTTACCAGGCCCAATACTGTGGCACATTATGCTGAACTATACATTTGGTCAAACATTGCTTAGAGACTGATTGCTGATAGTACTCATTCCCAGAAATTCTGGTATTACTGCTTTGCAAAAGGCTTTTGTAATATTGATACTAAAATGGAGTTTTCCAAACACTTTTTCCATGAAGGATGACCTTCTTGAGACTAAGGAGGGGATACATATATCTAATCTCTCTACTTGTACCATTTAACATCACTTGGAAAGCAATTTCATATAAGAAAGAAAGAAACAAAATCTGCTGGATAAAATTCCTTACACAACCACCAACGGTATTGTGCCAATACAGCCTAGTAAATATTTAAGTTATTTACCTTTTTTCGAGTAATAATTTAAATATATAAAATTATCAAAGAGTCCCACAAAGCAAAAAGAGAATATGCAAAAACAAAATAGGAATAATAAAACAATATAAAAGAAATGCAGGTTAATGGAAAATGTAAATGCAGCCACTTTTGCAAATGTTTGAAGATGCTGAGAGAGAAAGTGGGTTGAATATTTCAGTCAAAATTTTTTACAGTGAAAAAATACAGATTCTATGATACTGATACATTTTGTAAATTCATCTATGTTTAACTTCAATGTTCATGTTGAAAAAATGCAAAAATGTTTCTAAAAAAGTCAAATGTTTCAATATTTTTTCAATCAGAATGCTGTGATATTTTTATTTGAAATCTTTTCAATTTTATTATTAAAAATTAAGAACTTAAAATATTACACTTGGAGTTGAACAAAAAGATTATTTTTCAGAGTGTTTTGGAAACACCAATGAAAAACAATTTTTGATCTCTTTTCTAACAGCCTTTCATGTACGTTATTCTCTAAGCATTGTGTGTCAGTGGCTGCATTCACAGACACCTGCATGTTCAGGTAATTGTGCTAAGTGAAAGAGGGCAAGGAATGTCTGGTGAAGGCTGTGAGGCTGGCATGAGAAGATAAACTTACTGCCTGAGAAATCAGATAGGGTCAACTAAAATGTATCCTCTCTATTATGGAGCTGGAATGACATATTATTCACTATGGTCAAATTCATAATGCTCAGTGAGCCACTAGAGATCTGAGATGTAAATGGAAAGCTTACGGGTGTCTTTAGCAATATTTTTGGGGTTATTCATTCCCTGTGGAACCATAGATAGCTTATATTTTATTTTTGAAAAGGGTGGGACAGACAACTTTTCTTTGCAACTTCAATTGCCAGCAAACAACTTACAAAGAACCATGGACAATGTTCTAGCGATAGACTCAGGTTGCTGTTCAAGGGATTCTTTAAAATGAGACTAAACTTCAAAGTTGTATTGCTTTTTCGAGCAAGCTGTGATATTAATATCTGCCATAAAAAAGGACAGATGCTTATATAGCACATCTTCTGGGAGCATATACTAATTTCATAGCAAATACAGCAAATTATCTTGACTGACATCACGAGAGGTACAGGTGGGATAAGTTACCTAATGGGCTGAAGCAAAGATTAAGAGGGAATTCTGGAAAAAAAAAGACCTACCAAAAAGCATGCCTCAGCAAGTATTTTAAACCTTAAAGTTAGGGACAGAAGCTACATATAAACTGGTTTAAGTGGTCAGAAACAGATTTAAACCTGCAACAGGAGAGAAGTCCAGTGCACTTAAAATGCTTTCAAAATGGCCAAAATTGGTTTAAGATAAACCTGGTTGGATATAATATCAAACTTAACTGATTTAGGTGAAACTGGTTTATGGAACTTCTGTATCAGATCCCAACCCAGTTCAAATTAACTTACAGTCCCCCAGCATCCTAGGATGCTTTGCACAGCAGCGTCTGCCTCATCCCTCTGCTCCCTAGCCAAAGCACTATTACTCCTAGGGCTGGCTGAGGAGAAGGCAGGGAGGAACCACTTCCCTTGACTTCCTTAGCTATTCCCCTGCCTTAGCATCTGGGATGGCTGAGGAGATGGTAGGGAGGGGAAAACCCATTCCCTGAGCCTGGCACTGGACCCCCCAGCTGGATGCTACTTGACATAGGGAGGAAGCCCACAGCAAGGTCATTATTCCTCCCACCCACCCAGAGCTGGAAGCTGGGCTTGAGTCCCCCTGCCATGCCCCTTTCTCAGCCTCTGGGCCAGCTGGGGAGGGGATGGAGGGGGAGAACCCATCTCCCACAGCCTGATATTGGACCCTAGCTGGGGGGAAGCCTGCAGCAGGAGCTTTACTTCCCCTACCCACCTGGAGCCAGGAGCCTGGCTTGAGTCCCCCAGCCACAACCCCTTCTCACTCTCCAGAGGGGCCAGGGCTGGAGAACTGAAGCCCAGCTCCTGGCTCCCAGCTCCCGGCACTGGGCAGGCAGGGGGAGTAAAGCAATGCTGCAGGCTTCCTCCCTCCCCCCTCTCTTCCCACAACAGGGAAACCCCCAACTGGAGATCCAGTGCCAGGCTGGGGGGGAGTATGTTTCCCCCTGACCCTGAAGTCTAACATTAAGTCTGGGGGGGGAGGGGCTGGGGGCTGTCCCCTCTTTGAACCAGGTCCAGGGCTCAGGGGACTCTGTTAAGGGTGGGGAACCCTCTCTGAAGCTAGGGGTCCTGGCCAGCCCCTGGCTAGAGGCACTGTAGCCCCCTTGAAGGGGGGCCTGCAAGGGTTTTGGGGGGAGGTGTTGAGCAGCCAATCAAGGATGAGCCCTTTTTGGCTGTATTTGGATGTCTTCAGCAGTGGCCAGCAGGCTGGGAGGTGTGCTCTATTGCTCCCTGTCTACTGGTGTGGGCCACTGCAGGGGTCTGACTGCCTTTTGATTTCAAAAGTGAACATGAGTTCACTTGCTTATTGGTTCCATCTAAGGGGTCTAGAGAAACATGCAAAGATTGAACCAATTTAGCGTGGGGCTTTTTGACTGTTCTTAGCCTAAGAGTTCTTCCTAATGGAGTCAGGTGGTTGGCTCTAAGAATACATTTCAGATGACACCTTCTTTCATGGCCCACTACATCAGTTAGGAAAACTTGAGAGGAAAAGGGTTTTTTATTTGCCCTAGATAAAAGTTTAGAAATATTAGAAGAATCCTGCAGGTAATTTTTTTCATGGGCCTTTGAAAGGCTTTTTGGTAGCCTTTGGTTAAAGTCTCCTGGAAAGTTTTATTAAGCAAGAAACACTTAATGATCTGTTCAAGCACTTTTTGGGCTAACAACTAGAGAAAAATAATGAGTCATCTGAAATCCTTCACCTTACAGAACTCTTGAAAGAGCTCCTCCTATGAGTTTTAGACTGCCCTGGGCAGTACCTTTCCTTTTTGTGTAAGCTAGACAGACAAATAGTGGAGACACATATGGGGTGCACGGGGGTGCACATATACGCTCTGAGAGTGCTGGTGCACCCCCTGACTGGCTGCGCTCGTCACTTAGGCAATGGGCGGAGGGGCAGGCAAAAGCACCTGTGTCCCCTACAAGCACTGGCTGATTGCTGCAGCTGCTCCCAGAAGCAGTGATTGGCCATCACTCATTCCCATCACGGGATCGGCTGTGGGGGGACCCTCTCCCCACCGGATCGGTAGGACTGGTCACAAGCAGGGACTAAGGTGGTACCAGTCATCCATGCAGACAAATATAACTGCTGTGCCAGAGAACACAGAGAACACTCTTCTAATGGGAGCTGACTGGGCTGGAGAAATCACTCCTACTTCAGACGCTGACCTGGCTCCACTGAAAGCAATGAAGGTAAGGTCAAAAGGCTTAGGGCCTAGTGTTTAAGAGACAAATAATGGCCTGATATGGTCCCTTTTCTGCATGTTCATCTGGGTGTAACAGAAATCAAACTGAAGCAGCAGAAATCAAACTGAAGCAGAGGGAGTTCAAAAGAGTGGGAAATTTTTTGAAGATGACTGGTCAGCCTCTTAACTCAATGAGATCTAAGACAATAATTTTAAGGTTCAGTCTTCAATAGGACAGATACCTATCTGAGCTACTAGGAGGTTACGTAGAATTTTGACAGTTTGTAAAGAAAGAACATTTCTACTGTCTCAAGGTGAACATCTACACATTATTTTAGGGTGCAGCAATGAACTCTGGTGCATTTTGCACTGTAATTTATTGCTCCTGGGCACACCATTTGAGTGTGCACTCAGGATCAGAGCATACTGAGCTAAGTTGGAGCAGCCCTGGCTGGCAGGGGGCCCTGGACATCAGTCTGCCAGCCCGGGGCTGCTCTGACCCAGATTAACATATTGCAGAAGGGCTGGCTAGAGAACAAAGGTGTTCCAGTGTGGGGCTAGCTGGCAGGCAGCCCCCACACTGAGGTACCCTCATGTCCCAGCCAGCTGGATCAGTGTCTACACATGTGCTGCTGTGGAACAGAAAACACTGCAGTAGTATTTACAAGTAAAAAACTGGAATAAAAAATTCCACGGTAGTATTTACAAGTGCTAACCTATTGCAAAGTCAATTAATTTACTCTATCCTAGTAGCACTGCACATGTAAATGCTGAGATGTTTACTGTGGAGCTTATTTGGCAACTCCACAGTAAAGAACTCATGTAGATATACCCAGGGAGTACTTTCTTGATGCCATACTGAGGGATCCTCTCTTCATCTTTCAGACATGTGATCAAGGGAAAAATCTTATAGGGGGAAATAGAAGTAAGTTTATTAAATACTGCCTTGTCATTCCATAGATGTAAATTTCCTTTCATCAATCTTTCTGCTACTCTCATGCCAATCTGAGCAATTTTCAAATACTACTCAAATAAATTACCCCTCAAACCCTTTAAATACCCTTGGCTTGACAAATCTGTACAGGTACAAGGAACTGACCCTTCATGAAGTTAACTGTATATTAGCCTGTTATAGAAAATATCATGACCAAACATAGAATGTGGCCTGACATTTGCTCTTGCAAAATCATCTTTCTTATACAATACATATAAACTGTGGAACACATCATCATGGGATAGCACTGATGGCCAAAAACTTAGCAAGATTCGGAAAGTATCTCAAGGCAGGAAGTCAGAAAACAGCTGTGTTGTGTTGGTCCCAAGATAGATGTACAATGGATTTTCCCCAGGGTTTTGGCTTTTCAATCAGTCCCATCTTGCCTGACAGACATAGCCAAACATACCATAGTTTTGATGTAGTTCCTTTATCTCCGTGTATTGAAAAAGTCTATTGATTTCAAAATGCAATAACTGCCAACATCCAAACTGAGAAATCAGGAGTTTAAGAAATTATATTAGGATCCCAGTAAAATAGGAAACATCAGTAGTCTAGTTGCAGGCACTAGAGAATAGAGAGACTAACAGAACTGATGTGGAAACTGAATGCCTTAAAGATTGAATTTGGGGAACTAACTAATTTGAGGGCGTTACTCATCATACAATTCTTCATAACTATCTTTTTGAACTTGGGGAGATTAGAGTATTTGTTTCAAGAAGTTACCAGTTTTTGTGGGAAATGCTTGATTGAGTCAATCAGAATATAGGGTAACTATTACACATTTTATAATTTCGTACATGACAGTCAAAATTTCATTCTGGTAGGTCATTTGATTCTCTGCAGGTGGCTCTGTTGGTTTCTGGAATAGTACACTGTGAATTACATGTTACATAAATGAAAGACGGTTATAATTTCAGATAACATTGTATTTGAATCTACAGAAGTCTCTAGGCCTACTGCAAAGATTCCTGTGAATAATTTATCCAGCTAAGCGTCTGTGGTCCCAAACTCCTAATTTAAAAATGTTGATAAATGAAGTATCTCTTTAGCTAATAAATGAAGTATCTCTTTAGTTATCCTTTGTCAGCAACATTCATTTTAATGGAAAGTGAGTTTACAGGGTTACATGATTGAACTACTGAGCCAAGTCAGTGTTGGCAAATGATGGGCTAAATTATTGATGTTACACACTAATGAATTCTGATGAGAAATAAAACACAGACATTACATTTCAAGTGGTTCATAATTATTTTTGTACTTTAAAAGCAATTTTATTCTTTTTCCAAATCATACTGGTTCTGTAAAACAAAAACATAGTTAGTGATTATAACTGAAATTATTGAGTTTAAGGCAAAGATGGTTTTGTAAGTTTTCTTATGTGAGCATAATGTTATTCACACTAGGATTCTTATTTCCTTATACACTTCTGGGAAAAGATAATTAAATTAAATGTCTACATTTTTAAACTACTGTCTTTAAATAAGATAATCTACTTTGCAACCATAGTTAAGAGTGCAATAGATGAGTTTATAATCAATGATATATCGACATATTTACTGGAGATGTTCTGAACTACCATAATTAATTCAGGTAAGAAACAAAACAAAGCAAACAACACCCTGTTATACCTGTCCCACTCTCCCCCCGGAAAAAAAACCCCAACTAAAAGTGCTGCCAAAAAAAGACTTTAGTATGTAAAAAATTCATCTTTAAGCCTGTGCTACAATCATGAGGTCTGTTAACAATGCATAGAAGTAAGCTGTTCAAATTTAGATGGCCCAAAGTGTTACTAAAAGGTTAAATCATGATGTTAAAATGTAACACTCATATGTCCCTAATTCTTTACTTACTGCACTAGTTAGAGGGAATTACAATTCTAAAACAAATAAATGGTTTTGACTGTTCGCAATGACAGAAGTCTTGAGATCAATGTGATCTTGAGACGTTTCTACCATCTAGAGTCAAAGTCTCACAAGAATAGCTCATCAATTACAAAGCTATTAAACCCAGCCCCAAATAATTTAGTCACATATTTGATCTCAGTACCCAGATGAAACTTATTTTTATCTAAATTTTATCTTCTCAGGCCATACCTAATTATACACATTCAAATATTAGAGTATGAAAGCATTGCATTGTAATATTTTTCACTGATTTGAGTTATCCTAGAGACTTATTTGGACGGCTGCTACATGCTTTATGACTATAAGGAAATATGTTAGCATGTTTGGTAAAATCACAGATATAGCCAAAATCATGATTCCTGTTATTTTACCAAAGTTGCTAAACAAAAGAATGCCAAAATTATTACTTTTACAGTATTTACTGTTATTACTCTACATTGCCACTATGGATTAGAAGAAATACTTCAGGTAGAAAGTTATTGTATATATCTGCAAAAGATTTATGAATTACAAATCATGTTTTTAAAGAATTTGGTTTTGATCTGTGCAGTTTTGTCAGTGTTGTCCTATCTACTCATATCTTCGTTGAAATAATTAAGCCTGAAGCACAGTAGATTTCAGCACTCAAAGTGTTTTTTCCTAAGGCATCAACTTCTTCAACAGCAATAACAACCTAGCTGGTGAAGGTTGTTATTCCACTGAAGTTAGACATAGAGTATTAGCTAAATTATAAAGGATTGGCATATAATCTTACACCAAATCAGGGTGTGGCCCTTTCATTATATCATTAATACAATGGGTGGATTTGTTTTAACTTCTGCCTGCTGGAGAAAGTGGACACACCTTGCTTGAATCTGGCACTCTTGTCTAGATTGGCCATTTTGCCCTTTGTGCTGAGAAGTACAGCTTTACTGGGGTGACAAGTGCACAGTGGTACAAACTAAACTGGACAGCATGGAGAGGGTCCCGAGGAGGGCCACTCGCATGATCGGGGGCAGCAGGGCAGGCCCTAAGAGAAGAAGCTAAGGGACCTGAACCTGTTCAGCCTCCATAAGAAAAGGCTGAGGGGGGAGCTAGTGGCCTGTTACAAACTAGTCAGAGGGGACCAGCAGGCATTGGGGGAGTCCCTGTTCCCCCAAGCACTCCCAGGAGTGAGAAGAAATAATGGTCACAAGGTGGCAGAGGGTAGATTTAGACTAGATATCAGGAGGTGCTACTTCACAATCAGGTCGGCTAGGATCTAGAACCAATTTCCAAGAGAAGTGGTGCTGGCTCCTAACCTGGGGGTCTTTAAGAGAAGGCTAGATAAACACCTTGCTGGAGTTGTTTGACCCCAGTACTCTTTCCTGCCATGGCAGGGGGTCGGACTTGATGATTTGCTCAGGTCCCTTTCGACCCTACAAACTATGAAACTATAAAGCCTACATTAAAAGCCAGTTGGAGCATATCTAACTTGAAAGACTAGAAAAAGAGACTTTATGTTGGAAAAAAAAGGAAAACTAAACCATACATGCATCCTTTGCGGGGGGGCTATACAGCAAAGTCCCTACAAGTTCTGCTCCCTAGGGAAAGAAAGCTCTTGATTGGAATGAGGTAACTGCTGATGTTGTTTGAACCACTACAGCTTACATTTCCTGTGACCTAATAGAAAATTTCCCTGCATTTTAGATAATAATTATAAACAGGGCTAGTAGCACTGTCTATGATTATGAACGTCTGCATTTCATGTTAGAAAACCTTAATTTCTGTTGCTTTCAACTTAGCTAAACTTTAGCCAATGGGTTGAAATTTTTCATACAATTGTCTGATTTATGTTGATTTTTTGTTGTTGAAAATTTCAAGAACAAAGCCTTCATTATTTTCAAGAATTTGACCAATATTAAATACCCATATTAAACATTGGTCATCTCTTCTGTTGAAAATCTCTAGTTCCCCCAGCCTTTGGAGCCAGAACTTGAAGTTTGGTACAGAAGTAGCCTTTGTTTAATGCCAGTCAAAGGAAAATCTATGCAAGTTTGGTCAACCTAGATCCTTTGAAAAACTACAGACTATACATACTTGATAGAATTTAGTAGTTAAAATCTCTGAACAATCTGTCCTCTCTTGAGTGTATTAGAGCCTAGTGGCACTCATTAGGACTGGCCCATAACATGATTGTTAGGGCAGTCTTCTGCAGGTGGGAGATGTGGGCTCGAATCTCCTACAAATGAGACAGGCCTAGAAGCTAGGTATTACATTTTCCTGAGTGTGTGTTCCAGCCAATAGACTTTTGGGCAAAAGGTGGGAAGCTATGTTTTGTGATGAAAAACAGGCAGATCTGGACAGATTGGAAAAGTGGGCAGAACAAAATAGGATGCAATTCAACAAAGACAAGTGCAAAGTTCTGCACTTAAGGAGAAAGAATCACCAACACACTTATGGGCTGGGGGAGGACCTTCTCAGCAACACAGTAGTGGAAAGGGATCTTGGGAGTCATTGTTGACACCAAGATGAACATGAGTTATCAATGTGATGAAGCAACCAGTAAAGCTAACCACACTTTATCATGCATTAGCAGGTGCATGATGAACAGGTCCAGTGAGGTGATACTTCCCCTCTATGTGGCATTTGTCAGGCCACAGTTGGAGTACTGCATCCAGTTTTGAGTGCCATACTTCAAGAAGGATGTGGGCAACCATGAGAGAGTTCAGAGGATGGCCACCCATATAGTTAGAGGCCTTCAGGCAAAGCCCTATGAGGAGAGATTGAGGGACCTGGATCTCTTTAGTCTCTGCAAGAGAAGGCTGAGAGGTGATCTTGTGGCTGCCTACAAATTCATTGGGGTGGGGGGCGCAACAAGGAATAGGAGATATTCTGTTTACCAGGGTATCCCTTGGAGTAACTAGAACCAATGGCCAAAAACTGACAGAGAGCAGATTTAGGTTGGACATCAGGAAGAACTTCTTTACAGCAAGGGTTGCCAGAATCTGGAATGGGCTTCAAGGGCGGTGGTGCTCTCCCCTACCTTGGGAGTCTTTACGAGGAGGTTAGACATGCACCTGGCTGGGGTCATCTAACCCCAGTGCTCTTTCCTGCCCATTGCAGGAAGTTGGACTTGATGATCTACCGAGGTCTTTTCTGACCCAAATATCTATGACTCTATGAATCTATAAACTGCAGGCATGGTATCAGCATCAATCACTAGAAATGTTCTGTGGTCACCTTTCTTAAGAAATCAGGAATTTAAGCGGCTATTAGGCATCAAGCTGGAGTGCAATGGACTTAGGTCCTTAGGTAGCCAATCTGTATTACCTTGGAGCATGTGCGGTAACATAAGCCAAAACACCATGTGGCTAGAACCTATCATCTAAGTGGTGCTTTAATGTCTAAGTATGATCCTATTCCACCTTGCCATGTCCCTGACAAACCATTAACAAAACAGATGGGTGGATCCTCTTTCCCCTTGTCACCTTTTGTGACACAGTCTTAAGACCAGGCTAAGATGAAGGCATATTATAGATGTAGACACATTAATGGTTTTTCAAGGACTCAGCTAGGGTGGAATGGGACTGAATTTAGAAACGTGGGAATCTAATTATAGGTAAAGCAGAGTCTGGCCATCAGGCATTTTATTAAGCCAAAATGAAGGTGCCTAATTAATCTGAGAGCCTAAGTGGTTTTGTGGCAGTTGGAGTGAGGTTGGTCTGGACAACTGTAAGACTTGGATCCCTAAATTCCATCTAGAGTTTTGCTTAGGCATCTGGAAATCCAAGTTTCCATAATGGTTTTTGAGAGTAATTTTCAATTTTTTTCCTCAGAGTTCCCTTCATCATACAACAGCAGGTCATCAAGCAACCATGAGTGCCAGAGACAGCTGCCACTGTAACACTCACATAATCTAGTGTGAAGCTACTGCAATCAAGTGGATCAATCTAGTCACTACAATCACCAGTATGCTGTTTTAAACAGCTGAGTGAGTGACTGGATAGTAAAGAAAGCCACGTATTCTGATCTAGAGATCATTTGAAGGGAGAAGTCATAGGCTTCTGAAGTGATATCCGAACTACTGACTTCCATATTGAATTATAAAATTATACTAATTGTCAGTAAGTTCAAACAGTAAGTTCTTGCAGTAGACAAAAATAGAGGGCCCCCCTAACAAAAAGTAGAAATAAAAATAATTCAGGTTGTATAATTGAACATGTTTTGTGAAGCTGTAGAGCAACTTGATTTTTATTTGTTAAAGCAGGGACAAAGACGTTCATATGCTTCATCTGATAAGCTGTTCAACTGAGGCATCAGCCCATATGAGCAGAAACAAAAATAGCTTTCCCTCTAGCCTCAGTTCCACTTTGAACATATAAAAGATCTTTTACAAATAAACAAAAAAGAATGGTACTCAGTAAAATTTATCTTCAGTGTTCTAAATCATTACTACACATAATTGTAAGTAAATATAAAAGTTTAGAACTAATTAAAAAGTGTATTGCAATGTCCCCTTAAGAAAAGTTATCTGTCATCCAACTCCATATGTCTCCAAGACAAGACAGAAACAGCAAGACTACTAAAGTGAAATCAGCAGGAAAAAAGATACAACTGAGTGTAATCAGCATAAATGGTGATAACTCAACCCATAACAGAGAAAAATAAAAGAGGAAGCATACAGATTTTGAAGATCATCAACCCTGAGGGACACCATAACACACCTGTGTTAATAAGTTAGACAACAAAAGATGTACTTAAATTGAATACCATCTGACACATAAGAAGCAAACCATGAATGAATAGTTTTCAAAAGACAAAGAAACAAATTCTGTTTTTGCTATCCACAGGCAGAGGTAACTCGGACCTTGATAGAACTACAGGGGTTTTTCTTTTTGAGGGTGGAATAGGATGCCAGGATCACACACAGGATTATATGAAACCACTGACCATTTCCTCACTATAGGTTGCAATAGCCACAAGGATGACTACAGCAGCTTTACTGATGTTCTGCATCCTGAAAGGGAATAATCAAGCTCCCTACTCACATCTGCAGAACTGCCCAGATAAAGATGACCCCAAAAAGCATAATCATTATCCTATGTAAACTGGTATAGTTCTATTGAAGTCAATGATGCACACCAGCTGATAATTTTGCCAAGAGATTTTAAAAACATCTCAGAATAAATCAGTCCAGTGCTGGGAAAGCAGCAGTGAAGAAAGGGAACTGGAGTCAAACAAACAAAAGTAAACTCTGCAAAGTGGGTATAAAATACTACTTAATCAGCAGTTTCCAAATTTAGGGCTTTGTTACACCTTACACTGGGAGCCACACAAATATTGATGGGTGTTTGCACTAGCTTGAGTTTGGATCAGTCACACTTCTGGCCAGTAGGGGCCTGGAGGACTGAAAAGTAAAAATCACCCTTCCCTCCCACTCTGGGCTTTTCCCCTGCCTCCCTGGGACTCCCCAAGTCCCTCGCTCCCCAAGTCCCTTGGGCTTCCCACCAACCCCTGCATTCTCCTGCCCCAAGGGCATTACTTACTTGTGGCTACCCATGCTGTCTGTCCCAGGGGAGCAGGAAGGGGAAGGTTAACCTGCCTGCTTAGCTACAGCTGCTACCAAGCTGCTGCTCTTCTGGTCCAGAGAGCAGCAGCTGCCCTAGGGCAGGATGGGGGCAGTGAGCGGGGATCTGTGATGCTAGGGAGGGCAGTGGGCCAGATCCAAGCAGCAGGAGAGGGGAGGTAGGTGGGGTGTTCACACTGTGGTGTAGCCTAGAGTGATTGCATCATAGTGTAACATGAACTGGAAAGAGATATTCCTGTCCTGGAAGAGCATAACTCTGTGCTGCTCAATGAGTGGTTCAAACTAGTTTCAGGTGTTAATGCACAGACAATCCAAGTGTTAAGAGCTCCAGGAGCTACCCAAAATTACTGTGTAACAAGGCTGTTAAAAATACTACTGAAAGTGTTTGGCACAGACCTTGACTAACCACAAGTGACTACTCAAGATAAAAACCTATTTATAATCAGGCGTATAACATGGATATGGTCTTGCAAAGGCAATTTATCATATATCAGAGGAATCTATTTGTTAAATAACCTAAAGCTGCAATGGTGACGTAAATAAAGCTGTTGTTTCCAGTATTTTATCCCTAGAAATAGTTTTGGTATTTGGACTACAATTGGGCAAAATAAAATCTACAGAGCATGTTCTATGCTGAGGAATGTCAGGACTGAGACAAGGTTACAGGACTAAATACTGACACACCCAGAGGGGTTGCAGTGGTACAGTTGCAGCCCACTTTGATTTCTGCTCAACCCAAAGTTTTAAACAGCTGCCTGGATGGGGCAGCAGCATTTCTATTCAGGCCGTGCTGAGCCTACAGCGACTGTACCTTAATGTAACATGGGTACACACATGGGTAGCACAGATCAGAAATAATCCTGCCCTGGAGTATCATAACTCTAGGAAGTTTAGGTTGGATATTAGGAAAAACTTTATTACTATGAGGGTGGTGAAGCACTAGTACATGTTACCAAGAGAAGTGGTAGAATCTCCATCCTTGGAGTTTTTAAGGCCTGGCTTGACAAAACCCTGCTGGTATGATCTCATTGGGAATGGTCCTGCTTTGATTAGGTGGTTGGACAAGATGACCTCCAGAGGTCCCTTCCAACACTAATTTTCTATGATTCTGAATCAATTAATTTCATGACTCATTGCCAGCTTCTTGATTCCTGTTCATTTCTCTCTGTTCCACAGGTGTGAACAGCATTTTCTTTTTTTGAATGGTCTTGATGTTCTACTATTCAAACTATCCTTTCTTCTGAAATTTTGCTATCTGTTAGCCATTCCTGATCATGTCTTTCTTCCATTTCACAGCCCAGCAGACTACATTTAGCTCTAGCTAGAAACCTTAACTCAGGTGTGCTAAAATTAATTTAGATGTAGACAGAACTGGCAATGAAGTATTGGAGGCACTGTCAGTATGCTCAGGAAAACTAGATTTTGTTTTATCTGTCTGAAAGAAAGAGATGTACATGTAACTATACTAACCACAGGATCAATGAAACAATATCTTTTGACTATTTTTTGCCTAGTTTGTTGTGCCTTTTTTAAACTTGATATATAATCTAGCAAATAAGGGCACATTCCACATTTGTTTCTCTTTAACTGTAGAAAAATGTGTGTTATGTTATATGTGACAATCTGCACACCACCTGCTGCACCCCACTCTTCAAAATCCTAGATCCAACCATGGATGAACCAATCACTACCCAGCTTTGAAAATTCAGGCAACATCACAAGAATAACTTGGACAGTGGGGATGGGGAGGGGAGATGACCAGGGTACAGGCCCTGGTGCTGATTCAGAGGGAGTGTTAGAATGGCCCCAAGGAAGCCTGTATTGCTCCCACAGTCCATGTTGGACAAGCTTGTGCTGGGGCAGACATAGCATATGATGGGAAGGAAACAGCCCCCTGTTATCCACAACAGCCATAGAGATCTTTTCTTGCAAAGGTGACAGATGACACCAAGCTGCGGGGAGTAGTAGATATGCTGTAGGGATAGGATTCAGAGTGACCTAGACAAATTGAAGGATTGGGCCAAAAGAAATCTCATGGGCTAGGGACAGACATTCAAAAAGCTGGAGCCTGAATCTTTGCAGGTTAATTTAACCTACCAAGGTTGAACCGATTTGCAACAGTACAGACATTCCTTGGGGACTGAGGAAATGTGGGCACATCCCCACAGTTGCTCAGGCCAGGAGCTGGGGGATGCTAGAGTACACCCTCAGCTGCAGGAAAGTTGTGCTTGGGGGTGTGTGGCCAGCCTAGGCAGTAGCTATGGCTGAACTGGCTAGGGAGGGGTTTAATTCCTCCCTCCCTGTCCCACTGGCAGGGACCTGACCTGGGTCTGTCAGGCACTCCCCCCTTGCTGCTGGAGTAGTGGGCCAGCATGGTCCCTGAGGCAGAGGGGGCAGGAGAGGGGTTATTTCCCCCTGTACTCCTACTGCCCTTGGGGGACCGCAGACAGGTCTGGCAAAAAGATTTTGGGGAGCTCCGAGAGCTTCTCTAATTAAAGCACCTCAGGGTCTTGTGTATTAGCTTCCCTGCACTTCAAAATGGCAGCAGGGGTGCTTAAACTAAAGCTCATTTGATAAGCTTTAGTTCAAGTACCCCTGTCACCATTTTGCAATGTGGGGATGCTAATACATGAGATGTGGAGGTTGGCTGGAGCGTGGAAATTACCATGCTCTGACGCACTCTTGGAGCAGCCCTGCAACACATTTACAGGAAGCCTGTGGTTCTATAGCTTCCTATCCACAAAGTGAATTACAGATTTCACTTCCAAATGAAACAGGACTGAATACCAACTTTGCTGCATTCAGAACTAAGAGTGAAGCTTTTTTCTTTACCCAAGCTTTCTTTAAGTAGCCACCTAATCTTACATTTTTGCTTTCTCAAAAGCAGGTTAAGAGAGTAACTGTAGCCTGTGCTACAACAGCAGAAAAAAGACAACAGCAGAGGTTTTTGCACATGTTTCCATGTATTTGTTGCTATAATTATCTATACTGGCTAAATTTAGCTAGCTAGCATAGGCTACCACATGCTATGATCCCACCTTCATTTTGCAATGGAGATATCATCAGGTATACTGGATGCATATATTGTAGACTGTAGAATAACTAGAAATATCAAGCTAGGTTTGAATAATATAGCTTAAGTATATGATGCAATCTAGCTATGGCTGCATGTAGTTTCATGCAGGCTAATTTACCCTGCTTCTTAGCAGGGTAAATTAGCCCTAGTGGATCTCTGTGCTACTGCAGCGAGACTGCTATGCATATGCAATCTATTTCAGGTATCTCTACACTAGAGTGCAGTATGCAGTGTAGATATTTTCATTTACACCTAAGCAAAAACATAAAACACCCCATCCTCAACCCCCTTGATTTCTGCATTGCTTTTGAAACTGTTTATCATTCTCTACTTTAAGTCATGTCCCCTTGGTTTTCATAAGAGAGGGTATAGACAGATGTAACAACTGTAGTGATAGAAAAAGCTATTGATATAACCTGTTATAAATGCAACTGTTATATCTGCATTATTCCGTATCCATAGAAGTGTAGCAAAACCACTCCAACTTCAATCATGTTTTATTCAGGGTCAAAGTTAGGGCAATTTAGTTCACTTCTATCACTGTGGGATCATGCAGATGAAATAGTTACAGTGTAACAGCTGAAGAGCACTCCCTAACAGCAGATACCTTCCCTCTTTAAAGCAGCTAAAAATGTAGGCTTGTTCATACTCTTAGTTCAGTGGTTCTCAACCTTTATAGACTCAAGGCACCCATTGTTACTAGGGCTGTGAGAAACAGCTCTGTTTCATTTCAACTTGCGTTTCGCCATTTCAAAGGGACAGTGTTTTGTTTTGTCATTTCATTGTTTCGAAACACTGTTCCATTTTGTTTCATTGAAACTGTTTTGCTGTTTTGACGCGTTCCAATGTTTTACCCATGGGCTATAATGTGAAATAATGAAAATGCCTATAACTTTGTCATTTCTTGCCTGATTTGGATGAAAATTGAAGAGATGGTAGCCTCCTCTGAGGGCAAGAAGCTTGCCAAGTTTCAAGGAGATAGATGCAGGGGTTTCTGGGAACCTGAACCACAAACTGCTAAAAGCAAAACTTATGTCACTTGCCAGCAGCCTCCTGTCATCCCACGTACAAATCTGGGGGCCTGTGCACACAGGAAGGGTGTGTACCTTTGCAGGCCCACAGATCTGTGCATGGGATGACAGGAGGCTGCCGCTGCCACCTGGGATCAGCACTGGGACCAGACAGCAGCGGCAGCCTCCTGCAACCCTGGGAAGGCTGTGAGACTGTGCCAGACTCTTCCCAGGATTGTCAGCCTCCAGATCTGCGCACAGGATGACAGGAGGCTGCTGCTGACTCCTGGGACCGGGACTGGGCACAGCCCACACCCAGTGCTTGGAAGACTACTGCTGCTGCTGCTGACCCCAGGCACCAGCAGCAGCCTCCTGTCATCCCACACACAGATCTGGGGGCCTGCACCCCCGGAAGAAGCCGGGAGTGCTGGGAGGGCAGGTTGAGATCTGTGGGGCTGGTGGAGCCTCTTGAAGTATGGCCCTGGCTCTCCCTAACTCCTGCTGCTCGGCTGCACGCTGAGCAGCTCTGCCAGCTCCATGGAGGTGAGTCTGGCAGGGGGGAGGCGGCGGAAGAGCCAGTGGAAGAGGTGCTTGGAGTGCAGCCCTGGTGAGCACAGCCTGATGGTAGGAGGCTCTGTAGCCCCGTGGAGCTGAGCCTTGTGATGGGAATTGGCAGAAAACCACTGGCCATGGCTTCACTTGGAGCCAGGGCTGCCCTCTGAGTGGCTCCAGCACTGGCTCTCTGCTGCTTCCTGGCTCAGCTCTATGGAGCCTCCAGCTGCTGGGCTGTGCTCACCAGGGCTGCATGACAAGCAGCTCTGTCAGCCCCATGGAGCTCAGCCTGGCAGAAGGAGGCAGCAGGAGAACCAGTGGCAGAGCCATGTGGAGTGCAGCCCTGGTGATTACAGCCTGGTGGCAGAAGGCTCTGCAGCCCCACAGAGCTGAGCCTGGTGGTGGAAGGCAAGGGAGAGCCGCTGGCTAGGGCTGCAATCGGAGCCAAGGCTGTGATAGGAGCAGCTCTGCCACTGGCTCTCCCACTGCCTCCTGCTGCTGGGCTGAGCTCTGTGGGGCTGGCAGAGCCAGGCAGAACATAGCCCTGGCTCTCCCCTGCTTCCTGCCACTGAGCTGCTTTGAAGCTTGAAATGTTTTGAAACTTTCAAAATGTTTCAAGCTTGCAGCACCCTGGTTGAGAATCAGCGCTTTAGTTCTTTTTTGGTTTTCCTCTTACATCTCTAATTGCTCCTGTAGTTTCATTTAGAAGACTGTTGCCTTCATTCTGATTTTCAGTGGGGGTCCCACAGAGACCTTTTTCATTGTCTCTTTTCTTCTTGCCTCTTCTCTCGCTCTAGTGTCTCTTGGTGATGCTCATAAACATGACTTCAACATTCATTCATCTACAGACTACACATGGACAGATCTACTTCTCCATTCCTGAACCTTCCCATTCTGTCCAAATTGGAATCTCAGCCCATAAACATAATTCTTAATTTGTCCCTTCAACATTTGTCTCTTCCTTTTTCAGTCATTTTGAACAATGTCCTTCATGTCATGCAGGCCTGTAACCTGGCGGTTATCTTCAATTTGGTCCTCTCTCCAGACACCTGTATATTCAAACAGTGTCTAAATCTTTCAGCTTCTTCCTGTACAACATGTTCAAGCTCAGATTTTTCTCACTATCCACACATCTAAAATTCTCCTCCACTATCATGACTCCTGTTCACATTCTTGTCTTCAGTCTTGAAACATCACATCTTACCACACTTAGGATGTCATTACAAAGATCATCTTCTTTGTCTGTTGCTTTGGCTATATCACTCTCTTTTTGCATGCCTCTACTGACTCTCCTACTCAATCACTATTTGTTATGTACAAACTCCTTTCTTTCTCCCTGTCATTTACTCTGCTTTCTTAGGTAGATGAGTCAGCTCTAGCTCTAGGATCTCAAACCAGTTTTACTTCTTTCAAAAAGACTTTACAGCCATAATAGCCAAATCAACTAAACTTTAACAAAAAATCCAAACCAAACCAAAAATAACCAAAACACACTCTTTAGAGGATTAAAAAAGGCAATTTTAGCTTTGTGCTTGTCCTCAACACTACAGCCTGTTGTCTCCTCTATTGTACTCCTTTCCTAGAATTCTTAACATTTTTATGGTTCCACCTTTATTAACTGGTCATCAGATCCAGCTGGCTCCCAGCCTCCTAACCAGGCAAACTATCAGCTGCTGACCACCAGCAGCTAGGTTCTAGCTGGGTCCCAACTGCAGCCCTCAAATCTCCTTATGCTCCCTTTTAAGGTACTAATGGCCTATCCCAGTGACACCTATTCTGTCTTGTATGCTCCCCAGATGTCATCTCTTAACTCCACTCTGCTAACAAGGCAGCCCTTGATCACCCATATGTCATATTTTTTGACAACATTGCCACGCATTTCAAGCCACAGTTCATATACAGAAGGAAGACCTGTAAAAATCTGCAAGTCCTCTACATTTTTTTCTTGTAAATCTCTCTTTAAACCCCACCATGGTCATGATGTCTACAAACCACTAGAGAACAGTTATACAACAAGTGTACTATGGCAAGGCTGATTCTACTATTCATGACTGTCACTGCTACCTTAGTTAACAGTATCGATTTGTTATATTCAATTTAGGTTAGAATGAATGGTCATCTGGGTAGGGATGATCTTTTTATTATATATCTGGACAATGCCTAACACAGTAGAATTAGTAAATTACTGTAATATTAATACTATCAACATCAGCAAACTAAGCCCGCCTCTTGCTGGCAGGAAAGGAAGTGAGAAATATCATTGTTGTCAGTTTTACTTCTGAGAGGCATTTGAATACTATGATGGAAGGCACCAATATAAGATCTTAGAAAAACAGTGCTAGACAGAAGCATGGAGACCTACAAAACAAAACAGAACCCATCATACTACAAAGAAATGCACTAATCCACATACCAAGGATTCCAAAATCCAAAAAATCCATTTTGCTCACTGGAAATGTACCTTTTTAAATACCTCACTGATTGTTCTCTGAATCTAACTGAGCTAACTTTTCCATTTAAATTTTCTATTTCCGATCTTTAATTGCTTCTCTCAATTAAACTGGATGGTACTGGCCTAGAACAGTATACAGTGAGGTGGGTTGGCAACTGGCTCAGAGTATGATCCCAGAGAGTTGTAATTGATGGGATGGCCTCATCCTGGAAGGCCATCTTCAGTGGTGTCCCCAGGAATCAGTGCTTGGGCCTGTGCGCTTTAACATTTTTATCAATGACTTGGATGAAGGAGTGGAAAGGACGATGATTAAGTTTGCAGATGACAGCAAGCTGTGGGGAAATGTGGGCAAATCAGAAGATAGGGTAAAGATCCAGGATCACCTTGACACACTGGCCCTACGGGCTGAATGCAATTGGGGTCAATAGGGACAAGTGCTGGGTTCTTCATGTGTGTAGGAAAAACCTTCACCGTAACTATATGGTGAAGTGGTGGTCCACTGGCTGGCATTGCAACTGAAAGGGACCTGAGGGTGACAATTGACCAGAAGATGAATATGAGCCAATGGTGCAATGAAGTTGCCAGCAGGATAAACGGAACTCTGGTGTGCATCAGCTGATGTGTTGCAAATAGATCCAGAGAGGTGCACTTCTCTCTCTATTTGGTGTTGGTGAGGCCACAGACGGAGTATGGTATCCAGTTCTGGGCACACTTCAGGAAGGATGTGAATAACCTCTAGAGGGTACAGAGAAGGGCCACCCATATGATTAGGGACCCAGAGGATGGGCCCTATGAGAAGAGACTCTGGGAACTGGGTCTGTTCAGTCAGAGTAAGAGAAGACTGAGAGGTGACTTGATAGCTGCCTCCAAGTATGTCAGGGGTGAACATAAAGATCTAGGGGAGCAACTCTTCAGAAAAACACCCCTTGGGAGGACAAGGACCAATAGGCACAAGCTAATTGAGGAAAAACTTAGGCTGGACATAAGGAAAAATTTATTTTCTGTAAGGGTATCTAGAATCTGGAATACATTCCTAGAAGAGGTAGTGAGTGCAGTTGCCACCCTTGGAGGTGTTCAAGAGGAGGCTGAACAAGCACCTCACTGAGCTTGTTTGAGCCCAATAACTTTGATCCCATGGCAGGGACTGGACTTGATGATCTCACAGGTCCCTTGGTCCTTCACAGGTTTTTGGTCCTTTGATTCTATGAGTCTATGATTCCATCTTTACTAACATAACAATGGATCATTTTAAGACAAATTATATAAAGACTATATAAGGAATAGTGGAGTTACAGGATCCATGTCAGAGAACTTTTAACACCAGCAGATGGAAACACAAATTCTTCTGACTAAAATGTTGTCTTCAAAGATATTTTGAGCTTCAAAGTATAAATATGAGCATCCCCAGTGTTACAGAGGTTTATGTCTGGGGGTTGTTTTAGCTGCTTTTAGTTATGTCTACGTCTAGTTATTTCAGTTATTCAAGGCGATTTATATTGAATGCAAACAATTTTTTTGCCAGAACAAAGGACTTCCAGAAAACTCATTCATTTCAACATATACGAATCGTTGACATAAAAATACTGTTACAGGTTACATTCATACAACTGTCATTAAAATAATACATAGCATGGGGCTAACTTAGAGTTCTTATGCGCAGAAACCAATTGGCACCTGTGGCTTCTATGTAACTTATTATTCATGAACTGAATACTAATATCTTTCCTTTATTCACTGTTAGAGAAGTTAAACACAAAAGGGATCAAAACTGATCACAGCTATACCATGTGACATTCAAAAGGATACATGTAGTTTGTAAATTTTTAAATATGTTTTTAAGTATAATCCACTGCTTATTTGTCTTAGTATATTTGTATTTGACAAAAATAAAGGAACACTGACCAAATCCCTCATGAAAATTAATGAAGCATTTTAAATTACAAGAAGAATGGAAAACCTCATTCTATTTTTATTTTTAAATTCCTTTTTCCTTTTCTTCTTCCTGTTAGTTTGTTTTGGATTTTCAAAATCTTCAATAACAACAGGATGCATTTGGATGCATATAAGAAAAACCATGACTTTTAAATAGAGATCCTCAGTGAAGGTTCTGAAAATGGATCCCCAAAATGATGCAATTTAAAGGAGCTCTAGAATTTTTTTTTCAAGATAGTTTTTATCTTGTTCATGTTAATATTAACTATGAAGTAGAATTGTATAAATATTAAAATGTAATACAAATGTGGTATCCTAATGATTGTACAGCAGAGTTTGATGGTTGAAAATACAAGTTAAAGTTTATACAACTATGCTGCATTAAGGAGGTATCAGCTACATAACTTTTTTGGAAAGAACAAAGCTGAAGAAATGTTTCACTCAAGCCTTTTAAAAACCTTTCAAAAATGTCATCTGGTTATGGCCATTAACTATGGGAAGAGATTGAAAGGAGTGGCTTTATAGAAATATTAACAACATACCACTGTATGAGATAAAAAGAACAGACCATTTAACCATATTACACACTATTTTCCCCAGAAAATATAAACATAAATGTGGGAAAAAACCCAAACTGTTAAACACTGTAGTTATCTTGAAACCGTTGGTAAATGTTGTAGCTCAAACCTTGTTGTTTATTACCAGATAAAGGGAAAGTGATTACATAATCTAATTATGAAGGTGTGGCTCTTTACCTAAAGCAACAGACTTATGCTAAAGAAATGTAATATGAATAAAATGAAATTGACAATAATGTTTGCCATGGTGATAGTATTTGCACAAAACAGTACACGATAACATTTTCAAAAACAGCTGAACTGCTGTAAAAATATCTTTATATTTTTCAAATGTTTATATCCGTTGTATTTATAATAATCTTTTCAAAGGTTTGTGAGAAATAAATCTGATCTTTTTTTTTTTTTTTTAAACTATGCATGGTATATGTGCTAACTTACTGAATTCATCCTTCATGCAATTCCAGTTTATTAAAGAGGTTAAAAATTTATAAAACTCTGATGGGATATGGTTTTAATGCTTCATCACACTACCCATCATTTGCTTTTCAATCTAGATCGGAATGATCTTTCCTACTTCCCTGCAATCACCTACCTGCACAGCTAATATTTTCTGAGCGTTCTCATGAGAGGCTGCCTGGAACTTCGCCAGCCCAGCCTGGCTATAGAGGCCTCGCTGTTTGAAGTACTCCACCAATGCCCTATGCATCCTGCTCTGCAGCACGGAGAGCTAAAGGGGGGAAAGGCAGAAAAAAAAACAAAACCCAAAAAAACAAGTCAGAGTAGGAGAGGAAATTAATGGCAGTGTTCAAGAAGAATGATGGAGGGAAATATAGAAAGCAGTCAATAGCCCATTCTGCACTGTACGGACCTGACAGGAATTTCACAGTCTCTTGATTTTTCAGCCCACTCATGTGCATTCATCAGAAACCAGTCACATCTGGCTGCTAGGATGGGGGGTTAATTTTCTCTAAATGCCTCAGCAGTTTTGTTCTAGCTGAGGCAAACTCTGTGACTGCAAAGCTGATGAGTAAAATATTTCTACTTCACCCAGTTTAACTCAAAACCGATAGCCTCGGGACATATTGAACCTTTCTTAAAAAAATAATCTTTTGAAGCTTTTTGAATGGCACATCAGGTCAGGCCAAAGTTTAAAATGCAAGTTTAAGACTTTGATGGACATCATGGCTTTTTTTCCCCTTGTAAAGCTTATCATAGCTTGGCAATGTGTGCTTTAGAGCATGACAAAACTAAAGAGAATTAACTTAGCCATCAACTGCTGAGGGAGAACAATAACAGGAAAGAAATTTCCAGATAGAACTACCTATTAATCTACCTAGCTATAACCATGTGACATGAAAGCATCCAACAGCACTAAATTACAATGAATGCAGCAGCTGAAAAGTGACACCATTTTTTTCAAAAGGTTTTTTACATGAAAAAGAATATTGGATATCATTGGAACTGTATTGATCATTGCATCTGAAATTATTCAAATCATAAATGTTTATTTAATATGCTTTTACAGTTTATTATTTAATATAGCAGCAGCATTCTCACATACTGTTTTTAAGCCTCTGTCAGTACTTTCATCATTTTTAAGCATTTATAACTCAGATAAACTTGGCACAGCAGGTCTCAGTCTAGAAGCAAAATCTATTAAGACAATTTGAAAATCTACCAATACAAAATGTGGCTGAAGACACCTGTGTACACTTATAATTGAAACTTGGTTTATTTCTTAAATTGACATTCTGCCAACATTTGTCCATAATCTGGGCTAGTGCCTTTGGGTGATCTGGAAAATACAAATTAAAACCAACTAAATTAATTTGTTTAGAAGCATGCTTTTGTGTTCAAGCATGCTAATTATTTCAATAAAAATTTCATAGCTATTGTTAGCACATAGCCTTCATGAGTATGCCTGTCAACCGGATTAACACAATAGATTATACTGTTCCTTTGGAAATGTTACAATTCATTAAGGTCAATGCTACAGGTCAGTAATTGGGTCAGTAATAAAGAAGCCTGTACATGATAAGAAATAACTGCTTTTTAGGAGCCAGCCTATTGTGTCAGGTGAAAAAGCCACTTTTCAAAAGAACGTAGATTTCAGTAATGCCAAATGAGCTACTAGAGTCTAGAGAGTAATTAATAAGTATTTTCAAAATTAATGGTCTGATTTTCAGAGGTGCTGAGCTTTCACAACTCATATAAGCATCTATGAAAGCCGAACTAGTAGGCATCTTTATAAATTAAACCAGACAATCATATAATTTAGGAGTGGGCAAAATGGCAGATCTGGCTGGACTCCAGTCCAGAATGGCTGGACTCCATTTCCCAGCAGCCTCTGCCCATGATGTTGCATGGATTCCATGGAGACCCCAGCAACATCGGGCCAAGACAGTGCAGGGCTAGGGTTTCCATGGAGACCAGCCCCTGCAGCGCTGGCAGGCTGAGTGGATGGGCAGGGAGCTACTCCAGGGCCAGGATTTTGTGGTGGTGAAAGCACGGTCAAGGAGCCAGGGCAGACCTGCAATTTGCTGCCTGCACATCCCAGTGGATAACATCTCTGCCCTGGCTCCAGACCACACTTGTCACCGCCACAAGGTCCCAGCTACGAGCCACCTCATCACCCAGCTGCACACCCTGCCAGTGCAGTCTCCAGGGAAGCCCTGGCCCTGTGCGTTTATAGCCCTGCTGCTGCTGGAGTCTTCCTGGAAACTGGGTGCAGCAATGCGGGCAGAGGTTGCTAGGAAATGGAGTCAACTGCAGGCCCAATTCAGCCTGCAGGCTGGACTTTGCCTATCCCTGATATAACTAATCTTTTACATCACAATTTACATATTTATTTGAATTTGATCTATGTGAATGGTATCTATGCATCAACGATAGTAAAAACAAAAAATACTTAAGCAAATCAGTTTAGAAAAATACAAAAATCTGCCCCAATCTCAGCCACAATCTGAAACCAAATAGGAACACGTTTTACAATATGAATAAAGTAATCAGAATATCACTGCTCCCTTTTTGAACACCAGTAGGCTTTTTCTGAATTCCTTCTCTGAGAGTCTGTGGGAGTTATTTCCCTGCTGTTTTAACTTATATTTTCAAATCTCAGAAGATTTGAGGGTCTCTGGGACTTTGACTGAAGAAACAACACAATATACAATATTTTTAAAAAGTGTGGCTTCAGTTCAACAGAGAAAATGTCCAAGGGAAGATACTCCACTATGGATTGTCATAGTTCTCTTGCTCATGGGAAGTCATAGTTTACTGTAGTGCGAAAATGGATGCTGAAGAAAAATGCAAAAGGATTTGTTTCAAGATAGTGAGGGGAGTCAGAAAGAAACAGAGCAAATATGTTTGTATATCCAAAGTCTGGCTTATTCAAATCAAACAAGATCCTTCAAACTTTGAAGTTATACCGGTTAAGAATAATTCATCACAGCATAGAATGATAAAAAATAGGGCTGAAGAGACTTCCAGATGTCATCCAGTCCAACCCCCTGTTCATGGCAAAATGTGCCCTGTAAACATGAAGCAGAAATACTGTTAATAAAAAGCTATTAACTGCATTTCTGCTTTTAAATAATGAAAAACTTTCAAATCGCAAGTTTGTTCCTCTTGCTGCCACATTATGCTCATTAACTCCCTATCATGGTATTTTCATTAATCCATTTTTCTTGTCTTTAATAAGAGGCAAGGACTGTATGCAACTAAGCATTTGTACTGGGCCCATCACAGTGGGGCCTCAATTAAATGTGGCCTTCTAGGCTGCTTGTACATGCCATGGGGGTTTACTTTGGTTTAATTCTCCCTAAACTGAAACGGTAGTTTTTTAAAAACACTGCTTCAAATTAAACCAAAGTAAACCCCTATGGCGTATACACAAGTGTTGGGCCTGATCCTTACCTGCTTCTCTGGTGGCAGGGCAGGAATGGAGGGGAGAGGGAGCTGCCGATGGGCTTAGTGGTCTCTGAACTACAGCGGGGGGTGCTGGTGCTTCCCTCTGCAGTGGCAGCGGTACCCCCCAGGTGGCACTTGCTTGCAGGCACCCGGCCCGGGCAATCCTGAGGGGTACCACAGCCATGAGGGGAAGCACCAAGACCCTGTGCAGCGTAGGCAGGAAGACAGACTCCAGGGAGGGGGAAAAAAAGATCAGGCTTGCTGCTTTTTTTTTTTTCCTTTCAGTGAAGCCTGCCTGCATGGGCTGCCTGCACAATCCTTGAGCTGCACAGGGCCCAGTGCTTCCCTCTGCAGCTGTAAGGTAGCAAATTAAAACACCTCCAATATGTTTTATTTTGCTACATCCCAAAGTTATTTAACATGCAATACACTGCTGACAGTGTAAACAGCAGTGCCATTAATGTGCAAGGCCACTGACAGTGTAAACAGCAATGACATTAAAGCAGTACAAAAGGGCATTTAAGCCACTTTAAGGGCCAATTTTGTGGTGTGTACAACCCCCCCTAGAGTCAGCTATAATATAAATAACATTATAATTCAGAAATTATCATATGGACTTAATATGTGTTTATTTGGAAAATGTGTCTCAAGCTTAAATAACTACTTGTTATCTAAATTTAATTCAATCTTATCAGTTTATACCAAGGAACCTTTTTATGTGTTATAATTTATGCCATAATTAATGCGTTAATCATGGCATAAATGGCATGGGCAGATATGCTCTCAATTTATCATAAAATCACAATGAGCCATAAAAATGTTTCACATCTAACACAGAACATCTTTATGTCTGGTTTGTGTAGTGTCTTAAATTTAACATGTGGCCAGGGCTGACAATTAGCTGATTGTTGGTCCCAAGGTCAGGACTGCATGAAGATCTGGAATCAGCACCTAGAACTGATGTCTGATTCAAGAGTTGCCTGGGCCAGGCTATCAGTCCTACATGTGGGGCTGGGCACCCAGATTTCAACTTGTTGGTGTAGGCGGAGTCCAAGCTCACAGTCCTGGTCTCCCCCTACGTTGCCAAGTAGTAATGGCATGTTTAGGATCTGACTTCTGATCCCAAGATGCCAGTAAATGAATGTGTACCAGAGAGCTAGGTGACTTTCCAGTCCAAGAAGAATCAATGCTAAGTCTCAGCTGGTTTCAGAGCCTTATTTGATTTTTTTCAATTAAATAGGAAATTTATGAGTAACACCAAATCCAAACAAATACAGGCTCAAACTAGAGGTTTATGCCTTTTCCTCTTTACCTCTAGAAATAGGCCATATTTTCCAGAAATTTCTGCAGGGTCATAAGACAAACAGCCTTTAACCTTCCCATGGCTGTTGAACCTGGCACAGTTAGGCATTTCCATGCTAAAGGCATGATGCCATTATTATGATTTTCTTATTATTTCTTATGGTTTGTGATAGCCCTTGAAAAGTATGAAAATAAATTTATTTATATATGTATCCTTTTGAGTCAGACAAATATTTTTCTTATGTATTTCTAAATACATTGAACTGAATATGACTATAGAAGATAATGCCCTTTCTTGTACTATAACTCACAGACCGTGAACCTAGGGCTATGCAAGATAGTCATCTCATTTCTGACAAATGCTTGCCTAAGGGGGTAGAGGTGTAGGAGTAGACTGCCAAAAGAAAAAGCAGAACATCCTCCAGCCCCTAAGAAACATTGGGGAAAACAAGCTCCAGTCCCCCAGCATTACTTACCACACAGTGTTGTTCTGCTGAGGCTGTGGCATTGGTTCTGCTCCCTGTCTGTAAAATAACCCCACTCAAGGGAATAGTGCAGGCATCGAGTAGAAATTAATGCCGCAAGGAGGAACATTAACTTCCATGCAGATTTCTGTTTTGCTGGGAGGGAAGAATCCTGGAGTGACTGGCTACTCCCTGACCTCAACCTACAAACAAGGAAGCTGTAACCCTATAGTTTTGTTGGAGGTGCACTTTTGTAAGCTCCTGGGGAGA
This sequence comes from Caiman crocodilus, assembly GCA_030014935.1. Lineage (NCBI taxonomy): Eukaryota > Metazoa > Chordata > Crocodylia > Alligatoridae > Caiman > Caiman crocodilus. The sequence continues at coordinate 73,271,114 of JAGPOW010000261.1, read as the reverse complement.
GGAAATTAGGCTGTGGAGGAGCTGCTTTCTTCATTCTGCTGTTTTGGGGCTTTACTGCCCCATTTTACTCTTCTTTTGTTGTTATTTCCCTCTGTGCCTCACAGCAGAGGGAAGCATATGGCTCTATGTTTGTTTAATTCCTTGCTTATATACTAGTATCATCAATAATATTAGTGCAACTCTGGGGGGAGGGGGCAGAAAGACTGTTAATTAGTTCCTGTTGATGACCTAGCAGAGAAGACCAGTGAGTTGAACTGGAATCAAACTGGGTCCAGATAATCAGTTCAAGCTATTCTTTCACTTGAATTCTTTTACTTGAACTGGAATAAAAACCAGAACCATAATTAGTCCTATCTACTGAAACCTGAACCAAAAAAATGGGTTACTAATTATAAGGAGTTGACAATTTTGAAAATCAATGTTTTGGTTTGTGTTTTTTTTAAAGATATGCTCTTTATCAAATAGGAAAGCAAAATAACAAACAGACATGGGATTACTAATGGAAAGGCTTGCCCTAGTACAAAGAGAAGAAAGTGAGAATGAATGATAAGAGAAGGGAGGTAGAGAAGAAGCTTAGGAAATGCACATCATACAAGGCAGCCTGTAAGGAAAGTGGTGGAATGCTTCCTGGTCCCAGAATTAAAATTCTCTCTATAAATCCAAGGAAACAGAAGATAGATCTCCAACTCTTCTTCTTCCTAGACAGGACTCCTCCCACCCATCCACGCCTCTTTGAGTAGTTCCTCCCTGGAGGCAGCACAGTAGTTGAAGCCAGGAGCAGTTAAGGAAGAGCATCTCCTCTACCTCCTCCTATTCACAGAAGGGGAAGGCAATCACCCATACCTAGCATAAGTGGTAGAAAAAGGTGCCAATGACCAGGGCACCATTTAGCAGGCACCACTAAAGGTAACTAGTACTCTTGGCAATGGGCACCTTGTATGGGGTGCACCAGGAAAGGAAGCCTTGCTCTGGAACTGCTGCAGCTAGGTACTGCCTCCAGGTCATGTTGAGGTGGGTAGATAGAATATGGATGTAACACCTTGAATGCCCACCTGTACAATGCCTTCCTAGACTTCCTCAAGGAGATGCCACCACACGTAACAACATCTTATATAAGCTCACCAACTCAAAATAGGGAAATAGTCCCTCAACCATTTGAACTACTGCTCTGGCTCTCAGCTTCTCTTCTGCTGAGTATGTATGCCCTGCATGGGTGAGATCTTGACCCCATTCTGAATGATAGCTGCTGACCAGCCTAAACAGTATGCACCTGTGCCTGGCATCACTCTGCCTGACATCAGAGGAGCAGTGGCCAGCAGGATAGAATGACTGCAACAAACTGAACATGTAAGACACGTGATGTACAACCATCCTACAGCATGCAAATGACTGAAGTCACACAGGAGCTTCCTCACCAGCACCCAAGCTCTCAATGCTACACCCAAGGAGGCACAACTACAGAGATGGAATGAGAGGCTGAAAAAGATACCTGACAACAAAAAAGGGACATTCCAGTGGTTGAGCCCTTACCATCAGGGACTGATGAACCATGGCAAAGGTGGAAACGTCTTAATTGATTAAACACCAGAGTTGGACATTCCAAGGAACTAAGGAAGAAGTGGGGCTATACCACTGGTTCAACTACCTGGAACTGCGGCACAGACCCTCAGACTATGCAACACCTGTTGCAGTGCCTGATGCTTGAAGGTACATGTTCAATAAATGATCTTGCAAAGTACAATAAATGAGCTCAAGTATGTGTAACAAAATGGTTAAATGTGGTGTAGAGACACAAGACAACACCTTTTGTAAGGCATGGCACTGGACAGTAGTATACCAGGTCCTTCACTCTTATCACCATTCCTGGTCAGAGTGACAAGCAATGACAAAGATGATAAGTCCAGAGAGCTCCCAGTGGGGAGAGCTTGTTATGTATGGAGGTGGTTCTCTAGGGCAGTATCAGTATCCAGGAGAAGGGAGGCTTCCACTTCAGCCAAAAGTTGTGAAGCAAATTGGGTGGAGTGTAGGCCCTGGCAGGTGTCCTGTGCTTTAGGTAGGAGCTAGGTGGACAGGTTTGGGTCAAGGAGGTGAACCAATGATGATATGTAACTGGACCAAGGAGGTGCCAAGGCTTCTAACACCAAGTCTCAGTGCTTCTGCCTGAAAGCCATGTTGTGGAACAGGAACTCCTGCAGTATCCCTGGGTATCTCAGATACCTGGCCTGGGGTTTCATGTAGGAGGCCCACCACACCAGGAAGAAGTTAAGATAAAAGTGTAGGATGGCATCTCAGATGAGGTTATTAGGATCAAAGAGGAAAAGCTCCCAATCAAGGCCCAGGTCCTCCATGCAGCATGGGAACACAAAAGCCTGTCATTACCAGCAGATGACTCCTCCAGCAAAAAGCAGATGCTGATGGGTTGCAAGGAGAAAGGTGGTCACACTGCTATCTGTCCACAGTAGCCAGTGGCACCCTTCCCAAAAGAAGTGCATGATGGGTTTCTGGAGCTTCTTTAGCAGGGTCATTGGTCATTTTTCAGCAGGGTCCAAAACAGCACACTTGTGCCACAAAGTAACAGCAACCAGCCACAATAAGACAGGCTGAGCAGGGCTACCCTTGAAGCTGTGCCTTAACCTCCTAACTGAAGACTTCAGAGATAGGCTGAGAAGCCTGGAAAGACACCCAGGACTTTAAGCCATCACAGCTCCAGGACAGGCCCCCAAAGCAGGTATGTGGAATGAGCACTGGCTTGGGTGCCCAGCACAAACATGTTGCTTTTGGCTTAGTTGACACAGGCTGAGGGGGTATGCTTACAGTCCATCAGGGGCTTGATGTTACAGTCATGTTGTCAGTGTACATTGTCACCTTAACTGGGTGGTGGAAGCTGGGCCTGAGATCAGTTGAAGGCAAGTGCTGTCAGGCCACATCACAGCTAATACAGAAGTGGCTCTATGGCTAGAACATAGAGCTTTCTGGAGACAAGGCAGCCCTGCTGGATACCTTTGCATGCTAGGGATGGGGTACACAGTGCTCCATTCACCTTCTGGAGACATGATGTCCCAGTACAGGATCTGGATGGTAGAGATGAAGAAGGCCCAAAGCCAAAGGCCTCCAGAGTCTTAAGTAAGATGTCATGGCTGACTCAACCAAAAGCTTTCTTTCCATCCAGAGGGAAAAGATAAAAAAGCAGGTTCAGACCAAAATGCTCCACAAATGCCAGAAAGTCATGCAGCAGAAACAGGATATTCTGCCAGGTAGCCAATAGCTTTGCTCAGGGCCCAGAACTGAGGCCATGAATATTCTGAGCTAGTTGGCCAGCATTTTTTAATCAGTATGCAGGAGAGATCTGAGTTTTCAGTCCTGAATGTCACCAAGATCCCCCTTCTTGGACATCAAGGTGAGGACTGTTCACTGGCAGCTGACCATCAGGATCTCACCTTCAGTGCTCTCCTGAAAGATGCCTAGCAGGTCCAGGATGAAGAGGGACAAAGGGCTTTATAGTATTTGATGGGGAATCTATTGAGAACTAGTGGTTTCCCTGACCTTCAATGGCAGCAATCAGCTTTGCCAAAGATAGCTCTTGCTTGAGCTTGTAGTCTCTGATATAGAAAACTTGGGGAGGCCCTCAGCCCAATGTTGAATGGCCTCTAGGTAGACAGGGGTGGTAATGAATAGTGTTGTGTAGAAGGTAATGTTGTGCTTCTGAATCTGGCAGCAGGTCCATGAACACCTAGCACAATAGGGTTTTAAGGCAGACAATACATTCCACTTTGAACACCTTTTCTCTGGGCTGAAGTAAAAATGGGTTGAAGCATCAGCTTTAGACAGTTCCTGGAAACAGGTCTGAATTCATATGCCCTGGGTTATGCCATCCACCAGCTCCCTCAAGGGCTTTTTTTAGAATGTGAGAGCGCTGTGCACCCTGTTCCATCACATAGTCCTGCATAATTACCAGCATCCCTCAGAACCACCTTGAGCTCTGTAATGTTCCTCTTGAGCCTTGCATACTGTAGTGGAGCTCTTGTGTTATTTTACCTGTGTATGTTTAGAAGAAATCCTGATTAGCACCCTCCTCAAAATATACTACTCCTTTCAGCAGGGAAAGCCACTTCTTGATGCGATCAAGATCTGCCAGAAGCAGGCAGTCCTGAAAGTGGGCATACTGCAGGAAATGGATGTTTAGGCACCAACAGGATGCATGGATCAATGAAGTGGGAAACAGTAGTTCACATTGTGGTCTGAGAGTCCTGACAAAACAATACAGCTATAGCAAAGCAGGGACAACTGGTATTCAGTAATGTAAAGCTGACACAGCTGATCTAGGTGAGAAATGGAGTGTATCAGCAGTCACCTTTGCCAAGGTTTCTTGGCTCATGCTAAGATGCAGGTGACATCAAATAGGGTGGCACATTAGGCCTGCCATGTGTTGGGTGGCCTGTAGCTGCCAAGCAAAGAATGGATGGGGTTCTGATCCATTTTGGTCCAACTTCTCCTAGAAAGTGTAGCATACCAGGGGAAAGGCTCAGTTCCCCTGCTCCATTCCTCACTTGCATTTGGGTTCAGTTTATCCTCTCTTTGTATGGACTGGCTTGTCTCTGCTGCAGCCTTATTCCCCACCAAACACTGGCCAAGTAGGTAAGTGGGATTACTGTAGTGAAAGCATGTGTTATCTTCTGTGTAGAGATGCTCACCTAGCATTAATTACAGGGTGGTTCTCAAGGACTTGTGAACCTCTTACTGTCTGTAGGAGATTCCAGTATCTTGAAAAAGCATACTCTCAACCACTCAGCACTGAGCACAAAGGTGTTTATTAGGATGAGGTGGTCCTGTCTGAAGTGGCTTGGACGTATAGCAGGTGCCCAGGGACAACTTCTGAATCTGACTTCAGTGTCTGCAAGAACAGGACTGCAAATCCCATTGTGGAGCTGGCGCCATGGCTAAGAAAGGCCCTTCTCCTCCAGGTGGTGTTCCAGTCTGCCTGGTCTATGTGTGTGTCTTGGAATAAGATCAAATCTAATCATTCTGGGTTCTAAGAGAGCTGCTCAATTTTCAGCACCCCTTCACATTTGAGTAAGCATTGTGAAGGATTTGAGGGAGAGACAGAACAAGCAAAGAGGAAAAATCAAGAAGGAAGGAAAGGCCATGGGTTGCCTATAGTAGCCCCTGAAATCAGCTGTAGGAAGTATGGGGCTTATTCACTACTGCCAAGTAGCACTGTTGAGGATGCTTGTCAGCCTTGGTTTCCTGGACACAGAGTTTTGCCATTTTCTCTGTTAGCTTATGTAGCTAGTTGCCTCCTCATTTGCAGCTGTTTTGCCTCATTTTGGGTGGAGACTAGAAAAATCTCACAGCCACAGCCAGGGAACCATTTGGTTATGTGGTTCTCAACCCTTTTTGGACCCTTGGTCTCATCAGAGAAACTAATGATGACCTCTTCTGAATGCATTCCTGAAGGATGCATCTGATAGCTGGTGGCCTTCTTGTAAGGAATGTCCATCCCCCATGGAGTGTCTCCTCTCCCTGAGGGGGGAGACTGTCAGATATATCAAGGTTTCAATGATACATCAAGGATTCCATGGGCTTATCCCTGCATCTCACCCTCTCCCAGTTCTCGGGCTTGCTCCACCTCAATGCTTGGCTGTGAGGCGGGAGGGTCTGGAGCCATGGGAGGAGGGAAATCAATGAGGCTCAGAGGGAGTCACCTTCCCACTAGGACCCCTGGGTCCTCAGTGGGTTTTCTGAGGTTTCTGTCAACCCCAGCTCTCTTAGGGACACATTTTCCTGGGCTGGAGCCTCTTCCAACTCTTGGGGGCACTTTCTATCCATACTTCTGGTGCCAAGCACAGAAAACTCAACCTCTACCTCACTGGTCTCACACTCAGACAGTTGAGGTGGGAGTCTGGATCTGGTGGTTTCCTTCATAGCTTCTTGGGCTGCAGAACCAGCCTCAGCTTGGTGTCTGGGCTACGATGGTGGGAAAGCATCAGATATCTCAGTAAGAAGTGGGATCTCAGATCTCCAGCATCATCTACCTCAGGGGCAGTGAAAATGATAGGGGTTGTCAACTGGGGGTACGCATACCCTTGGGGGTACTTGGGAAGGCCCCAGAGGGGAAGCAGCAGCAGCACAGAGAAGCAGGGGTACTTGGGAAGTGCCATCATTGCCTCTGCACAGCACCGTGTGCCGCCACTGTGCTGCTGCCATTTCATGTTCTGCCCCCCCCAACTCCACATCTGGAATGGGGTACCCACCAGAAGGTTGAAAACCACTGTCCTAGGATGCTTTCCACCTGCCCTGCAAACTGGATGGGCAGGCTAACCTTGGTCTAAGCTGTTTGTTCAGGCTGAGTTGGAAGGCATGCTTTAGCATGCCCTGGCTTATGGCCTGGGCCACTGCAGGCATGTGGCTACATTTCCAGAATCAAAAGTGAATGTCTGTTCACTTGATTATATAGTCAACCTAGGCAGCTTCAGCTAACTTGTGGAGATTGAATCGAGTCAGCCTCAGGTTTTTTGACTGTCTGTATTTAGCCTTAGAGTCTTGCCCCCTGGTGGCAGTCACCCAAGAAGGATTGGAGTGAAGGCTGAATTCCTCTGTTCCATTCCTCCCCCGGGCTTGGCAGGGTGTTGTGGGGTTGTCCTCTCTGTGCATGGATTCAGCTATTCCTGATATTGCCTGCTTCCGCACCAGACACTGGCCAGGTATGCAAGTAGGATTACTGTAGTGAAAGCATGTCATCTCTTTCGTGGAGATATGTTCACCTAGCATGTATTACAAGGTGGTTCTCAAGGACTTAGCTCCACCCTTCAGGATCATAAAAACCTGCCTACTGAAGGACAGGGGATGGACAGAGGCTTTAAAGATGACGGTGAGATTCTATGAATGGGGGTCATAATCTTACCAAAATGAGCAACGTCCTCAGCCAGTTTCTCATAACAGAAAAAAGGAGATATTGGACAGCCTGACACTTGTGGATGAATTGTCCAAAGGCTTTGTGGTTAATTGTTTCATGCTGCTCTGCCTCCTTGCTGACATGGTTTGGGGAGCTCAAGAAAATAATGGGTATTGTGTTAACTCAGGAGACGTACCTGATAGTATTGTAGCCCACCAAGTTCCCAACTCCCAGGATGCATTCCTCCACTCCAGCACAGCCCGGGATGAGGAATTTCAGACTGTGGGCTCTTGGGGATTTGAAGATTCCTTCACAGACTATGACTGCCTATTAGAATTGGCCATTCTGGCAGAGAAGGGGTTAACACAAGATGTCCCAAGCTGTCTGGGTCAGCAGCTGGGGGTGAGAATGGGGAGAGCGCTAGAAAATGAAAGTTTAAAAATAAAAAGTAAAAAAGGCAAGAAGAACAGGAAGGTAAGGTAAGAGTCACAGAGGGCGCATCTACAGCATTTACTGTGGAGCTGCCCAATTAGCTCCCCAGTAAAGTCTCAGTGTCTACATGTGTGGTCCTATTAGGCCTCAGGAACCTAACTATGCTGCAGGTTAGTACTTGTAAATACTCCTACAGCAGAGTTCTTTAGTGCACAGCAGCATACATGTAAATGCTGACCTGGCTGGCTGGGGCACAAACAGGGTCAGACCACCATTTTTTGGGCCCCCCTGCAAGAAATAGTTTTGGGGCCCCCTGCCCTGAAGAAGCAATGGCAATATCAGCAGCTGTGGGGGGGAGGTGGCAAGTGGCTGGACGTGAAGCTGGCAACATATAGTGGTTGGAAACACACATGACCCCTGCCCCCATGGGAATGTCTGAGCAGGGAGGGGAAAGGACCAAGGTAGGGAGCAGCACTGCCTGATGCTGTGCTGCTCCAGTCACCTCCCAGCCCTGGCCCTGGCTGCCTCCTGGCTCCAGCCACACTGGCCCTGGCCAGCTTGGCCACCTCCTGGCTCCAGCACCTGCCCCAGCTGTCTCCCAGCTGCACCAGCCCTGGGTGGCATCCTGGCTGCTTCCCCACCCTGGCCCTGGCTGCCTTCCCTCACCAGACAGGGAGTCCAGCGCCAGGGCCCAGAGCAGAGCCAGGCTCAGCTGCACTGCCAGGCTGGAGAGGATGGAGCCCCGGGACCCCTGCACTCACCCTACCCCACCCTGTGTTGTCCCCAGGAAGAGCTCAGTGGCTCCTCCAGAGGCACGGCATCAGGCAGCCAAGCGGTGGGGACACATGGTCCCTCAATCTTTGCACAGGCAAGGGCAGGCTGCAGCTGTGAGATGGGCTCAGCTTCTGCTCTGTTTCTGTTCCTTGCTGCTACCACTTGAAAGCAGTGCTCGCTGCAGGTGCTTCCCACAGCTGGGCAGTCCAGGCAGCAAGTCACATGGTGGTGGGTACCACTTTTGAAGTGGCAGCAGCGAGGTGCAGAGACACAGAGCAAGGCTGCTGCTACCTCCAGAAAGAAAGGAAGAAAGAAAGAGAATGAATGGAAATGAGGGAGTTTAAATAAATTGGCAGTTTATGCTGATATACAGTGCTTTAACTGGCTGACTTGTTCCCAGAGTGGAAAAGGTTGGTATGGGAACCATTGTTCTAGAGCATGACCCATCTCCATCAAAAGGGGCAGTAGCCAGTGGGATCCATTTCCTCAATCACCTTGATGAAGGAGAGTGAAAAATGGACACTCTTCCTTGATGTCAAATGAACTCACATGGTTCAGTAATCTCTGAACTGCTTCTCAGACATCTTGCCGATACTTTGTGAAAAAAAACAACCATTATTGATTTAATTCTGGAAACATACAACTGGATTGCACTATTGCTTTTGTTTTATTTATAAAATTATAGTTCTATTGAAATTTGTCACAGAATCTGAGAATCAGTCATGGGGGGAAAACAGACAAATCCACAAAATAAATTCTTCAAATATGACAGCGAGAAAAAACATTCATTTGTCAAGTTTGGGAACCAGAATGTCATTCAGTCATGTCAAAGATCCATACCACCAACCCAGTATGACACATTCAAAAACACCAATTTGAGGAGTATGCTGAACTTTCTTTAGAGAGAGAAAAAAGTTTTACGGCAAATAATAATAAATGACCACAACATGCTCACAGTCCTGATGAACACACAATGAAAAAGTCTACAAAAACATATACACTACTTTGGAATTCTTGTTCACAACTAAGGTTGATGTTTGTCATTGTCATAGGTCTCAAAATGAACAGGTACATTGGCAATACAAAACACTAGCACAGCACAGATAGGTGGCAAACACATAGGACACATAGGAGGCTAAAACTTTATGTGCAGCTGATGTTACTGCATGATACCTCTGAAAAGCTACAAGCAAAGAGAAACAACTTAGTAAATAGTAGGTCATGCAAACATCCTTGAAGACCAACTGTCAAAGTAATATCACATTAGAATGCAAGACCAAGAAGATAAAAGTTTACCTAACTAGGCAGCAATATATTTACTAAAGGAAGCCACAAGAAAGCAGTGACATCAAAGACCAGAAGAACATTAATTTCTCTGGGCTAGATCCACAAAGGGTCTTACGTACCTAATTGCCACATTAGGTTTCAAAGTCTAAAACCACACCATTTTGTACAAATAATTACTGAATTCATCCAAATCCAAGGCAACTTCAAATTTAAGATTCTATATGTGGAAAATTAAAAATGTGTTATAATTTTCCATGTATAATATCTAACTATTGGACCATTCTCTTAAATTGGACATTCTCTTAAATTTATCCCTTCCACTACTGCAGTGGGGAAACCAGAGGCAGAAGGGCAGGCAGCTTTTCCCCTACCCCTTGCTCCCCACAACCACTCCCTACCTCCTTCCCCCTCCCAAGAGACTATGCCCCACAGTACGTGCTCCCCTGCCACCTGTTCGCTTGAATCTGTTACCACTTGTCTCCCCCTGGTGTCTGCCACCCCAGCCAGACAGGGGTGGTTGCAGCAGCCCAAGCCAGAGCCAGAATCAAAGCCAGAGCTGGAGCTGGAGTTGGAGCCAGAGCTGCTGCAGCTTCCCTGCTTCTGTGCAATCTCCCACACAGTCCCCCAGCCCACTACATGATTCCTCTACTTTTCCCCCTGTCCTGGCACCACATGGTCTCCCTTGGGTTGGAGCTAAAGCCACAGCAACCACCTCCCTGGGTTGTACTTGAATTCAAGACAAGCCTTCTTTTTTTCCCATGTTGAAGGCACTAATTCTTGCCATTCACTGTAGTGGAAGATTAAGTGTCTAGATCAAAGCTCTGGATTCCACTAGGCTTTAAGTAATTGAAGTGTTAGGTACTGAAATCTAAGCCAAAATCCCTTTGTGGATCTAGTCTTCTGTGCTCCTATTCCACAGCTGTAGAACAGGGGTAATATCATCCATTTCATCTCACCTGAGTTGTGTAAAAATAAATTAATTTGTATTAATGAAGCACTTGAAATCTAGAGAATTTACTGCCTATCTCAATACTGGTATTTGCTAATTTCTGAGTGTTTGACTTAGCAACATTTATAATATCCACTTATGAGAAGAAGAAGAAGAAAGAAAGGAAGAAATAGGACTTTATTTGGTACTTTGGTTAGGAGTGATAGTTCAATCCATAAGTATATAATTTAAGAAGTTATGAAAGGTCAGACTATGGTCTTGATATTATCAGGTGATAAGGATGCTTGGCTAAATAATTTTATGACAACATGGATCTGGGATGCCCTAACAGACTTTATTCATTTGGTGCCAATGAGAGTCCAAACTCTCATTGGTGCAACTAACAGGATACTTTGATTTACTAGATTCCACCTAATATAATTTTGTAATTATGCAATAATCCTATTAACATCAATCATCAAGCTATGACAAAATATAAATACAATGAAAAAGAAATGTATTGACACTATGATTTTCATAATTAATGTTAACTACTACGTTACTGCCACTACTAGTTATCTACTATGATTTTCTGGTCCAAGCAGATTGCCATTACCTTTCAAACATGAAATAATACTGTGCTAGTCCTAAATCTACATTTTCTCTAGTTTCAAATGATGTTAATCTTATATCAGAAGACACATATGTGTGTGTCATATTAATTCAATAGTGTAATGTGAATGCCGTGTTCTATGTAAATGACATAAGCCTTATCAGTTCCATTCATTGTTACAACTCAAACAATGACAATTACAACAACTCTACAGATTTGGGCACCAAAAGAATGGCAGATCTATTAGCTAAATCCAGTTAATATTCATCTTTCTGTAAACTACCCAACTACCAACTTACACCAGTACCATATACAAAGCTTTTAGGTAATGAGATATTTTTTTATTGTCAAATCTGTTCCATGGACCACTGTTAAAGATTACATAGTTCATTTAAATAAAGCTCTTTTGTCAATAACTTGGACATCTTTTAAAAATGAACAAAAGCTCCCTGAAAACACCCAAATATCCAGCTGTGTAAGTATACAGGAAATGATGCAGTTGTCTTTCAACCTTATTCCAATTGGGAATGATTTGGTGAGAAGATTAGCAATGTTAAATAAATAAAATGAAAAAAAATTCCAAGAATTGTTGAAATAAAGCTAACAATATAACTAACAAAGTGCCAGGCAAGTTTAAGTTCAGTCTTGTACAGACAAAAAAATATCATGAAGAAAAAAAACTGAAGAGATATTTTTCCTCTTACTATGGCTCTTTAATTGTCATTTGCCAGGTTTCAGATTAAAAGACTATTTAAAGCAACTAGTCAAGTTTTCGAATGCAAGACATTCTTCATCAGGTCTGACCAGTGCAAGTTAAGAAAAGCATAGTAAAAACACTAGTAGGAATGGGGAGAGAGGAATTGCCAGGAACAGCAGACAGATAATTAGTGAAAGAAAGAAGATGATTACTGTGAGAGCAAGGCTTATCAAAATGTTTATGGCTTATCAAAATGTATCAAACATCAAAATCAAAATGTCAGCATTTCCTGCTGACCCTAGATACTATGATACTATGAAAAGGGAAGAGGATCATCCTCACCTTCCTTGAGTCATGTAGAGGACAGTGGGTGTATCTACATGTTCATTAATGCACTGTAGTTACTGCATAACCAAGTACTAAATCAATGCAAAGTAACTGGCGATACTGCGCAGTAGTGCTGGTACACAGCTTTTTAGTGACTCTAACTGAGCAGTAGCCTAATATTACTGTGCATTAGTGAATTAGCATGGTTTTTGCCCCACATGCTAATGCACGGTAGAATTAGGCTACTGTGCAGGTACTGTCTCATGTAGATGAGCCCAGTGGATCATAAAACCAACATCAGTGTTAAATCCTTGTTTCTTAATGTCCCATCAGTTTGTGAATTTTCATTTCCAAGTTCACCTTTTAAGGGTGCCTGGTGTAGGACAATGGTGAGGTCAGAGAGGGATACCTGAACCAATCAGAAGAATCATCAAACTACTACAGCCTACACTCAAGAAATGTCAGACCTTGAGAGAAATATTCCCAGTCCCTCTTCTCCTAGCTTTCAAATAGTCCTATAACCTTATCCAACTCATCACAATAAGCAAACTCCCTAACAGACATCAAGTGCAACACAGTCTTGCCTTAACAAGAAAAGCTTAGCCTGTCAACACATCTCCCTGCCACTACAGTCAACAGCCCCATAACAAAATTATGGTTCCTACAAATGCCTTTCCCAAAATGTGATGTACCTGACCCAATGCACTACATCAGAGGTTGTCAACCATAGGTACACATACCCACACAGGCACTTGGAAAGAGGCTAGGGGGTATCATAGTATCATAGTATCATAGTGTCTAGAGTCGGAAGGGACCTGGGCAGATCATCCAGTCCGACCCCCTGCCTTGGCAGGAAAGAGCACCGGGGTCA
>JAGPOW010000261.1:73223932-73258193 GCA_030014935.1 Caiman crocodilus | reverse complement strand
CCTTCGCCCTCACTACCTCTGTGAGCTGACTTAAGAAGTCCTGGTCGATCTCTTCTCCCTGGTTGGGAGGTCTATAGTAGACTCCCACCGTTAAGTCCAGGGTACATGTGGGTGGATCGGGATGGAGCGCTTCCACCCACCACCCTGTGTCTCTGCCTCCCAGGAGAAGGGCTGGCAAGGTCCGGGAGTGGGGAGCAGGGGCAGCAGCTCCCCTCTGTGGGCCGCACAGGCACTGCCCAGTCAGCTGGACATTGTGGGAGAGGGAGCTTGCATGTGGTGGCTTCCCTACTCTGTGTCCAACTGCTGCCACCCCTGCCCCAATCTGCCAGAAGTGTACCCAGAAGAGGTACACGCCTTAAAAAAGCTTAAAAACCCCTACACTACATGCTCTCATGGCAACTATGCAGGTGAAACTAAACAGCAACTAAGCACCAGAATAAATTCTCACAGAAAATATTATAAAGACAGAGGCACACCTGCACCATTAAAAACACATTTTTTCACAGAAGAACTACTCCCTCTCTGACCTCACCATTAACTCTTTGTCACAGACACTAATTATTTTTCACTGTTAATCCTAAAATACTCTGAAGTCAGCAAAATATCCAGAACAACAAGATATCAGTCTTAAATGTATTAACTGATCAAAGAATTAAAATACTGTGAGTGATAAAACACTTATTTCATCCAGAGCAGCTACCAATAGGTACTTGACCCAACATGCTCCAGGCCTCGAGGATCAAGTCAATCCACCAGTAGGAAGATATTCTGTACAATTTCTACAATATGAATGTCAAGGTGTAGCCCATGACTTAAAACAGAATTCCAGCATTAATGTGTACAAAAGGAGATGTGAAGTATCCACCGAAGCACAGCAAAATTGTGAATACATACCAACAAAAAATGATATCAGAGACAGCATGCATCTCTTCTAAGAAACTTCCATAGATTGTAGGATGGATTCAAGAATCCACTGACCATCAAATATTGGCAAGGAATGCTTTGAGTGGGTGTAGTGAGTTGTATATATTTAACCCTAAATGGTTAATGTGAATTCAGTACATTGTTGCAGCATGCAATGCTTCAACCAAAACAACTCATTTTACAACCATGTAATTCTAGAGTGTAGAGAAGACTTTGTCATCTACTCTTAAATCTTAAGCCTTTTTGGTTGCTCCACTGCTCCAGAGCATTTTTAAGAAACCTCAAATCTTTCTTCACTTGGCTCTTCTATACTTTTTCCAGGACTTCATTCTTGAAGTCTCGGAACGGCTCCAATCTTTCTTTCACCCTTCTTCCTCATTGGTTAGCATCACAGATCAGCAGCAATTTGTTAGACACCTATTGCAGATCAGTATTTATCATATTTCATGCTAACTTACAAATCGGCACTTTATGTAGCAATGATATAAAGCATCTGAAACAGTGTCTTATAAAAGCTTCTCCCACAATACATCATGTTCTTTTCCTAAATTAAATTCTAATTTAGGAGCTAAATAACTTCATTTTGGAGATGTATTGAAAAGGTACCATATCTTAACTCCTTCCTTCAGTTCTGAGAAGAAAATTATGCGCCTGAAATTCTTGTGCTCCAGACACAGCAGTTATTAAAGATTCACTTTTAAGGTTGAACTTCTGCTTTGACAGGGACTGTACTGATCCCTTATTTAGAATTATAAGATCATCAAACTATTTCAGCAGGAGATATTGGCTGCCCATCTCCTGGTTACATTCAGCAGTTATGAAATGATTCCCCCCCCTTTCTTAAAATTACCAAAGGTGAATGCATAATAAAAAATGACATGATAAAAGAAACAACTGGTCAAAAGAGGTGCCTAACAATGCTCCCAGGGGGAGGGGAGCAGGCATTTTAATCAGAGTCGCTCTTGGAAGCCTCTCTAATTCAAACATTACCATCTCATGTACACAGCACCCCACATTTCAACATGGTGTTGGAGGTGATTTAACTAAAGCTCATTCAATGAGCTTTAGTCAAAGCGCCCCTGCCACCATTTTGAAATGCAGGGCTGCTGAATACACAGGATGCTGCAGCATGCTGAAGCATTCTAACTGGAATGCTCCAGCAGACTTTATTGGCTAGAGACAGACATTCAAAAAGCCTGAGCCTGAATTAATTCAATCTTTGCAGGTTAGCTGTAACCTGGATAGGCTAAATCAGTTTTGTAACCAGACAGACATCCCAGAAATGCAGGCATATGCCTGCAGTGGCTCAGGCTAGAAACTGTGGGGTGCTAGAGAAGCCCTCCTTTCTTTCCATAGCACTGAGCTGAGGGAGGCCATGGCCAGGCACCAACAGGAGGCTCTGATTAACCCAGCAGGGGATTGATAACAGTGTTTAATCACTCCCTAACTCTGTGTTTATCATCCCATTAAGAAAACAACAGGAGGGACATTACCAGCTACCTGTTGATTCTACCTGTTGATTCAGCATGGATGGTAGCCTGCATGTGGTCTGCTAGCTAATACACAGACACCTCTCCAAAAGGCAGTGGGGAGGGGGGAATTCCTGCTTAGCAGGAAGTGGTGGGGAGGGCAGTCCATAGTCTCTGGAGCTGCAGCCAGAGAGCAGAGGGGAGGAGCCAGCCATGCTGTGGAGCAGAGAGCCCTGCCCAACCCAGAAACCATACTGGGATGTTGCGGGTATCTGATTTATCTTAAATCAGCAAGGGTCTGGGACAGACATGGCATAAACTGGTTTAAGTCAAATCAGTTAAGTCTGATACTACACTCAACCAGGTTTATCTCAAACCAATTTCAGCCATTTTCAACCTGGTTTATGTGCACTGAACATCTGCTCTGTTACAGGTTTAACCCAGTTTCTGATCACTTAAACCTGTTTATATGCAATGTCTGTCCCTAGCCATTGAGTCTGCTCTGACGCGCTTTAATCAGAACACGTCAGAGCAGATGTACAGGCACCCTATGGGTCTTATAAATGGCTTGATGCTGGGTCTGTTCAATATTACATCCTGAAACTTTCAGAAGCATAGACTCTCAACTTCATAGTAATTTTTTCTCCAGCATGGTTTAGAGTAATAAAAGAGTATTAATAAGCATTTTTAGTTACAGCTGGTTAAAATGCAGGATTTCCAGATTTCTGGTTCATGAGGATTTTTTTTTTTAATTTGGCTCAGTCTAAATCAGGATGAAACAAAGCCATATTTTATACGTCTTTTAAAATAATAGTTCTCCTTCATCAGGCAGCTATTGTGAGGTGATACTGAATCTATATATGAACTTGAATCAATGACTTCAATAACCATGAGTCAGTTTGTAATCTCTACCCAGCTGAAGTCCAAAGACTCTCCCAAGTCATAGCAAGCCAAATAGATACAATATTACACTACTGCTAATTAAATACACAAACACATGTAAAGGAATTAATATGTTATTTATAACCATACACACACGCACACAAATCTGTTGTAAAAGGATATTATTAAGGTTGCAAAGTCAAGCCCTCAGAAGTCAGAAAATGCTGGAAGTAAGGCAGGCTGTACTTTCAATCTTTTGTGTTATGTTAAAATCTTTATTTAGGTGATCACATACTATTTTTATCACGGGTCTCCTATATATCACAGGTGTTTAGCATATAAACTAGACCTCCACTGCAGATGAATAAGGGTTGTATCATGAATTAGAATTGTGTCAACAGGAACCCTAATTTGTTTGTCACAAAAGCTGGAAAGTGGATGATATAGGCAATCACAGGAAGAAAAAGGAAGGTCTCATGGTTATGACAGATGAATACTGCACTGCAGAAATGGATACTTTCCCTGCCTCTGCAACAATCCTTATGTGATCCTGAGCAAGTAACTTAAAACAAACATTCTTCACAGATATTATGTATTCTTGGTACTTGGTACAAGACATTAGAATCTGAATTGCAGAAGTGCTACTCCCATATTATTGCACCTGCAGTGAATGAGAGCTGTACTGTGAATATATAGTGTAATATAATGCTAAGTACTCTGTAAAATAAGGTCTAAGTGTTGCAAATTGGTCTTTTCAAAATTAGTGGATGCATTTAACCTTAATCATCTCACAGGGGTGTTGTGAAAATCAATTCACTAATGTTTATGAAGCTCTGGGATACTATACCAATGAAACGCCACAGAAAAGCTTGAGGAAATTAATAAGTCTGTCTTTAGAGAAGGATTTTAACAGTATCCAATAAATGAAGCATAGGGCTATGCAGTGGACAAAGGGCACAGCCCATTATGTGCACCGCAGGAGACAGGGGTCTTGTGGAGAAAAATAGTATGTCATCATGTAATTAGATGATCATGCAATTAAAGCAATATATTATAAAACAAACATACAAGTAACCTTAATTTTGGCATTTTCTAACTTCACTTTGTATCCTTAGTATTCTATTAACATAGATGTTTGTAACTTTAGTGATTTCAGACACCTGAGTTAATAGAGTAAGAGACAATGGGCTGTCATAACTCTATGTGGAATACTTTGCTAGTGGGATTCATACATACCTAAGAGTAGCAAAGAGGTGACACTTAGGAGTTTCAGGTTCTATTTCAGGTGCATAGATTTAATAGATTTTTAGGGTTGGAAGGGACCTCAATAGCTCATCGAGTCCAACCACCTGCCCTGGGCAGGAAAGAGCACTGGGGTCAGGTGACCCCAGCTAGGTGCTTGGTTCAGGAAGGAGTGCTCTAGTGGGCAAAGATTCATCTTCCTATTCCTGCTTTGCTTTGCCTATATTTTTCTTTAGCTTACAAGCTTCCCCTATAACCTGTCCTTATTCCAGTCCTTTCTCTTTCCAAACCCTAAGTCCTCAGCAGGTTCATGGATGCACAGCAAAGTCTGTAAGTTGCATGTGGCCAACCTGGGCAATCCCTGTTGCTCGACACAATTCTTTCATAAACCATTTTCTTAAAGTGGATTTGAAAACCAAGGGACTGAGTCCCATGTTCTCACTGTGGAGGGCATGTGCAATTCAGCTTCCCACTTGCAAATCTCTTGTATCCAGTGCTGATGGCTGGATCAGTATCCTGTGCTGATGGCTAGTCAGATGTATCTAGTCAGAGTGGATCACACTAATGGCAGTCCTCTATTGAATATGTATGATAGTATGATTAAAGAGTGTATCATACTGCACATGCAGAAGGGGATAGTATTAAAGTTGGTTGTACCACACATACACAGTGATGCTGTCATGTCTTGAGTATTTAACCAAGAAGCTTTAAGAACCTGTTAACTGACGTTTTTGTTACTCAGTAGTTAAAATCTGCTACACCTATCCACAAAAATGGAGAGACTACAAAGGTTCAGGTATTAAAAATCAAAAGAGGTAAAGGTGTGCTCTAATTTTAGTTAGAAATTAATTTTAGGTTTGAAATTAAAAAATGTATGAGATTGTAAGTTAATAACTGGTACAGAACATCTGCTTGCAATACTATTATATCTGCTAATCTGATTATATTACTAGATGTGGAAAACTATAAACAGTCACATTTCCATGCCTAAGGCTCTACACAGTTTTATATCCTGTGGATTGTCTATTTAGCTAGACAGGTGTGTTGGCTTCAGGCTATTTCCGCTGCAAAACATCTGAAATCAACAACGGTGCAGTGGTCTGCAGGTGAGGATTTATCTGAAGAAGTGCATACTTTTAATTTTGAAAAATGGTCACCTACTTAAAGGAAAAGTTCATGACATCTTGTACATGTCCATAATTTTCAGAAGACGACTTCCAATATTTGGCCCTAAATCAATACCCAAGAGGCTAAATAAATGGCCTAGTTTTCAGAGGTGCTGAGCTTTTGTAGCTAAAACAAGACTATTTTTATATGTTTAAATAAAGATTTAGGTACCTTCACTAATGTAGTCAAGGTTGAAAGCTTGACCGATGTGTAAATTGTATTCTGCCACAAATTGGTAGGCATAGGAATGGCACTGATTTAAGGATGAAAGAATTATACCAACACAGAAATACATGCCGATGTTTTTATGCCAAAATGCATACTACCAATAATTTTTATATCTGCTAAAAATACTATTGTTTCACTAAGAGAACATGAGGTTCCTATGAGCGCAATAGAAAAACACCCAACAATTCAGTATAAGTTTACTTATCTGTCAAGATTTTAACTGTTTTTTCATATAGCTGGAAGACCCATTTTATAATGGGCTACTGATCAGAACTGTTATTGTAATGTTAAAATCCCAAAGGGGAATATGTTTCAGAGAGGAAGTATTCCCCCCAGAATCCCTGGCAGTCTTAGAAAGAAGAACTTCTTGATGTATAAAGACAGTGTCACCATTGTCAAAGAACACTACTGCAGGAAATGAACCACAAATAAAAGCAATGTGTTCCTTTCTCAGCATCAAAATAGCAGCATCAATAATAATTTTGAAGAATAAACCCACAAATATACCATATACATCATTTTGGAAGAAGCTATAGTTTTCTTAAATGTCCATATACCTTTCCTACAATTACTCAAGCACATAATATGCAGAAGGTAAGCTTGTAAACAACATACAGAAAATGCTTTCATCAAGGGATCAAAAAATAATTTTAAGGAAGGTGAAATACTGTACAGTTCACAGCCAACTTAACTTTTCCAACAAATGGAGCCATAAATGCAATTTTCTGTCCTTTGCTCTGAAGAATTAATTTTAAGGTATTCATATTTTTCTTCAAGTACATCTTAAGTCTCAATTAAACCACAAAAAGCTTCAATAAAGTAACATTAAGGACCAACTTAAACCCATAATAGCAAGGAAATTCAGAGTTAGGCAAAAAATTTGTCTCACTTTTCATCTTTAAATCACTCTGTTGTGCTTAGGAATTGTATGACTCTGAGAAGTGTGTGATTTTTCATACTGCATAGTACATATGTTCCAGTACTTAGGTTAAAGGCAAGTCAGAATTTTTAGTCTTAACTCTGAATTTCTGTACTTCTGTAGGCTTAAGTCAAGCATTTATGATTACTTTAACAGAGTTTTTTAAATTTGAATTTCTTAACTCTCAGATGTGAAAGTGGAATTCTGAAACCTCATATTTTACTCTGTATTTTAGCAGCACATTCTAAACTTAAATGACTTTTGAGCACCGCTTACTATATGAAACTGAATATATGCATTTTTGAAAATGGCATTTAGATATGAGTGGTTTAAATGTGGTAAGAAAGGCTTACACATTCTTAATACAAGTTACAAATTCAAACATTCAGGCATGAAAGTCTTTTCCTTAAGTTGTTTTCAAGCTTCATCCTTTTTTCTGCAATAACTAAAGCAAAGCCACAGTAGCTGCAGCCATTTGCATCTAAGGAAGAGATGTTTTGCTTTGGTGATATAGTTAATGAGTCTAAAAATATTCAGTATAATAATTCTGTCAAAGCCCCCACAGTCTCCTCAATGAGCAGAAGCCTGCAGGATTCCAATGGGGAGCCGAGTAATGAGCTCTCAGCATTCTCTCCCACACCGTCCAGGCGAAATATACTCGGGCCTCTATGGTTCCACATCATTAGCAACATGAAACAAAGACACATGCTTGACTTTAATAAGCGACTAAAGTTGCTGGCTTATTAGGCTGTTACTGCACATAAACTCTATTTCAGTATGACAAAACAGTTTCTTACAAACAAAAAAAAGGGGGGGAGGGCTTTGGCAAACAGAAGTTGGTATAATTTAATGTGGCAAATGATTGAATAGAGTTGAATGAAGGCACACAGGAAGTGATGGGTTTCTGACACAGACTCTCACGGGCACGCTGCAGACTGCAGATTCACGGCTGGAGATGATGGTTACGGTGGGCTGCAGTGATCAGACTATGGGCATATATGACTGAGTTTTAGTTGATATTCCTGCAAGACAGGAAGTGAACAAGCGTATTTCCCACTGGGAAAGGTTCAGACATGATTAACTTGGGCATGACCAAATAGGTCAATGATATGACAATGAGTTTCTAGCACAATAATTAAATGGGAAAATGTGTGTGATTTGTTTCTTCTTGTTCTTTTATACCAATAATGCATTAGCATGGATTCATTTAATCTCTTTCATTACACAAAAATTGATAGCAACCGTTTAAGATAGCTCTAGTTGGAAAATAATTTTAAAAATTATATTTATTACTTTAACAGCTTAGTATCATTGATTAATTCTTTATATTATGTTGACAGTTTAAAACTTGAACAGACTGAAGAGCTGATGAGCAGTTTTCTTCATTAACGTTAACTGATGCAAGGAAAGTATATATCTCTGGACAACAAAAAAAGCAGATATTGCTAATATTTGCATTTTAAATAAAATAATGGACTTCATAGTAAAAGTACAGAATAAACATACAGAATTACAACTGTGTAGGAGACCATGTTCCATTTCCACATAAGTATTTTTATTTTGAACATTTTCAGTTTCACAGTGGGACAAAACAAAAACCTTTCGAAGTTTTGTGAAAAACAAGGAGGTAGAAAGAGGCCTGTTTACCTCAGAATGCCCAACAGACAAGTGGTTATAACATTTACCTGGATGTGGCGAATAAGGTTCAAATCTCTGCCTTGCTAATGCAGACCAGAGACTTGAACCATAGTTGGTTACCAAGTGACTTCCTCTGGCCCCAAACTATTAAATCATTTACATAAAATGGAACAGTTCTAACAGGGGGAGATAAAAATAAACACCTAACCTTCTCCTTTGGTGGTTAAGGAATTCACTCCTGATACAAGGGTGATGTACAAATTCTGGTCTGAAACAATGGAAACAGGGACTTGAACTTCAATGTCCCTAATCATATGTAAGTGCTCTCATCAGTAGGATACTGGCCATTATTGGGTGAATAGGTTTCTCTTTCTAGTTTGACTAGGAATTTTATCCTAGAAGCTGGGAAGCAAGAGATGTATGTTTAAATTATGTATATGTGAGGGATACTGAGAATGTGGGTCTCCTGCTCCTCGTGTGAGTGCCTTAATCATTAGGCTACTGGGCTAAAATACTGGAGGGTCATCTTCCTTGACTAGTACCATCTTCATATTTATGTTTCTGACATAAGGATCTAGGGCAATTCTCTCTCTCTAGAGGAAGGAACAGAATTGCAAACTGTTTATCATTGCCAAAATAGATGGCACATGAACAATGGGGTAACTGCCATCTAGGCAGGTAAAATGAAATAGTATTTAGTATTAAAGGCTAGCTAACTATCTGGTAAAGCTGCCATATCTGCATACAGCATCTGGTTGAAATAATGAAAGATCTTTCAATCTGCAGTTCTCAGCACAAGACGGTTTAATTTTTCCTTTCAAGAGACATAGGCTACCTACATCAGCTCCCCTAAATAAAAGAAGCTTTGAAAGCAGAAACTGTTTTTTTTCAGCAGGGCTGTATGAAAAACTTGGTGGTAGAAAAAACTCTAGAGCTTACTACTGTTGGCTTAGAAACGGTATTTAAAGGCCTGTTTTTGGGGAATTGGCTTATAGGTATAGATAGATATATGCATTATAAGAGGTCAAGATGGGCAGAGGGGTTAAATGGATTTCTAAAGAGCTTGGGAGATGCACGCACTGTTTCTCATGGCCCTGAAAGCAGAAGGGCTATCTAGCACACCAAGGCCAATGGAGGGACGCAGCCTGAGAATTGAGAAGGGCATGCCATAACATGAAATCACAGCCTTCAAGGCAGACAGGTTGTCTAATACAACAAGGACACACAGCCTGGGAACCTAAGAAGTATGTTCCATACTATCCCATAACACAACATAAGTGATACCAGCAACAAGGCCTCAGAGAGTGGGGTGGCCTACGTCCCGGTTTTTGGGGAACAGGCCACATTAGAAGGTCTGGAAGGCTCCATGGACATGTGACCACAGAGAGACAGCCTACCAGAGACAGAGATGGATGAAGAGTCATCAGGAGTCATCAAGGGGGAAGAAAATACAAAAGCGGAGACTTGAGATTAACAAAATGTCCCTCCCTGTCCCTTCCCATTTTGCTCCCTGACAGGGGTTCTCATCCCTTGGGAAGCATCCACAAAGCTGCCATGAACAGAGGGTATACCAGCAGCCCATCTCCTGCACCGCACTGGAGGGGGGCTGTGGGCCTTGGCATCCCACCTCCAGACTGCTAACACCTAAGAAAGAGAGCCTCAGAGTGGAGCCTGCATCTTGACCAGATGTACTTTGACTCTGATGACAGCCCTAGGATTGGTGGATATAGAAATGTTTAATTGTTGCTTTTCTGTTATTACTTTGTATCAATAAATTTCCTTATTATCAACTGGCAGGTGTTGTGGTCAGTCTGAGGGTTGTGCTCGCTCAGTCCAAATCTAGTGCAAACAATAGGCAACTCCGATGGGACACAAGAGTCATACCCTGAACAATCAGGGAATTTGTTGATGCAGAGTGATGTGTTCTACAGGGGTTAGCTTAGACTTGTAGTAAGGTAGAGCTGTATGGTAATTGTGACTAGGTTGTAAGACTTGTGCAGGAGATGTTGTTTGTTACTGCTGACCAGGAGACTTTGTTTGCCTAAGTCAGGCAAAGTAGTGGACATGGTTACATGCTCTGCTCTGCTTGGGATTAAGTAAGAACTTCCTGTTGTGTTTGCAATAGGAAGCTAGAGAGCAGAGTAAGTCATCTCTCTGCTGGGAAGGCTGTGTGAATGAACAGGGTCCTTTGACTCTAAGGTCCTTGGGAAGGATTACATTCTTCTGTGGAGAGAGGACCAGAGCAGTGTTGTGCGTTTTCTGTGGTGTTTGTAAGGTGTAGGTTACAAGTGCAGGTTATGGCAAAGCAAAGTGTTATGCAGGCAATGCCACTTCAGAGAGATCAGAGACAGTTAGAGGAATGTGAGACAGTCTGGGATCCTGTGTGCATCAGAAAATAGTGGCAGGAGGTGGCACAGAAAAAGACACAGTATGTTACTGGACATCTGCCTGGGTAGTGGCAGAGAATTTATGATTGGAAGTAAGGGGAAAAATTGGTTCTCCCCCTGCCTCTCCAGGAACTGTGAAGAACCCAGATAGGAGAGAGTGTAACAGCTTGTTTTGGGAAACATCAGGCAGCTGTGTAAACACAGATCAGTGCCCAGAATTACTCTGAGTTACTCTGGGCAGAGAAAGAAAAGTGACCTTATCAAAGACATATTTTGTTTTCTGCCTGCAGAGGCATAGTTTCAAGGTTCCTTTTTGAGGTAGGAAAAGCTTTTCTGAAGGGACTGTGTGTAGTTTGTAATACATTACCCACAGTATTTTGGAGGGAACTTTCTCAGTCCTGGAATGGAGCTTGCTGGACTGTGTGTCTGAGAGGGAGAGAGATAGAAACTGTTTTTGGTTTGTTGAAGGCAAGGCCAGCACAGATGGTGAAGCTGTGAGGTAGAGAGAGAGATCAAGGTTTTCTGGATAAATTGGTTTGCAGACAGCAAGGCAAAAAGGGGTCACTGATTGTGAAGCCAGTAGCCTAGAAAGGGTTATGATTTGGATCATTTGAAGGAAAGGAAAGCTGTAAGTTAGGTAAGACATAGAAGAGAGCGTGGGTATTCTAGAAAGCTGTGAGAAAGAGAAATCTGCTGGAGAAAGTATTGCCATCAGAGTTAAGAGAGAATTGCTAGATTGCTGGAAAGTGAGAGATCTTTGAAGGGGTTTGAGAGCCTCACAGAGCACAGAGAGGAATTGAGAGTGGGTGCTAAAAAGGAGAGCCCAGTCAAAGTTTGTAAGAGCATGGGAAGCCAGGGACTCAGTCTGAAAGTTTTGTAAGGCAGAGTTAGTGACTTCGAGTCCAGGAAGGGTTAGATCAGGAGAGAAGAGAACTGGATGAGTCCAGAGGCTCTGAGGCAAGCCAAGAAAGAAAAGGGTTTGATAAAGGGTGTGCAGGGCCCTAGAAAACCATGTGATCTGCCAGTCCAGCAAAGGGGCAGAGAGAAGGCCACTGTTCAAGCTGCCAGAGCCAATCTCAGCTGGCCTAAGGATGGGCCAGGAAGCCCAGAAGTGAGAGACTGTGCCCATGAGAAGTGAAGAAGACCAAAGCCAGAGAGTGGAGAGTTTGGTCCTGGGTATGACCTGAAACTGCCACCCTCCTGGGTGTAGTTAGTGTGAGGGTAGGTACCTGTAGTGGGGTAGGCTCTGCAAAATGCCACATAATAACTACCCTGAGGAATGGGCAGGGGTGAGTATAGGGTACCTTAATACGCTAGCTCCCACCACCTTGTGGGTTACCTTTTGCTGCAAAAAGGCTAGGGGGAGCATACCCTGACAGGAAAACTCTTGGCAAAGGCCAAGGAAAGAGATGTGTGGCAGAAATACACCTTGAACCTGTCACTTTGAGAGTAGAGCACTGCTGTAAAAGCAGCTGGTGCAAGGAGGGGAAATTTTTGAATGAGTGCCAGCCTGACTATTGGCCCAGCAAAGCCAGCCAGTGTACCAGCTGAGAGTAAACTAAGAGGGGTGAGCCCCTACCTTTTTTCCTTTGTGTTTTGTAGGATGGAATGGCCACTGAAGCAAAAGGTTTGCTGGGTACAGAAAGGAATCAAGGTTATCTGTGTTATGTGTACTGATTGTCTATTGCTGTGTCTGTAAAATGTTATTGCTATAAATGATTGTGATACCAACTGTGCTGGACTATGAAATGTAAAGCAAAACTTCTTGATAGGCTCTAAAAAACCTGCAGAGTGGCTACGAGAAATGGTGCATCATGCAGAGCATCACTTCCAAGACCTCACAGAGTTCAGCCAAAGATCAAGAAAGCTGGATTGATTGTTTTATTGTCATCCTTTTGGGTTTTTCCTTTTCTTTTATTCTTTTTTTGTTTTATTTGTGCTAAATATATATTTTAGCTTATATAGTAGGAGTAGTAATGTAATGTAGTTTGTTCAGTTCCAAGAATTTGTGCATAGATTGGGAACACAGAGTAGAATGATGAGATCCCCAGGACAACCAGGTCTTTCCTGTGCAGACAGCATGCCTGGTTTTCATGTCCTGGGTTAGGAAAGTCCTAACCATTCGCATTTCTTCAGGCTTTTACAGGATGGAGGAGCACCAAGCATCCAGTTGGAACAGCAAGAAAGCCTAGTATACAGGAGGGGTAAAGTTGCCAAGGACATGTCTAGCCTCCAGAGATTCTGACCATGAAATGTGTTTTCTGATCTGAACAGCCATCTTGACAATCAGATAAAATATTGACTGAGAAGTGACGTGCTACCTGAAATGATGTGTAAAAGGTCTGGTAGGCACCTTGGGCTGTACATTCCCCAGCCCCAGTACGGGAGGCCTATTTAAACTTAATTGGCTAAAACTCAGTGCTGGGCTAGGGAATGCTGAGGCAAAAGACCAAGTCAGAGGGGATATGGGCAACATTTGAATAATAATTAGGGATTCATCGCGGTGTCCAGCCTGTTGGAGTCCATGACCACAAATGATGTCATACTTTTTCCGGGATAACTGGTGGAAGTCCTCCCCACAAATCTCATGGACATTCCAGGTGATGCCAATGATTATGCTCTGGTATGTTGTGAAGATAAATCTTCAAGGAGAGGAATATGTTGGCTTAGAAATGATATTTAAAGGCCTGTTTTTTGGGAATTGGCTTATAGGTATAGATAGATATAAGCATTATAAGGGGTCAAGATGGGCAGTGGGGTTAAATGGATTTCTGAAGAGCTTGGGAGACGCACACACTGCTTCTCATGGCCCTGAAAGCAGATGGGCTGTCTAGCACACCAAAGCCAATGGATGGACAACTTGAGAATTGAGGGGGGCATGCCATAACATGAAATCACAGCCTTCAAGGCAAACAGGTTGTCTAACACAACAAGGACACAGCCTGGGAAACTAAGAAGTACGTGCCATATTGTCCCATAATACAAGATAAGTGACACCAGCAAACAAGGCCTCAGAGAGCAGGGTTCCCAGTTTTGGAGGAACAGAACAAATCAGGAAAAGACCCAGAAGGCTATGTGGACATACGATCACAGACAGACAAGCAAACAGAGACAGACATGGGTGAAGAATCATCAGGAGTCATCAAGGGGAAAGAAAAATACAAAAGCAGAGACTTGAGATTAACAAAGTGTCCCTCCCTGTCCCTTCCCATTTTGCTCCCTGACAGGGGTTCTCATCCCCTGGGAAGAGTCCACAAAGCTGCCATGGACAGACGGCATACCAGCAGTCCATCTCCTGCACTGCTCTGGAGGGGGGCTGTGGGCCTTGGCATCCCACCTCCAGACTGCTGAGGTGGAGCCTGCATCTTGACCAGATGTACTTTGACACTGATGACAGCCCTAGGATTGGTAGATATAGAATTGTTTAATTGTTTGTATTGTTGCTTTTCTGTTATTACTCTATCAATAAATTTCCTTATTATCAACTGGCAGGTGCTGTGGTCAGTCTGAGGGTTGTGCTCACTCGGAACAAAGGTATAGGGGCTGGGTCCAAATCTGGTGCCAACGACTACTACATTTTGAAAACCTTCCATTTCTAAGGAGTACAATGCTACTCAAATTATGAAGAGGCTGCTTCCAAATTGCTTGTCTTTGTTTTGGACTCTAACAAAAAGTTTAGGGCTTTGTTACTTGGTAATTTTGGGTGGCTCCTGTAGCTCTTAGCACCTAGATTGTCTTCACATTAACACCTGAAACTAGTTTTAAGCACTCATTAGGCAGCTCAAAGGTATTCCACTCCAGGGCAGGATTATCTCTGATCTGTGTTACCTAGCTCATGTTAAACTTTGTTTTACGTGTTAATGTGCTGACAATCCAAGTGGTAAGAGCTCCAAGAGCCACCTAATATTACCATGTAGCAAGGCCCTAACATCTTTGAAAGAGGATGAAACAAAGATGCAGACTGGAAACAGCCTCTTGATGATTTGAATAATGTTGTACTCAGAAACAGAAGGTTTTCTAGGTTTGGTAGTAAGCTTTAGAGAGAAAGCATTTTTGAATAGAGAACACTCATAAATTGATATCAGAATCCAAACTACTAGATGTTTGTCTTTTTATTTTCTGAACTATCTGTTGTAGTTTGACAGGTTGAGATCACTTCATAGCACTATCTTCAAAACCTGTTCTGTAAGGGGTTCCAAAGCATCTATTTTACATAAGAAATCTAAGCCCTGTAAAGCGTGAAAGTGTGTATGGAGCAAATGGAATGCTCTTGGATCCTTTTCACCTTATATTCCTAGTGTGTAGTCAAACTACAGGAAACTGCAGGTCTTGGGTCCCAGGACTGTAATTAGATGAGGAAGAGAACAGGACTTTTGAAAAGGAAGTCAGGCCAACAAAAGTAAAGGGTCAAGAAATTAATCCTTTTAGCTCAGAGAACAGCTACTATAAAAAGATGTGTGAGAGTTGGGGTAATACATGCCCAGAATCCACAACAGATTATTATCTTAATTTGTTGCACATTTGTACTTCATATAATATGTCTCGGAACAATTTGTGTTATTTGTAACTATTACAAGCTACAGTCACTAGGGACAAATGGATGAGCAGTCAGGTGGACTGCAGCTGGGTGTAAAACTTCTGGATCTTGAATTCCATCTTATCCTACTACCTTTACAATGAATTATAAGTGGTTGCCTAAACTTCATGATTCTGCAGCTGGGTTTTGCTCTCAAATGGGGCTCTTTAGCCAGTCGTCCCAAATAAAACACAGTCTTTACAAAAATTAAATGCTTCTGCCCTGTTCTGGACAATGGGAGGGGAACCCTCTGGCCCTAGCACTGCCGTCTGGCCCCAACATGCAACAATTTGTTCAGCTCACAGACAGCTTCCATTCCCTCCTTACCAACTGTTCTCTCATAGTGTGCCTCCTCCTAGCTCTTTCCTCTGGGGTTTGAAGATCCCAATGGGACACTCCCTCATTATCAGAGGAACCCACAGCTGAATGTCCTTAATAGGGATGGGACAGATCTACAATAAAAGGACTATGCTACAATAAAAAATATACATGCAAAGTTTTTTTCACAATAAGGCCAAAAGAATAATCTGATGACTGGAAATCAATGAACTCTCTACTATTATTATAGAGAAAAGAGTATTTCTGGAGAAAGGGGCTTGGATTTAAATATTCATTGTACTCATCTAGCACAGTGATAAGGATACTCTAAATACCAACACATCCATAATCAAGCTTTTTGGAGCACAGGAAAATGGATTTGCAAGGGAAAAAAAAGTGGAGATGGGGTAGGAAAGAGAGAGAAGAGAAAAAAAGTAAAGAGGAAAGAGAGAGAGACATAAGCAGACTTTCAAATCAAGTTGAAAAGGAGTTTATTTCTGCCATTGTTTTTCAACAATATTTTAAATCAATGAATGGCTATGTGCAGCCAAAATCTAAGTACATCAAGCACGTTATTCAGCTTCTCCTTTAATAGGGTGGATCTAGATGCTAGTGTAGTCTTTAAAAATAAAAGAAGATAGATTTCAGAAAAATGAACAGGCTAATGGGTTGCGATCCTGATGTGTATTCATTGTCAATTCTATATCTGTCAATATCAGTAAACAGAAAACTTGTATAAGAGCGCTTGCAGCTAGCTCTGAACATGCAAAGTAGGTACGCTGTCGCTCCTAAAAAAGGGGCAGAACTATGCTATTTATGAGCATATGCAGCAATTCTGATCAGCTGCCATCTCAGGAGATGCAGAAAGGCAGCCAATCAAATATGGGTTTTTTCAGAGACATGTAAAAATGATCTGAAATCTATACAGCGTATGGAGAGGTCTCAAATGTACAACTTTTAGGGCTTTAAAAACTCTTAGTCACTTTATAATGAAACACAAGGAATCCAAGGCAAGCGTATTATAAATGCCTGAAGTCAAATCAGGGAGAAAATCTAACACTGCATTTTGAGCAAACTTCAAGCAAGGGAGAAGCCCTATCAAGACCTCTGTGAAGAAGAAAATACCATTATACAATCTTGTAGGTTATTCAGCTTTTAAATGATTTTAAACTATTTTATGCATTTCAGGTACACTAACTCCAGCATGATGGGTGCCAAAAAATATGCTATGGCATCACAGCTAACACCAGGAGATCAATAGAACATGACACTGATATGTGGGAATAAGACTTTTAAAAAAATTTATCATTATATCAGGCAATGTTTTTCTCTATTATTATTAATATTATTATTACTACTATAGTGTTGGTTACAAAAATGCAGAATTTATTCCATTACTTTATATTAATTTTAAATATTTGAAAAGTAAATGAGTAAAGACATTTCTTTAGCTAAAATATATTCACACTCCATAGCTAAAGGGAAGATGAACAATCTATATTTGGCACCCGATGCTTAAACTCTATTTATAACCTGGTTCCCAGTTGATTTAAACCTTCATTAGAAAATATATATCCATTAGTGCAGAACAAGAGAAATATCACATGTAATAAGTGTAAATTATATATGAATGAGAGCCAGATACCCTTTGACACACCAGTGATGAAACCCCTGGATCCAGGCAGATTTTGAACGGAAGTCTCTGTTGGGGTAACACCCCACCCAGCAAAATGTGAAAATAAAATCACAGTATTCATAAATTTACCCTAACAGCAATTTTATGCACCATTCACCACTGTTAATTTAATAAAAGACACATGCAGGGTGGATGCCCTGGTGTCCCAGACTAGATGGTCCAGTACCAGGCTCTCAGGCAGAAAATGGACTTCCTGAACTGCCTGTCAGTCACTATACAGCACCTCTAAAAGTCATACTAATGAGTACTTGTAGAACTACAGCAACATGTAGGGCATGTCTACACAAGTGCATTTACTGAGCAGTAACTGAAATTACTATGCAGTAAATATGGTAACTTATGCTGAGTTGAGTATAAATTTGATACCTGTATCATGCAGGTATCAAATTTATGCCTGATTAGTTACTGCACAGTAATGCACATGTAAACACCTTACTGTGCAGTAGGATTAACTTTAGTCCCAAGTCAGTCTACACACAGCCTTAATGTGCTTTAACACCTGGACATGTAGACGCCAGACTATTCCCACTTACTGCACACTAAATTTAAGCCATCATAAATGCATGTGTAGACATACTCACAGCATCTCATCTGAAATTTTAAGTTGGACATGTCTCTAGAATTATAACAGATATACATGGCTATATGCATCTGGGTTCTATGAAGAGATCCAGAAATAGTTAAAATACCTTCCGTACACTAGTGAGAACTGCTCAGGTTTTGTTTTAGTTCATGTTCCATGGCCTCTTTTATACCTAAATTAGTGATTAACACATTGCATTTATATCCACTGATGGCATACCTATACTTGCAGTTAATTTTCCTGTCTCCATGTAGCAGATAACAGTAATTTTATTAAAATGAAACCAATATACTGGTAAGCTAAAAGAAGTGACTATAATTACTCAAATCCAAGATGACTTTGAAATTAAGATGATCCCCCAATAATTAGATAGTATATATAAGGAAAATAATAAATTACTTATTTTTTTCCATTTATATGGGGAGTTTGTGAAGAACGTGCAGTAGGAGCACGGAGCACAGGGAAAACTCTTCAGCCTGCCCTCCTACTCATGCATTCCATAGAGCAGAAGAAGGGGGGGATAAATTTAAGATGATCCTTCAATAATTAGATTTTATAAATGGAAAAATCATAATTGCTGTGTTTATTTTTTCATAGTGTGGCACCCCTGAACACCAAGAGCTAGCATTTTCCAAGAGGTGTCTTGAGCCTAACAATGGATATCTTGAGTCTAAAATTGTTGAGAACCACTGCCTTACCAAGATGCACAGAGGGCACCATAAGCCCATCTTCTGTTTGCTCTGTGCCAAGGGAATTAAAGGTGGTGTGCATATTCTGCTGTGTTTCCCCTCATGTGTCATCATTTCAGTCAACCTGTGATTCTAACTCTGCTTAAGACCCTTTGAGTGCTTTTGCTTGACAGAGAAAAGTTGCCTGAGGCTGCTGTTATGGCTTCAGCACAAATACCAGAATTCAAGTTATGTGTATCTTGTGAC
Source organism: Caiman crocodilus (assembly GCA_030014935.1). Taxonomy (NCBI): domain Eukaryota; kingdom Metazoa; phylum Chordata; order Crocodylia; family Alligatoridae; genus Caiman; species Caiman crocodilus. The sequence continues at coordinate 73,239,229 of JAGPOW010000261.1, read as the reverse complement.
AGTACTATGCCTACTTCCAATAGACATACCTGAATTTCCATGGTGATTCTGTTTTCCCCAAAAGGGTCTATGTGCAGAATTTCTATATTAGAGACTAGAGAGAAGAATCATAAGAGGCTGCAACTCTTTCTCCTAGGCAAATCAATGGATTTTACTTTTGAACATAAGACTCAAGACACAGCTGGGTGTTGTGCTTTTCCTAATCTAATTTTCAGTGAGACCATCTGTGGTCTTATCTCTGGTAGGATCTGTAACCACTTCTTTTTTGAGTAACTGTATAACTATCCCACAATTGACTCGCAAGCATGAACTGTTGTTGTAGGTGAATGTCAGGAGTCTAATGGAAAAGTACATATCTTAACTGGATAGTTAAACAATGACACACTGTGATGTAAACATGCACATGGAAGTTCATATTTTTCAATGTGTGTCAAGCAACATTGATAAATTAGGGAGGAAAATTACTAAATTGAACAGAGCTCTTTTATGGAATGAGAAGTTACTCCTGAAAGTGTGTTCTTTAGCAGCTGATAACAGAAACTGATGCAAAAGGAAATCCTATTAGAATCTGTTTGTGATGTAACAGCTTTACCATAAACACTCTCGTTTCATCCTATAAAAGTCTGGGAAATTTCCTAGTGTTTAGTTCTGCACAACAAAATCGAAGTACCTCCTACACATATTTTATGAAAATAATGTCAGATGGATGATTTGATTTAGATGAAATTAAAAAATCACCTTATGTCAAATTCAGTGTATGGTTTCAGATACACTTTATCCTTATGAAAAAAAATCTGTATGTTAGGTCTATTATTAGAGCTTGTCATTCTCTTGTGCTTGAAGTTAGGGTCAATAAAAATGATGATTTGGAAAAGAGTTGAAACAAAGGGCATATAACAAGTGATTGAAGGAGTGAAGCCATAAGGTCTAATATAATTAAGGTCACATCCCAAGCAGTACAGTTTCTTTTATTAGAAAGAGAAATCCATCATAACTAGATGAGGGGATAAAACTACATAGATCTTGGTATGGATTGGTGAATGGTTGTACTAATTACCAAGTGAAATCAAAAAGAGCTCAAAGAGCCCTATTTACTTAAATTCCAGGAGGTAATTCAGAAGGACTGGGATGTAAGGTTTCAATAATGACATAAGATATTGCTGATCTGATATTCTGATGCCATATTCCTTCCATTTACAAAGGAAGTGGGTCTTATGGAATTGATTTTGAACATATGAGAAATACACTTGTTTTAATAAAGTAAGCTATTCTACATCTAGTGTCAGAATGAACATTGCAGGATCAGGATGAAATATGTGCCCCTCATTCTGAATCATCAAATCTCAAAGGAAAGATAAGGTAATTAGTAGTTGAATGGATAAACTCATGAGATTTTTATCCCTGAATTTCCATGGCCAAGCTATCAGAATTCAATTGAATTAAATCAAGTCTCATGTCTGATCTTTCTTAACATTCTTGAGGTAGCAGGGCTGAGGGGGCAGTATGTATAAAACTAGGTTCAGGCTTTGTGTAATAGGAAATTCATTTCTCAAGGATCTACTTTGCCTGAAAAAGGTTTGTTGATATGTTCTGCTTCTCCTGCTTGCAAAAAGTTTCTTAGAGGGGAACTCCCATTAAAAATGGAATGAATTGATGACTTACCAATGTTCACAGATTGCTTGCTAAGGTTGTCTACCCACTGAGATTATCTGCTCGTAGGTTCCTACCAGATGTACAGCTATCAAGGTAATGCCATGAACAATGCAAAAGTTCTACAACTAGATCACCTCTCAATACTGAGGGAGATCTTACTCTTTTGCATTTGTTTAGGTCAGGAATGTCAAACTCATATAAGCTGCTAGGCCATAATCTAAACCATGGGACTTCTCACCACAGCTACCAGAGCCAGCGTCAGCATCATCAGACAAGGAGTTATTGCCTCTGCTGTTCAAACCTTGTTGTTGCGGCTGCTGGAACCACTGTATCACCACAGCCAGCATATGGGAGTTAACACCACCACCACTCACAGTGATCAAAACACCAAATCAAATCAAATTTGATGATGGGTAAAAGGCTGGAGACATTAATTCCCTCATTGCCAGCAATACCAGTTAAGCAGCTCTGGGAGCATCAGCAAGAAGAATAAGAGCCATCCAGGAGCCTCTACCTAGTGCAGGAAGTCCAGAGTATTTAGATGCAGAGGATCCTGAGAAAGAAAATTCTCTCTCCTCTTCTGATCCTAAAAAGACAGCATGGTACTCCTCATTAAATGGAAGAGTTATTTCTATGGAATTGATAGGAGCTTGCAAAGAATGAGGTCTTGTTGCTGGCAGAGTAGAGGGTAGTGAAGGCAGTACTAAAGGCAATAACCTTTTGGGAAGTTAGAAAAAGAGACTCTGGTATAGAGAAGACAGTTATATCTGTTGTTGCCAAATATACTCCAGGTGTCAAATGAGCTGAAGATGAATCAGATAGTAAAGTCAAACGCAGCCAGTGAACTGATGTCATCTGATCCGACACGAGAACAACAGGTAACATCAATATAATTTTATTTCTATTGAGGTAGCGTACCTTGGGACAATTAGCACTGGAGTCCATGCTACCATTCTTATCTGCCTGGCTTTAGTCAGTATGAAGGACCTAAGATCACAGATATAATACTAGGAAATATATAGGCAATCCTGTATCTCCTCTTGGTTTAGTCCAGCCATGGTATGGGTGCTCATGGAATGTTTTCTGTATTTGACTGTGAAAGGGGCAGTAAAAGCCCCTCTAGAGTGTCCCAGACCCTGCCCCATGCACCCTGATACTCACTACAGAAGCCCCAGTGAGCGGCAGCTGGAAAGAGACGTGGACACAAGCTCTGTGATTTCAGAGCTGCCTGAGGCTACGGATCAGCGAGGGACAGGGGCAAAGCCTTGGAGAGATGCAGGCTGCTCAAATAGCAGCTGGGAGAGCAGCTGAGGGGCTGGGGGAGGAAGAGCGAGATGCCAGCCAGGAGACACCAGCAGCAGAGTGGAGAATCATCTGGCTAGAGAGCAGGTAAGAGGAGTGGAGTGGCAACCGGAAGGCTCTGGCAGGGCAGAGAGGAAGCCCAAGCCTGGGGAGCCACAGGAAGCCTGGGAGTGATGCTGCAGCCCCACCAGGGAATGCAGGTACGGTGGCTGGAGAAGACAGCAGGGAGATGCTAGCCCTCGCAAGCAGCTTGGCAGGGACGAAAGAGAAGCCCAGCATGGGAACTGTGCACCCCACCAACTCAGGAGGAGCAAGAGAGCAACCCCAGATCAGCAGGGATCCAGAGGCAGTCGTGCTGGGAAGACAGATCAGGGTGGGGCACAGGGCAGTTGCCCACCCATATAATCACTAGGAGGGAAGTGACAAGCGAGTCCCCCTCCTTTTCTTTCTCCTCCTTCATTTGGAGTGACCAAGCAGGCACTGGGAGACGGGATCCCAGGGGTCTGTCGGTGGAGGCTGGAGGTTTTCTGTTGGATTAATTTGAAGTCCTAGTTAGCCCTAAGTCAGGGCAGGTTTATGTGCCCAAGTGGCCTGAAGCTGAAGAACTGGCTGTGGGGGAAGACTGTACTGGCCAAAAAGGCCTGACCCATCCCAGGGCAGGCAATCTGGGTGAAAGGAGATATCATCCAGAGGAAGACCTGCAGACTGCAGTATTTCTCCAGGCCGTGGACATGGTAAGGGTGGAGTAAAAGGGAGGCTTTGGAGTCCCACAAAGAAAAGATCGGGGTCGAGACCTCTTCACTTTTGGGGGCCACCTGAAGGGAGCAGCCTTCCCAACAAGGAACATCAAAGACATGGCAGGTGAGTAGAAGCAGCACCCATACCATCAAGGTGGCACCCAAGGCCAAGTCTCACCCTGATGTTGCTTGGGACCAAGGCACCTATCAAGAAGAGGCCGAAGCCCTACAACACCTACAAGCAACATTGCCAATAAACTAGGAGAAAGAAGTCTCTTTTCATTCGAAGAAAAATAAATACTGGTTCCCATCTACTTCTCATAAAAGGCAATACAGCAGAAAGACTTTTCTAGAAAACAAAGATAATCCAAGAATTTTTAGATATTGCATAGAATCCAAGATTGATGAACTGGTACTGAATTAAGATATTGTTGTCTGTACTCCATAATAAAAAAGTTTGGCTGTATTTGTCCATAACACTATGAAGCCAATGGCAATAGAATATGTTGGAACCTAAGATGAGTAAAAGAAGTCTGCTGAAGTCAAAATTACATAGCTCAGATTTCAACAGACTGAGGGTATCTACATGTGTCCTTTACTGCGGAGTTGACTAATTAGCTCTGCAATAAGGCACCACTGTCTACACGTGAGGCGCTATTAGGCCAGAGTAAAGTAATTAACTCCACCATAGAATAGTGCTGCCTGTCACAAGTACTATCGTATGGCAGAGATATTGACTCTGCCACAATGCATGTGTAGACAGTGACTGGATCTGGCTGGAGCATGAGGGTGCTACAGTGCAGTGACTGTCTGTTGGCTAGTTCCCACACTGTAGCACCTTTGTGCCCCAGCCAGCCCTTCTGCAGGACAATGAACTGGGGTGGAGCAGCTCTGGGCTGGGAGGCTAACCCCTCAGGCTTCTTACCAGCCTGAGCTCTGCCGCCCTAGCTCAATGTGCTGTGGCCCCAGGGTGCACATGTAAACGCTGCACCTGGAAGCAATAAACTCCGATGCAAACTGCACTGGAGTTTATTCAGGTGCATTAATTGCGTGTGTAGATGCACCCAGAGAGAGTTTGGTATGGGCTAAAGAATCAGTCTTTCTTTGAGACTGAGAATTTGAAAGAGTGGCAAATAGACATGAAAGCTGTGCATGAGTGCTATCTGGCTGAATGACCCTCTTCTTGCTGCAGCAAATCTTATGAATAACCAGGGAAACATGTGAGATGGGTGACAAAGTTATACTTCAGTTCAGGGAAAATATATGAGATACAAAGTCTTTGTTTCTGGCAGATCTGTAGCAACAGAAGGGACACTAGTAATGATGTTGTGCATGTTACCTGTTGGGTGGGATGTATATGACATTCAGCCATCTTTATCCACTACTCCAGAAGACAAGAGAGCTTTGGAACATGAAGGTTTAACCTGGTCTACTTTAAAACAAAACCAAATTTACTATAAAATACTAACAAATATATGGAGAGATCTTTAAAGATTGACACCATGGTTGACACGAAATCTCTGTGTTAAGTATGCATGAGTTAATTCTACCAAGTTGTATAAATAGTAAAGCTGGTTGAAAAAATATTCACAGAATGTTTTCCCTCAGAAATGTAGCTTTGCTGAAATCTAAATATTTCTAAGGAAGTTATTAGTTTCAATGAAAATCTCAAAATAAAAAGTAGAAATAAGTAATGTCTACTTTTCTTTAATGCTATAATGTCAAAGGTCTTTAAAATGTCTATTATGATACCACATGTATTATAAATATAATAAAAGCATCAAAATAACTATTCTATGTTATCAAAATAAAATTATCTAATATTCCTAAATATTTTTAAAATGTATGGGAATTTGGGGGCTTCTGGCTTTTCAATTTGGAATGATTTTTTTTTAAATATAATTTTCCAAAGAACAGAAATTCAAGTTTCCAACCTCCTCTAGGGAATACTTAACCATACAAGACTTTAATTATATGGTCCCATATAATACCCCAATCTATACAATATGTGTCTGCTGTTCTGTCTTTGGAGGATACCCTACCAGAGCATCTGGGAAGTGACCTGAAGGTGTACAGATTGGTTGGCCGCTGCTGACACTGATATTCATATGCACTTTAAAGCTGTCATGCACCCAATGAATCCATAGGAAGAAGCAGATGTTCAACACTGCCTGCTTTCTCTTGGCATTTACCATAATTACTTAAATTCAAAATTATTTTAAATTTAGAACAATTCCCATTATTAGAATTTAAACATCACAAATTAATAAATTTGTTATAATTTTCCAAGTCTAGAATCTAACTATTAAAGGATCATCTTAAATTTGTACCTCCCTCCCACACTGCTGCAGCAGGGAAAGCAGTGGCAGGGAGGCAAGCTGCAGCAGGGACAGGCAGTGGGAGAATCAAGTGGTCTGCTACCTCCCCTTTGCCCTCATACCTTGCCTCCTGCTGCCTTTTCCCCTTTCATACTTGCCCCTCTGCCACATGCCTGGCTCTTGCCCTGCCTCATGGTGCCTGCATCCTGCTGGGACCTTCCCCTGAACTTGGCCCTCACCATGCCTATCCCCCTGATGCCAGCCCCCTTTGCCACTTGCCCTCTCCTATATTGAATGGTGGGAGAGACCTGTCTTGGATTCAAGTAAATACAATACTTTCTCAATTAATTCAATGGCACCTGCTGGAGTAGAAGGACAGAATTTTGTACCCATTGTACCAAATGGGGTAAACTGAATGCAGCATACTATAATAAGGTGTTGAGTTGTTATAATGGGAATAGAAGCATACCATATTTACATTTCTAAAAGCTGGAAAGTAAACCTTGTAAGTTGGTTCATTTTGGCCACATAGCAAGTAAAACATGCAGTCTGAACTCCCTATTCCTTCCACTCTCTCTTTGGGTGGAGAGTTCATGGAATAAAACAATGCTACAAAGACACCTACAGCTAGTTACAATTCTTTCTAGGAAAGCCTAATTACATAAAGAAATCTGTAAAGGGGATAAAGTTTCAACGGGAAAATCAAAGTGGTCCTGAATTTGTGCAAAGCTCACCCCCAAATAAATGTTTTCTAGTGATGTGAAGATTCAGAAAATGCTTTAACAGCAATAACTGGGATGGACGCTGTGTTGTAATAATTTGGATACACATGACTAATGCAGTTATTTGCAATGAGGTTGGCGCAGTGCCTAAAGCACTGAGCAAACAAATACAGCAAGACTTCCAGTTTAGTGCCTTCCAATACTGTAACAAGGGTTTTGTTCAGTCCAGGGGCACTGTGGACACTATAGTGTACTGTAGTATCAGAAATTACTAAAATATTTTTTATATTTCTTTGTTAAATTCACCAGTATGTTTTATGTAAAAATGCTGGTGAGGCACAAGCATTTTTAATCAAATTAGTATGCAACATAAGGCAGCTGTGTATTCAAATGGGTTTTTAAGCAATTTGGTTGTTTTCTTTATAATAACAGGAAAGAACATTTTGATTTTGAAGGTGACAGAGGCAATATTACCAGAATTAAACAATCTGAATTAGCTTTTTCATGAAATGTAATATGTTTTATGCTTTTAGATGGGATGCTCCAGTGCTTTCAGATGAGCCTTTCACTGTCACAGTCAATGGCTAGGAACAGAATAAGCTCTGGAGGTAGGATTATCCTCAAATTTAATTTTTTTAGAAGAAGCTAATGGCAAATGTTTCTAGCAAACTTTAGGTGCATCTATGTTATAACTAGAGAACCAAGACAGGATATTAAAAGAAGAGATAAGTATGAAATTAGTAAAAAAAAGTTTGACATTTTGCTTAGTTTGACTTTGATTCCCAAAATGTATGTAATTTCAGAATGTCTAAACCACACACACACACACACATTATAACGTATATAAATATATATACACATAAACACATACACATAATATATAATTGCATGCAGTGTATATGCATATTTTTGCTCTCAGGTAGACAGATGCAGGTAAACATATATGAGAATTTGTCAACAAAGAAAATAATGGAAATTTAACTTTAGATTATATAGTAGGGTGAGAAAAAAATTTATCTTCTGAATATCTGCATGAGAACCAAAATAATGAATTTGAGAGATTTCTTACAGTTTTTATTGTGTTTTTGAGACTCTTTCTCCCAGTTATAACATTGCAGCCTGGTTCTCTGTAAGTGGACACTCCTTGAGTAATATTAAAAACAGTATTCCCCTGAAAAATTACACAGTGATTTCAGGAGTTTGGTATCAAATATTCTGAATTCACCAGCCAAAAGAGCACTTTTTTTTCCCTGTAAACACAGCTGGGATTCTGAGAATCAAGCTGGGTTCTTTCCATTTTGCATATCACCAATTCTCAAAATCCACAATGAAACATATGCAAGTCCATTGTTTAAGATGACTCTGTGCTGCCATAGACCACATTTAAATGCATTTGATTGGAACGGACAGTAGTGGTCAATACAATTGATGCATAAGAAAACTGGAAAGGCTTTACCCCATCATAGCTGATTTAGACCTGCAGGGCTTTAAGAAGCTATTTTTTCTAATTAGAGAAGTACTTAAATCCAATAATGATGGGGACCACACAGGAACCCTAAAAAGTAGGTTTCTTTTGTAATAGAAATAATGAAATATAGCCTTGAATATACAAAAGAAAAAAATGTCTCAAATAAGGCAGCACCATTTTTATAAACCACATTTCAGAACAAGTGAACACTTTAGAAGCAAGGATTAGGATGCTGAAAGATATCTATCAGTCTGTCTGTCTGCCTATATCTTGCAGCCTTCTAATCCTTGCAAAATTGTATATATGTTCAGAATGTGTCCTCGGTATTATGTTCAGGAATCAGATTGACCAATGTTAAATAGGGTAGTCTGTTATTTTTAACTCTACCCTTGTGAAAAGGACAGGACTGGGTAGGATTCAAATGTATACATAAAATTATGCAGTTTCTTCTGAAAGGATAGCATCCCTCAGGATAAAAGGGAAGTGGTGACTACAAAGACTTGTAGGCTTAAGAAGCCTCTGCAGGTCAGCCAGAAGCAATCTGGGGTCTCTGCAGTAGGTTTTGAACTACAATGAAAACTCTGAAGGTAGGCAAATATTGTTTCTTAAAATACAATTTTAAATGAAGAGCAGCATATACTTTTCTAGAGTGCAGCTGCAACTTGAAAGCTTCACACCAAACTATCAAATTAAGTATCTAATAATCGCAAAGGCACTGGCTCAGTTGATGTCAAAATAGGTGACTAAGCAGTTTGGTTAAAACTTTATAATAACAATATGGAAATAGCTTGTACACTGTAACGTTACTGCTCTTTCATTTCTGAACAAAAATATTAGTCATTTGGATAGCATTCTTCCCAGAGTTTACTAAAAAACCTAACTCACCCCCAAATACTTTAGTAGAAAAGTGTTGCTCAAGGAAGCAGCTGTCCTTCAGGAGAAAGAAATTTCAAGAGACAGTTTAAATAAAAAGAAAAGTTTCAGGTTTGTGTCTAATAATTAACCATTTGTAGTTAACTATATTCATGTTATCTTTCAAAATGTGTGCCTCCCTTATGCAATACCATGGAAAAATGCAGAAGCTGTAGGCAAGGAAGGTCTATCTGAATTCTTGGAATGGAAATCTAGATGATTACAATAACAGGAGATTAAAATAAAAGGTATATTTTTGTTACAACGAGCCACATATTTAGAAATCTGGGTTGAATTTCTACTTATTAAATGAGTCTTAGGTTTAATCTGATCACAGAACTCTCGTAGCTTTGAATAGATATTCATTTTAGACTTTATTACTCTTGGTATTGGAAAAAGCAATTTTAGTAAACTGAATGTAGGAAGTTTTCTGTATGTCAGAGGGCAAGCTGGTCCTTTTGAAGGGGTTCAAAGTTTAGCTCTGTCATGTTTCTCCTGACTGTAGCCTATCAAACAGACAGTTAAAACATAGCTCACAGAGGAATCATAACAGTTATAATGAGGAATGCTAGGAAAGGGGAACAGAGTTATCAACAAATTACCAGTCGGCATAAAAAAGAGAGACCCAGAGAAAGAAGATCTACAGGGACATACTTCATATAAAGCGAATGACAAGGTGTTATTTGCAGTCTACAACTAAAGATCAGCAAACCAGCCATACAACCAAGAAAAGGCAACTTCTGCAAAGAGAAAAATCAGTTTATTATGAGGCATTGATGTTTTCTTTCCATTATTGTTCAAGAATGCCAAAGAAGTAATATTTTGGGAGACAAACAAGAAGCAAGAGCTTGAGGCAAAAGTGTGTTTTTTTTCCTCTTCTGTGGCCCACTACTGGATTTTCTAGAAGAGGGCGGAAGGGAGATCCTTATCATCACTTCTCCATATCAAGCTGGAAGTTGTTTTGTTTAAAACTATAAGTATTTAGATTCTTGTCACTCCTGGAAGAAGTTGACTGCTCTAGTTCCATTCTACATCTAAACTACACAAACCAAAAAGGGAAACTGACAGAGACAATCTCTTTTTGACTTCAGAAAACATTCAATACAATGTCCATCATCAGCAGATTTTTTTTCCAAAGGTAACCTTTTTAAGTTTAATTTTTAAACTTCACAAGGGAGGGTGCTAGGAAATGAAAGACATTCCTTTGCATGATTTTATCATCTATAAGGACCAACTTAAGCAATCTGGTATTACAGATTTTGTGGTATCATTAATGGAAGCTTAACATTCAGGAATGATTCAAGACAGAGAAAGTTAGTTATTCAGGAAACTGTGGTTCTTTAATATAATCCTGACTTCATCTGTGGAGATAATATAAGAAATAATGATATGGGACAAGATCACATAACATTTAGAAATGGTGATTTAGTAAGGGACAAAAAGCTTATATTCACTAATGGTAAAATATATCTGACAAATTAGCTTGAACTTGAGTATTTTAATGTTCTAGTGGCCAAGGAACAAACTAAATGACTGCAGTTTTTCTGATTTTCAAAACTGCATTATATATTTACTATGGAATGGACAAGTTTACAAAGTGGGAATTACGAATGCTTATTGAAATAGAATGAAAATTATTTCAGGAGAATGAAAGAGCATGTCAATTAATAGTAACAATTCAGGTGGAAAAATATATACACGCAACAGTCAAGAAACCTCACTTTTTTTGATCTATTAAACAAATTGTATTGAAATCAATGTTAAAAATGGCTAGATTTAAAGATAAAAATATGTTTAAAGTGTTGGATTACAAAGAAATGGATGGTAAACCTGTATGAGTATTATTTATCTAAGAAAATTAGAGTAGTTCTGCTGCTTATCCAAACCATAATTCCACGTTCCCACCCCCCTTCCATGCATTCAGTCATTTTTTCTTCAATTCAGCAAATCCTTCTCAGAAATTGTGAAGAGGGTTTTAAATAGAACTGGATAATTTTATAACATTTATATGATAAATGTATTCCAACAGACTCCAAAGCTTGGATTTATCTCTACCAGTTCTCAAGGATTCATACTTGAAAACATGAATCAATGTTTTACAGCAGCTCCCAAGAGATCAAACTGTCTAGCCTAGTTCATTGGTTTATTTTTGTCTCTACCTTTGGTTAAGATTACATCAAAGCAGTCTCAACATGCAATCATACTATTATTTTGTACACTCCTTCAGTCAAGCAAGCAGATATACGGTTTGGGGTTTTTTTGGTTTTGTGGTGAATAATTCTATTTTATGCAGAACCTAGGTTGTTCCTTTCTGGGTGGATCATAACCCGCTTAGTTCATTGTGGGTTGCTGCGTTAAAGATGAGGCACTCAGTAGTTTGCTGTGGCTTTTGCTTCAAATAGTGTTGCTTCCCTATTCAGCTGAAGTCCATTAGCTTCCTTACATAACTGATCGAAGAAGCAATATTTTTGAAATTCACATTTCTCCTTTTTTGTAAGCCAACTGTAATGCCAAACAAGCAAGTAGTTAGAGCACTTATCCAAAAATACAGAGAAAATGTAATTAAAATAAACTCTTAATATATCTAGATTTACATATTGTATAAGCTAAACTAGATATGGTATTATAGTTGGCTTATGAAAAAGAAGAAGAGTGAATATGGCATTACTTGTTTTGGATAATTTAACTTAGCCAAAGGCAGAGACTTTAAGAACACAGAAAAGCAGGGTGGAAAGGTTCAACACAGGTACCTTATTGTGTGGTGTGTGTTTATAGCAACCTTTGGACTAGAACTAGGTGAAGTGGTGCTGGTTCTTCCAACTCTCTTATACGCTACAGGAAATTAGTTAGATCGTTTACCTGGAAGATAGGAGCTCCCTGATCAGATCATCTCTCTGCTTCATTCAGAGTTGATATTTGAATCTGGGTCTCCCATATGCAAGCCGAATGTACTAACTAACGAGAAAACTGGTGTAGTTTGAAGATGTATATCATCTCCTTTATTTTGTCAATGACTCCTAAAGCCCCTTCTGAATTTAGCTCTTTGTTTCTAGTTTTTCTTTGCTTTCAGTAACAGAAGCTGATATCCTAAAATTAAATATTTGGTCTTGTTCAATCTAAAACATAATTTTAATTCACTAAGGATAAAAAAAAAAAATCTGGGTTCTATTCAGACAAGTTTATTTGGATAAATCTGATATCTTTTAGTAGACTAACTAAAATAGGTGGAAAGTTCTTCTTAGCAAGCTTTCGGGTACAAACACCCTTCTTCAGGCAGAGGGGGTGACTGTAGTTGTCTTGTACTCTTCCTGGATGGTTTTTATTCAGAACATTCTTTGAACTCAAAAATCAGTTATTTACATAGCTCTAATCTGCCTGCTGATGGTGCTGTGAACTCAGCTTACAACATAGTATACCCTTTTTCCCTCCAAAACTTTGTACCAGTCTCCCCCAAATTTTAGTGTGCCTGTTTTTGTATATATTTAAAACAGTTTCAGCTCAATCTGAATCATCAGGTATGAATCATTCATTAATATTGGGGAGACGGTACTTTGACCTAAAAGACAAAATCACTAAACATGACTTTTATGGGCCCAGAAAAAATTGCAGTGATGTCCTGACATTGACATGATTGCAAAAAAGTAAAAAGGCTGGTACTACTTGCTCCCTAATGCCAAGTTCTATTAAAAAGCCTTTAGAATATGACTTACTATCATAATTCAGTTGGAAGAAGCAGCAGCATAAGCAAAATGGTGTTGAGACAGCCCAAGCAGCCCCTTGCAGGCTGCAACTCTGCCAGCCTGCAAGGGAAAAGCCACGGTTTCCCACGGAGAATCCATTTTTAAATCTTGTTGATCCATTTTTAAAGTTTGTTCACAACTCTTTCATATATTCTTGCAACCCACTTTTGGGTGATGACCCATAGGTTGAGAAATGCTAGACTAGATGACCTAGGGAGGCCCCTTTCAGTACTACTTCCCTGTGATTCCATGAGCCTAAGTCCAGCTGGGGTAAAGCCAGACCCAGGCTCCAACTTGAAGTAATCAGGCTGAATAATTCGTTACCAAGAGTGCTCTGCCTGCACTTACCTTGCCCTTACAGAATCATAGAGAAGTAGGGCTGGAAGGGATCTCCAGGAGTCAACTAGTTTAATCCTCTGCTTGAGGCAGGGTCATACCTATACACAGCATCCTATAAAATTCATAATCTAAACTCTACCTAAGACAACCATTAATCCTGACATAACAAACATAACACCCTAACCTGCCATGGGTAAAGCAAGGGAACCATGTCAGCCAATGTCCTGCTTCTATAAAAGGTTGTCAATATATGCACTAGTTATCCCAGGTAGAGAGCCACTCCCCCCACTACAAAGGAAGGCAAAAACCCCACACAGTCTGTACCAATCTGACTATGGGGTAAAATTCCTTTTTGATCCCAAATATGGTGATTGGTTTGACCCTGAGCAGAGGGGAAAGACCCTCTAGCGAGGAACCTTTGGCTTTGGTCCCAGCAGAAGTATTGGTACACCCCAGTCAAAATCCCCAGCATTGGATGCAGTCAACACCCAATGCCTCTGAAGGGCTTAAAGACATGCTGATACATGTAGCAGAAAAGGAGGGGGGAAGACAACCAGCAAAGCCCAGAAACATGAGAAATACCCATAGTAAAACATAGGCTTAGCTATGCCTAGATCACCCCTGACCAGTGGTTGTCCAACCTCTTCTTGAACTCCTCCAGTGATGGAGAGACCACAACTTCCCCAGGCAGTCTATTCCACTGCCTCACTATTCTAACAGTTTTTCTTTACCGCTAATGTAAACCAACTTTGCTGCAACTTCAAGCCATTGGTCCATGTCCTCCTCTCTGCAGCAAAAGAGAAAAGATGTTTTTCCAATTCTTTATGGCAGTCGTTCAAGTACCTGAAGATTGCTATCATGTCCCCTCTTACGTGCCTTTTCTGCAAGATGAACGTGCCTAGTTCCTTCAGCCTCTACTCATATGACTTATTTTCCAAGCCCTTTATCATTCTTGTTGTCTGCCTCTGGACCTTCTGCAACTTCTCCACATGCTTTTTAAAATATGGAGCCCAAAACTACACACAATATGCTAGATGAGGCCTAAACAGTGATGAGTGGAGAGGTACTATCACCTCCCGCATCTTGCACTTAGTGCTCTATTGATGCATCCTGAAACCACATTTGCCTGTGATTAAGTTTGTGATTTATAAAGACTCTTGGATCCTTCGCTGTAGTGCTGCCATCCAGTCAGGTTTCACCCATTTTATATTTGAGTTTTTGATTATCCTGCCTGAAGTGTAGCAGCTTGCATTTGTCTGCATTGAACTTTATCCTATTAGCTCCAGCCCAGCTTTCCAATCTGTCGATATCCTTCAGAATTGTGCTTCCATCCTCCAGTGTGTTCACAAACCTTCCCAGTTTCATGCTGTCTGCAAACTTGCTCAAGAAGCTTCCTATGCCAGCATCCTAAACACTAATAAACACGTTGAACAGCAGCAGGCCCAGGGCAGATCCCTGTGTGACTCCGCTAGAAACCTCCTGCCAGTCTGACATCCACCCATTAATAATCACCCTTTGCTTGCGGCTGTTGTGTTACTTATCTATCCACTGTATAGTAGATTTTCCCAGTCAACATTTCTCCAATTTGTTTATGAGAAGGTTATATGGGACGTTGTCAAAAGCCTTAGTGAAGTCTAGATACACTATATCTACAAAATTCCCTTCATCCACCCAGGTAGTTACCTTGTCAAAGAAGGAGATCAAGTTTGTTTTCATCATAGTATCATAGTGTCTAGGGTCAGAAGGGACCTAGAGCAGGCCATCTAGTCTGACCCCCCGCCAAAGGCAGGAACGAGTGCCAGGGTCACAGGACCCCAGCCAAGTACCTATCCAATCTACTCTTAAAGACACCCAAGGTAGGAGCAAGAACAACTTGCCTAGGAAGCCGGTTCCACGTCCTAGCCACCTTAACTGTGAAGTAGTGCCTCCTAACGTCCAACCTAAACCTGCTCTCCAGTAACTTGTGACCATTGGTCCTAGTTACCCCTGGTGGTGCCTGGGAACCAGCTATTTCCTGCTGATCACCCCTCAGCAGCTTATAGGCAGCCACCAGATCCCCCCTCAGCCTCCGTTTACTGAGGCTGAACAGGTTCAGGTCCCTCAGAC
>JAGPOW010000261.1:73167752-73214413 GCA_030014935.1 Caiman crocodilus | reverse complement strand
CAGACGGTGGTTGGGAAGGCCAACCGAACCCTAGCGTGCATCCAACGATGCATTTCGAGCCGGTCCAAGGCGGTGATCCTCCCCCTTTATGCGGCGCTGATCAGGCTGCAGATGGAGTAGTGTGTCCAGTTCTGGGCGCCGCACTTCAATATATATATACTGCAAGCCCAGCCCCTCCTGGGTCATTTGATTCCTAATTGTCTCCTGTCACATCTGCAGTCTGCTTCTCTTCTAGCCTACCTTCTCTTAAAGTAGCAGGAGCACCAAGCCTCCTGCTACAAGTCCTTTTCCCTAATATTATGTTAGGGGTCACTCTTCTAAAGCAGTAAGATAAGGAATCATCTGTCTCTATCAGAGAGGCTGAACAGTTAGCAGTTCTCCTGCTGCTATTATCTTTCCTCCAGCTGTCATCTCAGTCCAAAGAACCCCTTTGTAGAAGGGGAAAAGAAAGATTTTCTCTATGAGCCAAAAAGATCATTTTTACTTGTATCTTCTACAAATGAGTGTTTGATCACTTCCTGGGCTTTCTGGTAGGATGACATGACAGCTTTCTGAGAATTCCTGGTTTGTCCATTGACTCACCAAAGTCAAGATGAAACACCACTAATGTGTTGACATCCTAGAGTTTAAATACTTTAGGCTATGTGCTTGCTTATCCTGTTCACTAAAATCCATAAGAAGTACATAGAACTTACTTACTTTCTCACACTGCAACATGGGTGACTGTCACAGAGCACCCTGGTGCCCTGTGCCTGCAGGGGCAAGGAACTGCCAGAGGGGGAGCCCTAACAGTGTTTAGACAACACAGCTGCAGGTTATCAGGGCAGCCACTGAAGTCAGCTGACTCTAGGGGGTAGGGCCTGGCCCTTATAGAGCCCACAACCAGGGCCAGGCTGGCAGTTCCCTGCTGGCTGCCAGAGGGAGAGGAGTTCCCTCTGCACTAAGAGAGAGAGCGAGACAGAGAGAGAAAGCTAGAGGCAGGTGCTGCGGCCATGAGGTGAAGGGCCGATATGCTTTTGTGCCATTATAGCCAAGAGGCTTGTGTTTTGTTTTGTTGCAGCCAGATGGTTTATGTCCTCAGTTATAGCCAGGAGGCTCGAATCTGCTTTATTGTTGTTATGAATGACTGGTGGTTTGGGTGAGGCTGTAGGGGAAGGAGGAGGCCTCATAAGGGCCCACAGGGTGTGGGGCCCTAGCGCCCAAGAAGGGGCGCGATATCCTCAGCAGGGACCCCAGCAGTGGGGGGATCCTGGTAGGGCATGATTCAGTGCCAGAGAGGGCGCAGCAATGCGGGGTGAGGAGACCCCAGGCCCGGGAGGGGCAGCTATGGAGAAGCCCTAGCAGGGGGCAGTATTTGAGAAGCCCTAGGCGGAGGGCAGTGATCTAGGGAATCTCAGAGGGGCCAGCACTGAGGAGCCCGAGAGGGGCCAGCACTGAGGAGCCCAAGGGAGGGCAGCATTGAGGAGCCCGGGAGGGGCCACACGGGGAAGGCTCAAGTTGAGCCCGACAGGCCTCAGAAAGGGGGCCATCTGGTGGGGAGACCCCAGATGGGGGGGCACAAAGACTGAGTTAACATCTGAGAGGTTTGGGCTTCGGTATTGGGGAGGAAGGAGCCGCAGATAGCACCCAGGGCACTGAGAGGGTACGAGTGGGCAGCCTCTCGCTAATTAACATCAATCAATTAATCAACATCAAAGGCATGGCAGGCGAGATGAGGTGGGCGGTTGCCCCAGGTCAGGTGCGTGGGCCGAATGGAGGGCGGATCTGTCACAGGCACCACCAGGGGTAACTAGGACCAATGGTCACAAGTTACTGGAGAGCAGGTTTAGGTTGGACATTAGGAAACACTACTTCACAGTTAAGGTGGCTTCCTGTGAGCCTGGCACTCGTTCCTGCCATGGCGGGGGGTCAGACTAGATGGCCTGCTCTAGGCCCGTTCTGACCCTAGATACTATGATAGTGACATACTCAGTCACTTCCAGGTAGAAATCTGAAAACCTCTTGGATCTACTTGCAAATTAATACCTCATCCCCTCAAAACTATATCAAAGAGCTAACAATTCCATCACCATTTTTTCCTCTTCATGAAAACAACTTTCAAGGCCCTGAAAATTGGCTAAACACTCAGGTAAAAAATGGACAAGACTACCAGTATTGCCATTTTATGAAGTTACCATACTATTAATATTATAATGACAACTTTAAATGTTTTTGCATTTAAATGCAAAATTAAAATGTTTTTGCATGATGCAAATGTTAAAAGCAATAAAGCTTTTAATGGTGCTTTTTGTTTTATATCATGAAGACTTTTCTAAAACATCCATTTCTTTTTATCTGATGTGGAAGTTCCTAAGGAACTGGGGAGAGAGTGCAGTCCACAGCTCCAAATTTTTTCCTGTAGTCTTTTTTTGTTACAGTTTTGCATACAGCTCTTGTAAGGATACAGCATAAATCAAAAATTCCACAAAGGAACATAAAACTGAAATTATAACCCAAAGGTAAAAACAATGCATTTTTCAGTGGAGTAATGAGCAGAGATTTAAGACAGATTAACTGCAGAAATTAGACAATTCAGAGTTATCAGGATTACTACTGATACATTTTGTTTAGTCTTTCAAATATAAAGAGATCTTGTTTAAAAAAAAAATAAAGTAGAAGAGACACATCCAAAAGAACTTTTGAGTGTGTGAAAGACAAAAAATGTGTTTATCTGTAAAAGCACAGAAGAACTTCACTTGACTTGCATAACTTTTTGTATCAAGCATGCTACAGCAAGCTTTTGATTCCAATATGAAACTATAGTAAGGATCATTGCACTAATGCATGAGGATTTGTGATAATGTTGCAGAAATTTTACTGTCAAAACTGAACTGCAGTGTAATGACTTTTGTTATCATGGTTTCTAATAACTATTCAGCATGAATTGACCCTACATATGTTTTACTGCAATAATATGTCAGTAATTCAAAAAGCTAAAGAGGAAACCGAAAAACAAAACGCCCTGCTAAATGCTTGTGAAATATGGGCATTGATTATATCAATATATTAATATAAGGATGAATACCATGACTCAGTTTTAATACAATTATAACATTGGTGTTATCATACTTTTAAATAAAGACTATTCTACTAATAAAAATAAATTAACATCATCAAGATCTTATCTCATACTGCAGCTTAAATAGTTAAGCAAATTTGGTCTTGAGCAAATGGTTCAACAAGGGTTGGCAAGCCAGTCTACTGATCATATATTTTTGACTGGTCAAAGATTATAGTAATTTTGCATTAAAAAACTACTTTTTTTTTTGTAGTTTTCTTCATGGAAATATGATTTTTAAGTTGTTTTTGATACCATTCTTAATGGAAAATTTGTACTTTTTCTGTGTATTATTTGGACTGATTGGCAATTTTTTACAATTTTTTTACCAATATTTGACTGATCAATTGACCAAACTTTATTTGACTGGTCTAGGTTTAACACAAGGCTGCTCAGCCTCTTGTCTGTGGGTCAAATGTGGCACACAGAACAGAGCCACAGCATCTGGCCCGTGGGGCTCCCCATGGGTCAGGAAACTGACATCAGGGAACAGTGGTCATTAATACCACCACCCTCCTCTGCTGCCAAGCTCCTACGCCTCCTGCCCCTACAAAGCTGGATAGGGCTGAGCCATCTTCCTTCTCCCTGCACAACTGAATGGGTGCCAGGCCATGTTTCCTTCCTTCTCCACAGCTGAACTGGGATGGGCCATGCCCCCTTCTTCCCTTGGGGCTGGGTTCGGACCAGGTCAAGCACCTTTCCATCCACAGGGCTGGGTTGGGGTGAAGCCATGCCCTCTTCCCCTGGACTGATGAATCAGGACCAGGCTTCCCCTGGACCCTGCTGCACAGCAGGTTGGGGCCCCACTGCCCCAACCCTGGGCACCATATTGAGGCCATGGGCTGGATCCAGCCCATGGAGGGACTGGGCACTTGATATCCAGCCTGCTGGGAAACAAGGTTGAGTACCACTGGTTTAACATATAGATAATGGCATAAAAGAAGGATGCAGTCTCCCAACTTTCATTTTTGGCATTGCCATTTACTAAATTATGATAAAAACTATGAATGATTACAACATGGCCATACCAAAGTACATTAGAAGATGTGAATTTTTCTGATGACATAACTCTTCTACGTGACAGCTCAACCTACATACAAGCAAAGACTGAGAGCTGGTCCAGCATTACACAAGAGAGGAAGTATAAATTAGGTATGAAAAACAAATATGACAACCACCCCCACAACTTCCAATTTAAACCGAATGTTAGAAGGCAAGCAAAAACAAGAGATGAGTAAAATCAAGTACCTTAGCAGTCATGTGCAAATTAATGTGAATACCAAAAGGGAGGTAATACTGCAAACTGAAAAGGTGGCAGCTGCATTCACCAGGTTAAAGATTTGATCATGGAAATTTACAATATAAATATCAAATTATTAATTTTCAAATCAAGTATTATTTCTACCTTAACATATGGATACAAACATGGAATTCCACCAAGGGAACAGAAATTTATCTAAATAATAAAAATGCAAATGTTCAGGAAAATATTAAGTATTAAATGGAATTAACGTGTAATAAATGTGGAAGCTCATCCAAAAGTTCAATATTTTCTTATTCCCAGAGTCATCCAGACAAGATGGAAATATATGGAATATGTGTTAAGAACGAACCCAGAGCATCTGCCACAACAGGCATGTCATTGGACAGCTGGAGGAACCCTAACAGGAGCCAACTGAAAGAATGCCTCTGTCAAACAATACTCAGAGAAGGAAAATATATTAGACTTAACAACAGAGAGGATCTTGAAAGAGCAACCCAGGAGACAGTCTAGACTAGTGGAGCCTTATAGCGCTCTGACATTTGACAGCATCAAAAATATTCAGATTCAGACATTAAATACATTATGTAGCAATAAGTAAATGTGCAGCAATGTGCCTTTGTTAATAACATTAACATTATACTTTATTTTTTAAACATCTTTAAAAATTAACTGAAGTAGGTCTAAGTGTAAGCTAAGTTGTAGCCATTATGTCATCTATATATAAGGTTATAAAATATTAACAGACTGATTGATGCCTTTACCACTGAGGCAAAGATGCACAGCAAACATCTTTAAATAGTTTGATGTGTTTTTTTTGAATAGAGGTCAATGGCAACTGCTAGCTGGTCAGCACCTTAAAATATATTGGTTTAGGTATTCAGTTATATGATGTCATATTAGAAACTCTTTGGCTAAGTACTTAATATGATGTTTCAGTTTTGCATAAACTCTATGTTGGCCTTCTCCAAACTAGGATGAATTTTCGCTTCAAGAATACTTGGCCATTTTTGTGACAACAGACAGCAGAACCATAAGGTTTTAAACATCCGTACATATTGTTCACAGACTCCCTCAAAAATCTATTGCCAACGCTTTTTACATGCCCAAAGCTAAAACTGGTTATTACTTTCCAGCATATATAAGTATTTGGCCGGCAGGTCAAGTATAACAGTGCTCTCAAATCCTTGTCATGCTAAAGAAGAAAGGCCCTCTCATATAAAGAAATCAAGAAAACCATGTGTATTTTAGGTTAAACCAGGGAAAGGCTGTGACAGGACTGGGCACTCCTGCCTACTTTAGGCTTATTTGGCTGTGCAACAAGGGGCACGGGGAAATTCCAACTAGCTACCACCATGGGAGTGCCTGTGGCGCAGCACCCCTGAAAAGGTGCCACTGCACCCTGGAGTGCTGTGGCACCCCAGTTGAGAACCACTGGGCTGCATTTTGGCATGACACTGTCTATTGAACAGTCCTAATTGAACAGTCCTAAAAATATTTTAATGTTTATTTGATCAATAGCTTTCTTTCCTCCTTACTTCTTTTACTATATAACCTTTATGTATATTTGCCTTTCCAAGCACTGTTTTTCTTCCTTGTGTCAGTCTTTCCCATCTCCTTCCATTCTTCATCTCTCCTTTTTCCTGAAATGCTACCCCCTCTTTCCATTCCCTTCTTCATGGTGAGAACTTTGTCAGTTTGGGTCCCCCCACACAAGTTTTTTTCCCTTCCCTGAACGTATTCAGCCTCCACAAGAGAAGGCTGAGAGGGGATCTGATGGCCATTTACAAACTCACCAGAGGGGACCAATGGGAATTGGGGGAGGCTCTGTTCCCCCAGGCACCACTCGGGGATACTAGGAATAACATCCACAAATTGTTAGAGAGGTTCAGACTGGACGTCAGGAGACATTACTTTGCAGGTAGGTCTGCCAGACTCCCTGCCAAGTGCAGTTGGTGCTCTCTTCTACCTTGGGGATCTTCAAGAGGAGGCTGGACAGATATTTAGCTGGGGTGATATGACCCTGGCACCTGCTCCTGCCTGGGGCAAGGGGTTGGATCTGATAATCTGTTTGGGTTCCTTCTGACCCTAAGCACTATGATACTTTGCCTTTCTTTCTCCCCCAGCACACTATTCTTCCCCATGCCTACTCATCTAACATCTGCTGTCTTTCCCCCATCTTTCTTTCCCATCTATTTACATATTTCATAATTTTTGAGGGGTCTCCCTTCTATGCTCTGTTTACTCTTTCCTCTACCTCCCTCATAAAAATCTGATTATTTCCTCCCCCCCATTTAAGGCAAGTACCTCTCATATTCTCCTTAAATATCTTTCCCTCTCTTCTGTCACCATTTGTCAAGTTTTCCCTCTCTCCCACCCATCACACTGCATCCTTCCCCACTGACTGCTGATCAAGTACCTCCCCCTTCAGCAATGTCCCTCTCTCCGAGAACTATGCTCTTGCCTCCCAATGCTCCATACCTTCCCTTGCTCAGGGTCTCACCTCTTATCCATCTTTAGCTAACTGCAGGAGTTTGCTAATTTTCAGCCCAACAGCACTCTAACTGCCCCACACTAGGCCTTTCACATACCCTCAATGGCTCCTGCTGCTCCATTCACCCCTTTTCAGAAGCTGCCCTGCTGTTCCCTTTCACTGGAGACTCATGCAAGGAATCACAAGATATGAGGCAACTCTTGTCATAAGGCTCTTCCTATTTCTGCTGTGTATCACAATGAATGCGAAGATCAAGTTTTTGTGAATCACAAATCAGCCCCACTTAGTCATGATCCTGATTTAAGAAACATGATGTTGAAAAAATAAAAAGACTGGTTTGACCTCTGTTTTCTGGTTGTTTAGGATGGTTAGGTCACATTCTCAAAATTTTTCTTCACAATCATGAGGACCAGAAACTTCCCTTATTTTTAAATGAGAACTGAGAGTCTCACTTATCTACATGATTTTAGGAACTGAGAAAGAAATAACAGATAATGTGAAACCTGCAGTGAGACTAAGAATTGACAAAAACACAAAACTGAGGCACAGAGTTGAAAGGAATAAGACGAATCATAACTCTCCACTAGTTGCAGCAACTCAGAGAAGAGAAGATTGTTTTCCCACTGCTGTGCCAACCAAAGCCATCTACAAGAGCAAGGGACACGGGCATTCAAACACATTACCCTGAGGTAAACTAGGCCAGAGATTTACAGCATGTCAGCTGCCTCAAAGTAACTGCTGAAATGTATTTACCTGACACTAAATGAAAGGTAACACATGGTAGCGTGCCCTCTTCATGTATCAAGGGGTAAGAGTATACATTTTGGCAGTTACTACAGTATAGCTGATGTGCTATAAATTCCCAAACTGATTTACCTTGAAGTTATTGGCATGCCCATGCCCCTAGTCAGGCATTTTATAACACATTTGTTTCAGTTAAAGTTTTGTCAGGGTGAAGATCTCTGATTCACAATCGAATTTTTGGCCAAAAGTGACTGAGAAAGCCAGAATTAGTGTGAGAGTAAGCACTGTATGTACTTTAGAACATCCTAGTAACTAATTCTACATCTCAAATGAGCACCTTCACAAGCTATAGACTCAATCTCTTTGTAGCTCAGTGAAAATATATTTAGTTGTCTGAAGAAGAAAAGATCCAAGACAGGAATTGAGAGACAGAGACTGATTCTATAACCAGGTTAAGTGATCAGAAACTGTAACAGAACATAGGTCCAGTGCACATAAACCAAGTGCAAAATGGTTGAAACTGGTTTAAGATATACATGATTGAACATAGTATCAGACTTAACCGATTTGGGTCAAACCAGCTTATGCAATGTCAGTTCCAGACCCCTTCCCAGTTTAAGTTAAACCAGAGTTCCCCAGCATCCCAGATGCTATGCACCCTGGGCTGTGCTATCTGCTCCAGAGAACAGGGCTGGCCCCGCCTCTCTGCTCCATAACTAAAGCTCTGGCAGAGACTGCAAGCATAGCAGGGTCTGCCTGGCCTCCCCCTACCTGCACCTTGATGCTCAAGCAGAAATTCCCCCACCTCCCATTTCCTGCAGGACATATGCCATCCCCATGGACCCTAGGCATGTGGTATGCTAGCTAATGCTGAGAGGTGTCTGTGTGTGTCTCCAATTTCACTGGGACAGGCAGACAGCACTGTGTCGGCTTAGGGCTTTTTGGAGCTAATCAATAGGTCAGGTGGTAATGTCCCGCAGTTCCTTCCTTGGAAAAAGCTGTTTAAAAACTTGAATTAATGATAGAAGCTTTTGTTTTGTTGATGGGTGTGTTATCTGCCCCCTGCTGGCTCCCTTGACTCTCAGGTTTGCTGCAGACAGTATGAAGAAGCAGGAAGAGGGAGACTGAAAAGCTCAGTATCGTCAACAGATGCATACACACCCCCACTTTGCCTCAGCGTGCTAGCTGGGGGTTGGGGTCTGACAACAGTTCTGCCCCTTCAGAAGCGAGTGGGGAAAAGCCTGGGATGCAGGCAGGGTCAGGGTTTACACCCCTCCCTAATCAGAGCATCCTACTGATGCCTGGCCATGCCTCTCCTCAGGCTCAGCACTATGGAAGGGAAGGAAAGGCTGCTCTAGCCCCCGCCCACAAGCTTCTAGCCTGAGGCACTGTAGGCATGTTCCAGCATTTCCTCAGTCCAGAGGAAAGTGCAGTTCCAAACTGGTTCAACCTAGGCAGTTTAGGCTAACCTGCAAAGATTGAATCAATTCAGGCTCAGGCTTTTTGAATGACTGTCCCTAGCCATGTAGAATGGGGACTTGAACCTCTCTCTCACTTTTTCTCTGATTTGCACTGAGATGGTTTCAGATTTGTTCTGAAACATATATACAATTTTAAAAACATCCTTGGGATAAGAAAATCCTTTCCTGTCTAGTTCTAGGACATTAGTGAAGAATGGGTGTTCCCCTTCCTTCCCAAAGTGTGTCCCTGGCTTACCCAATGACCTTAGGAGATTTATGCTGTTTACAGGCACATATCCTATATTCACCAGTTCTGTAATACTACAAATGTTTCCTCTACTACAGTGCTCAGTTGCCCACAGAAACAAAATGTAGCCCAACATGGTATAAAAGAATTACTTTATCCATTACTGAAATAGAGCCATTTCTGGTGTTGAACAAGGTAGTTATTTAGCAATATAAAGCAAGTCTGCTAAATTTGCTAAGGCAGGAAATGCAAGTCAAAATAAGATGATAATATGACCAAGGTAAAAAATTGCTATTTACCTTTAAAAATCTTCATGTCAGAAAGTTAGCTTCTGATGATTATTACATATATATGTAACATATATTCCTACTATGTACAGCAGAAAGAGAATTCTTGGGATTTAGGGAAGGATGAGTACAATTTTCTTCTTCTCAAATGTTCATGTCACTGTGATGTATATGTATAGTACAGCAACCAGAAAAATCATTACACTGACACTCCCACAGAATTGATTTTCTGTTGCAGTTGTAAGTCTCTTATTAGCAAAAATCCAAGAAGAAAACACACTGTCTTTTACGGAAATCTGTATGTAACCGATGTCTGTTTTTCCTTTGTCAAAATTTAGAAATATTTCTGAATAATTTTTTCTTTCCAATTAGACTAGTTCTTCACTTGAAAAAGTGAAAAGTTATCAAAAAAGAAATTAATTAGTAATGTATTGTAATTCCCCGAAATTAATATTTTAAACAAAAGTCCTTCTCCCTTCATACACCTCCACTGAATGGCACGTGCTGTCAGAAAGCCTAGATGTTACTACAAAGCCTGGTTGAGGCAATGATATATATGTATGTATGCATTGCATAGCTATCCATAAGTTTACAGAAGAGCAGTATAATCATAACTGTGTTATAAATCTTACAAATAAACAACATGTTTTTTAAAAACAAGTTTCTTGTGGCCTGAAATGAGACCTTGTTAAAAATGCCATTCATACCACTTTTTTACCATTCTTGTATCTGCAAATACTGACTCATTATAAGGGACCTACTCAATTTGCGATTTTGTGGAAATTGCAAAATCAGGCATTGTCTGCAAATTTGAGCAATGTTCATGAAATCCATGGAAAAAAATGTACTAAAAATAAATTGTTGGCTCCCCAGTGGGAGCCAGGGGTCCTCATGGCTGCTATGGCTGTTGTAACCTGCTATGGGAGTAGGAGATGCCGCTGGCATGAAGGGGAACAGCCAAGATGGCAGTCGCCCCATCCCTTGTTGCTGAGAGGGCTGCCTGTTGTATGGCCACACTCTTTTTCACCAGTCAGTTGTGAGGGCCAGGCCACATGACAGTCAGTCCTCCAGCCAATTAGTGGCAAGTGGTGGAGCTACTGGGGCCCTTGGCCAATCAGAGATGTGGGGAGGGCCTGCCACAAGAAGCCCACAAAATCAGATGCCTGACTCCTTGATTTGAGTAGGTCCCTACTCATTATTATATATTATCTTCCAAACAGCATCATTGTGGTTTATATTTATAATGTGCATACCAGCTATGACTACCAAAACCACTCTGGAAACACCAAATTTAGAGGACAGGTACACTTCCTGTCAACTGGAGGCAAAGTTCAGATTTTAAGCTAGCAGGCCGAGCATTTTTCTTTGTAGAAGACTGAAGGCATATGATATACTTATTTCAACATTCAGGTCATTGAGGAAACCCTAAACTATTCACTACAGCAATTCTACAGAACATAGTCCATAATAGACCCTCACAAATCAACGCAGAGATTTCTGGAAGAAAACTACTTACCACCTTTTGGGCATGTTAAATATTTAGTTTCTTCTCAAAAGAATGGTTACTCATATACTCTGACTCTCTAAACTTTTTATGCTGTGAAAAATGGAAGGCTCTATTGTCAACAAGAATACATTGATTGACTGCTTACTGGCAGCTTAGATCTATCTTTAGCGGGGGGAAATGGGCATAGGCACTTTTTACTGAAAAATGAAAGTATAGGTTTCCAACAATCCTTTGATATGGTACAGTTACTTAATAGTTGTGCCACTTTTCTCTTGGCTTCTATGGGTATGTCTATACAGCCTCTGTGCCCAAACCAGGAGTACCTTGAAGGAGTTCATCTCTCAAACTTGCTGGCACTCTGTGAGAAACTAGGCAAGGTATCCTTTTTTAGAGCAGTACATATCCTTTCAGTATGTTTGTCTTAGGCATAACTGGCACATGCTCAGGACTACTTCAGAGTAGCTTTATTGCCCAACTTCCTGGTCCACTAGGGATAGGCAAGTGGGGCAGCAGCTCTGAGTTGCATTTGAAAAGGGGCACCAAAATTGTCTCCAGCTCCACGAAGTCCATATTCCAGCAGCAAAAGCAGCCCTACAGTGTTGTTCTTGCAGCAGCAGCAGCTGGGTGTATGGACATTGTACTGCTGCTGTAAGAACAACTGGGGTGGGCAGACCATGCTGCAGCTGTGGCAATGGTAGTGGCCTCAGCATCAAAAGCCAAGGACTATTTTTGTGTTCCCACAGTAGTTAAGACTCTTAGCCCCCTCCCCTACTATCAGAACCCCACACTTCTTTGATGTTCAACAGTACCCCCCTGCTTTCCCACAACAACTCTGTTCTCCTGCAGAGTTTACCCAGGGTGCAAACCCTGCTCATTATGCCTCTGCTTCCTGGATTTGGTAAACTAGGGGTGGGAGTGAGTAGCTGGGGTGTGCTTCCCTGCCATGCTTACAGTGTCAGCAAAAAGCAATGTATATATTCCTTATATCTTCATTAGGGAAGTTCAGCAAACCAGGTTTCACCTCTCACCTTTTTCTTTAGTGTTTATATTACAATGTGTAAAAATAATAAAGAGTTTTTTTCAGTTTGGTGAACTGCTCTGTTACAAAAAAATCTACTCTGGATTAGCTCTAATTTTGCAGTTTTGACATTCATATGACTGTTGTATAAAACACAAATTCAACTATAACTTTAAGTATAAAGAAACTGTTATAATGCCAAAAGTGTAAGTATTTACTGAAACAGGCATTATTATCTTTGCCTGGACTGGCCAAATGTAGCTCTTAAAGAAATCCCAATTCTTTATAAAGATAACTCTAACCAAAATTCCCCTATGGAAGGATTCTTAACAAAACAAGTTAAGCAAAAGTACTGGAAATAGATATAGTTTAGTTTAAAAAAAGGATAAGTAAATGTGAAACCTTACATATTCTTATAGAATATTCTTAGTAAAACTCATGTGTAACAGTCAATAAGAGAGAAATATTCTGCAAATGAAAATGCAGAGAATACCATACTAAGAAAACATAAGAATGTATGCTATAGATGTCACAATTATTTAATTTCTAATGAAATACCTATATGTAGTTTAATGTAAGGAAACAAGTAAGGAAAAGAACTGATATGCTACAGTAGTACTGTACCTCCTGATGATCTTTAACCGCAGCTTCTACCTTGACCTTGTTGTCATAGAGATCCATAAGGTTGTCTTTATCATTTAAGTAATAGTTCTGAAAGATCTGATACTCTTGAGCTAACCAAAAATTTTCCTTTTTTGTCTGTTCCAGTGCCACCTAAAGAGAAAGGTTACTGATTACAATCAATTAAAAATGCATACTTAAAACACTATAAAATTTTGGTTAACGTTCAGAACTGAACTGGTACGCAGAAAATGCCCAGACCAAAATGAGGATACTTTGTGCCCAAAAGCTAATCTAATATGTATCCAAACTATAACATTGGTTCAATAAAAGCGTTCACCAAAAAAACGCTTGCTTTTCACATTAGTTTACCTGGCTCGCATACAAATATTCTATTTAGGCCAAGAAAAAAGCCTTTTTCTCAGCACAAGGAGGACAGGGTAAAGATGTTCAAGGACTTTCTTGTGCAAGAAAAATGGCCCTTCTACAAGGAGATATATTGGTTACCTATGAGGAAAATCTCCCTGCCCTAACCTGAACTCCTGTATGCTTCTCTTAGGAGAGAGAGAGAGACCCAGTATTTCAGTCCTCTGCTATCTATCCCTTCAAGTGAGGATAGGAAGGAATTCATTGCCTCTCATTTCACATACGGGTGAGCTGCCAGGGAGCCCTGTGGGGACTCTATCCCTTGTCTTCTACCCACTTCTGCAGGAGCAGAGTCCCTCTGGTTCAACCTGGAGGAGTATAGTGGAAGGAAGGTGTTGGGCTAGATGTCACCCAGAGCCCCAGGAAGGTCCAATCCCAGGAAAATACCTTCCCCATGCTGGGAGAGTTCCTGCCCTGGAAGTAAAGCCCCCACCTGGTGCAGTCCTCCAGTTCCACCAGAAAGCATGGAGGACTGTGGAGGTCATCATTCTCCTGCACCTGCAGTGCTCCCTGTGATCTAACAGACTGCCATGGAAGAATTGCCCATTGCTCCCCTGCATGCCTCCCAGTGGAATTGGAGGCACGCAGGGGAAGGAAACACTTGTGCTGTGGCTGCAAGTTTGCCCAGGCTTGAGCAGCACTGCAGTCAGAGTAGACTCCTTGGAATCAGAAATTGGGCTTGGGGAGGCTGTCCCCAAGTTCAGTTTCCAGTCCGTGGGCTTGAAATGTTGCCCCACCAACAAGCTGGGTGGCAGGAGTGGCGTTTGCAAGGCCTCAAGGGTGAAGAACCAGGGCTAGGGCCAGGGCCAGGGCAACTATCCCCACCCTGGTGTCACCCACCTGGGTGGCATATGTGGCAATTTAAAATCTGGGGAACTGTCCCCAGCTCTGCTTCTTCGCACGGCAGATAAGGAGATTTAAAACTTGGAAGCCTGAACCCCTTTCCAGACAGGAAAGAGTCAAGTAACAGGCTCCCCTAAGGGTATGGGTGGCCCAGGAAGAAGTCCTCTAGTGCCATCTGGCTGGAAAATTCATGTGTGTGTCTTTCTCTATCATCTACATTTGTTCAGTACATACAAAGTCGGTGAGGCTGTTGTTTATAAATTCATTTAATGAGATCAAAATTTTACTCAGTATGCTGTAGGTCAGGAGTACTCAACTCCTGCCTGTGGACCATGTCTGGCCCCCACAACCATGTCATCTGGTCCATGGATCCTGTGGGAAGCTCTACAGGATGTAGTCCTGTGTGCCAGTCTGGGCATGCGTGATACCACAGGACTCAATCCCAGTATGGGAGGCACAGGTAAGGGCAGCATGGAGTCCTGGAAGCCCAAACCCACCTGTGCAGGGGTGGCATAGGCCCCTGTACCACCTTTGCTTGGCTGGAACCAAGCCCCAGAGCCCTGCACAGCCTTTGTCTGGCCCCTGTATGCTGGGATCAGCTTCTGGGGACACCTACACCACCACTGGGATCTGGCCCTGGCCAGTCAGAGGTGGTGTGGGGCTCCAGCATGTGAGGTTGACATGAACCCCAATTCAGCCCATAGACTGGCCCTATGCCATTCACCTAGCCCAGGAGGCTAAAAGTATGAGCACCATTACTGCAGGTGAATACTAACAATAAATCATCTCTGGAGGAAACAATAATCACAAGCAGTACAATAGTAACTTGGAAACAAATATTTTTTTTTCTGGGCTATTATATGAGTTCCCCTTAGTCATAAAAATACTATAATATAAATGTCTGTAATTTCTAAAACATCTCACAAATCCTTTACAGCAATAATTTAAACTTTTCAATGATCTCATTATTTACAAAATACATACTATTACTGACACAATTCAAGAACCACATATTTAACATTAAGACATTTTAGTAGTTGTTTTTCCCAAATTGGAGAAAACTGATTTTCCATCCATGATGTCACTATTGAGAAGGATTCTGGTTATTTGGATGCCTTAATGCACATTCCTTTAGTTTAAAATGTTCATATTGCTTTTAAGTTTTAAACAGGACTTCTAATTTCATGGGCTTATAATGTCTGATTTTGCAATAACTACAACATTGTGTAATGTATTTTAACTTAGATTCCTCATTTTATACATGCATTGCACACACTCAACCTTTAACTTAGTCTTGGTTTAGGAATTTAATTAATATTTTTTGTAAACAACCCCTGAACAAAATCCAAAAAAGAAAATACTACCATTAGAAGTGGCTGAAACTTGGAAATTCTATTTTAAAGGAAATAATGACATTTTAAAATTCCTTATATTTTCCAAATCAGGATACCTCCCACAAACAAACAAGCAAACAAACATTTCCCCAGAAATTGAAATGGAAAAGGACATTTCCAATAAAGATGTCATTTTGGGATTCCAAAAGTTCAGTTCATATTCCATTCTTAAACACTGTTTAGGAATATACTATGACATGTAATAATGTGACAGCTATGGACTTCTGTTCCTTTAATGTTTTTTAAATCACAAGAGTCAGTTACTATTTAGAACCAACTGAAACAGCTTTTTTTTCCTGCATGTGGTAGGGCACTTTAAGGGCTGAGCCAAGCAGCCAGCAGGTGATTGATTGTGGCAGCCATTTTAGATCCCTGGCTGCCTATATAAACAGGACAGTTTGCTGCTGGCAGGCCAGGCAGCAACATAACCTGGCTGCTAGACAGAGTAGAACATTCTGGAGGTAAGGGCAGGAGCTGTAGGAGATGATTTGGAGGCTCCTGGTCCTGGGCATGACCTAAAACTGTAACTGCTGGGAGTGGGTGGCCTGGTGGAGCTGTCAGTGGTGTGGGAGCCTCCAGGAAATGCCAGGCCAGTTATCACCCCAGTGAAAGATGGATAGGGGTGCCTTACCCCAGCCCTTACCTTCGGGTGGGTCATATACCATCAGAGCAGGGAAGGCCAGGTAAGCTTCAGGAGGTTCCTGAGCCTGCTGGGGGAGTAACCCCGCAGAGCCAAGCATGCTTCCGGAAGCATCTGAGCTGGGAATGGGGGATCCCAATACTTAAGTGCAAGCAGGAGACGTAAACCCAACCGAGGGACTAGACTGGTTAATACTGGGGCCAGGACCGGAAGGGTCAAAAGGGCCAGGAGCCCACTGTGAGGGATGCCCATGATAAACAAAGAAGCTTGGGGTCTTGACTGGCCTGAGATGAGGCCAGGGCTTATATGGAAGTCAAAGGTCCCATGAGTGGGGCCACAGCTAATGGGTGAAGGGGATGGTTGAGCCAACTGGCTGAGATGCCATGTGCGAGGCTTGGGCCTCAGTGCAGGCATGGAATGGAGCTGCAGGTAGCTCCCCACACCCAGTATCGGGGTGTAAAATGGGCAGCATCGTGTCTTAATTAACAATTTAATTAATTGCAACAAGGCATGGCAGGATAGACAGATGGGTGGCATGCCCAGAGGCAGGTGGGAAACTAGCTCTCTGGCTAGTCAGGGACCCCAAGTTTGCCACACTGTATATTACTGTTTGTATTGTAATGAATCAAGGTGACTAATTGACATTTCTTTTCTAACTTCTTCCTCTGCAAGGAAACACAATTTTCTGAAGGAGAGAGAGAGAGGGCGGGCATGAGCAAACATAGTGACCAAAAATTGTAGCCATCTCTTATTACCAGAAGTTTGGAATACTTTGAAGATATAAAGTATGGAAGCTTATGTCACTGTGTTCTCTTACTTGCATATTTTACACGATTTTTGGAGCAACACAAAGCTGATAGAACATTTTGGCCAGTTAAGCTGAGTTTACAGTTATTTTGCAAAGCCAGAGCAGTACAAAGCAGCAAAGATTATCTCCATTGGCTCCCTTCCAACTCTAATCTCACAAAAAAGCACACAAAACCCCTTTTCCATATTCCTCTTCTTGAGCACTTGTCTCCGTATTGCTTTGGACTTCTGCACTCCCATAATATTCCCTGGTGTATACACAAGCATTTCCCTTCCTATTTGTTACCCCTTCTTTCTGCCTTCTTGTTGGATGTGAACACAGGTGTACACAAACCTTATTTCTCCCTCTTCTGGCCCTTCCTTCAAAGCATGGGCCATATCATATTTTTAAAAGAATTATCTAGGTGCACAACTGTGCAGATACTATTCTAGATCCAAATGAGTTATCCATACAGCACAGTGCAGTGTTGGGCAGAAATACTAGTTCAAGTCATGGAAGCAGTACAGCTGTATCAACTTCTTGGGACAGGTAGTTTATTTGATGTATTGCTTATGGTTCTCCAATTAGGGGAAGCTTTGAGAGGAGATGGTGGTCATCCAGGCAGTCGCCAGCAGGCAAATTGCTAATGGAAGCCTGTTGTTGAGTTTCTTGAATGAAAGAGAAAACACCAGACATATTGGAAAAAGGTGTGTTTTTGGTGGAATTAATTCTCAGAAATACAGTTGCCCCCCATTTCTATAGAAGAAATTTTGGTTATGACAAATCACAGAAAGTACCCCCCTACCCCATATAGAGGAATTACAAGATTTAAGCAAGCTTTAATT
This sequence comes from Caiman crocodilus, assembly GCA_030014935.1. Taxonomy (NCBI): domain Eukaryota; kingdom Metazoa; phylum Chordata; order Crocodylia; family Alligatoridae; genus Caiman; species Caiman crocodilus. Next base: position 73,196,742 of record JAGPOW010000261.1, on the reverse strand, counting down.
ATATCTACCTTCATATTCAAGACCAAGGTCTGTCCCAAACTCAGGTGGCTTACCAAGTTAGCTTGGATAATTCATACCAGTATCTGTAGCCGAATTATACAGTTATCAGCATAACTTCCATCCATCTGTTTGGTTCCCAAGCCTAATGACCATGTACCTGCTCATTCCAGTGTGAACCAATAGCAGCTTTGAATACAATTCTGTAGTAAGGTCCAAACCCAGATCTGTGGATCCACTATGAAACACCACTCTGCCACTGCACCCTCTTCCCTGTATGGGTACTGCAGCTGCTGCCACTGCAGAATATTCCCAACCAATACTGAATGTTTTTAATATCAAAACATATAGTAGCCCTCATCTTGGACCAGTATTGTAGCCTCCTATAAGCTGTACAAACACAAAACAAAAAGATGGTTTCTGGCTCAAAGTATATTAAGGTAAGGTCACACATCTAGGAACAAAGAATGCAGGACCCCTACAGAAAGTGGGGACTGTACCCAGACAAGCAGTGACTGAAAAGGACTCAAGGTTCATATGGACAAGCAATTCACCTTGTTCTCTCAGTGTACTGTCTTAGTAAAAATGGCCAATGTAACTGTTAAATGTATAAGTAGAGGAATGGCCAGTCAGAATAGGGAAGGCATTTTTACTTGTAAATATGCCTGGTGAGAGACCAATAGTGGAATTCTGACGATAGTGCTGGTAAAAAATTGGAGGGATTAGAAAAATAGCTATAAAAGTGATTCAGTACTGGAGAAAATGCTTGCTAATGAGAGAGTTAGAGCTATTTAGTTTATCAGAAAGAGTAATAGGTGACTTCATTAATGTATATACCTTCAATGGAAAAAAAGAGCATGAAAGGTCTCTTTAATATAGTTGAAAAAGGCATAACAAAAAACTGCAAATTCATATGAGAATTATTAAACACTGGAACAAACTACCAAAAGAAGTGGTACCTAAAGGAAATGTCTTCAAATCAAAATTGCATGCTATAACAGGGAGCCTAAGGCTCCTGTTACTTGACGGAAGAAAGTTACAGGGAGATCCTCAGGTGGGGAAGGCTACTCGTAGGCTGTAGGAGAACAGATTTCCAGGGATTTATTGAGGAATGCCTATGGCAGAGTGAGCCATGCTGCAGCAGTATGCTACAGCCAAGCCTGCATGGGCAGAAGAGTAGCTATTGCAGTGCTAGCTGCTCAGTAATAGTACTGCAAGGCAGAACCCAGCATAGGAACTAAGGCAATGATGCAGTGGCTAGGCCAGTAGCAGCAGCAGGATACTCCTAAATTCAGTAAGCAAGCTTAAGCAGTTACCAAGCCTAATCAGAACACCTGCAGCCTGTCCAGAGCAGTCACCTGATCAGAAAGTGGCAGGGCCGGGGAGACAAACCCAGGGCTTGAGCCAGGTCAGGCGGTCTGGCCCTGGAGGCTGAAGGGGAAGGCTGGCTGGCTGGCTGACTGAGACCCCACTAAGCTTGAGAACAGCAAGTAAGGGACCTGTAGCCTGAGAAGGGTGAGAACTAGAGTCAGGGACACATAGCCTGAGATGGGCAAAAACCATGGTGAGAGACCTGTAGACCAAGAAGGATGAAGCAAGTGCCCAGAGGACCAAGAACTAGGGGTAGCCCTGGAGGGGAGAGATCAGCCCAGAAGGGCAAAGACCAGGGACTCAGCTGACCAGAAGGGCTAATTCTGGGGCTGGGGACCCACAGTGAGAGACACAAGGGTCAGGGGCCTAAAGATACTATTTACTGACAGGGATGAAGCTGAAAGAGAGAGACCTGAATCCATGGGTCAGGGCCAGAGGCTTGTAGCCAGAGAAACAGGAGGTTGAAGCCAGGAGAGCTGAAGCCTCTAAAAGGGATGAAACAGTACAGTAACCCAGCAAGGCATGGGTACTATAGGGGAGGAAGCCACAAACAGCCTATAACAGGTGCCTGGGTGGTATAGTCAGGCCAGGAGGGCCAGCCTAGAGTGAGGGCAGGATTGGGGAACAACAAGGTACAAGAAGAATTCACTGGTAGAAGGATAGAGTAGAATTTACTCTAGGACCCTTGGACAGTTTCCCTTTCAACAATCAGTGAAGAACATCAAGGCATGGCAGGAGGGAGAAAAGGGAGGGTACCTTAGAGCTAGAGCCTGACAGGAGCCACCTGGCCACTAGGGGGCATCATGTCTTCCCCTGGACCACTGGACTTGTTTATATATTTCTTTAAGGAAGATAGGCTTTAGGATCAAAAGAAAGTAGGGATGGAAGGTTATCTAGTCCAGTCCCCTACTTGGGGCAGAATCATCCCTGACTAACATACCCTTGCCAACTGCTTTGTCAAACTTAATTTTGAACATTTCCAGGGATAGAGACTTCACAACTTCTCTAAATAATTTTCTTAAATGTTTGCCAGTCAAAAAGTTCTTCCTAATATCCAACCTAAATTTCCTCTGATGCAAATTGAGTCCATTGTTATTAGTCTTGTCCACTACAGTCACAGAGCAAAGGCTATCTTCATCCTCTTTGTAATCACCTTTCAGGTACTTGAAGACTGTTATCAAACCCCACCTCAGTCGTCTTTTCCCAAACTAAATAATCCTACTTCTTTCAGCCTTTCCTCAGAAGTCATGCTTTGTGAACCTCTAATTATTTTTATCACTCCCCACTGTACTCTTGCAATTTACCTGTATTTTCTTGAAGCATAGCATCTCAAACTGGGCACAGTACTTCAGGTTAGGCCTCACCAGTGTCAGTAGAAAAATCACTTTCCTTGATTTTTCAAGAAACCTAAGTGTTTTATGGCAATGACAATAGTTTGGAATATCAGTTAAAGTTGAAGTGTTCTATGCTGCCCATTGTAGGATAACTCAAGGAAGTTAAAAAAAATAAATGCAAAGATTGATCATACCATAAATGAAGGTTTAGGTTAAATGCATACGTTGTGGTAATGAAAGGGACCACATCTCTCTGCAGATTATGGAAGATGTAGGATTCACCTGAGAAGTTATCTAAGATATATTGATTCAAAATAAGCCTCTCGTGGCTATTGACAGAAAAAAATGTTTTTGTCCTGCTGAAAAGTAGTGGTAGAAATACTTGTCTCTTCCAGCTCTGAAGAAGAATTCTACTATCTCACCTGTATTATTTTGGCTATTCTGGCCAATGATGGTGTACCTACTTGCATAAAGTTGAGAAACGAAACAGTAAAACAACAACTACTTCATCAAAAGTTGCATGCATTTTAAACAATTTTAGGACCTTTTCTTAGCAAGTGGGTTAAACTTAAGAAAATCTGTCTGATATAAAACAATGAAGACCTAAAGAAAATCATGGACTTTAGAGGTTAAAAAATTATATATTTCATAGAGTATTTCTAATGGAAAACTATTAGAGCTCTTGTGCAGCTCATTTTATAGCTACAGAAGTTAAGCAACTAGAAGTTGGAAACTATGACATTCTATTTAAATGAGGTCACAACTGACTCTTCCCATATTTTTTATGCTTTGTAATTATTGTTTGAAACTCACTCTTGAGATTTGAACTTAAAAATGTAAAAGTACTATATTTAAAACAAATCAAACTGTCAAACCAGTCATAGTGAAAAAATCCACATTGTGAACATTAATGTGTATATATAGAAAATATGAACTACGAATCTACATAAAAATTATGTTACATGAATAAAACTAAAATATATCAATAGGATTTTATTAAAAGTATATATAATGTCACATTGTTTGCATGTATTTTAAATGTAAACATTTAACTTATTTAATAACAAGTCTTTAAAGAACATATTCAGAGGAAGGGCTTATGTCGTCTAGGGAAACCTACTACCTAGTTGATTTTTCACCTGAAAACAACAAAAAGACCTAACCTGTCCATTTATCATTGTATAGAGCGAAGGACAAATATGTTAACCAGTCATGCTACATAAACAGACTACAAATGATGAACAATGAAAGAGTTCATTTTCTTATTGAACTGCAAAAAGTGGTTATCAAAAATAAGTTTATTTTATGCTATTTAAATATAGAACAGCTAGCTCTGTTTTAATTTCAGTTTTCATAATGACAAAGGTTTTTCTGGGGAAAATGACACATGGAGATACTGGGTGCTATTGTCATACCTGATACAGAATAATTGTTAAAATCTCAACAAACAAATCAATGAATCGTTTTTATCATCATACATTCAATTACTGCTACACAGTTCAATCACCCATCTGCACAAAACAGAGACATGAATGAAAGCAGCTCAGAGAAAACAGGTTCAGCTGGGTGAGACGGGAGGATGCTGGTCAGCAGGGGGAAGCACTGAATAACTGGAATCTGACTATTAAAATATGTTGCAGCTCACCTTCTAAATGAGGCAGGTTGGTGAGGGCACACTCCATCAATATTCCCTTTCCTATGCTAGTTACAGATGGTGCACTTGAAAATCTCATTCTAGTTTTAGATGTGTTATTGGTTCCAGCTGTATTCTTTGTTTTAAGCATATGGCTAGAATTGGCAATTCTTCTAAAATGATAATGAACTCTTTAAATTCTCACACTGAATCTGTCCAGTTCAATATTCAGGTTTGGCTGAGGTCAGACTGTTTCATCATCTTTCACTCTTATACTGGGCCCTAGAGCAGCAACTGATATAAGTAAGGAACAATGGTTGACAGAGTTTAAATTATGCATCACAGGAGTATTTCTCTGATTATGCATCGGAGCAAGATGCATCTCCACAAAACGCATTTCCCAAATTCCAGGACAGCCTAAACTTTGTGATCTTCAGAACCTGACAGAAACTCTTCTCTCTGAGGAGTTATTTTCAAAATGACATGATGGAGTCACTTGGCTTCTCTTTGAATGGAATGCTTCAAGTCTTGAGGGTAGGCCAAAACAGCGATATGCATACACCATATACATAAGAGTACCAAATGGTCTTCTGGAAATAATAAACACAGCACAACTGGAAATAATAAACATGAAGATGTCAATTGTGGTAAAGAAGGGATGTTTATTTTCCTTAGTAATTCTTTCAACAGACAGGCTACTTTCCAAGAGGGCACTTGACATTAATATGTTACAAAATATCCAATGCTTACAAATAATTAACATTTCTACAGTATTTATAACATGCTTATATACTTAGAGATTGATGAAAGTACCATGGAAAAATTAACTACAGCTGTTGTAATTGCCAGGCTGGTAGGATATTTAAGGGCCAAACCAGACAAGGCACATTAAATTAGACTAAGGCAGTTGTGGTGGGGCACTGGCTGTGCCTGCCACTTTCCGAAGCCCATGAGAGGCAACATTTGTTGGAGAGGCCCACGAGGGGCAGCATTGGAGAGGCACTCACGAGGGGCAGCATTGGAGAGCCCCAGAGAGCAGGTGTGGTGACAAGAAGCCCCAGAGAGCGGGGGCAGTGATGAGAGCCCCAGAGAGGGGGCGGTGTGGCTGGGCATTGTGCGGGACCGCCACTCCCTGAGGGGGGAAGGCGTGTGGCTGGGTACAGAGCCTGCCTGCCGCTGGTGAAGATTGTGGCAGGGCACTGAGCATGCCTGCCGCTGGTGAAGGTCACGGCAGGGCACCGGGGGTATCTGCCCCTTTAAGGACCTGGCGCGGGCAGCCTCCAGGTGCCTGATGAGGGCAGCCATGTTGAGACAGGGGCTGCCTTTATAAACACAGGCAGTTTGGCTACTGGAAGGCCAGGCAGCAACATCGCCTGGCCAGAAAGCTGCTGAGAAGATCACCTGGAGGTAAGGGGGAGTTGTAGGGGTGGCAAGGAGGCTCCATGGTCCTGGGCATGACCTGAAACTGCACCCTGCCGGGAGTGGGTGGCTGGTGGGGCTCTCACTGGAACAGGAGCCCCAGGAAATGCCAGGCCAGTTACCACCCCGGTGAAAGGCGAGTCGGGGCGCCAATATCCCCTTTTCCCCCACTGCCGGGTGGGTAACCCTGTTTGTTTGGAGGGCCCAGAGACTGTGAGAGAGAGTGAGAGGCTAGAGACCCAGCCCAAGCGAGAGAGTACCCTCGACTGGCCCAAGCTGGGGCCAGGGCTAAGGGAGCCAAAAAGGTCAGGGGCCCACCGTGAGGGATGCGGAAGAGCCAGGGGCTTGGGGCCCCAACTGGCCTGGAGGTGGGCCAGGGCTAGGTGCCAGAGGTCCCAGGGGGACCACACCTGAGAGGGGAAAATAGCTTTGGGTGGCTAGGTAACCCGGATGATGGCAGAGAGGCCGCCTGATCGGAGGGATCATGGAAGGGTCCTATATGGATGATTCTGAGGTCCAGCGTGGGGGCCGGTGATTAGAGGAACACCAAGATGCCATCTGCGAGGCTGGGGCTGCGGTATTGGGGATGGATAGGAGCCACAGAGAGTACTCCCTGGCATCGGGGCACGAATGGGCAGCCTCCTGCTTATTAACATCAAGTAGTGAACCTATTAAGATCAAGTCATGGTGGGCAAGAAAGCGGACAGTTAGCCCACAGAGATAGGCACACGGGCTGTAGCGGGAGGCCCCGGCGAGCCCATCCTGTCAAAGCAGTGTTTCTCAAACTTTTTCTCAGCATGACCCTATTTATAGCCCCATTTCCTCAGCATCGCCCTTCACTCCCATCCCACAGTCCCCCAACCCTGCAACTCCATCTGCTGATGTTGAGACTCCATTTGGGTCACAATGTACAGTTTTGGAACTGCTGGACCCAGTTATACTAAATCAGTGTTTCTTAACCCGTGGATCATGACCCAAAAGGTGGTCGTAAGAATATATGAAAATGTTGCAAACAAACTTTAAAAATGGATTCTCCTTTTAGGAGACAAGCATGGGAAACAGTGGCTTTTCCCTTGAAGGCTGGCAGAGTTCCAGTCTGCCAAGGGCTGCTTGGGCCCTCCCTGACCCATACATCTACACACTGCCCCACACACTGAGGGGCTGGGACCTGGAGGCAGGGGCAGCAGGTCAGAAGTGATGGGCACTATGTCTGGACTGGCCATTTAGGTTTACAAAAGGGTCATGGTACAAAAAAGGTTGAGAACCACTGTGCTAAATGATCCATAACATTCATAAAGAGAAGACGAAGTAGAGATTCTGTTCTCTTTGTATTTTAAGTCTAATAGAGACAACCAAATGAAGGGGAAATAAGTTCTCTTAGGTCTTCTTTAACTAGCTCCTCTGAAGATAGAGCCAAGGGTCACTATTCTAATATTTGGCTTTATATCAGAACTCAGTTCCTAACACTTCTGATATCTGAACATCTAGATCAGTGATTCGCAACCAGAGTGCCAAAGAACTTTGGCGTGCCTTGTGAACCTTTCTAAGGTTCAATGTTAGCACTGGTAGGTGTAAAATATGATTAACAAAATAAACCCAGAGATTTCATATAGGAATCCATAGTATTAAAAACCTTTTGACCTTTTGTGGTCTGAGTTCTTTGCAACATAAGAATTGTTCTTTTGTATTTCTATAGTCAAAAATAGAGTGAAAACTAAGCACTGACATTTTCTGAGGAGTGTCTCAAATCTGTTGAAGTGTGCCTTGAATCTAAAAAATCTAAAAAGATCCTAAGCATGAAAGGTTATAGGCAAACCAAGTCTTTTAAGGCCCCCCAAAATGAGAAGACCTTTACTTCTCAGGAAAAAAGAAGAGCTCACTAGTATCTGAACTAGTAGACAGAACTAAGGCAGTCAATGGATACAGGGAAACTGTAGATACAGTGTGCATGAACAGACTATATATATACCTATTATCAGATCTGAGACAATAAGAGCTTGGTAAAGACAAAGTTTTAAGCCTCGTTGATCTCCTTTAGATGTGAAGAACCAGTATATGCTAACACATTTTCAACTCTGCAGTTCAGACCTGAGGGCTCACAGAAAGACAGTCTTCTATTTCTCAGTCAAGATGTAAAAAGGGAAATCAAAGACTCCTGATAGGATAGTCCTAGATGACTGACTTTTTCAAAACATTTTAATTTTTGAAAAAGTTCCTTTAGAAAAAGTAGACCTGAAATTTATTAGTTGGGCTCTTGATGCTTCTTCCATCAAGAGAAACTTGAGCTTTAAACTTCTACTCAACTTAGTACTCTTCAAAGTTAAGCTAGAATGCTAATGTGCTTAATATAAAGATATATTTGAAGATGGATTTCTGTTCATCTGGCACCAACAAAATATAAGAGCACTACCAAAATCGGCAGCAAAGAGACCAATGTCATGCAAGAGAACTGATAGAAATCAATCCATTAAAACACAATAGTACAGAATCCATTCTAATTACTAACAAATGTTTTTTAAGGCTATAAAATATAAATCACTACTAGACTTCTAAATCAAAGAGAATATGACAGAGGACAAAAATGAATGTTAAAAGTAGATAATGAAGACTGAAAAGCTTGTGCCTTCAGTAGTAAGAAAAGAAGTGCTTTAGAACTACAGCCCTTTTATATCTTATGCCCAAAATTTGGATTTGCAAGTACTGTACACTGTCCAGTCAGTACTTTCTTTATAGTTTCCCATTTGTGGTACATTTCCTAGAGTACAGAATTACAGAGACAAATTTAAGATCAATACTTTTTGGTCAGATAATGATATATCTATAAACATGATATAAAATTCCTTTGAATTACAAATCCAATTGTCAGTTTGACCAATCATTCTGATAGTGATATTTTATTCAAAAGATAAGAACAATTGATTTTGACAATCAGGTGCATCAGCACAATACGCTAATTATTAAAGGATCCATAATAATCAGTTGTTTTACTTACACTTGATGTTGTGAAAAATGAAATTGGTTTTTCTGAGCAGTGATGGCTGTTTCTTTTCTGTTTTGGGAATATTTTTGAAAAGATTATGGGCTAGCTCCTCGTCAGCCTCTAAGGTGTCTCCATGTCCATGCTGCAATGCCTAAAATGCAGGGACTTTGGCTAAGAACATGATCTTAATCTTGGCGTGCCTTTCATCAAATCCATCTGGTGAGAAGATTATGACCATTTCTTTCAGATTCAGATCAGGCCACCATCATCCATGGCTTTGTAAACTTAAGGTTACACTACAGAAATGCACTCTATATGCCCTTTATAACCTTCCAGAAGTTGCCTTTCATCACAAATTGGTTGCCAGATATAACTGGACATAACTGAAGTGGTTTCAAAGTCTGTACTGGCTTCCAGTAGCTTTATGGGTGCAATTCAAGATGTTGGTTTTGATCTGTAAGTCCCTAAATGGTCTGGCCCTTATACACCTAAGCAATGGCCTCTTTCCTTATGACTCATCACAATTCCTAAGGTCAGCCCAGAGCAACTTCCTGCGAGTACCATCAATGCACCAAAGTTCTCTTGGTGAAAATGCATGGGAGGCTGTTCTTAGTAACTGCACCTCAGTCCTGGAACTCCTTTCCCCGTTCATCCTGACAGAACTTGAGCTTGGACGTATTCTAGAAGCATCCTAAGACCTTGTTGTTTGGGCAGATATTTAGCAAGGAAGGCTAATTTGGGACGTTGTTTGTTGGGGAAGAGTTGTGTTAGTTTTTAATAGTCTACTTGGTTTCATAACGTATGTTGTTCTATTTGTTCCTTTGTTCATTCTCCTCGTTTATAAAAGATTTTGTTATCTTACTGTAAGGCATTCTGAGCCTCTGGCCACGTACAGACTTTCAGTTTCTCCTGGAAGAGATTGAGTGAGCTACTGCTCTTCCAGGAGAAAACACGAGGGTATAGATGTTCACGATTTTCCTCCACGGAGAAAAAATGGCTGCTCTGGGAGAAAAATAAACCAAGAGCAACCAAAATTAAGTCACTCCCTGGGAGTGTAAATGTCTAAATGTTCTCTTCTGAGAGAAGCCACAGCATAGCCTTCCAGCATCCTACCTTCTCACAGAGACATTGTGTCACTCACGGAATCGACTGTTCCACCTAAGCCACACTGTGCAGCAGGGAGACAAGGTTGCTCCTGAGTAGTTTTGGTCACCCAGTCAGAGATACCCTGTGCATGCTGCCATTCTGTCTCCAGGCAGACTGAAGAATCTCACAGAGTACACTGAGATGTGTGCACAGGAGCCCACTAGCTGCGTGACATCAACACTGCAAGCTCTCTTCTCTTCAGCGACTCAGCATTCAAATGTTTGTTCAGGCATCTCTCAGTAAGGTTTTCTGCGAGGAAAACAAACCTGGGAGAATTCTCTGAGATCGTTTGAATCTATGTATGCAGACTATGTTGGAAAGGGAGGATATAAATCAAATAAATAAATAATGACATAGAAAATATGCTTGCCCAAGAAATTAAAACACTGGGTGCTAGGCCCTTCTCATGGGAATTAATAAGCAGTTGGGTCCTTGCAGACTATGGGAGCTAGGAGTATCTCTCAATGATTGTGAAAACACCCTCCCGACCTGGGCATCTTCTGTTGATGCTGCCAACAAATGTATACACTAAGAACCTTTTGTGCTTTAGTATTAGACCCTATGAAGGGATGTGAGGTGGGTATGCTGAACCTTGATTGAGTGAGCTCAAATAAGAGTCCAGGGATTTAACTTGTTAATACCACATACTGATCTAATATAGTTTGCAATCAATTTTAATGGTCTCTTTGAAATAGCTCTTCCTTTGGATCTGCTGCCAAAACAAAAAATTAGCCTAAGAACTTTGTATTAGACTAGACCTATTTGTAATAACATACTACAAAAGTTTTATTTACACCTGAAGTATGAATTTTGCTTCACTATTATTGAGAATATTGGGAAAGACTTGAGCCTTAAAGACTGTTTTTATGAAGCAAAAGTTTTCCTACTTGCTAGCCTTCCTACAACATGCAAAGACAATAAAAATACTTGCTTTATGCAACATCGCTCCATCAACAGGACTGCTTCCTAACATAAAGGACTGAATCTTGCATCTCTTTATCTAATACATAGCTGTTAGACTTTCTTTCAGGATCTGAACATTTATTACTGTTTTCAATGCTATTCAGGCCTGAGGAAAAGCTCTGAAAGTACTCTTCTAAATACAAATTTTGGCTAATTAAATTTATGTATTTTGGTCCACTGACAAGCTATTTTGCTTCAGTGCACATAGTAATAATACACGACTGGTACCTACTGGTTGTCTTGGCTGAGATTTAAAAAAACGTGGTCTTTTATGAAGTAATGTCCCATAATTATTCTGTAATGACAGGATTTTAACAGTCCTTCTTTAGAAGTGGTAGAAAAGATTTGTATGCCAGCCTCCTTGCTCAGTCAGTTCTAAGACATTTATGTGGTGTTCTACATCTTCTTGTGACCATAATCTGTGTTCAAAATCGTACCAGATATGCCTGAGCCACTTTGAGGCACAAGCAACCAAATTTCTGCTAGCATCTAAAAAAAACTAATAGATTTTTTTTAAGCAAATGTTCTCCTGGATTGTCCATTAGATCAGAATATTTTCCAGGACTTTACAAAAATCACACTATGAATAACTGGATGGGATATTGACGTATGTCACATCTGTAACAGTCTGAGGTATAATTCCAAATGTATAAATGATCCATATGACCTAGCAGGCTTTGATATTTTCTGACTGCTGACAGAAGAGTGGTTTATAAGCCTGATATCAGATAATAAATATTTGGGAACATTTCTTGTAAAAGAGATACTTCTACTTTTCTAGTGTTTAAGTCTGTTCCAATAAATTCTATAGATGGAGATGCTATCAGGTTTGACTTCTTGACCCTGAGTTTCCAACCTAAGAAGCAGATAGGCTAAGAACTGTTGGAGTAACTGGAGTAAGAAAGATTTAGACATACATGTAGACTATGCTGTTGAAAATGAGCTGCCACTATTTTGTGAACATGCGTTCCAGCCAAAAGGTCATGTGGAAACATTCTAAATTGATAAAGACTGTTTTGCCTCAAAAAAAAAAAATATCCAGTAGGCTGGATGTATTGCCACAAAAATAAATGTGTTGTAAGTTAAAGGTAACAGGTCAGTCAGTGGAATGTAATGGGAATGATCAATGGAAGAGTCAATAGTCAAACACTGATGCAGCAGATAAAAAAGTTCAGGCACCTGAACAAGAAGTACCATCGTCCTTTCTTTTCCAATATTAGAAAAAAACAGTTAGAACCCTGTGGAATAAATGTTCTGAGTAATGGGTTATATTGCAGCCAAACTCTAGAAGACAGAATCAATCTTTTGTGGCATTACATAGGGCCGTGCAAAGTTTTGGTTCCTGATTTGATTTGGTGGAGATTTGGCCCAATTCGGTGGCTAAATCTCTGAATCCGAATCAAATCAGGAAACTCTTTAATCTCTCTGAATTGAACTCGAACCGGAAGCACTTCCAGTCCACTCCTGAGTCTGGTGGAAAGCATGCTGGGGGGGCCCCTTCACACCTCGTCAACTGGTGCCTCCTGGGTCGGGGGGGGCAGCTGGGGTCCCCCTGCAGCTGGCTGCTAAGCCTTGACAGCATGCTTCCTGGTGGACCCAGAAGTGGACTAGAACCACTTCCAGTCCACTTATGGGTTTGCTGCCAAGCACATGGGGGGTGCCCCCACGCTCCTGTGGGAAGCTCCATCATCGCAGCATTCATGAGCCATGCCTGGTATCTCAAAGTATGTAGAAAAAACATTTAAAGCTGTATCTATGGCCAAATCGCTGATTCTCCAAATCAACATAAAATCTTCAGATTCACTGAATCAAATCAGGGACAGTGATCTGAATCAAGTTATCAAATCACTGCCCCCGATTTGGGTTGAATCTGAATCGAATAGGGCCTGTTTCACACCCCCCTAACATTACAGGCACAATGTGAGTGTGGTCTCTGAAGAGGAAGGATTTTGGGTGTGAGGAGACATGGTCTGGAATTCAGGGATGTAATCATCTTTTGTCCCAATCTCTGAATCAGATGCTGCTCTCATGATTTCCCATGAAGTAGAGCTCCAAATAAGATTATCATGCCTTCTGTGTCTGTGTAGTAAAGTCCTGGCCCCCTAGTGGTCCAGTGACTCCTGCCCCACTCTGGCTTCTTGGGATACCCTTGTTTTCTTACTTTTCTGCAGTGCCTTGATTGAATTTGTTAGTATTGCAGGAATACTAGAGTCCCAGAGTGAGCCTCAGTCCTTTAACTGTCTTGTGTTTCATGTGCCTGAATGGCACTAAATTGCCTTAGATGCATTAATTGTGTCCTCTGTCCTTCCCTGTAGCTATGCCCATGCCTTGCAGATGGTATTTGGTATCACTTTGGAGGGCCTCCCTGGCCCCAATGCAACACTGGGGCCTCACAGGCCTGAAACCATTGTTGGGGTTTCAGCCCCTTTTCTCTGGTTGTGCCTCCTCAACCTAGGCCTACCTTGGACCTTGGTTTCTGGGCTCTAGCCTTATCTTTCTTTTCTTGGGCTGCTTGAGCCCCTGGCCCTACTCTTGCCCTTCTCAGGGTGCTCAGTCCCCTGGGGTCCTTGGGCCCAGGCAAGGCTGCTTTTAAGTTACTTGGTCCCTTAAATTTTATGACTTTTGCAGGGCTCTATTCTGAGTGCCTCTTGGGTGCCCCAATGGCCTTCATACTACCCCTGCAGCCATAACCCAGTCCTCTGATCTTAGACTTAAACATAACACAAATATAAGCAAGCCACTTTCCAGACTCAACTTTATCCCTGCTCTGGGTCAATGCCCCACAAGCCAGAATTCCACTTTAGCTACTCAGCTCCCCTGGGTAGCTTAGGAGTCCATGGATCTATTTCCTGAAGCTCCTCTCTCCCAGGAGCTCCTTCTTCCACAGCATGAAGGGCCAGCCCACCCCTTTTGCCTCAGACCTTGGGTTTATATGCCTCTAAGCCACTCCGCTTTCCAATGATGTCCCTTCCCAGCCACACACAGGGCCCCTTTGCCTAATGGCCAGCCTATGTTCCTCTGCTACAACCCCATACAGCAGGTTTGGATGGCTGCACTTTCTACTTAGTGACATGAGCCTCTGACTGCATCAGTCTGCTTCTTGAATGCCTTGCAGACCATAAATTTGATTCCCTCCTAAACAATCTAGTCTTGCTGTGGCCATTATTTAAGGAAATTATTCTACTGGTTCAGCCATGAAGGTGAGGAACCCCAGCAACAACCATCTACTCTAAGATAATAATGTGACAGAATTTTTTTTTTTTTTTGTCAAATGACTAAAAAAATTTATCAAAATGCAAAATACAAAATTTAGCTAGCACTTTGTGGACACAATATCCAAGTGCAAAGAATTTTTTTTACCTTGTAATTAACTCTCTCAAGAAACAGCACACTAAAATCCCATAATTTAGAAAATTTCCAACAAGGACTGGAAGAGCATGAGAAAAACAAATGAAGAGTGATAGCGTTAAGTGATCAAAAGACAAAATACAGAATGTGGAAGATATAACAAATATAAAAGTTTCAAGCAAGTTTGACTGAAAAGGAGGTGCTTGAAAAGAGAATCTAAAGAAGTACCAGAATATATTAGTGGATTCAAAAAAATGAAAAGTATTAAAGCAAGCAAAGATTCAAAATGCAACTGGAAATCTAAAGTTTTAACATGACAATACAATGTTATTTTTGGAGAAAATGTGAATGGGTATAGAAAAAACAAAACAAAGACAAGTGAGAATAGAAATACATCTTGCGTTATATTCTAGGTGTAGGAAACTATACCATTTTGAATTTCTTACATAAGACAGCTGGAATAGTTGTTTTTTTATTTTTGTTATAGAGTGGTGAAGAGTTACAATTCAGACACTGAATGATGCAGACCTCTGTCACACTCCTTGGCTCTGAGTGATTACCAAAGAGTGCATCCAACCACCCAAACACCGAAAGAGAAAATAAGCAAATTCTTTAAAAAAAAATCTGTGATGGGTTGGCAAAATCGGAAGACAAACTTATAAAAATCACACTTTAAAAATATCGCATCCAACCTATATTCCTGATCATAATTTATATCCGAAGGTGAGGGCTCATTTCTCTATACCCAATAAGTTAGAAACAAGGGAAAGCCATGTGTTTCAGAAAAATACAAAGATATGACTTTTCTGTTTGGGTGCTGGTGTCACATTTCTGAAATATGAAGTTTAAAACTTTATTTAGAAAATAAGTTCTGATATTCTTTGCAACTTCAAATTCCTCTCCCCCCCACCAAACCCTCAGAACACACATACTTCTACAGTTTATACACTTTATCTAACACAAAAACAAGCCTAAACAAGCCTGACAAGGACCACAACATCGACAAAAAAACAGTTTACGATTTCATTATTGCTTTCTGCCTAATAGTTTTAGACAGTTAACCACAAACTTATTTGGCTATTATTGCCTCATTAAGTTTTCCCCTACATCATCACAGTTTGATGTGTATATGTATATATACACACACACACACCCCTTTCAATAGTTTTAGAGCATACTAAGGAAAACTATGGCTTTTCTTTTAGGTCAAGTACAGACATTCAAGAAGCCAGAGGCAGAAGCGATCTATGTTACACATTTTACTCTAAGCCCCCTACATTACTTTGGGAGTGAACAGAATACACATTCACCCTTTGATGGGGGGGCATGCAAGCTGCTTGCACTGGCCAAGATCAGCAGGTTGGGGGTGCTTCTGTACACCTCCCAGCATACTGGAGGGCAGCTTTGTGGCTGGACCACCCCCAGTTGGCTGCCTGATACTGCTCCACCCCCAATTCCCTGCCATCACTGTGAACCCTCTCCCATGCCAAGCCCTAGCCTTCCAGGAGAGCCCCAGAGCAGGTCACCCTGGCACCTCCCCCCTGCTGCTGCCAGCTAGGCTACTGGGAGTGCCATGGTGACCTGCTTCGGGCCCCTTCTGGAAGCCTAGGGCTGCACATTGGGTAGAGTCCACAGGGCAGGGTTTTGTCCACAAACAATCAGGGGTGGCCTGGTCACTCCACAGAAAGAAGAATTGGGCCCTTTGGAGTTGTGGTGAAGAGCAGGCAGCACCGACAAACTGCCAGGTACCTGGCAGCACTATGCCATGTGGCAGAGAAAGGAGCACTCCACAGAAAGAAGGATCAAGCCCAATGGAGCTCTGGCAGATGGCAGGTGACAGCAGCAGGCATCTGGTGGGATTGCAGCAATTGCATTGAGTGCCTGCTGCCACTGCCTGCTATTCACTGGAGCTCCAGGAGGCCTGATCCTTCCTTCAATAGAATGTTCCCCTACCACCTACTGACATTGTATACAGATAGAAAAATATTGAGCTACAGATGCTTCCTCCACCCCCCATGCCCCTGCTCCCCACCTGGCTGCAGCTGACAGAAGGTGGGGATGGGCAGAGGGGCTGTGCTGACTTGGTTCTGTGAGAGCCTGGGGACAGGGTTGGCTAGGCGCTTGGTCAGAGTAGCCAAGAACAGGCTGATTGCTAGCATGCCTCCCTGTCAGGGGTGTTAGTTTCAAGAGGCCACAAAGCAGCCTGGAATGCCAGCAGACAGCAACACAACTTTAGTCAGTAGGGGATCTGGTACAGAAGTTGATAGACTCGTATATAAGTTGATGAACTATGCAGGCTTTTTGTGTTAGGGAGAGTTGTAATGCTATACATATCACTATATATTATAACTGTGTAGGGTTTTTGTATTAGACAGATTTGTAATATCATATATATAATTATTATTTACCTTCTCAAGAAGATGAATTACAAGGTGAATTTGTTATATATATATATATATATATATATATATACAGATTACACACACACACACACACACACACACACACTCTACAAATATTAGAAATATCTCTAATACAAATAACCTACTCAATTTGCAACACGTTTGAGTACACAGATCACATAGCTGTCATACTTTGATGAAATTACAAAAATAAAAAGTCAGCATTAACTAAAACATGTGCTTCCAAAGACAATATTTGTTTACTGTTATACATACTGTAACAAAACATAGTAATAGTTACCACCCATTCCTTCTAAAGGGCCATGCACCTTTAGTAGGTATATATTTTAGAATAGGCATTTACATTACTTTGAAAAATGGAAAACATTCACTAATAAATTATAACAATATTTCTTTTTTGTTGGTAGACCTTAATGTTATTTACTCCCAAAGTAAAAGTCCAAAAGCAACCTTGTAGGTATCATTTGGAATAGTCAAAATTCTTCGGTTCACTGACAAGCCAATTTGCTTGAATTAATATCGGCATCATAATAATACGTATGATAAAACCCTGTTGGTCTTCCTGGACAAGATTTTTTTTCTTAAGTTCTTTTTTGTGATAATGTCCATATATACATGTATATGTATATATATACATTTATATAGTAATAAAAATAAAGTTTCTTTCTATTATACTTCACAGTGAATATTCTTTCACAATCTTCTCTGGGTGTAAAATTTAATTCCAATTAGGCTTTTTCATACAAGTCTGAAGTCCAGTAATGAATGATTGAAAACTGCTGAGCTGTTTTACTTTGTTGCTTTCATATACTCTATTAGGCTACACTCCCATAATTAAAAAGACTAAAAACAAAAGATGGAGGTAGTTTTGAATGGCCTCACTTCACTTCATTCTTTTCATTCTATAGTATCAGCTTCGTTTACAGATGGCTGTGAACAACTAAAATCAAATGATTGCTATCTATGTAGATAATTTGAAGCACGCTATTTGGTGCTAGAGATTCAGTATTCAGTCTCGCTCTTTTTAAAGTTCCCTTTAGAACTGTTCAAAACTTTTCCATTGAAGCATTTTCCATTAGTGGAAAATTTTTTCTCAAGTAGAACAAAATTGGAGGTAAAATGTTCATTTTAGTAGGAAAAAGAGTTGGAAAACTTCATTTCAGCAAAAGAAAAAAGACATTTGGGTTGGGTTTTTTTAAAGTTTCATTTAAAATGTCTAAAACTTTACCATTCTCTCCACTCCTTTATTCCAGTGGAAAAATATTTTTAAAAAGCAGAGGAAAGTGCTCCCTCCTGCTGAAATTAAATTTTTTGAAAACTTTGAAAACTTCCATTTAAAAACTACAGCCTTAGTTATATTGCAGTCTGACAGGTGGAGAATTAACTCTGAGGTTGGACCCAGAGAGTGGTAGTCAGTAGAAGTGAATCATTATGGAGCTCCATGACCAGTGGTGTCCCCCAAGATTCTGTCCTTGGACCTGTACTCTTTAACATCTTTATTAACGATGTGGACACTAGTGTCAAAAGTAGACTAGCCAAGTTTGCTGATGACACCAAACTTTGGGGTACAGTGTCCACACCTGAGTATAGGCTGGTGATCTAGGCTGACCTTGATAGGCTTAGAAAGTAGGTGGATTAAAACCTGATGACATTCAATATGGAAAAATGCAAGGTACTGCACCTTGGGGGAAAAAACCCCACATCACGCTTATAGGCTTGGCAGTGCTATGCTCACTAGCACCAAGGCCAAAAGGAACTTGGGAGTCATGACTGACCACAAGATGAACATAAGCCACCAATGCAATGTCACAGCTGGTAAAGTGAACAAAAATCTGGCTTGCATCCATAGATGCTTCTCAAGTAAATCTCAGGATGTCATCCTCCCACTGTACGTGGCCTTGGTGAGGCTGCAGCTGGACTACTGGATCCAATTCTGGGCTCCACAATTCAAGAAGAATGTGGAGAAGCTTGTGGCTCTCCTCTGGACTCTCTCATGCATGATCAGAGGGCAAGAGAACAGGCCTTATGAAGAGAGGCTGAGAGCCATGGGACTCTTTAGCCTGGAAAAGTGCAGGCTCAGGGGTAAACTTGTGGCTGCCTGTAAGTACATAAGAGGTGTGCATCAGAATCCGGGGGAATGCCTATTCATCAAAGTGCCCCAAAGGTTGACAAGGTCAAACAGTCACAAACTCCTCCAAGATGGTTTTAGGCTGGACGTAAGTAAAAACTTATTTACCGTGTGAGCCCCTGTGACAGGTCATCACTTGGGTCTGCCCTCAATATGGCTCCCCACACCTGTCTCTGGGCAACCACCCGCCTTATCTTTCCTGCCACGTCTCTGATGTTAATTGGTTCATTAGCTGGAGGCTGCCCTTGTCCTTGTACTGCCCCTCCCCTAGGGGGCGCTATCTGTGGCTCCTTCCTCCCCAATACCACAGCCCAAGCCTCGTGAATATCAACTCAGTCTTCCTTCCTTTGCTGCCCCCTCTCTGGGGCACCCCGTGCCCAACCTGGGTCTCTCACTATTGCCCCTTCCTGAGCTTGCTGTGCCCAACTCGGGCTCCCTAATAGTTGCCCCCTCCCTGGGGCTCACTATGCGCACACTGGGCTCCTAGATATGGAGCTCCCCTCTCTGGGCTTGTCTCGCCCACACAGGGCTTCTCAGTATGCTGTCCTCTGTCTAGGGCCTCAATACTGCCCCCTCCTTGGGGCTGACTGTGCCCAACCTGGGCTTCTTAACAAATGTGGCCCCCCTTCAGGGACTCCCAATGCCTGAACTTGGGCTTCCAAATGCTGCCCCCTTCCTGAGGCTGACTGTGCCCAACTTGGGCTCCTTAATATATGCGGCCCACTATCAGGGACTCCCAATGCCCGAACCTGGGCTACACAATACTGCCCCCTTCCTGGGGCTGGCTGTGCCCAACCTGGCCTCTCAGTGTGGCCCCTCTCGGGCCTCTCAGGCCTCACCGTGTTGCCCCCCTCAGGCTGCTCATCATTGCCCCTCTCAGGTTTCTCAATCGTTGCCCCCTCCTGGGGCTTTCTGTGCCCAACTTGGGCTTCTCCAAATGTACCTCTCCGAGCTGGGGTCTATGCACCCTGCAAGTTGCACCCTCACTGGCGCTCCACTGCGCCTTCTCTGGCGCTAGAGCCCCACACCCTGTGGGCCCCTATGAGGCCTCTTCCAACCCCTACAGCCTCACCCAAACCACCGGTCATACATAACAACAACAACACAAACACAAGCCTCTGGCTATAACTGAAAACATAAGGCACCCGGCCATAACAACATAAGCCTCTTAGCTAGGCCATAACATCATTGCTCCAGCCTCTGGAGCTCTTGTGAGCTACACTCACATTGTCTCTCTCGGAGCTCCTGCCCCTCCGGCTGCTGGCAGAGAATTGCCAGCCTGGCCTTGGCTCTGGGCTTTATAAAAGCCAGGCCCTGCCCCCTTTTGGTCAGCTGACCTTCATTAGTTGCCCCAGCAACCCACAGCTGTGCTGCCCGATAGCCGCTTTAGCAGTTCTCCCTCCTTTAGGAGCAGGGAAGCAAGATGCCCTGCGACAGCCCCCAAGGCCTGGAATAGACTCCCTCCAGAGGTGGTGCAAACACCTACTTTGGATTCTTTTAGGAAACATTTGGATGCTTATCGCCGGTATCTTTTGACCATAGCCAACTTCCTGCCTCTGGGGCGGGGTACTGGATTCGATGATCTTCCAAGGTCCCTCCCAGCCCTAATGCTTGTGAAAATGTATGAAATCTATGAAAACTATTACTGAGAAAAACTAAATACGTCTTGGAAAATTTGAAACAGAATAAGAAATATAAACTGCATTTTTAAAATCACTGTGAAATGCACTTACATTTTTTGGATAAGTTCTTGGTCCCAGTCAGATGACCAAAATTAAAATACTATCAAATCAATCCACTGTACATTTGAAAACTTAACTATCACAGCCTAAATTACATAGGAGGCAAGGCTTTCCTGAGAATGGGGTCAAAAGTAACATGGTACCTGTTTTTTCAATCTGTGATAACAATTGGAGTAAGGCAATTTCAACCATATTTGACAGAAGTTTATTTTCTAGATGCATTAGTTCTAGCAGGAGGCAATAAGAATGCAGGAAAAAACTAACTTCTGGTTACATTAATTGCCCAAAATATGATGAGGATAACTGGCTGGCTCAGAGGAAGTTAAAAGCTCCCAGGGAAGCAAACTGAGAGGGAGGGACATAAGGCTGGGAGGCAGCAGTATTGAGCCAGATACTCTTTCAGGATTTGGGAAAGACTGCAGGTTATAAGTTAATCATTTATTGTTTATGTACTCATTTGGTTGATGATGGATGGTTTATGATGTGTCCTGTTGGGTGAGTTCACCAAAGGAAATAAAGATTATTACATGAACTGACAACCCCCTATGCCTGGAAATTTCCTGAGAATTATAAAAAGAATTATGTTAGTTATATTTTGTATAATCTAGTTGCATAAGACTCAGTTTTTCCTTCTCTATTTCTCCAAGAGTGTTTAGAAGGAAATCCCAGGCCTTCTTTGTTAGCAACCATCTTAGAAGAATAGTTTCACTAGAAAAAAAAATTATAGCTCACTTATAATTTTTCTTTTACAGAATGATAAGGAAACATGAACAGTATGGGAAAAATACACAATAATATTCTGTAGTAACTGCTATAAACAAACTTGGAAATCAGGTATTTTGAAACATTTTTTCTCCGTATAATTAGACATAATATGGTAACTTAAAAATACCATGTTATATCTGAAATCTTCAGAATAAAGATAAAATATAGCAAAAAAGAACTTTATGAAGTAACTTTTAAAACTATTAATTCCTGTATTCTTGCATGTTGCACCCCTAAATAAGACTTAGACCTCATTTCTAGGTGGCAGAATATGGAGGGGAGGGAGGAAGAAGGGGGAAAGACCATAATACAGTGGGCCATTGCTCTAGAACAGTGGTTCCCAACCTTTTTTGGCTGTGACCCGCTGCTGGGAGTGGATTGTGGCAGTGGCCTGGGCAGGAGAACTCCCGGCACATGGTGCGGCTTGTCTTTTATGGTGTGGCACCGCCAGCACTGCCACCATGTCCTTCATTTGGGTCACAACCTGAGGTTGAGAACTGCTGCTCTAGAACATGAAGTTTTCCTAGAAGCAGAGAGTGTCCAGGAAGTATAGCATTCTAGGACATGCTCTGGATGGGGCAGCAGAAATTTCCTAGCGTACCTGGTCAGCAACAGAGCTAGGCCCCAGACCTTTATAAGTGCATTAGCAAGACAACTACTACTTTAGTGCACATAATTCTTTATATAACTTCCTGTAATAATAAAGTGTTGTTCCCGCGCTACAAGCTTCAACAAGAAACTACAGACTACATGGAGCATCTCACTTGCCCTAAAGCAGTTCAACTGCTGCTTCAGGCACAAGCTACAATGCTCAGTTAACAGCCACTGGAAATTCTTTAGCATTTGTGAGAGGGCTAACAAGGGAGTCTGCCCTTGCTGCTTACTGGGACCACTGAAGAGCAGAAGCCATTAGAGCACACAGTCTCCTCTTCTACTTCTCCATACATCTATTCTGTCAAAGAAAAATCATTTTCCCTATTTCAGATATGCACTCCAATTCCGGAGGGCTGATTTGGGGTCAAAAAGTGTACGTAGTCAGTGTCCCTAGTACCAGCACTGGAAAACTTTGCAAAGGTGTTTAATCATCCTATGAAAAACAAATGAGTAGGGACTCAGGAAAATATTTAAATGTGCTAATAATATTAGCTTTAAGAAAAAGTCTTTTCTGCTATCAAAGATCAGTGGCAATGTATAGGGGGTGTACAGGGGTGCATGTGCACCTCCTGACAGGCCACGCTTGCTGTTTAGGTGACAGACGGGGGTGGCAGGCAGGAGTGCCAGTGCCTCCCCTGCAAGCGCCAGCTGGGGAGTGAGAGCGCTGCTGCCACTTCGTGATTGGCCGCGGGGAACTCCCCCCTAACCAGGTCGGCGACATTGGCCATGGGGGACTCCTCCTCTCCCCCAGTCAGTGAGATCAGCCATGGGGAGTCTCCACCCAGTTGCCAACTGGTTGCTGGGGGGCACATCCCCCCCTGACTAAGGTGACACCAGTTGCCCATGTCAAAGATTCTGCTTTTCTGTGCTTCTTGTAGCACTTCTGTGGGCTAATAATGTTCACTTCTTTCAGAGCTGTTTGTTGTGGTAACTGCACAAGTAGTGCTTGTTGTACATATAAAATGGCAACTTGTCTAGATTGCTACTTACTTTTGTAATATAAATTGCTAAAATGTAGTTGCTAGAATAAAGTTTTAAGTATGGCTAATGACACAATCATATTCTGGTGTTTTTACTAAGCTTGGTACTGTTCCATTGGCATGCAATCAAATGCCACATACAGGATGTGTCTACATGAGATGCTTCATTGTGCACAGGGCTACTTACTGCATAGTACACATCACCTTCTACACATGCTGACTCTTAGTGCTGTACTCAGCAGTTAATATGCTACCTGCCAAGTAATTGCTGCCCAGTATGGCACATGTAGACAGCCAACTAGCCAAATTGCTCCTTGCTCCCCCAGGAAATGCTTCCTGCTGGGCTGGAGTCTGACACCAGAGCCTGGACAATTGCTCCTAGCCCCAGCTTCACGATCACAATCATGGAACAGTGGCTGGGAGCTCCTTGCACGAGGAAAGTTCCCCACCCACTCTGAAGCTGGCTGGGATGTGCAGCCTGGAGGTGACTGGATACTGTCCCATTTTAGGCAGTCCCCAGCCAGCTCTGGGCTCAACATAAAGACTTCCCCGTGTAGCCTAGGGCTGGCTGGGAACTGTCCCAGTCACAGGCAGGTCCCAACCCCAGAGACCGTTTTCCCTAGCCCCATGCCCTGATCAGATGATTGAAGCACAGGGCTTGGAAAGAGCTGCAGGGGAGAGGCAGGTCCCAGCCGCCTGTCCTGATTCACCAATGGGGCAGCTAGGAGTGAACCCCTGGCTGGGTGGAGATTCCTGCTGCTTGCTGCCCCACTGGTAGATTGGGGTAGGGGGTGGGGACCTGCCATCCCCCACAGCTCTTTCCAAGCCCCCTGGCCCTGATTGGCAAGGCAGGCCCGGGAGCTCCCTGCTGCTGGGGCAAGGGGGCATTGTCCCTACCTAGGCTCTGCCACGGGAGCCCACTCCAGCAGCAGGTAGCTGCTGAATCCCCATACATGTAGACGCATACCCAGAGTGGGTTTACTCTAGAGTAACCCCACTGCATTTGCATGCATAGATGCATCCACAGAAGACCAAACACTATATTGTATGTTAGCATAAGATCTCTGGGCCAACATTTGCAAAAAAAATTGTAATTTTACAGTCACAGATTAAGTAAATACTCTTTTTGTATTTATCAGAGAAATTACACTCACTTTTATATTATCATTTGAAATGTCGACAATGTACTTATGCTATACCCTACATGGCAGTACATTATAATGACAATGAAAATCATAAGCAGATTAACAGGATGGAAATATATTTAAAAATATTTTTTATATTGTCTGGAGACAGGTTTTGGACATATGATGTTACCATTTGCATGCCTTACACACAATCAAGTTTAGTTTACTGTACTTAAATAAAACTATACATGGCATTTTATATATAACATCGCAAGGAATTGGTACTAAAAATCCTGGAAAGATGCTTGTGTATATGGGAAACAGTCTTCAGACACCTACAGTCCAGATCTGAAGAAATATCCCTCCGGACTTTGCAGCAAGAAAGCTGGCCATTAAGTCAGTACACCACTGACTTTCAGCAACTGGCCCTGACACCAAGTGCAATGAGAAGTCCCAGTTGTTCCAGTTCTGCCAAGGCCTAAGTGAAGCACTGAAAGACACACTTGCTCAGGTTGAGACCATTACCAGGTTGGTCCCTTTGATTGAGCTGTGCAAACAAACTGACCACCATCTTTTCTAATGGCACACTGGAGAGGACCACTCAGAAGGGCCCCTATGCTTCAATCCTGGCTCCTCTGTCACTCCAGGACCAGGCACTGGAGGAGCCTATGCAGGTAGATTATGCCTGTCTAATGCTGAAAAGAGCAGACAGCAAGTAGCTGGCCTCTGTACTGTGGTGCACATAGGGCACTTTTCAGCTGTCTGCCCCACCAAATGCAAAAGGGTACCACAACTGAAACTGGGATGCCTGGCCACAGTAAGAGTATTTGGGTCTAGCAGTAGGTCTGTGGCTTGGCCCTTCATCAATTATGTCACCATTTCCTTAAAAACACGAGTCATCATGGGACTGTATCCCTCGCCAATGCAGTTAATCTTACACCTTTCCCACCCCATCATGTCTATGGTGCAGCAGTTGACCCTGCCTGATTCAAGTGCTTCAGGCAATTTCATAGGTATCAACTTCACCAAGGTGTCAGGCACATCCCAGTAAGGAACAGGACCAATCTGGTGATGATTGGGTCAGTTCATGACACACCATTCACCATAGGGCTAGTATCCTTAGAAACTGCCCACCTCTGGATCTCTTTCCAGAACCATGTGGAGTTATTGCAATCCAGCCTGATGTAGTTCACATGGCCCCGTGATATTAGGAATCCCTTGACTGGCCCTCCACAACCTTTTGATCTATTGGAAGTGTGGGAAGATCCAATTTAATTCCACCTACTGCTACACAGTGTTCCCTCTAAGATGCATGGCATGCGTGGCCGCACAAGAGTATTCATACCGCGCTGCCAGACATGCTTGCGTGGCCACGTACACCATGCAACTTAGAGGGAATGTTGTTGCCAGAAGACATGTCTGCCACACACTAAACCAATACTAAAGCTATTGCCTCAGCAACTCCATCTCTCACAATGAGGGGTGGACACTGCAAGCCCTGGTCTTCAAGGACAGCAGTAGTCCAGCCCTTGGTACCCAAGGAAGTAGGGATTTGGGTGTTGAAGGCACCAGTCCAGGAATAGGCTACTACTCTTCCAGTCAAGTATCTGGACTTCATTGATCTTCCCAACAAGAAAAATTGCACTTGCACTGCATCAGCCATAAGACTGCCCTGTCGACTTCCAACTTGAGGCTAGGGTGCCCTTTGGTTGCTTATACTCATTGTTTGAGCCAGAACAGGGAGTTCTGAAGGAATATATATATACACAGGAGAACCTGGCCAAAGGGTTCATTCATCCCTTAATGTCCCTGGCTGATGCCCATGTCCTGCTTGTTAAGAAAAAGGACAGGTCCCTAGGTTTGTGAGTGGACTATTAGGGCCTAAATGAGGATATGGTCAGGAACCAGTACCTGTTCCTCCCTGATCAGCAAGCTATTTGAGAGACTGGGGCATATAATCTGGTCCACATTTTGGGAGGTAGATGAATGGAAGATGGCTTTCTAGACTAGCTATGGGCATTTTGAATACCTAGTAATGCATTCAGTCTCACCAATGCACTGGCCACCTTCCAGCACTTCTGGAACAACTTCTTACAAGGTGTCCTACATCAGTTCATAATGATCTATCTGGACTACATCTTTAGTTTTTCTGAGAGCCAAGGAGAGCATAAGTAGCATATCTGCCTGGTGTTGGAACTACTACACAAAAAACAGATGGAAAAATATGAGTTGTACAATGGTAGGTTTCCTGGGGTACATAATCAGCCTTGAGGGATTAGTGACAGACCCCAATAAAGTGACTTCAGTGCTGGACTGGGCTTCTCCATGTGATGTTTGGGGCATCCATTGGTTCCTGACGTTCATCGATTTTTATAGGTGGTTATCCAGAACCGGTCTGCACTGGTAGCTCCCATCAGGCCCTGTGACAGGTCTGCCCTCCATTCGGCCCACGCACCTGTCCGTGGGCAACCGCCCACCTTGTCTCACCTGCCATGCCTTTGATGGTAATTAATTGATTAATGTTAATTAGCAGGAGGCTGCCCACTCGCACCCCCCCCCCGTGTCTGGGGCGCTATCTGCGGCTCCTTCCTCCCCAGTACTGCAGCCCAAACCACTTGGATGTCTACTCAGTCCCTGTGCCCTCGTTGGGGCCTCTCTACAAGATGGCCTCCTTTCTGAGGTCTACCATGCTCAACTTGAGCTTTCCCAGCGTGGCCCCCCTTCGGGCTCCTCAACGTTGCCCCCCCTCGGGCTCCTCAACGCTGCCCCTCTCTGGGCCAGGGTCTAGACAACCCGCGAGTTACGCCCTTGCTGGCGCTGAATCGCCCCCTCCCGGGTGCCAGGATCCCCCACACTGTTGGGGTTCCTCTATGAGGCCTCCTCCACCCCTACAGCCTAGCCCAAACCACCGGTCGGTCATAACAACAACAAAACAAATTCAAACCTCTTGGCTACAACCGAAAAACATAAGCCACCTGGCTGCAATAACAACAGAACACAAGCCCTTTGGCTATAAAGCCCTTCACCTCACAGTTGCAGCCCCTGCCTCAGGCTTCCTCTTTCTGTCCAGGCAAGGAGAGCTCCTCTCACTCTGGTAGCCAGCAGGGAACTGCCAGCTTGGCCTTGGCTGTGGGCTTTGTAAGAGCCAGGCCCTGCTCCCTAGGGTCAGCTGACTTCAGGGGTTGCCCTGGTAACCTGCAGCTGTGCTGCCTAAACACTGTTAGGGCTCCCCCTCTGACAGTTCTTTTCCTCTGCAGGCACATGGCACCAGCGTGCTCTGTGACAGGCCCTCATAAAAAAAGGTGGGTGGTGCAGGGGCTTGCTTCCACTGGTTACCAGGTTGTCTTTGACCATCTTAAACAGGTCTTCACCAACTTGCACTTCCTCACCCATCCTGACTCAGCCCTCCCTTGCATGGTGAAGGCTAACACCACTAACTTTGCAATCAGGGCTGCCCTGCACCAACACACCATGCCTCAGAGACCCTTACAACTACTATTCCAGGAAGGTTAAATCTACAGAATATAACTATGACATCTAGATGAATAGATTCTTGCCACTAAGGCTGCCTTAGTGGCACCACCACTTGGAGGGAGCCTGTCACCCTGTGGAGATCCTGACTGATCACCAAAAGCTGAAGTGTCTCTGATTAGTGAAGACCCTGAAACAGCAACAATTTGCTTGATAGTCCTTATTCTTCTAGTTCCACTTCATCATTACCTACCAGCCAGGGCCTTGTAGTTGTCCCACAAAGCCTTGTCTCACAAGGACAAATAATTGGACACCACATTAGGGTACCTGTCCATGATTCTGAGACCCAAGAACTTTGCAAGTTCTTGCCAGAAAGAGGGACTTGATGGAAATCCTCAGATCCATGCTCTCCCATGACCGTCTGTTCACTAAGGTATTCCCTAAACTCTTAAACCAGGTAACCCAGGCAAAACAGGATTTCAGATTAGAGTGGGGCATCTTCTAACACTGAGGGCATATCTACATCTTAGAAGAGCAACCCTGGATAGAGGTGCTCAGACTTTACCATGACAGCTTGGTGGCAAGGCACTTTGACCAAAGGAAGGCTGAGAGGCTCCAGGCCCAGAATTTCTGGTGGCCAAACTTGTAGGCAGACAAAGGCCTATACCATGTCCCGGAAAATCTGTTCTTGCACCAAAACCCACAGCACCAATCCTTTTGGCTTCCTTCAGCCCTTGCCAACTCCTCCTCAGCTCTGGGCCCTGGTCTAGCTGGATTTCACCAAAGACCTTCCCCATTCCCAGGGCCACACCAGGGTCCTGGTGGTAGTAGATTACCTCACCAAAATGACACATTTTGTTCCCTGCCATGGTATGCCCAGAGTCATTGAAACAGGCCAGTTCTTCCTGGAGAGCATATTTTGACTTCCTTTAATGCCTGTTAGCATCATGTCAGACCAGGGATCCTAGTGCATGCCTTGCTTCTAGAAGGAATTTCTCCAGTTTTGGGGATGGAGCAGCACCTTTCATCTGCCTACCATCTGTAAACCAATGGCCAGACGGAACAGACCAGCCAAATATTGTAACAATACCTATGGTGTTTCCTAAACTTCTACCAGAACTAATGAACTACACTACTACCCTTGGCTGAGTTTGTATACAACCACTTGGACCACACCTCCACCCAGCACAACCCCTTCTAGATGGAAGGCAGGTAGATCCTCACACAAACTCAAAGTGGTTAATTTTTCACTCTAGGTTTTAACTTTAGCTACTGGATGAGGAAAAAATCTAAAAAGCTGCTTCCCTGCTACAGAGAGCAAGCTGGTCCACCACAAGAAGTTTTATGGTGCATGATGCATATTTGCTTAAAGCCTTAACGCCCACTTCTAGGTTGTAATGACAGCAGGCTAAGTCTAGTGAATCTCTGCTCTGCTTGCTTCACCTGGAGCCATGGGGCACTTCAGACAAAGATAGCTTAAGAAGCAGGCCAGTATTCTGACATGAGGCA
>JAGPOW010000261.1:73130252-73162752 GCA_030014935.1 Caiman crocodilus | reverse complement strand
GAGCAGTCAGCCACACGTAACTGCTCATGTAGGTTCTTAACCTGCATACAGGACTTTAAACTAACACGGGGAGTATACAGTCCTGCTAGGGGAAACGCATTACTGGACTTGGAGTTGGATACAGGGGATGATTTGGTGGGGGATTTACAGACACAACGTAACCTAGGAGCAGTGATCATCAACTGACTGAATTCATTATCTGGTATAGGGTGGGAAAGATAACCAGTAGGGCAGAAGTGCTAGACTTTAGAAAGCCTCGGGAGATTAGTTAGTGAGGCACTGAAGAACAGGAGCATTGGTGAGATGGGAGTCCAGGAAGGGTGGTCATTCCTAAGGGGAGCAATCCTTCGGGCACAGAAGGGGACAATCCCATTGCACAGGAAAGTGGGCAAAGGGGCCAAGAAACCCTCTTGGCTGAACAGGGAAATCCAGGAAAGCCTAGGGGCAAAAAAGAGGCATATAGGCTGTGGAAGCAGGGGGTAGCTATCAAGGTGGAGTATACCTACTTGGACCGCACTTGCGGGCAGGCAGTTTGAAAGGCCAAAGCAGAAATGGAATTTAGGCTGGCAACAAAAATTGAAGACAACAAAAAGTCCTTCATGTATATAAGAAGTAAAAAGAAGACACAAGGTAGCACAGGACAAACTAGGACAATTATTGACAGATAGCAGGGACAAGGCTGAGTTCTTTAATGAGTTTTTTGCTTCTGTATTCCTGAATGCAGATCCAAACAAATCCCCCAACTAGATCATAGACAGGCACAAAAAGGTCACCAACAGGCCTGTGCAAATAGGGAACTATTCGATCTGGGTTCGGATTCAGCTGATTTGGATGCCAGTGATCTGATTCAGGGCTCCAAATCAGTTTCCTGCTTTGATTCAGCTGAATCAGCTCTGAGGCTTCAGAGCCAATTCGGAGATTCAGCCATAGAGTATAATGGGGAAATCAATGAAATAGCTATAACTTTGTTGTTTTTTGTCCAATTTGGATGAAACTGGCAGGAGTGGTAGCCTCTGCAGAGAGCATGAAGCTTGCCAAGTTTCAGGGAGATAGGTACAGGGGGTTGGGGGAAACTGCACCCCAAATTCTTGAAAGCAAAATTCATGTCATGTGTATGTGTTATGCCACAGCAGGGTAAAAAATGCAGGAGTGGTAGACCCTGGTGAGGCCACAAAGCTTGCCAGGTTTCAAGGAGATAGGTGAAGGAGTTTGGGGAAAACTGTACCTGAAGCTTACATCATACATACAAGGTGGGGAGTACCCTTCTTGAAAGCACAGAAATGGAAAGGGATCTTGGAGTCACTATTGACACCAAGATGAACATGAGCCATCAATGCCAGACTGCAGCCAGCAAGGCCAGCCATACCTTGCCATGTATCCAAAGGTGCATCTCAAGCCAGTCCAGAGAATTGATACTCCCCCTCTATGTGACTTTGGTCAGGCCACAGTTGAAGTACTGTGTCCAGTACTGGGTTGTACTTCAAAAGGGATGTGGCCAGCCTGGAGAGGGTTCAGAGGAGGGCCACCCACTTGGTGAGGGGGCAGCAGGACAGGCCCTACCAGGAGAGACTGAGGACTTGAACCTGTTCAGCCTTTAAGAGGAGGCTGAGGGGGGACCTGGTGGCTGCCTACAAGCTCATCAGGGGAGATCAACAGCAAATAGACAGAGCCCTTTTCTCCCTAGCACCACCTGGGATGACAAGGAACAATGGTAATAAGCTGATGGAGGATAGGTTTAGGTTACAGATCAGAAGGCAATATTTTATAGTTAGGGTGGCCAAAATCTGGAACTAACTTCCCAGGGAAGTGGTTCTTGCCCCTACCTTCGGCAAATTCAAGAGGAGGTTGGACAATCACCTGTCTGGGGTCTTGTGAACCCAGCATTCATTCCTGCCTGTGGCAGGGGATCAGGCAAGATGATCTGTTCAGGTCCCTCCTGACCCTAGCTACTATGAAACTATAAGCTGTGGACAAGCAAAACTCATGATATGGGTGACACTGTGTGTTAAGGCACAGCAGGGTGAAAGCTGCAGGTCCACTAGGCCCTGCTACATTCATGAAGCCTGCCAGCTGTCAAGAAGATAGGTGCAGGGGGGTTCTGGAGCCCTGCACCTCTGGCTGCTGACAGGCAAAACTCATGACATGGGTGCTTGTGCAACGGATTATCTCTGTCTTGGGGCAGTTGACTGTCTGCATTGATTATTTCCTCTCCTTAGTCTGTGGTTTTGTAGGTGTTAATCCAAGCTCATTAACTCGTTATCTAGTAGCTACTAGCTAGCTATTGTGTATTGAGCTGGTCCCTGAGCAAATTATGATTGATTGGTAACACAGTAGTCTAGCAGCCAGGCCTGCAGTAGTCCACCCCCCCCCACAGTGCCCCAAGACAGACACAGTTGCATAAGCACCTGTCATGAGTTTTGCTTGTTTGCAGCTTGAGGTACAGTTTCCCTCATCCCCTGCACCTATCTCCTTGAAACTTGGCAGGCTTTGTGGCCTCAGCAGGGGCCACCACCCCTGCAGTTTTCACTCCACTGTGGCATAACACATACATGTGACATGAATTTTTCTTTCAAGAATCTGGGGTGCAGTTTCCTGCTCCTATCTCCTTGAAACTTGGCAGGCTTTGCGACCTCAGAAAGAACTACCATCCCTGAAGTTTTCATCTCACTGTGGCTTAATGCACACATGTGACACAAGTTTTGCTTTCAGAACTTTGAGGTGCAGTTTCCCAGAAACCCTTGCACCTATCACCTTGAAACATTGCACGAATCATTCTCTCAGGCTATCATCCCTGCAAGTTTCATCTGAATTTGCCAAAAGACAAGAAAGTTATAGATATTTCATTGGTTCCTCATTATACCCTATGGTCGAATCAACAAAACTTTTCTGAATTGATTCAGAAGCTCTGAATTGATTCGGAAGGCCTAAAGCTTCCTGTGATTCAATTTGGATTCACATATTCGGCCTCTGAATCATCCAAATCATCTCTGAATCCAAATCATGATCCAAACCTTTGCACAGTCCTAGTCACCAGCCCACCAACTGTTAGCGCCAACTTGGAAGGACTGGATGTGTTTAAGTCATCAGGCCTAGATGCTCTCCATCCAAGGGTACTAAAAGAATGACCAGTGTCATAGCAGAGCCACTGGCACGCCTGTTTGAGCACTTATGGTACTCAGCTCAGGTACCAGGGGACTAGAAAAGGGCCAAAGTGGTCCCTAATATCAAGAAGGGGAGGAAGGAGGATCCAGGTAAGTTTAGACTGGTTAGTCTCACCTCTATCCTTAGGAAAACCTTTGAAAAAATTATTAAGGATCACATTTGTGGGAGTACAGAGGGAAAATAATGCTGAAGGGAAACCAGCATGGATTCACAGTAGGTAGATCCTGCCAAACTAACCTTGTTTCATTTTATGACCAGGTCACAAAATGCTTAGGTGCAGGAGTCGAGGCAGATGTCATTTACATGGATTTTAAGAAGACCTCCGATACAGTATCTCATTCTATTCTCATAAATAAACTGAGCAGCTGTGACATAGATGATTACAGTTGGGTGGGTGGCAAATTGTCTTAGGGGTTGCACCCAGAGAGTGGTAGTGGATGGGTCGGTATTGGCCTGGAAAGATATGGGCAGTGGAATCCCACAAGGCTTGGTCCTTGAACCTGTGCTGTTCAATGTCTTCATCAGTGACTTGGATAAGGGCGTGGAGAGCACTCTGTCCAAATTTGTGAATGATACCAAATTATGAGGTAAAGTTAACACACTAGAGGGTAGGGAACAAATCTAGGTGGGCCTGGACAGGTTGAAAAAGTGGGCAGAACAGAATAAGATGCAGTTCAACAAAGACAAGTGCAAAGTGCTGCTCCTAGGGAGAAGGAATCAACAACACATTTACAGGCCCAGAGAGGACCCTCTCAGCAGCACAGCAGTGCAAAGGAATCTCAAAGTCATAGTTGACACCAAGAGGAACATAAGTCAGCAATATGATGAAGTGATCAGTAAAGCCAACCACAGTTTATCATGTATTAGTAGGTGCATGACAAACAGGTCCATGGAGGTAACACTTCCCTCTATGTGGCATTGGTCAGCCATAGTTGGAGTACTGCATCCAGTTTTCAGCGCCACACTTCAAGAGGGATGTGGACAACCTCAGGAGGGTTCAGAGGAGGCTTATTCATATGGTTAGGGGCCTGCAGGCAAAGCCCTATGAGAAGAGACTGAGGGACCTGGATCTCTTCAACCTCTGCAAGAGAAGGCTGAGAGGTGATCTTGTGGCCACCTACAAATTCATCGGGGTGCGGGGGGGAAGGGCAGCAAGGAATAGAAGATGCTCTGTTTGCCAGGGCACCCCTTGGAGTAACTAAAAACAATGGCCACAAACTAATGGAGAGCAGATTTATGTTAGACATCAAGAAGAACTTCTTTACAGTATGGGTTTCCAGAATCTGGAATGGGCTTCCAAGGGAGGTGGTGCTCTCCCTTGCCTGGGGGGTCTTTAAGAGGAGGCTAGACATGCAACTGGTTGGGGTTATCTAACCCCAGAGCTCTTTCCTGCCCAGGGCAAGGGGTCAGACTTGATGATCTACTGAGGTCCCTTCTGACCCAAACATCTATGAATCTCTGAATCTGGAGAAGGTACAAATAGATTATTACAAAGCTGCTTTAGATTTCCTCCTGTGAAACATATGATCTTTCTGCCCATGAAGAGGTCACAATTCTTAAAAAAGAGCAGATTTAGAAGTATAAAATACCTTAGCCACATGGAAGCATAAGATCAAGGCCTTCTTTTCTTTCAGTTATGGATGATAAAGCATAAGCAAGCATTTGCCTTTCTGAACTGAGCTGCATGATGAATATGTATTATGAGGACCCTGAGAAGGTCCATAACATACTACAATTTCTCTTCAGGATGCAAGAAAGTTGACTGGAAGAAAGTAAAAACCTTTCCATATTCTACAATGCCAGCAGTTAATCTGTGCTAGGAAGATTGAAGTGCCAAACACCACTTTGTGAAAGACAGAACATTAGGTTTTCAACAAAAAAGCCCACAACTCTCACATCCTGAGAAGAAAAGAGATTGTTATAAAAAAAATTTAGAATGGTTAGAAAGGAATGGAAAATGATTGAGTCATAATGATACTAAGAATCAGATTAAGACCTGACAGAGCAACTCTGTGACTTTCAGGAGGTTGTAGAAGAGATGCTGCTTTAAGAAAAAAAGTAATATATATGCATAAGATGTAATCTGTTGCCTGATGCACTAAGACTGTTAGACAAAGTGGCAACTTGGCCATTGAGGTTCCTGGTACATGTTACGCTAGAGATGTGATTAATCAGTTAGCCAAGTTTTATGTTTTTATCTGGCCACATGTTAATGCAATTAATGATGTGATAAAACAAGGAATAAGCCCCTGCATTATTATACCAGACCTGGTCACATGTTCATTTAATAGTGTGATAGGAACCAGCCACAAATTTGTTACACATTTTTTGTGTAATAACGTTGAGGCTTACTCCTCATTTTATAATGACATTAACTGAACACGTAGCCAAGCCTCTTTTAACCAGACTAGAGTTATAAAATTACAAGTGCTGTTTCTAGTCTGAACCTCTGTAGCATTTTGGCAAGAAAAGAAAAAGTGGTGAATGTGTAAAAATGTCTTTTTGGCCACCTTTGTGACAAGGTATCAATTGCTTTGGCTTTGTGATCCCATTTAGTGAGCAAATTCCTTTGCCAGACAATAGAACATTTTGCCTGCTTAGATAGTGGGCCAAAGACCTCACTATGCCTTGGATGTGAATGAAGTAAGCAGATTAACTGTAGATTCATCTCTGCCCAAATCAACAGGAAGTAAATGTCTTTCAAGGACTGTAGACTTCATTCCTTTTCATCAACGTATGTAGATTTTGCTCACTATTTTCTGAAACTGGATATAAAAACTGCAATCAAGGCAGAGTACAGGTACTCCTCACTTAATGATGTCCCAGTTAACGTTGTTTTGTTATTACGTTGCTGATCTATTAAAGTACATACTTGTTTAAAGTTGTGCAACATTCAGTGATAACGTTGTTTGGCCGCTGTCTGCTAGTAGGTAACTACTGTGACATAACTGGATTTGCTTAACATTGTTTCTCTCTAAGTCGCATTTTTCAACAATGTAACAATGAAGTTAAGCAAGAAGCAGCTGTATTACACCATTGTAACTGTAAAGGGATGGTTTCAAAAGGAGAGGAGGAGCTGCTACTCCTTCAGACCATGCAGTAACTATTATGCTGTAATAGTTATGTATGCAGAAGCCTGTAATCATACAGTGTAGCAAAACCACTATAACTTTAACTCTGCTTTATCCAGGGTTCAAGTTGGGACAGTTTAGTTTACTTGTATTACTACATGTTGGTGTGCATAGACCACTTAGAGTGTAACAGCTGCTGCATGCTGTCTTCCCTTTTGAAACTGCTCCAAGTAAATGTTTGGTCATACCCTGAGACATTGGGGCAGAAAATCTGGTGAGAGGATAAGATACACAGTGAAGTACCATATCCTCATGGAACATATCAGTTTTCAACATCTGAGAGCAAAAGTTGAACCTAGTGATTTATACTGGGGAAGAGTTAAGAATATAGACTCTCTTACCAGAAATAGATATCTTTTTTCTATTGTATTCAAATCTGTAACATGTTTAGCATATTGTGGGTGAATCTCCATGTGAAATTAATGTGACACAATAAATACTGGAGCAGTTCAAGCCAGAGTCAGCTGTTCCTAGGCACAGCTTCTACACAGTCTGAGAAGGGGTGGAGCAGCCCTGTGCCGGCAGCAGGCTCATGGGGTCAGCTCAAGGCTCCGGGTGGCAGCATCAAGCAGCAGAGAGGCTGGCTGGAGCACAAGAGTTCTAAAGTGTGGAACTGTAATGCAGGCAGCCCCTGCATTTTAGCATCCTTGTGCTCTAGCCAGACCATCAGCATCTACACATGCACTTTGTCACACTTAATTACTCCACTGTAAGATAGTACTGTCCCTGAAGGTACTATCCTACAGCGGAGTTAATTCACTTACTGCACCCTAATATGGGCACATGTATAGATTTGAATGCTTTACTGTGGAGCCAATTAGTCTACTCTGCAGTAATGCACATGTGTCGATGCATCCTGTTAGTACTATACAAGTATCAGTGCCTTAACCCATATGAACAGTCTGATTGACATCAGTGAGACTTTTTGCGTGGTTAAGGTCCAACATTTATCTGCCCTGGGTTTTAGATACATAATAGACCTGGTTAGAGATTTTGAAGATCTGAAAGAGCCATTTTAAATTTAGTTTTGCTGCTATAAATTTAATACAATTAGAGTTGGAAGAGACTCAAAGTTCATTTGCTAACCATGCCTCTCCCACTACACACAGAGGCAAGATTTATTATTCTAAAACCATAAGAGAGGTCTCCATTCAGCCCCTTCTTGAAAAACCTCCAATGAAGGAGATTGTACAACCTCCCCAAGAAGATTGTTCCCTCGTCATACACTTAAAAAGGTGCTCCCTACACTTGATCTAAATCTGTTTGATTGTAGATTAAACCGATCATTCCCGTGTTTTTTGCTTTCTTTTTGTGGCAAAGGGTAATAATTTTTCTTCATTTTATTTGTGACAGCATTTCAAATGTTTCAAAACTGCTATCGTATCTGCCTCCCCACAATTTCTTTTTATCCCTTACAAAACGTACCTAGTGCTTTCAACCTTTCTCCCTAGAGATGGTATTTCAACCTCTTTATCTTTTTCATGTTTCCCTACAGCATTCTTATAATGTAGTGCTGAAAACTGGATGGAGCAGTCTAGATGATTCCTGATTAATGATGAACAGAGCAGTGTTATCATATTCCATGACCTGCATACAATTATTCTGTTAAAGCAAACCAAACCTGTACGGTTTTCTGTTTGTTTGTTTAGGGGGGGAGAGTAAGAGGGGAGCAGATGGTCAAGGAGGAACAGCATCACATTGCAAACTCAAGTTGAGTTTTTGATCCACTAAATCCATAGATATTTCTTGGTCATGCTACTGCCAAGCCAGTTTTCCCTCCAAACATTATGTGTACATTCTCCCCTCATATGTAGCACCTTATATTGGTCAATTTCACTTGGTTTGATAGCTCAGTTCCCCATTTTGTTCCTTTAATTTAATCTTCCAAAAGGTTTGTCAGTCCTCTCAGTTTTATGGTATCAGCAACTGTTCAATAAACTCCCTACTTTTGCACCCCAGTCACTGTAAAAGTGTTAAGCAGTACTAGGTCTAGAAGAGATTCCAGTGAAACTCCACTTAAGACCTGATGATAGTTTGACATCTATAAGAAAAGGGAGAAATGGGGTATTAGCATGTAGGCAAGGGCTGTCTCTTTCCTAAACAAAGAAACAAGTACATCATAAACTGCCTATGATAGTCCAAAATAATCAATAAGCTCTCAATGTTCAACCAATGTTTGGATTCCATCATGTGCTGTTCTTGTCAGAGATCATCTAAGTTATATACTACACAGCTGTGGCTTTCAATGCAGCAAGCCTCAAGGTTCAGAGTCTGCCTATGAGATTAGTCTATATACAGGTCACATTCAGGGATTTCCCTTGCATAAAACCTTGGGCCCCTAGGAAGTTCCCTTTTAGGTCCACTCCAACACAATCTTCCAATCTGACCTCTGTCCTTCTCAAGGCAAGAAAACCACTTAAAATACTGACCACCAAGTACTCCCCATTTTGAAAAGAACCCTCCATTTGAAATTTCTCCCCAGCCCCTGCCACTTTCCCTCCACCCCATGAGAAAAAGCGTCAAGAGAGGGATAAGAAAAAGGGATCTTTAAAACAAAAGCTAGGGCTAGAAATTACACAAAAAAACAATCCAAGTGATCAGCAACAGGTTTAAACCTGTAACAGAACAAAAGTTCAGTGCACATAAACTAGTTTCAAAATTGCTGAAACTGGTTTACAATAAACCTGTTTGAATGTAGAATCAGACTTAACTGCTTTAAGTCAAACCGGTTTATGAAATTTCTATCCCAGACCTCTTCCTGGTTCAAGTTAAATCAGAGTCCCCCAGAATCCCAGCATGCTTTGCAGCCGTGGGCTGGGCTATGCTGTCTGTCCCAGAGCAGGGCTGGCCCAGCCCCCCTGCTCCCTAGTTGGAGCAGTGAGGGCTAGTTCCCTGGCCTCACTGATGGCTCACTGCCTCCCCACACAAACCCTGGCTGAGGCCTGGGGCTAGGGAGCAGGGATAAACTGCCCTTCCCCCAAATAGAGTGGCCCTGCCCTGCTTACTTAGTGCTGGCTGCAACTGTGGACTACAAATCCCAGAGACACCAGGAAGCAGAAAGAGGAAGTGTTGAACAACCCTAGAGAGTCCTGCTTCTGTGACTGTGGATTGCAAATCCAAGACGTTAGGCACAGCAGGAAGAGGAAGTGAATATACAGCCCATGCTGGTTACATGCCAGAAAGCCATTCTTTAGCACCCCCCTCCCCAGGCTTCTGGCTGAATTTCCTGACTCAAAAGTGAATGTCTGTTCATTTGCTTACTGGTCCAATTTCTGCATCTTAGACTAACTTGCAAAGACTGAATCAATTCACCCTAAGGCTTTTTGACCGTCTGTACTTAGCCTTAGACAACTCTCCCCAGCAAAACACTTTGTCCCTGGATAATGTTTTTCATCTGATCATCAGTCTCAAAGATAGACAGAGGTGAGAGAAGTCTTACAAGTTCTTGACAGACAAAAGGCACTGCCTATAATATTTTGAAGGGTCTAATTTAGGAGAACCCTTTAGACAGTGCATGAAAAGGTGAAAAGCCAAATTTTCAAAGTATCATATATCCCAGTGCTCTTCACCAGGTTCTAACTTCTCCTAAATTACTAGTCAGTGACATATTTAGTTCTGCACAGCTGGGTCATGGGAGCCAGAAAGGTTCAGCTCCCAAGCTCCCATGCCCAGTAGTGTATTTGGAAATGGGGCAAGGGGGAAGGGGTGGAATGACATCCCCTAGGAGGCTGTACCATGGAAGGTACAGATTTGCACCTGGTAGTGGGGGAAGTGAATGGGGCACTAGACACGATCCCTGGGAAACCCACACCATCCTCCAGCAGGAGTAGTCCAAGTCCATGCTGCCACAGCAGCAACTGCAGCAGTAGCAGCTGCTGTCGAAATGAAGAGAACCAGGGCAAGTAAAATTCCCTTCTCCCTTCTTCCCTACCCCAACCTTGCTCTCCAGTGGCTTGCATGATTTCTCCCATCATCCCCACTTTGGATGCTCAAAAAGCTTGTTATGCCTGGGTTTGCTGTAGAAAGGCTAGAGGGTTGCTGAAGCTGTGATAGTCTAAGAAACATATGGGAAACATTTTTTTAAATAAATTTTTCACATTCTTCCAAGCAGGAAGCAACTGTGACCACCTGAAACCTGAGATCCTGCTCCTGGTTTTGTTTCAAGGTAATTTGCATCATCACAGATACTCACAGGAGATGAGAGGCTCAATACCAGCTATGAACTGACTGCCCAGAGGAGTTTTCCATCTATTGACTCCTCTGTCAAATCGTATGAAATATGAACTTTCATTTCTACACAGGAAAACTTTTACAGTCTTTTCTCCAATGCTTGATGAAGGGCGTTTGTCCTCAAAAGTTTACAATTAAAGAACTTTTTTGCAAAAATCTTGTTGGTCTAATAAAATATATCATCTCTACTATGAGTCTTGATTTCCTTATGAAAAACAGGGAGTTTTGGGGTTTGGCAGTGTTTTTTTAATTGGATCAACTTGTAGCAAGAAACCATTTTTTTGCCTCCCTCCCCCTCCAATGTGAAGCCCCTCCATATGGCAAAAAGCCCATTTTGCAGTACTTGCCCTGTTTTGGGGATGCTTGCTCTTTTCTACCATTTCTTCCTTCCTCCCTCATCTTCTTTTATTATATTATTATTATTATAGAATATAAAGTGTACTTGTAATAAAAATATAGTTTGTAGATGCTTTTATGGGTATAAAATAGTATTCTGCATCAGTATGTCCCCCTCTCCCTCATTATATTTGGTCTTTTGTATTGTTGTACATGCCATGGCATTTCACCCTTTTATATTTTATATTCTATGCATTTTAACTTTGTAACAAATGTACTTTAAAGTTTAAAAGTAAGTTATACCATGTAACAATGTTAGCAAGGGCAGGAATCGGATTGGAGCTTCATTGTATGGAGCAGGTCCCTGAATGAATCTTGATTGATTGCATAACACAGTAGCTAGACAGGATAACAAGCTAACAAGCGGCAATTAACACCTACAAAACCACAGACTAACGAGAGGAAAGGCTCAATACAGAGCCAGGAACTCCCTGAAGCGTCACTGTTAAAGATACAGAAGCCCCGGTTTGAACTAATCACAGCAGTGAATTAATCAAACTTTATCAACGGACTCCTGATACTGCACATACCTACAGATGTGACCCCTGGAGCTGACAGCTGCCATCCAGCAACCACCAAGGGGGACATTACATGAGGTCAATGACCTCTGGATTGGCTAAGCCTGAAAACTGGGGACTCACCAAAGTCTGCCAGAGAGGGATAAAAGGCAGCAAGGAATGACGTCCATAGGGCAATCTTCTTATTCTGCATATTCCTTCTATTTGTATATAGACATCACTGATACTGCTCTGTTATTTTATCTCTAGTAAATGCTTTTAGCCCTGGTTTCTAATAGCCTCTCCAGAATTTAACCCCTTCTTTATAGAGTCCAGGAGATGCTTTAAAGCAGTGATTCTCAACCATTCTCAAGCCAAGGCTGCAATCAAACTCCATCTGGCTTCACATATCAAGTATAATAAAACATCCTTTTTCAGATATGTAGGGAGTCAGAAAAAAGCAAGGGTAACATCAGACCCCTGCTGAACCAAATGGGACAACCGCTAACTGACACCCAGGAAAAAGCCAACCTGCTTAATGGGTACTTCGCGTTGGTCTTTCATCAGCCCAAAGGGACTGTCATGCCTAGCATGACATGGCACAGCTAGGGTGAGGACATATTCATACCCAGCATCGGTGTAGACCTTGTAAAGGAACACCTTGAGAGGCTGGACACCTTCAAATCAGCTGGTCCTGACAGATTACATCCTAGAATACTCAAGGAGCTGGCAGGCATCATAACCCAACTATTGGCAAAAATATTCAAAAACTCGTGCTGCTCAGGTGAAGTACCTGAAGACTCAAAGAAGGCCAATGTGGTACCCATCTTCAAAAAAGGGTGGAAAGTAGATTCTGGGAATTACAGGCCAAACAGCTTGACCTCAATCCCTGGTAAGATTCTGGAGAAAATGATCAAGGAGACCCTTCTTTATAAGCTGGCTGATGGCAACATCCTGAGGGACAGCCAGCATGGGTTTGTTGTGGGTAGATCTTGCCTGACCAATCTCATCTCCTTCTATGACCAGGTGACATATCACCTGGACAAGGGAAAAGAGACTGACATCATATATCTGGACTTTAAAAAAGTCTTTAATCTGGTGTCCCATGATCTCCCCATGGAAAAATTGGCCAACTGTGTCCTTGGCTACACCACAGTCTGATGGCTGGGAAATTGGCTCTGAGGTCAGACCCAGAGAGTAGTAGTTGATGGTAGCGAATCATTATGGGGCTCCATGACCAGTGGTGTCCCCCAAGGCTCTGTCCTTGGACCCGTTCTCTTTAACATCTTTATCAACGATGTGGACAGAAGTGCACTGGCCAAGTTCACTGATGACACTGAACTTTGAGGCATAGCGTCTACACCTGAGGACAGGCTAGTGATCCAGGCTGACTTGGTAAGCTTAGTAAGTGGACGGATAGAAACCTAATGACATTCAATACCGATAAATGCAAGGTACTCCACTTTGGGAAAAGAAACTCGCAGCATGTTTATACGCCCAGCAGTGCTACACTCACTAGCACCACAGCTGAAAAAGACGTGGGGGACATGATTGACCACAAGATGAAATAAGCCACCGATGTGATGTTGCAGCTGGTAAAGCAAACAAAACTCTGGCTTGCATCTATAGATGCTTCTCAAATAAATCTCAGGATGTCATCCTCCCACTGTACTTGGCCTTGGTAAGGCCACAGCTTGATTACTGTATCCAATTCTGAGCTCCACAATTCAAGAAGGATGTGAAGAAGCTTGAGAGAGGGTCCAGAGGAGAGCCATGTGCATGATCATAAGGCAAGAGAATAGGCCTTATGAAGAAAGGCTGAGCGCCATGGGACTCTTCAGCCTGGAAAAGCACAGGCTCAGGGGGACCTGGTGGTTGCCTATAAATACATAAGGGGTGTGCATCAGGATCTGGGGGAACGTCTGTTCACGAGAGCACCCCAACGGATAACAAGGACCAATGGTCATAAGCTCCCCCAAAACTGTTTTAGGCTGGACATAAGTAAAAACTTCTTTACTGTCCAAGCCCCCAAGGCCTGGAATAGACTTCCTCCAGAAGTGGTGCAGGACTCTGGACCTACTCTGGACTCATTCAAGAAACATTTGGCTGCTTATCTTGCTGGGATCCTTTGACCCTAGCTGACTTCCTGCCCCTGGGGCAGAGGGCTGGACTTAATGATCTTCAAGGTCCCTTCCAGCCCTAACGTCTATGAAACCTATGATTCTGTGACTCAAAGTCATAATATTCCTTTATAGGTGTTACTGGGAGTGACACAATATTAGGACAGTTAGGTGAGGAAAGGCCTATGTACACATAATTCACATTTTAAATCCAGGGATTTCAAATAGGACTCTCTAGTGTTATAAACATTCTGACCTGTTGTGGTTTTTCTGGTTGCTTTGCTATTTTTTCTCTACTCAAAAAAAAGAGTGAAAGTGAAGAGCTGGAATTTTTTGAGGAGTGTCTTGAGCCTAATGAGGTTGAGAACCACTGCTTTTAAAGGTAAGAAGATTAGACTTCCTGTTTCACATTCTGAAATCCTGATCATTCAAATACTAAAACATGCTTAACTTACTGGATGCAAGTATGCAGGGTAGGGGTCTCAATGTATAGAGACAGAAGCTAATAAACAGTTGGATATTAATGTTGCCAAATAAAGATCAGATTTCCCAATCTAAAATGTTACAAATGTGAATTTAAAAAATAAAATTAGTTTCTGATGAAAATATATATATAATAGTTCTCCCCCCAAAATGAAGTTATTCTAATAGATTTGTCCCAACTGAAAAGATATCTTTACATCACTGTGCTTTCATGATCAATACCACATAGCAACCTGACTTCAAAAGAAGGTATAAATAATACTTTGAATCAACAAACACTTTGCCCACATCCAGATGACCAGGGGCGTGGATTGTGGTGCCACAAACCACATGTGAGGAGTATTAAAATGTACCCCATGCTGTAAGTTTGCTGCATGGGACCAGAATCTGCTACTAGGAAATCTCATTAGCAAAAAAAAAGCGCTGGGACAAAACATGGCGCGGTGCACATGACTGGAGTGTGAGCCCAAAGACATGGAGGCTCAGTCCTCCAGGGAAACACTCTGGCTCCTGGCCAGTATGTCTCCACTCCATCAGGTGTGCCCTGGCTCTTCTGGTGTGCCAGAAGCTAGGCACAGACAGTTCACCTGAAGTGGGTCAATTTGCCCCTCCACAAATTGTATGTATAAGGGCACGTGCTGTGGCAAAAAGCAGCAGCACAAATTTGTGCCGTTACAATTTTTGCCACAACAGGAGTACATCCTTGCACATCTGGATGTGACTTTGGGGGTGGCTATGATTTTATATAGTATGTGAAAAGTTAGTAACTAACAGTACTTTATGGAACGGCACTAGGCGGTCTGTCACTGTCCAAATACATTTTCTTTTTTTGTAAATGAGTGAGTCAGAAACCTCTGGTAGCGCCATTTCAAATGCAAATAATTCTGTTCCAACTGCCTCTTTACATTAGCTAAATGAAGTCATCAGTAAACAAAATTGGAGGAAATCTTAACACAACTGCTGTAAACAACTTTAAAAGTTTTATATCCCAAAAGAATAGAACTGTTATAAGAGAGTTCAGATTCACAAGAGATATTTACCACTGGTAGGAATCTTATTAAAAAATAAATAATACTTCACACCCACCCCCAACAAACCAATAGTGGTCACAGCAAATTATAATCAAAGATAGATTTCTTGGAGGGTGATAATACCATTAGATTTAAGGAATTAAAAATACATGAAACTTTTGAGTTAATGAACAGGGTCCTTAACTGCTCATTTAATTCAAACAGCTGTTTGTTAATGCCCTAAGCAGTGTCATAAACTGTGAAAATACTGTTGAGTGCAAGACACTAGTTAATGCTATAAAAGCAACACATGCTCTAATATTAAAAGGATTTAATGGGATTAATAGAGAATAAAACATTAACTCCCTATTATGATGTTTTAGGACCCAAGGGCAAATTCTGGCTAAAAAGGACTCTGGTTCTGAAAGCACAAAAAGTAAACTATAGCACTGTACA
Organism: Caiman crocodilus; assembly: GCA_030014935.1. Lineage (NCBI taxonomy): Eukaryota > Metazoa > Chordata > Crocodylia > Alligatoridae > Caiman > Caiman crocodilus. The sequence goes on along the minus strand of JAGPOW010000261.1, from coordinate 73,147,267 downwards.
GCAAATCATGGCAATTTTATGCCCCTGAAAAAAGTGGAACCCTGATAAGATCACATCTGTTCCAATCACAGACTGGATAAAATCACTGTTTACTAAAGTCCTAAATAACTAAATATGTGGAACCCCCACAAGATCCCATCTGTTAAGACTACAATTTGGAGAAGGTCCCATTACAAAAATATCTATATAATAATATATCCACCATACAATAGTGAAATATTTGACTCTCTTTAATTAATTATTCCATAGCAATATGCATTATTGCAAACATAATGCTACATAATAACTAGTAACACAGTTATCAATAAGGCATACACTTCTTAGATTGTCAAGTAAAATATGAAAGCAAATTGCTCTTAGTATAAACTTCATGACATTTTGCCTATCATTCTTAACTTTAGTTAGTTCATGTGTAGACTAGCCGTTTGATATTTTTTGCATATTATCTTTACAATGATGGACTGCATTCACAGCTTGCATGTGTGCAAATTACAAAAACTAATTATTTGCAGTAATGACCACTAGATGCTTTCTATATTTGTTTTTAAAGAATTGTTCTAGCAAAGAAATAAGCCAGTATTGAGTTAAGTTAAGAAACTTTTGTAATGATAGGATATTTGAATACTAGCAATAACTACATTTTATAGAAATAATTTAAAGACATTCATTCATACAGTATGTAGGAACATATGTCAAGTAAAGAGACATTAATGTCAGTGAAGCTATTTTGTAAAAGAAATAATATTTTTTATAAACATACGCAAGAATTTATTTAAATGTTATACTTGCAGCTATTGTCTTCTTACAAATTATTGCTTGCTTTAAAGTATAGCAGAGCTAATGTTATGCAGTAAGTGTCTTTTAAGATTTGCAGTATCCAAGGGTTTCTTGTGAGCTATATTTTGACATATTCAGTCATTAAATCTCATATTTAAAATACTTGTTCATCAATTTTAATAAACAATAATTTATAATTATATTTACATATCAAGTTAATTCATTAAAAGAGCTGATGAAGAACATGTTGCATTTGATAGGGTGTCTAATTCTATCCCAACTACACAGTTAGTCCAATAAGAGATATCACCCTAAGAAATCTATGACTCTTGCATAATTCCTAGACTTCTACAGCTGCATCATCACTAACACTACCATCCAAAGAGCTATTTTATGAATTTTAAACCTTTATAAATTCCCTTTTATGACTGTTTTAGAAATATCTGAACATATTTAAGTCTGTATATTAGTGTTTGCAGGATCAAGCCTTAAGAGTAAAATATACATCTATTTTACAAATGGGGAACACAGAGCAGAGAAAAATCAGAAGTACTGAGTGGCTGAGCTGCAGCTACTCAACATTTTTAAAAATAAATTTAGCTAATATATCCTTATCTATATTTTCAATCCATAAGAATTTTTTGTTGCACAATCCTTCAAAAACGAATACACTGAAACCAGTCAGAAACTATCACCCTGAGGACAAGAAAATTTATTTCTTAGCAGCAGTGACTCTCATGGATCAAGTTTCAGTTTTCAGATTTTGAACTTTCTGTGTAGATTAACATAACACTATATGGATATAATTTTGAAAAAATACAGGGGAGAGATTTTTCACCTTTATCCAACTTGGAAAAGGTTAAGGGATATTCTTCAAAATGTTTAAAAACATTCATCTTTATTTCATGGAGAACATTAGCCCAAAATGTGATTTTTTCAGGAAACTGTGAGCATAAGAACTGAAACAGATATAAAGAAAAAGATTTTTTAAATGGGTATACTGAGCACCACGTGTTATTGGAGATATTATTTTCATGAGTCCTTTTGACTATCAAATTAATTCAAATTTTTTATGACCTTATTTGAGATGATTGTGTTCTCATTTGTTTCCCTTGTCCATTTCAGATACAATGCAATAAATTCCACTTACAACTTGAGCAACTTGAAGCCATTCTGCCAGCTTCTATTTGCTTGAAATCTTCGTACAGTGGAAGAATTATTAATGATTATTCATAATTAAGAGCACTGTAGTCTTTCTCCTATCTGAATGAGCTAATTATCTTTCAGTCCTGAAAATTTGCCTCCTTGAAATCTTAATACCCTTGTGATAATGCGGTATTCAGTACAATAGTCATCACTTACATATCAACATTTGTCAACAATTACCATGTGGTGTTATGAAATTTCACTGTACAGAGAAAGAAATCTGTAATAAATAATGGAAATGTAGCTGCTTTTCTTTCTGTTGAAAAAGACCATTAATAAATCAACATTTCCAAATTCTTCTTCTATGTTTATCTTTCCAATCAGTTCTTCCATGTTATTAAAAAAATAGATTTTTAATCTCTGGTTCAAAGCTATCTTTTGTATCAGAAAGTTGTCTTATATAGCTCTTTCAAAATGCATGTTTATCAGTGGTTGTTACCACAAAGATAGCGAGATATTTAAAATTGTCCAGCATTTCTTTTTACATAGATAAAGCATCTCATGAAGCAGTCAAGCATTTTTTTTATTTCAATGCTCTCATAATCATTCTAGTAGCCTGTAACTGATAACAGTAATTTCTCTTTAGCTGTCCATTCCCTAAATCCCAGCCCAAAAAACTACACTACTCTTTTCACTGACAAATTACAAAAGACAAAAATAATCCAAAATCCAGGTTAATTTTTCTCTTCTATTATTCCTGGTGGAATCCATATATAATGTCACATAAAATGATAGTACATCCATAAGAACTATTGTAATATTCTAAAGATAAGTCATTGTAATATTATAAACAGTTGCACAATCTGGACCAGTATCCTTTCTTCAACAGTGGCAAATAGCAAATGCTTTACAAGAAGAATATATATACAAGGCATGCGTACTATAATCTAACCACTGTCATAACCTCCCTGGCATCAACCATCATTGGTTTACGAATGTCACAGGATACATCCCTGACTCTCAATGGCTCTGTCCTCCATGAATTTGTCTAATCCCTTTTCAAACCTGTTTAAATACTATATGCCTCTACAACTTGGTGGCAACAAGTTCCACAAGCTAACTACTCACTCCATGAAAAGTATTTTCTATTGTTTGTTTTAAATGCGTCTCTTGTTAACTCCAGCAAGTATCCCCTAGTTCTTGTATTCTAGAATTTGGTGAATAACAGTTAATATGTTCACTTTGCTCACACACTTTGTGATTTCTAAAGACCTTTATCATAGCCCAGAGGTGGGCAATTATTTCAGGTGGAGGGCCGCTTACCAAGTTTTGGCAAGCTGTCGAGAGCTGCATGGGTAGCCCTGCCCATTGACGGGTGCCCCCACCCCATGGCTGCCATCTTGAGACCAGAAGTCCATCCCCTTAACTTCCGACCTTTGCCACTGGAAGTCCCTCCCCTTGCCCCTGGAAGTACATCTTTGGGGAACAGGATTTGCTATCTTAGGGGGAAAAAAACCCAAATTATATACTAAAAATCTAACACCTATAATAATATATTTTAATTTAATATAAAAAATATATTTTTGTCCTGATTTGTGTATACTTGTGCTGGATATGTAGAAGTTATTGCATAATAGCTCAAAATGTAGTTTTCTCCATATATTCTGTGGGGTATGCAGGAGTGTCAGGGGGGTTTGGGTGGGTGGGTATGGGGGTTTGTGGGGGATGTGTATGTGTGGGTTATTGAGGTACAGAGGGGTACAGAGCAGGGGTACAGAGCAGCCAGCAGGTGGGCTGGTAAACAGGGAAAAAAGCAGCAGAGGTGGAGGTACAGGGAGTGGAAATGAGCTGACGAGTAGGCATGTGTTAGTGTGGGGCCTGCACAGATGTCCCAGGGCCAGTGGGGCCCAGAATAGGGTGGTAGGAGCATGGGGTGCAGGCTGGCAAGGGTCTATGGCAGGGGTTCACAGCCTTTTTATACTGCAGACCTGCAAACTATGTACAGATTTAAATTTACTTTACATGTTTATATTTAATTTTTATGGGGTGGAGGGTGGGGTTGCAAGGATCAGATCAGGTTGCGTACATACATAGTCAGCTGCCTCACTCCTGGGGCTGCCCCACCACCCACTCATGGCAAAAAAGCCGCACTGGAGCTTAGTGTGGAGCAGGCTCAAGGCGACCGGCCACAGCAAACGCTGCCCAGCAATGGTGAAGGGTCAGGGGTTGCTTTCCGGCTCCCCAGCAGCAATTTGTGCTTAGCTGCCACTGCTGCTAAGACCGATGAGCAACCCAAAGCTGGTTGCTCAGCCTGGAGGGAAAATGCCCTCCCCTCCCACTGGCAGCACTCCATGCTGCAGCCACTCAGAGCCCATGCGGGGCTGCCTATACCTGCTCTCCATTGTCAATGCTGCTCCACGGGGTGCCAATGATGCTGTGGAGAGGCAGGAAAGCTCTGCGTGGGCTCTGGCCGGCTGCAGCAGGGAGCACCGGCAGTGGTGGTGGGGGGCGGAGAGTGGGCACTTTTCCCCTGTGCTGAGCACCAGTTTGTTCCCTACTGCCACTGGTCAGCCTGGACAGGTGAGCATGGAGCACGTGGGGTTGGGGTTGCTCACGACACTCCCTACCTGTACTGTCGGGCTGGGAATGAGAAGGTATGCGGCAACCAAATGGGAGCTTGGGGCCTGCACTGGTGCCCTGGAGCCAGCACCGGTGGGGCCCAGAGCAGGGCGGCAGGAATGCAAGGTCCTGGTTGGAAGGGGCTCTATGGAGCCAAGGCAGCTCCCCTTCCTCCTTGCTGGTGCAGACCAGCCTGAGTCCACAGACCTCTGCTAGCCTGTGTCTGACATTTCTACCACCCCACTCTGGGCCCCAGCAGTGCTGGCCCCAGGACACTGGCATGGGTCCCATGCTCCTGCATGCTTCCACCAGCTGTCCCTGCTTTCCCCACTTTTCTGCCAAACCCGTTCCCCCTTACCTGAATTTCCTGCTCTGGCATTGGGAGGCATGAACAGCCCCATGATCCCTGGTCCCAGCCTAGTAGGGGCTTCTGGCTAGGGGGCAGGCAAGGAAGGCCTTGCTATTGCAAAAACCTGTCGTGGCTTCCCCTGGGTCCTACTGGCCCTGGCTCCTGTCATCTTTGACAAGGAGCTGCGGGCAGATAAAAATCAATTTTCTAAATTTTTTAGGGGCCCCATGGGCTAGAGAGAATGGTCTGGTGGGCCATATCTGCCCTGCGGGCCATGTTTTGCCCACCCCTGTCATAGCCCATACTCAACCTTCTCTTCCAAACTGAAGAGTCCTAGTCTTTTCAGTCACTCCTGGTTTAGCAGATACTCTACATCCCATTTGATCTTTGCTGTTGTTCTCTGTACCTTTTCTAATTTCACTGCATCCTTTTGAGATGAGGAGACTAGAACTACATACAGAACTGAGGCATGGGCACACTATGATTTTATATAGTGGTGTAATTATGTTTTCCATTCCCTTCTTCCTGATGTCCAGGGAACCAAGTTTTCTGTTTCCCACAGAAAAATGGATCAAAATACAGATTTCCCCCTTTACTGGATGAAAATGCAGATTTCTCATTTTAACAGAGAAACTTGTGGATTTTGCAATTTTGCAAAGAGCTCTCTGAAAGCTGGCTGAGTTCCATGTATATGCACATGGCTAACAGGCAGCCTGGAAAGCAGCTCCCAAAGGTAAGAGGGTGAAGACTGAGGCCCCCATAGAAAGGGAGGGAGGTAGTTGGGCATGGCTGGGGCTGCTGCCCAGCCAGATGGTGCATGGGCTTGGGGCCCGGGGCTGCAATGTGAGGAGTGGAAGTGGGACAAAGCTGTGGGTAGCTTGTCTGAGGGGTGAAGGGGGTGGGGCTGGCTCCCCACCATTGTACACACTCCTGGCAGGGCAAAGGGGACCCGTGTCCCAGATCTGTGTGCAGGGTGGAGGCAGGCACAGGCTTTTGCCCTGCTGCCTTCCCCCAGTGCCTCTGCAGCTCAGCAGGTATGACCCAGCACTGCAGGGTATTGTGGGGCCATGCAGGGCAGCTCGTTGCTGCTGCAAGCTCCACGGTGCCCTGGTGATGCATCCCCTGCACGTGCAGCAGCAGTGAGGGGCACAACCCCCATGCCACCACCCTTGCTTCTGCTGTGTTTGCAGGGAATGCCTCGCCAGGGCAGCATGGAGCTTGTAACAGCAAGGAGATCTCCGCGTGGCCCTGTTCTGCCCTGTAGCACCCACCAGGCTACACAGACCACAGGGGAGGGCAGCAGCTTGGAAGCTTAAGCCCATGCCTGCCTATGCTCTGTGCACAGATCATGGGGGCAGGAGACCCCCCTGACCTCCCAGAAGTGTGCAGAGTGGTGGTGTGCAGACTCATGTGCCCCCACCCCAGCCTATAGCAGGCAGGCAGCACGAGGGGAGCCAGACTGCTCCATTGCAGCAGCCACCACCTCCTGCCAAGGGTCCCATAGCCCTGGCAGCTGGGGGTCCCCTCCAGCAGGGTTGTGGGGGCAGGAGTCTGTGGATAGGGGCTAGGAGCACCAACAGGCCTGGAGAGGCTGTGAGGGAAGGACTGGAGGCACCAGCAGGGCTGTGAGTGGAGGGTGAAGGGAACAAGCAGGGCCTGGGAGCTGCAGGGGGTGGGGTATGAGGTATACCAACAGGCCTGGAGGGCGGGGGTTGTGGGTGGGACTGAGGGGTACGAGCAGGGCCAGAGAGGTGGGGGGGAGAGTGGGGGAACCAGCAGGGTCAGGGAGGTTATGGGGTGAGGGGCCTTTCATTTCAATCACAGATGTTGGGGTTTTTATCACAGAATTTGAGATTTTTTTGCAATTTTTTTAATCAAGGAAAACCAGGATCCCTGCTGATGTGCAACATTTTATTGGAGGTTTTTTGTTACCTACAATGACTCCAAGGTCTTTTTCCTGAGTCATAATATGTAGTTCAGAACTTAGCATTGCGTACTTATAATTAAGGTTATTTTTCCTGGTGCCCATGACTGCATTTGCCAACAATGAAGTGCATCTGCCACTTCATTGTTCACTCAGTTTTGTGAGACCTTTTTGAAGCTCCTCACCATCAGGAAGGGATTTCACAACCTGGAATAATTTAGTATAATCGGAACACTGAGATTTTACCATGCATTCCTTTTTCCAGGTCATTTATGAAAATTTTGAATAAAACCAGGTCTAATGCAGATCAGTGGGTGATCCCACTATTAACCTTACTCCATCCTGAAAAATAACCATATAGCCCTCCTCTTTGTTCCCTGTGTTTTCACCACCTTTCAGCCCACAAAAGGACTGCCGTTGAATCTCAAGGCTTGGAGAAAGCAGTAGAGAAACCCAAAAGAGATTACTACTATTTTTTCCATCTGCTTATTGTAAAACGCTTCACATTTTTCATTTTTAGATGGGAAAAGGATGAGAGTGCTGTCTGCAGTAACTTCAGGGTAAAGATGCACCTTATAAACTAACTGAATCAGAGATGCACAAGCTTTCCTGAGCAAGAGTTTACTTCATCAAATGTGACAAGGGAATTTCTAACACATTTCTGGGAGGCTGATCAAATAAGGGTTAGTTACTAAAACCTGGATTTTACTAACCTTCACAGCAGTTATTATAGGCATAAAATGAAGTCTTGAAGTAAAGGTCAAAATGTATATTCTCCTCAGAGATCTAAAATAAGGCCTTGTGGGTACATCCAGATGAGAGTGGATGTTTGTTTCCCTGGGGAAAAGTAGCAGCACATGGGTGGCACACAGGCGTTTCTGGGGGACAAGCAGCAGTTGCACATTTTGTGCTGTTGCTACCAGTTCCTGGAGAACACCTGTGCCACATGTGCTCTGGCATGTGGCAGATAACCCCAGGTGGGGCATAGGAGGCTGGGGCAATAAACTGTGCTATCCCCAATAGCCTTACCTGGGGCTCTGGGGGACTTCTGGGGCTGCAGCTGTGGCAGGATGCCTGGCTGGAAGCTGTAGTGTGGCTCTAGACAGCCAGGCTGCAGTTTTGGGTGGCATGCACTGCTTTTTTTTTGGCTTGGTGATTTTTTGACCCTGGGATCTCCTGGGGTCAAAAACCCTGCTGTGCTGCAAAGTAGCAGCCTGGGGAATGCCTGTACATATGGTGCGTGGCGCTGCATCTGTGTTCATCTGGACACATCCTACAAATTTTTTCTGCGTATTAGTTTTAAAAAGAATGTGACACTGCAAGAGAAGAGAAACAATATTTAATAAGCCATTTAAACTCTTTTTACAGAAGTGCGTAAATTAGTAGAAAACATCTTCAGACTAATAACTAGTATTCAGGTACAGTTGCAAAAATTATCTTATTAGAATATAATGTCCAGAATGTTTAACTGGTGGCAAATGATTCAAGATTCAAGGAAATGAGCAGGTCATTGAAGAAGGGCTTTAACCAACACCTGTAAAGAAAATCTCTTCCATTTCAAAACATTAGCTTTCATCCTGGACTACTTATGGCTGACTAGAAAAAATACTGTACTTCTTGTTAACGTTGTATTTCATAGTTAAGCAATATGTTATAAATTAAGGCTGTTAGAAATGAAGATATGGGATCTACCTAACAAACTTGAGAATATCTCCTACTTCAGTAGGAGATATTGGATGAGTTGATAGAAAAATTCGCAGAGCTCAAAGTCTGAAAAGCCAAAGAGATGAGACTAAATTGCTGATATTAGCATCATCTGAGCTCTGTCCTCCCTAAATTGTCCAAGTATCACAAGTCAAGGGGGAACAAAACTATACAGGAACTTGTGACTTCATTCCAGAGATGATAATCTGGGAACAAGGCTCTTGAAAAACAATAGAGATGTTCTCAAATTTTCATTTATAACAAAGATCTGAGATATACCATGCTGCTAGGACTAAATAACAGTATCCTTGATAATGCAGATTTGCTGCTCCAACTGTATGTCTGTCTCACTAGTAATCAAATGTAACAGGAGTAAAGTGCTGCAGCTTGAGCCATCTTCAAAACCAAAGAGCCTAAAAACTTCAGAAAATTAATACTTATCTGACCTGGGCTGCCTCTCATGCAGCCCTTGATGGCTTGCCAAAACTCAGTAAGCGGCCCTCTGCCCAAAATAATTGCCCGCCCCTGCTCTAGAGCCCTTGGTGTATGGCCTGGGCTGTTGCAGGCATATGGCTGCATTTCTGGAATCCAAAATTAATGTCTGTTCACTGGCCTATCAGTCCAATCTACACATTTTAGATGCATTTAGAAGATTGAATCAATTCAGCCTCAGGCTTTTTTACTCTTAAATATTGATATTTTTCCCTTTTATGCTGACATAATTGCTACTGTTTTATCCTAGCACCACAGTCATTGTCTTTACCAACTATGAAAAATGAAAGAACAAGCCACCTTCTATTCTATAGAATGACAAAACATTCCTAGGAATGAGAAATATAAATGTCAATTCATTACAGTGAACAAAGTTGTTCATGGGCAATACAGAGCTTCAAAGTTGTCAGGTTACACTGTACACTCAGGTAAATGGCAAACTTTGCACAGTTGTCAGAAGGAAGAGAACATGATGCAATTTTCTTCCAAAAATGCTTCACTGCATCTCCAACCACCCTGCCCCCTGACACTACCACCCTCCACTACAAAGAGAAGAAAAAAACACTAACTTGCAAGGATCCAATCACTTAGCCTAAGAATGAATTTCTGGTATCTGTAGTAGTATTAAGATTTATAAATCTCCCAAAGTTGGCTACCAAACTTGCAAATCATACCCTTGGATAAGCCTATTCTGTAGAAAGCATACAGCCTAGCAAATATAAGGTCTACTAAATTACTTTTGAAAGCATTTCTCACTCTAGCACAGTACCTATAGCCATAGATACTGTGAACTTCAATTTGCCTACAAAACTATTTATGTTGAGCTAATCTCCATATTTTATGACTGCAGCAATGGAAATCTATTCTCTCAAAAAAGATGTGATAAAAAGAGTTTTTAAAATAAATGTCAGAAAATGTCTAAATTAGATTAATATCCACTTATTTGTTAGAGAATATTACTGCATGTTTCTTTATGTAATGCTTTAATATTAAAGTGTTAATTTTCAGTAAATACTACTTAAGTAGACACAAGGCAAGGTGAAAAGAAAGATGGATAATAATATTCATTAATTTTGTCACTAAACAATGAGGCATAGCCTCTGAGTTTTATCACTGCCGTCAAGATAGAATACTAGTATTAAACCTTTCCTTTCCTTTATACACTTATTGTGTTTCTACATTCATTCATATAAAAACAGTATAAAAAAGAATTGGTTATTATATAAGCGGGGAAGGCCAAAGACAAGGTAGTTTTTGATAAACTGTTATGTGCACAATACCAAGAACCTGAAAGATGACAGGTACTACTTAAACCTGTTTCTGTACATTTTTCTGGAATTTTACTTTTTAAGTATAAACAATTCCATCCAACTATCACTGAATTTCTGAAAGTGAGCCAATCTTGAAAGATCTAATTAATGGTAATGTATAACATTTATTTAGTCCTTTATATTTTCAGAGTATTGTGCAAGCATTATTGAAAGCAATTTAAAGAAATCAGAGGAAGAGTAATAGTTATTATTTCCATTTTAGTGACTAAAAAATAGACAAAAAATGGTTACATGACTTCACAAAGGTTACGCTATTAAATGTCAAGGTTGAATTTAAAGCTGAATTACAACTCAGGAATCCTGACTCCCAGGCCCCTGGCAGATGTTACATTTGTTGCATCACAAATAGTAACATGTCAAGACACCATATATTAAAATATTGCGGGATGTTTTTCGTCATAAAACTGTTGCTGTCCAACAAGTAACTTCTTTGTGGCTGATCCACCACTTCTATCCCATGATAAACTGGTTTAGCATTTGGCATGATAGAGTTTCTCTTGTGGTACTTGCATATAATGCATGAAAAATAGTTTCAGGCTATAAAACCTAATCTTACATAGGTGACTACCTGAAGTCTTTAGATAGGGGCTTAAATCTAGGAGAAGGACATCATACTGAGAGCTGTAAACCTCATTCTGAAATACCTAACTCTTCCCAACCATCATGTAGGGAACTTAAGCACCTAACTCAGGTTTGTGTAGTCCAATTCTGGGAGCCAAGCATCTAAAAGTTAGTTGTAATTTTGAAAATCGTATGTCCACATCCATTTTTGGGTGTGTACAGAAGTTGCTTTTTCTACCATTACTGCATAAGTACAATACTATAAGTGCATTATTGCAGTGACTTAACAGAAGTGTGTAGCTTTACAGTGCTTTAAAAATGGATCCAGTGCTTTGAATTACACTGTGTTAAAAATGAGGTATTACATTTGAAGAGCTGTATTTTACAGTATTTCAGCAACCTACAGCACTTTAAATAACTTCTGTATGCTGGTCAAGTTTTTGACCAATGGAGAAGCCCTAGGAAGCTGCAAAGTGCCACCTCCTCCTAGCCTGGAAGGTACAGGGAGGCTCAGAGGGCCCACCACCAAACACTGCACTTCTGTCACGTTTAAGAGCAATGTAACTTTATAGTGTTTTATAAAATGTTATCTAAATTACAGTACTGTAAAATGTGCATGGAGCACAAGACGGTAGCTGCTGTAGTCCCCTTGCTTTACCTCTAGCAGGTTAGGGTGTTATGTCTTGTGTTATGTTAGTCTTGACAAAAGTTTTACAGAGGCTAGGTACAGAAGTTCAGAGAGGTTAAATCACATTAAAAATTGCCACCTGATCAAAAATAGTTTGCCCAGGTGTGAATCTTGCACTTAAATTGATCTAACTAAGGCTCTAAGTGTGAACTGTACACAAGTTCAGGACATTTAGATTGGTCTAAAAATGGCCAACCTGATCTACATTAACCCTACCTCCAAGGTAGTCTAACTTAAATAAGGTCTGGTGAGACCAATCTAACTGAACTTCTGTAAAGTTCTCAGCACAGCCCTGGAGCTAGGAAAGCCCAAACTCTGGCCCCAGCCCCAGGGCTGTGTTTTTCCTACCCAACCCCAGACTACTTTTAACCTCCTGGCTCTTTGCCCTGCCCTCAGAGAGACAACACATCACTGTGGACCAGCCAACCCCTGCAGACCACATCAAACACCGCCATCCTGCAAGTTGCTCCTGGTAACAATTTTACTGGCATTCCCCAGTGCCAGGAGTCAACGGAAGTAAGCCAGGGTGGAGGGAGGGGTGGACAGATTGGGGGGGTAAATTTACTGGGGGGTTATTCTTCTGGGAATGAGGGGGCCAGGATGCTATATAATAGCAAGCCTGGGGAGGGGGGAAAGCAAGACCCCTCTAACCCCCCTGATCCCATCATCTCCCCTGCAGACCCTATTAGCCCCTGCAATTCCTCCATGTAAAAACCTAAAAACCTGATGGCATACAACACTGAAAAATGCAAGGTATTCTACCTTAGGAAGAAAAACCCACAGCATGCTTATAGGCTCAGCAGTGCTACACTTGCTAGCACCATGGCTGAAAGAGACTTGGGGGTCATGATCGACCACAAGATGACTATGAGCCACCAACGCAATGTTGCAGCTGGTAAAGTGAACAAAACTCTAACTTGCATCCACAGATGCTTCTCAAGCAAATCCCAGAATATCATCCTCCTGCTGTAATTGATCTTGGTGAGGCCGCAACTTGAGTACTGCATCCAATTCTGGGCTCCACAATTTTAAAAGGATTTGGAGAAGCTTGCAAGAGTTCAGAGGAGAGCCATGCAGATGATCAGAGGGCAGGAGAACAGGCCATATGATGAGAAGCTGAGAGCCATAGGACATTTCAGCACAGAAAAGCACAGGCTCAGGGGGGACCTGGTGGCTGCCTTTAAGTATATAAGTAGTGTTCATTAGGATCTGGGGAATGCCTGTTCACCAGAGCACCCCAAGGAATGACAAGGTCAAATAGTCACAAACTCCTCCAAGACCATTTCAGGCTGGACAAAAGAAAGAACTTCTTTACTATCTGAGCCCCCAAGGCCTGGAACAGACTGCTACCAGAGGTGGTACAAGCACCTACTCTGGACTCTTTTAAGAAACATTTGGACTTTTATTTTGCTGGGATCCTTTGACACCAGCTCACTTCCTGCCCCTGGGACAGGGGCTGGACTCGATGTTCTTCCAAGGTCCCTTCCAGCCCTAATGTCTATGAAATCTATGTCCCCTGCAGACCCCGCTTGCCTCCCTGATCCTTGCAGATCCTCCCAGTCCCCATCACCCCTCCATGCAGACCTTGCTTGCCCCCTGATTGCCCCAATCTCTCCCAGACCTTGCTTGTTCCCCTGAGCACCTTCAAGTCCTCCTGCTAGCCTCCTCCATCCTGACTTAAAAATGGTCACCAGATCTAAGCTAATTCAATTTAACCTCCCCCTAACCTTCCCAAATGTTTGTAGGTACCCTAAGAAGTTAGTAGATTTGCATAAAACAGTTTGGATAGGGATAATCCTGCCTTAGACAGGAGATTAGACTGGATGGCCTATGGTGGATTCATCCAGCCCTACTTTTCTATGATTTCTGTGGGCCTTAGTAATGCTTTATGCCATTTGGAAGCTGGGGTTCCAAGCTTCTTTCATACACTATTATGAATTGTTTTATAGCTTTAGTTCTCTAAAAGAAAGAAACTGCTAATATCAAGTTGGAATTTACAAGGTGTGGTAATCAAAATGAGTTGCTTTTAAGGATGGATCCCTCGTAAAATGATGAGCTAGAAAACAGACACTACTACAGACACTATTAAACCATTTTAAAACTGAGAATCCAGCTTCCAAATGCTATAAAAATGTTAGTTTCATGTCTTGAGATACTGGACATTAAAGCTGCCACTAATAGCTGGATCCAAATGTGCTTTTTGGTAAGTGACCCAGCACTGCATATACCAAGTCTAAATTTAATTCAGATTTTAACCATCATTGAAAAAAAATTCACCATGCATTTACATACAGGTACAATATGTTCCAAAAAACATATATTTTAAGATATTTCTGGGCAATATACAAATTAGGGGACTTAAGGCCCACTCTTCTCCAAGGATCTTAGAAGTTAAATAGCTTGTTTCTCCCCAATGAAAGACTTAACTAAAATAAGCAGTATGAACAAATCTCCAACTGTGAACTAATTAAAGACAATTCCCTTTCATGGTTTTCCCACTAAATGACATTTGTGATTTTATTTTGCCTTCCCAAGGTTTGTCTTAGTTTGTACATCTATCGTCTGTAAGATTTATGCTAAATGCAAACTGTTTTAAATACTGGACAATTAAAATACCTTTAATATTTATATATGGCTAATTTCTTAAACATCTGAAATAAGCTCTCTTAAAAGTTTCTAGTTTTGAAAATATACCTGCCATCTGTCATTATAATAATATTCTGAGTTTTTCAAACAACAGTTATAGTGGTTTACCTACTCACACATATAAAACAATGTAATGATAAGCAACGGCAAGAACACATTTTTATTTCATTAGATTTCTAAAAACTGCAATAGACGTGCACCAGTCCAAAGCTCCAAATACCTCTCACATTTTTTTATAAAATTGTTTATCATTTGGTTCTCCAAATCAACTCAAATACACAGCAACAACAACAACAAAACAAACCACAGATGAAAACTCCAATAGCCTCATGACAAGGGAAAAAGGCAGATGTTGCAGTACGCTGTAAATGCTGACAAACTGCTTATTACAGGTGTGTAGAGTTAAATGTCCACAGACATAACAGAGTGCCTTACCAGCACCTCCACTACCTTTCACCAAAGAGATTTCAGCTAATTTTTCCATTAAACTCACCATTGACATTACAGCATAGGGCAAGGGGCTGTTCTTTTGCCAGGCGGGTCCCATGCCATATCTTTACAGGCCAGAAAATAGCATGCTGAAATCAATCCAGAAGCCAAGAGGCAACTAATGCAGGTTGCACAGTACCAATTCAATGTGCTCGTGGAAATGATAAGATTTAGAAGGTACCCTACATAAAAGTACATTGCAGCAGCCCACTCTCAAGGTGATAAAGGCATGGATGAAAGCTGCAAGACTGCATTTAGGGGAAAAAAAGACTTAGATATATGGCCATCTATAGGAGACAATGAAAGTTAAGGATACTCAGCAGCTCAGAAGATTGATCCCACCAAGAGACCCCAGACTACTGGCAACTGCCAGATATAGTAAATAGTAACAGTTAGAAAGAAACTATTATGCTCTCTTAATACCAACTTAGAAAAGTAATGATCTCCTAGGTTCATCAGTATCAGCTAACATAATAAGGCATTGCCACAACTCTACATTTGTCTTGTAATAGTTCAAGTCCTAATGTGACTATTTCAAATAGAAATCTGATACTATTCACTATTATTATAACTTCAGTACACACTGTAATTTTCATTTAAAGTCCTTAATGTTTGCCATCACTGTCAGAAGAAATGTTCTAGATTGGGGGCAGGAAAAAAAAAATCTATAAATTAAAATATGATTTTATAGAAGCTCAAAGCCTATTCAAAACATGAGCTTAGTTACTGTGGGTGCATCAGCTCCAAGGAGTAGGTTTATGAGCTGACAACCTGACAGTATTTCTTTGTTATGACTGGCTGAGGACATCCGATTGTCATATAATAATTTTCAGTAATTAGTATACATATTAGAAGTAACTCATCTTTTCATAAGAACAATGTTCTTTTGGATAAACAATAGCTTCTGCAACACTAAATTATGGAGGCCATGTTACTAATTTATGGTGGGTTACAATTATACATGTTGTGGGCCACAAGCACTCTGTGGGCTGTGTAATGAAGGCCAATAGTTTAAAAACTGATTAGAATTACAAATAATCTGCCAGGTGTTTGCACTGCTGTTACTGAAGATAATGCAGTCTAAGTCTTTAAAGCTATTTTGAATGAAAATTTTATGATTAAAAAGGTAAAAGTGTCCAAAATGTAAAAAAAGTGTTATGTTTTTCAAAATAAAAATGATTTCCGTCATATCTGCAGTATGTGCTTAAACAAGGATTATAGCATTACCTGTGGCATTAAAAGAAAATCTCACTACATCATATACAGACTAAAAAATGTTTTATTGGCCCTGCAGATTAGATTGCGGCCTTCTAAACAACCTGCAAGATAGACTTGTAGGGCATGGAATTACTTTGTAATATGGATAACCATAAAATATGGGGTCATCAAATAGCTATAGTAAACTAAAATCACAGCGTGAATCATGAATTTTTGACCACTTGTTTCATTACATGAACACACAAAAGTAATTGTGTTAAAAAGAGCAGCTTCACAAAAATGTCTTCATTTTTCTTCCTATAAGACCTTTTTCACTTAAGGGTATGTTACACTTAGATTGACCTAACTAGAGTTAAGTCAACGTAAGTGCCTAACTGTACATACATTTGGGGAGGTTAGATCGAGCAAAAACTTGCTGGCTTGATCTAACTTAGTTCATCTGAGGAGGTGCACTATGTAGATCAGGATAACCCGTCCAATATAACCTGAATATTTGTACATGTTCAGAGTGAGGCCCTAGGGTTGGGAAAGGCCAGCCACTTGCCCAGGCCCTGGGGCTGTGCTTTTCCTATTTCCTCAAACCGCAACTGAGCTGTTTTTAGCCTTCTGACACCTCCAACCCTCGACTGACTACCCCTTCCACAGACTCACCAACCCCTACCACCTGCCAACCTACCCTGGTACCCCCACCCTTAAGCCCACCCACCCCTCCCTTAACCCTGATTTACTTAGATGGTATTTCTGGCACAGATCCTGCAAACATCAGCACAATCAGGGACCCAATCTATGTAAAGTAAGCCATGTGACTGTAGATCAGGTCCCATGAAAATGTGCATGTGCCTTAAGAAAAACCTTGAACTAATAAATATACTTTGTGTTGCTTATGGTATAACATCAGCTAAACTAAGTCTTAAAACTTGGAATGCTGGAGCAATAGTATTTTGTACTTAATTCAAAATTCAAATTTTGTACGGTAATTCAAACCGCCGTTTGCATCGACGGTGAGGAGCAGCGGCAGCGAGCGGCGGGCGAAGCAGCTGAAGAAGCAGCAGGAGCAGCAGCTGATTCCCT
>JAGPOW010000261.1:73117691-73128998 GCA_030014935.1 Caiman crocodilus | reverse complement strand
CGACGTTACCCAGGGCTCTCTTTTTGCCCCCCACATACTTGAAAAAGGACTTCCTGTTGTCCTTGATCTTAGTCGCCAGGTGAAGCTCCACTCCCGCCTCCACTCCCGCAAGATTACAGACCTCCCATGGGCTACACCAACTTGATTATGGTTCACCTATGTATTTTCTATGTAAGGTAAGAAATTATATGTTAAGAAATTATATATTAAGTATTAACTTAATGTAACTGAATTATTAAACATAAACAAGTCAGGAAATTCCAGAAGTTCTTATATGAATCTAGCCCTGTTGAACATCCTGCATATTTAATAGCATATATTACATAATAATAAATTCAGGTTTATATACAACAAACAACATAATAAAAGAAAATGTTACATACACATAACAAAGCCATAATTTGACAAGGAAAGGTTTGGATTTGATGCAACCACGCAGTTGAGGACTAAGAGTAACAACAATATCCTATTTTAATGGACTTTGTTGTTTAACTTCTTGTTTTTTTAGCTTGTTTAGTAAATTACTGATAATTCAATTTGTCTGAAAGTGGGGATATTAAAAGTTTATATTACCGACAGCTATACTTTGATCTTTAGAGTTCAGATAAGTTTAAAAATATTAAAATATAATATGTACAATTCAAAAAATGGTGACGAAGAACTTATGAGCTACTGTAATAGATTTATTAAAATTTACAAGGTGTGGTAATTTGCTTTCTAAGATCAATGAGAATATATGTGCAAGAGAATAGACCTGCACTTGACCCATATACAGAACTGAAACTTAAACGATTAGTATACATTGGGTTTTTTAGGTAAATATAAAAACACAGTTAGCATTCAAATAATCCTTTGATTTGAGAAGTACCAAACTAAAGAAAAAAAAATACAACTTGTAGCAGTAGACATCTTGATGCAGCATGTGTTAAAAGTAAAGATACCATCTTGTCCAGTTCAGAAGAACATTACTATGCAACAGTGATTTTCTAAACCTTATTGCACCAAAACAATTGCATTTGTGGAGAATGAAGTGTGAAAGGCTTTTAGGAATGATAAGAAGAAAACTGAATATCAGTACATGTTCTTGCATAAGTGTAACTTAATAAATGGCTGTATCTTTACAACACACCATCAGAACCCTGCCCCTGCCATTCTTATAACTATTTGTGAGATATTAAAGAAAGCAAAAAGAACTGTTAAATAAGTGTTCTCCTACTCAAAGTCAAAACCTAAATTCCTACTGAATGGGACTATATAGTTCTAACAGATAGCATGTTTCGCCCTAACTAAAACTATGGTACAAAGAATGGTATAACACAGTATGAAATACAACACAGACAAATATTCTTTGGCTATGCCATACTCATTAAAAGATCAGGACTTGAACATATGTTGTTTCATATTTTTTCAGTCAGGTTGGTATATGATATTATTTGAGCCTTCATTTTTTTCATTTATTAAATAAGACATTTTCAAATTAATGTGAATGTTAAAAAAAATACAGAAGCTGATTTAGGGCCTGGTCTTGCCACTGTCAGTGAAAGTATTGTCAATGAAACTTTTGCCATGTATTTCAGTAATTTTAGGAGAAAGCAAAAATAACTCAAACATAGTTAACAAAGGTTACATAGTAATGTGGATCCCTTTAGAATCTGATGGGTGCCATTTATAAGCAGAATAATAGTAGAGACCCTCACCCTGGTTTCACTGAAGTCTGTGTGAAAACTTGTACCAACATGAGTAGGAATTCAAGATCTAAATAACAATTGTCATTTCCTTCTAGTGTAAACCATGGCAGAAGCATTATTTTGATAATCTTTCACCTGCACCAAAGCACAGATCAAATGAACAATCACAGGACAAAGATATTGAACACAAGTAAGAGAACATTTTCCACTCACTTTCTGACCTCACAGTCCTTGTGCTCAAGGAAATTTACAAAAAACACCTTCAGAAGTTGGACCTAAGAAGAAAAATTCATTAGCTTATTAGCTACTGAGGACCAGGGATTTAACACCAACTTTGACTTCATAGCTCATTATAATCTACCTGATCCCTGCTAATCACTCTGTACCCTATGACCCTCTTGAATGGTTTTGCTTTTTCACTTACCAGTTTATCCTCTCTACTGCCCTCCTCTTGTCTGTTAGCTCACTGATAATATCTCTTATACCCTCATTTTACTTACATATAGAGTTTTACACAGACCTTTGTTCTAGCTGCTATTTAGCTCAGGCTTCATCTGCTTTTTGCTCAGAGACCAGAGGAAGAATATTTGGTACTCAAAATCTTGTCTATATCCCCTCCCCCCATCCCTGAACTATACAGTTGGTTCAATAAAAAAAAATATCATCCACAAAAATCCTTGCCTCTTGCATTTTTCCTAGACTATTATGGCTACAAGACCACTCTGAAACTGTCACCAATTTGATTGAATTTTTTACGGTATTTTTTGGCAATACTATATGTGAAAAGGGACTTCAACAAATAGAACTGCAAAATCTCCACATTATTTATGAATATTTTCATCATAGCAGTTTGATATTTTGATTGATGCTATATCCTCTGTATCACCTTGCTTTGAGAATAACATGTTTAGCCTTTAGACCATTAGTAGCAGTAAACCCATGATCACTGGCGAACTAAACAAAAAGTTTAAACCATATTTTATAGATGTCTGACCCACAAACGCATTTTTATGTAGTCAAAACAGCTCTGACCATTGCAACTCCATTTTTAAACAAAAACATGAAGACTGATATGTAAGTTATAGTCTACTTTAGACTAAAAAGTCTAAAAAGTCAGGTAAAAACCGGAAAATAACAAACTTTACAATGTTGCTTTTATTTTTAAAGTGTATTTTTTTGCCAGATGGAAAAGTCTAAGCAAAATGTGTATTCAAATCACACCTGTTTCAGTTTCTCAAAAGTGCAATTTCAGCTAATTTAACAATTCATTCCTCTTAGGCATACATTTTATTGGGAGATTTAAGCTACTGAGATCAGCCTGAGTAAATCATGCAGTTAACTGATTTCTGATAATAGAAAATTTTGGCTGCCTGAAAATGCTTAAAGGCTATAGAAGTAGAGAATGCTGGTGGATAACCAGATAGCTTTACAATCCAAATGTCACATGCACAAGTCTCAGTTAACAAACTTACCATGATCTAACTGCCAGCATCTAAATGATGGGTATTTTTATACATGCAAGCACCTCCGGAAAAGTGCCCACCGCTGCATCACTTACAGTTGTATAAGTGGCAAAATTCACATCAGTGTGCAGAAAATAGTGGCAGTCCGCTTTTGAACTAACACACATAGAAGGTATTTTAGTTCAAAAGTGCACCGCCTCCATTTTCTCTGTGTTGATATGCACTTCAGCACTTGTACTTCAAGCAACGCAGTGCTGTGCACGTTAGAGCAGATTCAATTAATCGAGTCTGCTCCAATGCGCTAGATCTCCAGTGTATCTGGGCACAAAAGTGTATGTGTATAAATGCTCTATAGTACTAGAAAACAAGGTAGACAAATCATAAATTCACATAGCTGATCATGTATTATCCATGACTGGGCCTACATAGAAGATCCTCTGGAATCTTTTCTCTTGGTTAGGCAGGAAAGACTGCTGACTAATCTGTCCATAGAGTTGCCATGCCTTTTCCTTTATATTCACCACTGTGATTTCTTTGGATGGACCTGAAGTAAATGTACAACCTGCTGGCATGAGACAAGATTTTCTTAAATCACAGGTAAGGGACGCATAATTTGCCTTTTAGTAAGTACTATATTAAACAATGTTTTTTAACAGCAGTACTACAGAAAGCACCGAGGAAAAGTAATGGGACCATTAACTACTGAGGAGAGAAAAAGACGACCCTATAGTTGTAAATGCGAAGGAGTTTCATTATCCCAACCCCTGTCACTTAAGCAGACAACTTCCTAAGGAACAATGGCCCTAAAATTCATGTAGTTCTGACCTCATCCAACACCAATTGCACTTTCAGCTTATGTGGCTTAAAAACATGGGGAAAGAGCAGCAGGTGAATGCTTTACTGTTTGTCAACCTCCACTGTTCCCTCTAACAAGAAGTGGGAGGCCACTCTGAGGTAGCAGTCTTTTGATTGCAACTTTCACTGCTTTATATGCTTCCTTAAGATAGTCAGCAAAGATGTAGAGCAAAGCTATCAGACATAGCATCTTTCCTGGAAGGCTTTCAGGAACCCACCTTTCTGGCCATTCAGAAAAACTTGTGAGAAGATCCAGTGGGTCAACACTTTTTCCATTTGTCTTTTCCCTCCTCCCACTCTCCCCGCTGCACCTGCAAAAGACAAGTGTATCACCATTGATGCCCTGATGTAAACCGTCCTCATCTCTCCACTAGACCTTCTACTATATTTCCTATTCTGAAAGATGTGGAGAAAAACTTTTGGCATAAGACTCAGGCTCTCTGCAGAAACTGGCAGACTGTTACTGCAGACAGGCAGCAAAGGAAACCTTGTCCATCAAAGCCTTTTTCAAGTTCAAAAGGAATTAAACATGAAAACTTGGTACTCCAGATTGTCTGCCCTATTTTGGAGCTTCTCTTGCAATAACTAGACTGGAATTTGAAGAAATCTATAGTTCATAAACATTCCACAGTATGATTAGTCATCAATCCTGACAGTCTCACTCAGAACAACAGACCTGTACTTTAAGAGACCTATTCATATCCCTGTATGTCTCACAGAAAAATCCAGGTTGTAAATCTAATAATCTGCATTTATGAATTCACAATTAATCTATGGCCACAACACTAAGGCCATGGACAGATGTTCCTAGGATCCAATCTACAATCATACCATGTGATTATAGATCGGATTGTACAGATGTTTGTTGGTGCTAGGAGCCCCATCTAAGTGGGGGCAGGGAGGTTACCAATGTGGGGGATGTGGTGAGTTTGAGGGAGCTTGTGTGTTCTGTGAGTGGGTTTGGTGGGGCTGTGGGGAGGAGTTGGTGGTCCATCCTGGGGATGGAAGGGAGGGGTCAGAGGGCTAAAGATAGCCTGGTCAGGGTTGGAGCAGGGGGTAGGAAAAGTGAAGTTCCAGAACTGTGGGAGCAGCTAGACATTTCCTAGCCATGGAACTGTGCTACATACACATGGAAACACATTCCCAGGACCCAATCTACAATCATGTGGCTCACTTAAAGCTATGTATTCATAGATCAGGTCCCATGCGTACACACATTACCTAGTGCCTAAATGCTGGGAATGCAATCTAAGTAAGTTGGGATGGGTGGTAGGGACTGGTGCATCCAGCAGGTGCTGGTGAGTCCATAGGGGGTGGGGAGCGGAGGGAGAGGCAGGAGAGGTTGCCCATCTAGGGCTGTACTGGTACATACGCTTGGGCTAGAACATGTATGGGTTAACCCAATCTACATAGTTCACCTCCTAAGTGAAGTGAGATGGGCCCGACCATTTTTGTGCCATCTAACCTTCCAAGGTGTATGTACGGATCAGCTCTTAGATTGATCTAACACCAGTTAGATCAATCTAAGTACAACATCTTCAGATACCCTTAATTTTCCTTTGTACAGGTCTCTCTGGTCAGCTAAAATGCATGATCCCCTTGCAACCTGAAGGAGACAACAATGCGATATTGTCATTCAGTCTCAGATTTCCATTTTTAGATCTCTAAGAGCATCTAAAAACCATTTTTTGCTGTTATACTACTTGAAAATACATCTCTGAAAAAAAAACAAAACACTTTACCAGTACCTCCTTAATGTATAATTTATTATTTAATCAAAACTACATTTGATGTTGATGGTCATTAAACTCCAATGATTACAAGCAGGACTAAAGGTCTAATCTAGTACCCTTAGCTTTGTAAAGTCTATGGCTGCTTGCAGACATTTAAAAAAAAAAAACAACCTGTGCTTTAATGGAAGAAACCATGCATTATTCACCCCACTTGTGCACCGTCTGTAAAGATCAGGTGCTTCAGTGAGACCGTCTGGCACTTTTAGCTTAAGCTGATTCAATAAGCTATTACATAAAAATGCCAGGAAAAAGCCCCAATAAAGTGTTCACTTTTTACAGATGCTGGACAAGCTGATTTGAAGTAACATGCTGCCTCTTCTGAGCATATG
The DNA here is from genome assembly GCA_030014935.1 of Caiman crocodilus. Taxonomy (NCBI): domain Eukaryota; kingdom Metazoa; phylum Chordata; order Crocodylia; family Alligatoridae; genus Caiman; species Caiman crocodilus. The sequence goes on along the minus strand of JAGPOW010000261.1, from coordinate 73,122,870 downwards.
TGGGGCTTGGTGCAGGAACACGCCAAGTTTAAAGTGCTGTTTTTATGGGGGTATTTTTTATGTCTGCAAGCAAACTATATTCCTTATTTCTCTTCCCACAGACAGAATCACAGAATCATAGAAAATGAGGGTTGGAAGGGACTTCAGGAGGTTATCTAGTCCAACCCCCTGCTCAAAGCAGAGTAACTAAGAATAATGGGTGCAAATTATTGGAGAGTAGATTTAGGTTAGACATTAGGAAGAAATGTTTTACCATAAGGGTGGAACGGGCTTTTGCAGAGTCTGGAATGGGCTTCCAAGAGAGGTGGCGCTATCACTTAACTTGGAGGTCTTCAAGAGGAGGCTTAAAAATCACCTGGCTGAGGTCATCTGACCTTGGTCCTCTTTCCTGTCAGGGGTAGGGGGTCAGACACAATGATCCACTGGGTCCCTTCTGACTCTATAATCTATGAAATCCCTAACTAGATCATTCCAGCCAGTGCTTTGTCAAGACAGGCCTTAAAAACCTCCAAGGATGGAGATTCTACCTCCTCTCTGGGTAACCTTTTCCAATACTTCACCACCCCTTCTAGTGGACAGGTTTTTCCTAACATCCAACCTAAACTTCCTTTGCTGCAACTTGAGACCATTGCTCCTTGTTCTGTCATCTGCCACCACTAAGAACAGTTTAGCTCCATCCTCTTTGGAATGACCCTTTAGGTAGTTGGAAGTTGCTATACAGTCCACCCTCTATCTCCTCTTCTACAGACTAAATAAGACCAGTCCCCTCAGTCTCTCCTCATAAGTCATGTGCCTCAACCCCTGAACCTTTTTTGTTGCCCTCTGCTGGATTCTCTTCAATTTGCCCACATCCTTTTTGTAGGGGGGGGGTCCCAAAACTGGACACAATACTCCGGATGTGGCCTCACCAGTGCAGAATAGAAGGGTATAATTACTTCCTTCAATCTGCCAGCAATGATCCTACTGATGCAACCCAGTATGCTATTAGCCTTCTTGGCAACAAGGACACACTTTTGACTCATATCCAGCTTACTGTCCACTGAAACCCTGAGGTGATTTTCTGCAGACCTGCTGCTTAGCCAGGTGGTCCTTAGCCTGTAGTGGTGCATGGGATAGTAGAGGAATTTGCACTTGCCTCGTTGAACCTCATGAAATTTTTTGGCCCAATCCTCCAATTTGTCTTGGGCACACTGTGGGCACATCTACATGAGACACTACTGCGCAGTAGTGAGGTACTATGCAGTAGCTCATTGCTATTGTGCAGTAGTGTCAGAAAAAAATGTGCAGTGACGGTACTGTGCAGTAATGCAGGGTTCTGCAAAACCACCGCTCGTGTAGTTGCAACCACAGAGTCCTAGCTTTATCTTCCAGATTATTTACTACACCTATATATACCTATATATTCAATTATACCTTTACAATAATTCTACAGTAGGAAGCCATACACCATCCCAATTCATTTTTTTTTAGACTTTAGTGTCACAGAAGTTTATGTTCCAGTGGTAAATTCAAATACCTGAATGGTTTTCTCTTGGATGCTGACCTGGCCTAAACACAATGACCCCTATTTATGTCACTTCATGACTAGGGCTAGGAACAGAAATTATAGAGTGATCAAAAGCAGTGCAAATCTGAAACACAATAGAAATTCAGTGCATAAAATGCTTTCAAAATGGCTGAAACTGGTTTAGATAAATCTGGATGAATATAGTATCAGACTTAACTGATTTAGGTTAAATCTGTTTGTGGAACTTCTGTCCCAAACCCTATTCAGATTCAAGTTAACTCGCAGTCCCCCAGCATCCCAGGAGACTTTGTGCCTCCCCACCAACAGGGTAGCCAGGATAGCCTTGGCCCAAGGTGCCTGTTACATCTGAGCAGGGAGGTGTTTTCTAGCACTCTCCAGTTTCTGGTCTGAGCCACAGCAGGCATGTAGCTCCTATTCAGGAATCAAAAGTAAATTTCTGTTCACTTGCTTATTGGTTCAAACTACACAGCTTAAGATTAACCTGTGGCTAGGGACAGACGTTCAAAAAGCCTGAGCCTAAAATGATTCAATCTTTGCAGGTTAGTATAGCGTGGCTAGGCTAAATCAATTTTGTAACCAGACAGACATCCCAGAAATGCAGGAACATGTCTGCAGTGGTTCAGGCTAGAAGCTGGAGGGCACCAGAGCAGCCCTGCCTTCCCTTGCACAGGGCTGACCTGAGGAGGGGAGTGGAGGGCCTGATAGAACACTGTGAATAGGGAGGGGTTCCCCTTGCCCCCCAGACAGCAGAGCATTTATCAGCTCTGTTATCAGTATTTAACACCCCATCAGAAAACAAAGCCTCACTCATTACAAGCTCTTCATAAACAGTTTTCCAAAGGAAAATGCATACCAGCTTCTCGCTTCTTTACTATTAATTCCATCCAGGAAGACCACACACCAACTGCAGATGATTCCTCAAGCTGATGAAAGGTTTTAAAACCCCAAAGCTTGCTAAGAAATTTTTTTTCAACTATTTAGTTGGCCTAATAAAAGATATCAGATTTACCCAAAGAACCTTGTCTGCCTTTTCCAAAGGAGATATTACCATATGAGCTGTTGATTACCTCCAAAAAGCCCTAAGCAGACACTGTCCTATCTGCCTTACACAGAATTAGCTAGCATACCACATGCTGGCTACAGTCTGTGCTGTGGGAGAGAAGAGGAAGGCATCTCTGCTTAAGCAGCAAGTGGTGTGGGGGAGGGGAGCACAGGGAAGTCAGCAGACCCTATTGTGCCTGCAATATTGTGCCAGAGCTGCAGCCAGGGAGCAGAGGGAGAGGCCAGCCCTGCTGTGCATCGGAGAGCCCTGCTGAGCCCAGGGAGCAAATTGGGATGCTGGGGGTGTCTGGTTTAACTTAAACCAGCAAAGGGTCTGGGACAGACATTGTATAAACCAGTTTTACCCAAATCTGTTAAGTCTGATACTACATTCAACCAGGTTTATCTCAAACTGGTTTCAGCCATTTTCATACTGGTTTATGTGCACTAACATCTGTTCTGTTACAGGTTTAAACCAGTTTCTGATCACTTAAACTGGCTTACGTGTAATGTTTGTCCCTAGCCATGGAGATTGAATCAATTCAGTTTTGGGCTTTTTGGCTTTCTGTACTTAGCCTAGACAAGCTACAATTTTAGGGTGCCTATAGACAAGCCAGGAAGCTGCTCTGACATACTGTAATTCCAGCACAATTAATCAAATCTGTTGACAATTACCACGCTCCAGCAGCCTCCTGTATCTCATGTATCAGCATCCCCACACTTCAAAATGGTGGCAGAGGTGCCTTATCTAAAGAGCCAACATTTTGAAGCATGGAGATGCTATACACAAGACACTCTAGGTGCTTTAATTAGAGCAGCTCTCGGAGCCACTCTAATTAATGTTCTTCCTGCCCCGCACCCCCGCCTACTGCTGGAGCATGTGTATAAATGCTTGTAAGTTCCAGGACTCAGTCAGGAAGTTACTCAACATTTCAGATCCTTAGCTACAGGTGTATATCACTAACTGCAGTTTGGGTATGTGTGCAAATGTATCCTTTGCACTATCCTAATTCTGGGGTTTCTTTGCACTGGAACAAACACTGGATATAGCTCAAGGGCTGACAAACTGTCAAAAAAAGCTGCACTGCTTACTGAGAACGTATCCCTATTTCCTTATACAAGTGTTCACCTCCACCTCCCAACCACTAGAAGTGGGAGCAATGTTTCTGGCTGTTCTACACCACCCTAGGATTCCCCTCCATTGGAGAGTCCTGTCAGATGCTGAATCCATCTAATGTAGGGGTGTTTGACTATGCTGAAATGGCATGAAGTGGTCAGAGAATGACCTGGGGTCACATACAGAAACTCTAAGTTGTTTGGAATCAACTGGCCTAAATTCCATATAGGGCAGATCAATGGGAACACATCACACCAGTGCTGCATGCTACACTGCCTGATAATTCAATTCATTCTAGTCCAGGTTCTTATTTTTACAGCCCTAAGTGGGGTAGGACTCATTTATCTCAGAAACTACCTCTTTCCACACCTCATTACAACAACTTAAGACAGTGATGTTGGATTCATACCACAGTTTGGAAAGAAAGGCTTCTTTCATCTAAGAAATTTTGACTATGGAATTTGTTCCAGCTCTGTACAGACCCAGCTATAACCAACTTTTATTACTTTGTGGAAATCTTCTCTCTTTATGTAGTCCTTACTATAAAAGAGCTCCTCAGTGATTATCACCTAGATTCAACCTCTTTTTAAGTTAACTTGTAAATAGAAAGGGATATGAGAAGAACTGGGTTCTCTTATGAGAATTTGGTACATTCTCAATTTATGTAGACTGTGGCCCAAATACTAAAGTGAAAGCCATTTTAAATGCATTTATTAAATAATATATCAAGTAAGTATACACATTATATTGCTGATATGACTGTTTCCAATCTTTAAAAATAAAAGGATGAAATAGCTAAAATATTGCTCAGGTTAACTGATATCAGTTGGTAATTTTTTTCTACTATTTTCTGACATCACTTGCCTATGACAACAGCAAGCTATCAAACTGAAGACCCTTATTCAGGAGGTTAATGCGAGGTAGGAACTCCATTCAGTGTTATTTTGGCTTAAGGGCATAATGTCACAACTTGGTGCATCCTCTAATGACTTTTTTTTTTCTAAAGGCAGCTTACAGCTTAGACCTAGTTCAGCGAATTTCCTTGCAAGGTCCTTGGAAGATTGGAGGAAAAAAGTACAATTGATTGTGCGGACAAATTTTTGTTCATGCCTGCTTACTGATTTTTGTTCATTTCACAAATAAACAAGGCATGAATACATCAACCCACAAACCATAAACAATAAAGAACTTCATCCTGTAAGTTTGCTACGGCCAGCAGTTTGTGGCTGAATCTGCTATTTGTCATAAGATAAATGATAAAGTGATTGCCATTTGTCACTGAATACACAAAAGGAGTGTTCAGCTGTGAACCACACAAATGCAGAGAAGAGTAAATACTGCTGTTCTTATAACTAACTTCTGTAAAGCCCTTTGTAACTATGGAAAAATATATTTATTTAACAGTGTATACTAATTTAATATGTTCTTAATTTTATGAGAATAACCATATAAATATTGAACATAAGAGTACTCAGTGAAAAATAAAAAAATTA
>JAGPOW010000261.1:73107691-73112691 GCA_030014935.1 Caiman crocodilus | reverse complement strand
TAACACACCCAAAATTTACACCATAGTCTGTCCGTAGTTTATGTTGTACGTGATGAATTTTACCTCCCCAACTGTGCCCATGCCACCATCCCACATAAAGTTCAGCTTAGATTTTGTGTAAGTGAAGTACATGTCAACAATTGCCATACTATATTGATGTAGTAGTAACTATCAGCTTATGGCTGTCCTTATCTGAGCTTATAAACCAAATATAGGATACACAGAGCTCAGTTTCCTCTTTTATTTCACCACTGTATAATAACCAACCAAATTCCAGTATCTGAATTAACTAAATATACTCAGAAAGACTGGCTCTGACCCTGATGTTACTCATGAAAGAATGAAAGGTGAGGGCCACTTGCACATATCTGAGGTGCACTTGGTTCAGCAAAAACTGATTACTGACTGCCAGGAACCAAGCACTCTATACCTAGCACAAGTTGAAAGCTTAGCTATCAAAACAGGCTTAAGTCATCAGTAAAATTAAAATTTTACAAGGAGGAATAAGATGAGTCAAAAGTGAATATTTCTACATTTATGTTAAATAGGCCACATAGTACATTAAGGTATTTTCACATGAGACCGGTAACAACAAACATTGCAAATGCAGATATTCAGCCCAAAACACAAGGAACAAAAAGTCCTGTGTACTAGAAAAAGAACAAAAAATATTGTGCATGTACTACTAAAAAGCCAAATTAATATGGCTAGAATAATAAACTTTTGATTTTCTTATTTCTTTAAAATATAACTGTATCCTCCATGTTGCATTAAGATGCTACATTTCTTATTCAGTTTCTTTGGTTTTTATTTTTATTCTTTAAGGAGAATAAAAAGGCTAAGAATACTCACTCCACTGTTTTTTAAAGACTTAAGGCTGTATAAGAACTTAAGCCTCTAAATCTTAATTCATCTTAAGGAAATAAGGCAGCATAGGCATTTAAGTTGCTTTAAATTCTAACGACCACCTGGTGCTCATTGACATTACTTTGAAATATGTGCAATTCTGGAAAAAAATTTAGACCAAATCTCCACAAATGCAAACTCTCGGAGTTAGTGAAATACATTGTGCATGCCCAGGATGCAGTTTTCAAATGTTCATTACTTTCTTTCTTGCTGATTTTTTTAAAATTGTAGTCATGATTGGAATTTTCAGAATTATTTCAGATGTCAAGTTTCAAAGTTCCACGGGGTTTTCAATTCACTGTATGGCAGTAAACTGTAGGAAGTGCCTTTTTACTCCTGTGTTATGTATCAGTACTCAAAGGCTGTGTCCAGACAAGCACAGATATGTGGATATGCTGACCCATCTGCAGCGCCACACACCACACACTCAGGCATTCCCCACACTGCTACCTTGTCCACACCAAAAAAAAGTGCGGGGCGATGCACATGGCAGTAGCATGCAACCAAAACTGGAGCCTGGCTAGTTAGAGCCATGCTCTGGCTGCTGGCCAGCCTTTCTGCTGTGGCTGCAGCCCCAGGAAGCCCCCAGGACCCCAGGTAAGGCTGTTGAGGCCAGCATACTTGCTGGCTCCAGATACCTCTAGCTCACTTGGGGTAACCTGCCACACACCAGAGCATGCATGGCACAGGTGTTCCCAGTGGACAAGTAGCAGCGGCACAAGTCCCTGGGGAAACAAACATTTGACCTTGTCTAGACAAGGTCAAAAACTGCAAGAGGCACTTTCTTTCAAATAAAAAAAGAAAAGAAAGCAAACAGAAAATAAAAAAACAATTCCCCTCCTCCTCCCGAATCTCTCTCTCTCCCCACCTTCCCTCCCACTCATAACCAAGTAAACACAACCAAGACAGAATCCCAAACCTTCGGGCAAAGATCAACATTTTATTTTAAAAGGTTATGAGTAAGGGAGATGTAATAAATATCTTTTTGAGCTTTAAATGTAGCTTTCGCTACCTGCCACCAGACGCAATATTTTTTCATATATTTTTTATGTCTACGTTTACAAGTTAGGGTTACTGTATTTTTGACAGATGCTCACCTCTTTTTGAGAACAAAAAAGACAAAACTAACTTTTAAAAAATTCCCCTTCAATATTCCTTCCATTCTCACTCAGAATGTTATGATGATACCCAGTCTACAATTGTACATATTCCTCAGGAGGGCAGGTGTGCAACTTCCCTATAAGCCAATAAAATCAGATGGTGGGATGGTTATTTGGGTAATACTAAGAGCACTCCCCACGGGACAGCATGTAAGTCACATTCACAATATGTTAAGTCTATCCAGGAGCAGGGAGCAAGATTCAGAAGTCTATCTTGTAACATGGGACTCCCACATACCAGTGTAGCACACTGCTGGAAGCCACTGAGTCAACTAATTAAAGACAATTTTATAGCCAGACGATTTGTTACCCTTACCCTGCACACACACAAAATAGCCTAAAGGGAGCAGTGGCTCTTTTCAGCTTTAAAAAAAATCCTCTGTATTTTGCCACTTCTTAAAATGAAATGCTTTGTATATTCCACAACACATCTTTTACTGCTTAATGGTTTTTTTTGGTACAGATATGCTGAAGACTGTCCTGAAAATAACAACTATAGCAATATACAAAGCAATGGCTACAAGAAAAAGAAAATGATCTAAATAGATTTAGAATAAATCACAAAAGAAAGCTAGTATTTTTTTTTATATTGTTAAGCAATGTATTTGGTCTAATTCAGCTTCTCCCTAAGTATTTTTATTATATGTACCAGCATCAGGGTATCATGCTTCTATAACTGCCACTCCAGAAATCTGTCACTTTGTAAATTATTTCATTAACATCTCTAGCTAGTGAAACTCCGTATCATGACTTGGTATTAGAGTTAAGTAAAAAATTTCAGGTGAAACATTTCTCAAATGGAACATGTCATTTTATTAAAATCAAAACTTCCCACAGTAATGCATGGATTTAATTTCAGGAAAACGGTCTCCCCATATGTACATAATGACATTAATTATTTTCAGAATGAATTTTGATTATTTGTTTTAAATAATGGTTTCAAAATCTCTTTTACATTATAATTTGCTATCAGTCATAATCAAAATAAAAAACATTTTGATTTACACACAATGGCATTTTTATTTGAAATATAATTTCTTCAATCAAAAGTAAAGTGAAACACATTTCTGAATTTGTAGAATTTCCCACAATGCAAATTTTTGTTCCCACACAGCTCCAATTCAGTATTTCTTACACTTTAAAATGTACTTTACTTTACTTATCACATTCTAGATCCACTGCCTCTGGGGTAACAATAGCCCAGATAAATTTACTTTACTTAATGATTAAGAGAAAGAAAACATAATTTACTAAAGGAATCATGTCCAAACAAATATATTTTTATCTTGGATGTTTCTATTCAATAATAAATTAAACAGTTTTAAGTAAATGAATTTTGTTTTTAAAAATATATAGTGAGTTTGTTTTATTACCATCACCATAGTACCATACAATACTCAAATTATTTACTTTATATATCTTCTTGAGCAATTATTGGGCATGAAGGATGTTTAGTATTAAATTAATATTAATTTATAGAAATAGACAGTTATGCCTGTTGCTACCCTTTGGAAGAAAAATAAATGTCAATATGTCTAATGCCACGATATGGCAGGATGCTGTGGGCCACAGGCTCTCTTCCAGGTTATCACAAATCCAATTCTTTATATGCAATTATGTCTATTTGATAGGTACATAAATCACCATTTCAGAAGTACAAAGTCAGTCAGTTTGCTTAAAGGAAGCCTTAAACAGATAACTATATTTAAATTTTGGTTCTTTAGGTCATTCACAATTCTTTGTTTCATCTTAAAATATTATTTTCAAATACTTGAGTTGAACATACACTAATCATTTTAGAAACAGGGAGTACCATTTGAAGCAGATTTACATTATGGATAAAAGAATGTAGTATCAGGGGATCACCCTTAAGAATATTTATTGGAACTATCATTTATAGACAGTGCAACAGTGTGTAATGCAAAAGAATCCTTATCTAGTTAAATATTAAGTTCTGTGCCAATGTATATACTATAGGTGTAATATAAGTTTTGGGACAACACATTGTTTTATATTTGTGGGAAGTAAAATTTAAAGATGCTATGACAGCAGCTATAAATAAAATATGACTGACAAGTACATTTTGATCATTGTGCAGTTAAGCTTGCCACATTAAGCAGTATGTGCATCAGAAAAGCAAAAGGCACATATACTTTTTGGCTGTGATGCATCATTTCAGCAATATTTATGCATCTCACCACTTTGGAGCACACTCTTCTGCTATGACATGGCATGTCAGTGCTCCGCTATAACTGACTTGTCTCTCTACCCAGGTCACATTCTAGATCCACTGCCTCTGGGGTAACAATAGCCCAGATAAATGCCTGTCTGGATAACAATGGTTAACACAATATCCTCTACACCTCCTTGCATACATTCCAGGTTTGACTTTTGTGATCCTTTAGGCTGCATTGAGACGAGTGAGCACGTGCCTGTTGTGGTACCTCAAAGCAGTTTGAGACACTGCAGGAGGCATGCCATGAATTAAAAAATGTTCCCCACACTGCATATTTACAGCATGGGCTCTAAATTTGATACCAGGAAATCCTGGAATGAAAAGAAAACATGCTGCAAAAACGTGGTATGCCTGGAGACAATCAGAGCCTAGGTCCTCCAAGATGGTGTTCTAGCACCCGGCCAGAGTGTCCATATGTCTGCCGCATTCCCCTGCTGCTCCAGCATGCTGCCTCACCATGCTGGAGCAAATAGAAGTGGGGCAAGGCTGGCAGTGGTGGCTTGGACCCAGGCTCTGTCCCTTGTAAATAGAGATGTGGGGGTGGGGGGGACGGGGGAGCTTCTGGGGGGTTTGTGAGTGTGGGGTTCATGGGTGTATGTGTGGGGGGGTTTGCAAGGGGGGCTGCCCACCCCCCCCCCCCACCCCCCCCCCCCCCCCCCCCCGGCCGAACCCCCGGGGGCGGGGAACACCCCCCCCCC
>JAGPOW010000261.1:73074626-73107591 GCA_030014935.1 Caiman crocodilus | reverse complement strand
GGCTGCCACCCACCCACCCTGCCGCCACCCCCCTGCCCCGAGGCGCATAGCCCCTGGCGCTGGTAACAGCAGCCAGCCAGGTCATTGGGGCACTCATGGCTCACTGCAGGCAGTCCCATGGCAGTGTGGCACTGCCTGAGACCCAGTGGCTACACACAACAAATGGAGGTGGCCCACTGGTGCACACCTTTGGACAGGACTGGGATGACTCGTACCATGATGTGGTGCTCCTGGCACTGCATGTAGAAGCTAGCTGCCACTGGGTTGGGCCAGACATTCTACATGCCCAGCTCGATGGCACATGGCTTCTGTGTACAGTGCCAGGAACACCAGGTTGTGGCAGGAGCTGTCCTGATCCTGTTCGAAGATGCACAACAGTAAGTCAGGCCGGGCCAGCTCTGTTCACTGTTGCAGTCACTGGGTCTCTGCAGAGCTCTGTCTTCAGCAGACCACGAGTGCCCTGATGGCCTGGCTGGCTGCTCCTGCCAGTGCCAGGAGATGTGTGCTGCAAGGAGGTGGGTGTGTGGTGCTCCCCTCCCCACCCCCAACCATCCCCTACCCCTTGGCTGCATTGGGGGGCACATGCACAGACAGAGACCTAGACCAGAGGAGCAGCCTCAGCCTGCACCCACGGATATCCAGAGGTAAAAAAACCTGGTGCTGTTCACACTCAGGCAGCATGTCCTTGCAGTGTGGAGGACACCAGACTGTGCAGTATGTGGTGCTGTAAACATGTTTGCAGTGCCACACACCACACAACCGTGCTCATCTGGATGTGCCCTACGTGATTGGCAAGTTATCTGGTAATCAGCTATACTTTTAGAGGCAGCTGTGAGGTACAAGATTCATTCAGGGGTTTAGGAAAAAATATATTTTCATTCTTCATACAAATATAAACATGTGTAAGAAAACCAGAGGCAAGCATATTATCCACATCTAGTCTAGAAAAAGAGGAAAAAATCTGTCCAATAAAAATGGGGTGGTCTCAGGTGCCAAATGGGTGTACTGGAGTAGTATGGGTAGAAACAGTTTTTCTGCAGAAACTCTACTATCAAGCAAATTGAAGATATTAAGAACCCTGTTATTGGTTTGTTCCAACCACTCTGTTTTTTAGTAAGATGGATTTTTGGCAGAACTGGATTTTACCATCTTATGTCAACATATGTTATGCTAAGTGATATTAAACTTTTTTTAGTGCTGAACAAATTTCTTACAGTGATACTGAAATGCTTAACAGTACTTCAGGATAGCTTAATCAATCTAGCACCATTTGCCAGCTGAGATACACTGCCAACCTCATCCTTTCATGAATCTCAGCATTAGTCATTATTAGGCAAAAAAAAATTCCTCTACTGTCCAAGGACATTTTAAGTTTATCACGTTAGTTTCATGGAGTGTATACATGTTAGAGTTAAGGAAACACATTATTGAATCGAGTCCATTCATGAGTACAGGTGACAAGGCATGAGAGGCATTTAGAAGATACCTAGACTGACCTATTTAATGATATGATAGAGCTCAAACACATATCACAGATCAAAATACTAATATTTTCATCTGTTTCTCTGCTAGCCACCATTTATGCATGTAGAACTTGTATGAGAAGGATATCAGCCACCAAACATTTGAAAAAGAGACAAATGAAATCAAAGCAATAATCAAATACCGCCAAAGAAAAGCCTGATACCAAAGGAAATCAAGACAGGATTGGGGGATAACACCACATCATTTACATTAAATATACCATAGTAAAAAAAAACCCAAAACCTGGGCAGTTGAAAGCACATCAATGAAAGCAGGACATGAGAATGGTACAAACCATGCTCAATGAAGATTTTGGTATGAGTAAAGTGTCAATAAGATTTGTACCCAGAATGCTGAGTGCTGACATGATAGTTCTGAGGAGCATTTGAAGAAATTTAGAGAACCCGGAAAAATTTATGAGCAGAACTCTTATTCAGGATGAGGTATGACTTCACCATTTTGATCCTAAGATCAAACAGCATATTATGCAATGGAAACACAGTATCATCTCACAAGTGTCTGTGCAAAACAGTTGAAAGATGCCTCGGCACAGCTGTGTTGAGCACATTGCGAGCACGGAGGCAGGGATTTTCCCCTGTAGCGCGGGAAAAGTTTCGGTGCATAGTCAGAGCCTGCCAAAACCTTGCAGCTGCACCAGTGAGTGTATGCTTGCAATTGGCTTACGTTAAATTATGCATACATGTCGGTTGGCAATTGGCTCGCTGACCGAATAAGAGGCTTGGGCGACGCCCACCCAAACCGGACGAGAGCTCGGACATGCATGAGGAGAGATCCCGCGTGCATTTCCAAGCCACGAAGGAGGCCTGATCAACCGACAACGACTCCCCGCCGAATTCATCCGACGCCCCATACCCTGCGTGCCTGCGTTCCTGTTTGAGTTTGTAACTTCAAGGAACGTGCCTAAAGCCTAAGGACTGTAAGTAAAGGGTTTTTTTGCTTCCAACAACCTGCGTGTCTAGCACCTCAATTCCACTCCATCACCGGCCCCATTCTGCCAGCGTTTCTCGGTCCCCACAACAAGGAAATCAGAAAGAGTGCATTAGCTGGTAAAGCCATGCCCATGATTTTCGGACAACAGTGGTGATCGTGACTTACTGCTCCTCAAGAGACAAGACTGTCTAATAAGTATTATGTGAGACTGAATTGCTGCACTTTTCAGAAACCATCAAGGACAAGAACCATGGAAAACATGTCAAAGACAATGCATGACCCCACATTTCCCAAGTTGCAGTGATCACAGCAATCAAATATAATTTTGAACTGCTTCTCCATCCAGGCTCTTTACCAGATTTGGCTCCCCCAGATTTCTGTCCATTCCTCAAACTGGAAAGTGTTTAAGTGAGAATGAAATGATTTCAGCAGTCAACAAGTTTCTTCTAGATATGCTGGACAAGGACTTCTACAGAAAGACAACCTGCAACAGCATTGACTCAAGAGCACTGATATCACAGGGAATGGCACTGAAAAGTAAATGGTTGAATGCAGACAATGCTTCTTTCATTATCAGCCTAGAAACTTTATGAATGCCCTTTGTAAACATGGTTTTTAACACAGCACAAATTGGAAGAATCCACCACTTCAGGTGATATCCATACTTCTCATTTAATCTCAGACTCACAATATTTGTTCATCTGTTAGAAGACAGTTGTTAATAAGCTTCAGGACATGTGGCTCATGTGTGGTAGAAATATAAAATAACCAGGCACTTGTGTTCATCTGAGATAATGAAATGCCAAGGATATGCTCCTACTCAACAGAAGCAGTGCACTATTATACAACATTTGTTATGGCTTTTCACAGTTTTTATGATTAGTAAAATCATGCTTGGAACGTGAAGAACTGGCCAAGGCATAGGTTAAAGAAAATTCGAAGACTTATAAAGCTTTAACTAAAATAAAAGAATGTCCAGGTGAACAAGAATGTGTAGTGAAATCCAGGAAAATATTTTTGACACTGTAGACAGCCAAGCCTTTTATCATATATGAGAGTGATAGATCATTGGCTAAATAGCTATCTCCTGAAACACTGAGGAAGACATTAGCCTTTTTGGGACACAATTCGTCCAATTCTACTACTTCCTTCTGGATTGCTATTGTTATTGATTCTCAGATATTTCCAAAACTGCATTATTACTCTTGAAGGCTACAGTAGAAACATGTCAAACATATGGCTGCAGTGCCAGTCTTGTCGACTCACTGAGCCACTGGAAATTAGGGTGTGGGTCTGAGAGCATGGTCTGCCATTGAATTTAGGGCCCTTGGGACCAAGTAAACATGGCAATTGGTAACAGGAGGGCAAGCACACAGCCCTTGTTGCCTTGCAGCCACTTGGGCACTGCCTTACCTCCCTGACTGTTGGCCCTTCCCATACATCCCGTGCTGGAGCTGTCACAACATGGAACATGAGGTGATGGCAACTCTAGCTTTGGCACGGGATAACACAGTGAGGGCTGGAGCCACTGCCAAATGTTCCAGGTCAGAGTCAGAGCTGCTGCTGCTATCACCCTCATATGCTCTAGGTCAGAGCTGGAACTTGATCTGTTACCATTGCTGCTACTGCCACCACCTCCTCATGGTCCATGCTGGATCCAGCTCACAAGAAGCTGGAAACCATTTTTGGGGAAACCGGACACCAGTTTCGGGGAAACCAGCACGGGTTTGTAGCAGGGAGATCACACCTGACTAATCCAATCTCTTTTTCTGACCAGGTTACAAAACACCTGGACACAGGAGTAGGGGTTGATGTCATTTACTTAGACTTCAGGAAGGCCCTTGATACGGTATCCCACCCCATATCGGTGAACAAGTTAAGAGGCTGTGACTTGGATAACTACACAGTCTGGTGGGTGGTGAATTGGCTAGAGGGCCATAACCAAAGAGTCGTTGTGGATGGGTCGGTATCAACCTGGAAGAGTGTGGGCAGTGGGGTCCCGCAGGGCTCGGTCCTTGGACCGATACTCTTCAATGTCTTCACTAGCATCTTAGACGAGGGAGTGAAGTGTACTCTGTCCAAGTTTGCGGATGACAAAACTGTGGGGAGAGGTGGACACACCAGAGGGCAGGGAAGAACTACAAGCAGACCTGGAAAGGTTGGACATATGGGCAGAAAACAACAGAATGCAATTCAACAAGGAGAAATGCCAAGTGCTGCACCTAGGGAGGAAAAATGTCCAGCATACCTACTGCTTAGGAAATAACCTGCTTGGAGGCATGGAAGCGGAAAGGGATCTTGGAGTCCTAGTGGACTCCAAGATGAACATGAGTTGTCAGTGTGATGAAGTCATCAGAAAAGCTAATGGCGCTTTATCATGCATCAGCAGATGCATGACGAACAGAACCAAGAAGGTGATATTTCTCCCCTATCGGGTGCTGGTCAAACTGCAGTTGGAATACTGCGTGCAATTTTGGGCACCGCACTTCAAGAGGGATGCAGATAACCTGGAGAGGGTCCAGAGAAGGGCCACATGTATGGTTAAGCGCTTGCAGGCCAAGCCCTGTAAGGAGAGACTAGGGCACCTGGACCTCTTCAGCCTCCGCAAGAGAAGGTTGAGTGGCAACCTTATGGCTGCCTATAAGTTCATCATGGGGCACAAGAGGGAATTGGTGAGGCTTTACTCACCAAGGTGCCCCTGGGGGTTACAAGAAATAATGGCCATAAGCTAGCAGAGAGCAGATTTAGACCGGACATTAGGAAGAACTTCTTCACAGTTAGAGTGGCTAAGGTCTGGAATGGTCTCTCAAAGGAGATGGTGCTCTCCCCTCCCCTGGGGGTCTTCAAGAGGAGGTTAGATAGGCAACTAGCTGGGGTCATCTAAACCCAGCACTCTTTCCTGCCTATGCAGGGGGTTGGACTCAACGATCTACTGAGGTCCCTTCTGACCCTAACATCTATGAATCTATGAAGCCCTTCAGGCAGGACTGGGCTTGTGGAACATGGCAAGTTTGACATCCCTGCTATAGTATATGCTCACCCTATGCTGAAAACTAGTGTGGGCAAATGGAAAACTGAGCTAACTTTTTCTCCTTGTTATTTTCAAGAGCTATAAAATACAGGGTGAATGTGTGGATTTGTAGGCATTTGGATTTGTGGGTCCACAAAACAGTACAACAGCATAATGAGGGGGTTACCATATGCTCTGAGACTAGCTGATGTAGCTTCTGTACTCCTCAATGAATGAATGGCATCAGCCTAATGCCCTGCTTATTCATTTAAGGGAAAAGAGATTTTAGGGTTTGCATTAGAGTGAATCTGAGTCAGGATTTAGCAGGAAAGTTGGTCACATTACCACTTATGACCCGACAAAAATGGTTGTCATGAAATAATTGCAAATACAGGTGTGATGGGGATCTGTCAACTCTGCTTGCATTATATCAAGAGAACTATGAACTTAAAGGTCAGAGTTCTGTGTGATCACACATGGGAGAGTTGGGTATAAGATTCCTAAGGAAGATGTGCATGTTAATCAGACATGACGAATTATATGTATGTGTAAACTGAGATCTTTTGGGGACAGAAGACAGATGGTAGCATGCAACAACCAGGCTATTCAGTGGCATCGCCTCAAGACCAGTGCAAGTTCAAAATGATCAATCCACCGAGAGAAATACGAGACCCAAAAGATAACAGATAATTGTCTCAGAAATCGTGGCTGGGGGCTTCTGGCTGGGGGGCAGGGCTGGGCAAGCCCTGTTGTTGTTGGAGCATGCTGGGCTTCCCTGGGTCCTGCTGCCCTTGGTTCCTGTCATTTTTTGACAGACAAATATTAATTTTCTACATTTTGCCCACCCCTGTACTAAGTAGTATGCATAGTTGGGACAGGCAAAGTAGTATCATAGTTGGGCTAGCTGAATAATTGAAATAGAGTTAAATAAGCCTTCAGATGCAAGAAATTCTGCACATGAGAATGTCTTGCATCTGAAATCTTGTTGAACTCTATTCCAACTATACAGTTGGTCCAATAAAAAGTATCACCCTAAGAAATCCTTGTCTCTCATATCATTTCTGTACCATCACACCTACAATATCACTCTTACACTACCGTTAACCATATATGTACTTTTTAATAGTGCTAATTTAAAAGAAAACACAACAAATAAAAATGTAACATGGTTAATGTAAACAAAAGCAAAAATTAAGCAATTATCCATTTTCTTAAAAAGAAAAATTAATGTGTGAGAACAATAGAGTAAAAAATTTACGAGATTTCAAGACATCTGATCTTTCTGAAGAGCTTTATACCCAAAGCCCCTATCCTTTCTATATATCTATTCTACAAGGCTCTGGTTCTGTAATTAAATTTCCACAAACTCAACTTCCAATTACTTAGTTTCAATTGCAATATCAGAGCTCCAGTCAAATATCATATAGAAGATAATACTGTATTACAGAATAGTTGCTCCCTGTCAATTAACAAGAAATTTATCAGTTAGCTAGATGCCAGATTTCTTTCATTGCCTCCTGAAGAAAGCTATAGTTTCCACAAGTAAACAGTCAGGCTTTCCATTTTACTTTCCTTTAACACATTAAACACAAGTAAAAAACAAACAAACATACCAACAAACAAATACAAAAAGCAAAACCACCCTAAAGCTGCAATGTTAAATTAATTTTAATATGGTAAAGGATATTACTTTATTAATTAAAGATAAGATCAGGGTCAATCCTACAAGTATTAATACAGAAAAGTACCAATGGATTTCAATGGCAGTGTTGCTTCAATTCTCACAAGATTGCATATTAAACATTTGATAAAAATTTAGTAGTTGAAGTTCTTAAAATGTCAACAACTACTCAAATTAGATGTAATAGTTTTATTTTCATTTTAAAATACTAGCTCTAACAGTACCTACCCTCAAATTTTCCAGATCTTTCTGTCTAATCCATAGTAATTCTCCATATATTTTCTCCTCATACTTCATTCTCTTTTCATATTTTTCCAGTTCATCTTGGAGATGATCAGTTATCATCTCAGAAGTCTGCTGCTTAAACTTTACAACATTTAAATTTTCCCTTTAAAAAGAACAGAAAAATATTCTCAATAAAAATTTAAAATATGTTTCTGATTTTTCTGGAACACCTCAAAGTTTAATGTTATCACAGATAAATAGAAAAGAAAAACTAATCTCACATACACTAATGCCCTTTTGAAAAATTTTGAGCCATATGACAGATCTACCATTACATCTTTAGATCAAATCACCTCCACTTTGTTCATTAATATATCTTCAACAGGACTACTAACTTGTAAAACTCTTAGTCTAAGTAGAGACAGTCAAAAAGCCCAAGCCTGAATCAATTCAGTCTTTGCAGGCTAGTCTAAAATGCACAGACTGAACCAAAAAGCAAGTGAACACACATTCATTTCTGATTCCAGAAATGTAGCCACATGCCTGCAGTGGCTCATACCTGCGGGGGGGTGCCTAAAGTATGCCTTCCTGCTTGGCTGGCGCAGGCAGTTTGGGCCAAGACCTGTGAGGTGGGGCTTGCAGGGGAGGTGCAAAGCATCCTGGGAGGCTGCGGAACTGTGAGTTAACTTGAATCTGGAGAAGGTCTGGGACAGAAATTTAATAAACTGATTTAAATTTCAGTCAGTTAAGTCTGGTACTACATCCATCCAGGTTTATCTGAAACTGGTTTCAATAATTTTGAAAGCAATTTATGTGCACCGAACTTCTATCGTGTTATAAATTTAAACCAGTTTCTGATCACTTTTGCCGATTTATGTGTAAATTCTGTCCCTAGCCCTTACTGACTTGCAAAACAACTACTATTTTAAAAATAATTTTCCACGAGAAAGACTGATTTCCCCACACTCCTCCAAATATACTGGTGTGAACAGTTGGTAATAAACCCTGGATGTGAGATAGGTTGAACATCCTGTCACATGACTTAGAGTTAAAAAAAAAAAAACATTTTTTTTTAATTCTGTAAAATATAATAGTATACCAGAGATCCTATAGAAAATATAGTAGTTGATCATGTAATGAAAGACTAACATAAAAATGCACAATGTCAAATGAACATTTCACAGGCAAATTTTTTTTCTGGCATTTCCTAACTACTGAAAATTTTACTGAAGAATCAGTCTTTTTACCTCACCCTATAAGCAGGATTGGAAACTAGATCCGTCATACATACCTCAGGTGGCCCCTGCTGTGCTGTCAAGAGGCTGAGACCCACTCAGTTCTGCGGAAGCAGCACATGCTATACTCCCACACAAAGGATGGTCTTGACCCCAGACCTGCAGGTGGGGAATTGGCAACAGTAGGTGGAGGAAAGGCAGTGGCAGCAGGTGGAAAGAAGCAGAGGTGGGTGGGGGAAAGGGAAGAAGTGGTGGTGGCAGCCCACCCTGGGTCCTCGGCAGTCCTGGAGCACCAGCACAGGGCTTGTGCTCCCACCCACCACAGTTTCCCTGCTGCCCATCTGCTCTCTGCCGCTTTTTCCTCCCTTGCCTACTCTTTGCTGCTTTTCCCTCCACTGCCTAATTGCTGCCACTTCTACCTCCCCTGGCTGGCAGAAGCACAGAGCCAGGGCCAGCAGGCATGTGGAGTCTTCCTGGCTCCATTATGCAGGGCTCCCTGGGTTCTTCACCTGAGCTGTGTGCCACCAGAGGGAAAGCTGTGCAATGGAACCAGCAGCCCAGCCCTGCTCACCGCCATGTGCAGGTCATGGAGAATGGTGGGGAGCTCTGCTCTATGGAGCCAGGCCAGCTTCGCCCCTCCCCCTGCCTCCCTGACTGAGCCCCATGACCAGCACTGCTAGCTTCATCACACAGCGCTCCAGCAAAGAACCAGGGCACTGCATGTGAGCCCTGTACAATGGAGCCAGCGGCTCAGACACGTGCAGTCCTGGGGCTCACTGGGACCACATGCTGCCAGGGGCCTAAACCTGCCACAGGTCATGAGCGCCCCAAGGACCTACCACCTGCTGCTACCGCTGGCAGCAGGGGCTATGCACAATGTGGGGGGCATGTGTGAGGCGGGCATTTGTATGGAGCCCCAATACACACCCCTTACTGTACACATGCACCCACACACTTCAATGCACACCCCACACACAGCTCCCCAGTCACACACCCTTGCAGCCCCCCAGAAACCCTGTACACATTCACACCCTTCTTCACCCCCCCCCCACACACACCCATGCCTCCCACACCACCACAATATACAGGAGTAAGACTTAATGTTGAGCTATTATGTAATAGCCTCTATACACACTATGCAAACACAAATCAGGACAAAAATATATTTCTTAATAAAATTAAAATATGTTATAGTAGATGTTTGATTCTTAGTATACAATTTGGGTTTCTTTTCAGTTCCAAGATAGCAAACCCCTCTCCGGAAAGGAGTTCTTCTGGAGGTAAGGGGAGGGACTTCCAGTCTCAAGATGGCAACCGGGTGCGGGGCTCCTGTTAAGGGGTGGGGCTACCACCATAGCCCTCGACAGCTCATCAGAACTCATTAAATGACCCTACAACCAAAATAACTGCCCACCCCTGAAACTAACCAACCAAGGCAAATAAAACACATGCTTTTCCAGTGGGGTTTAAGAGTTATTTGCTGATAGCAGAGAAATGTTATTATTCATAAACCTTCACTTCACTATCAATCTCTGGAAGACAATCACCCTAACACTTATATACCCTTTCGGCCTCATCTCCTTAACCTTTCACATCTTACCTTGTATCCTTTTGTTCCTATTCCTACCCGTCTATATACAAACACAGACACACACACATCTAGGCCCATTATATGGGCTCTGAGTGCAGCAAAAAGAGAACGACTCAAGTACAATTGAATCTGTATGTTCTCCCTATGTTTAAGAGCACAGAATTCAGTTTTCCATGATTTTAAGTAAAGATGTGAAGGTCCATCCTAAGACAAATGACCTTTTGGACTAGCATAATTACAACATGCTAGCCAACAGTACCCAAGGGAATGATATGGCTAGCACAACATCTAGCTGGTTTTGACTCCCCCACTGGAAAGACAAGGTGCACATTTAAACATGAATGACTAGAAGCAACTCTCAGCACAAGTCTATAACAGGCGTCAACTCTCAGCACAAGAATATAACAAGTGTCAAACTCATAGCTCAGGAGCCATGAACATGATGTCTTAGCTGTATGGGGCAGAGCAGTTATCTTCTTCTTGTCCTCCAAGTCTCAATAAGACCAAGGGAGAAAGAATATGATATATTCTTTATTGGAAATACCAGTTCCTGGTACACTGCATTCTGGGGGCTGGGGGGAGCCAGGGGGAGGATTTTGTTCCCCTTCAGTCTGAATTAAAGGCAATAAAAGTTTTCCACATCAACTGATGAACATTATTAGGTTGTTTTGGCTGGATTTCAACTAGAACTTCTATGGTGTCTTTCCTTGGTTTTTTAGTTGCACAGCCACTGATATTCTAGAAAAATATTCAACTAGGTATAATGTTGTTTTGGTAACATTTAAGTCAACATTTCTAGTTCATTCTTGCAGTTTGTTTAGGCTTTTACTACCTGTTCGGAGTTTTAAAAAATGAATGACGTACTATTATTTAGATAGAAATATGAGGAAGTGAAAAGAAAGCAACAACTACACACAAAGGTAGGTAGTTTCTCCATCAAGCCAGACAAAAATCAGCATCTGGCCAAAAAAAAAAAAAAAAAAAAAAACCCTTAACAAAGAGACTGAAACAGATTCAAACAGAACAGACTATTTTGTGCTGTCTTAATTTTTCAGATCTTCACTTATTGTCGAATGGAACACTCTCTTCACAGACAGGGGAAGCTGAAGGAAATGCTGGGGACCAGTGGCAAACCTATCCCACAACACATTCGTAGCATTTTTCTGAATATTACTATTACTGAAACTATAACAAGCACCTCTTACCCTAAAAGTAGAAGCTTCGGTTCAAACAGAAGAATGTGTTCAACATTTAAGTGTTCACATTACCCAGGAAATAATAAAAAATGGCTCAAATGATAGTTTTCTTTATGGTAATTTGATGGAAAAAGCCAGCATATTGGTTACATTAAAAAAAGCATTAACAAATGTACAGAAGTTAAAACAAAAAAGATCCTTCCTTCTGCACATCGTCACCAGTGATCCTCACTAATAGGAAGTAGCAAGCAATGAAAAAGAAACTTGCTCTTCTCTTTTACACCGTTTTTTTGTTTGTTTGTTTTTTTACAGGCTGTATGCTTCAACAATCACAGAGGCCATAAGTGCACTGTCCTAGTTTTCCAGCAAGTCACATGGTAGAGGAATTCCAATGTGCTATATGCTCTCTGTGGAGAGGAGAATGAAAAAAGGTTGGGGAATAAGTGACTTCAGTAATTTAGATAATACATCTTGAAGAGCCATTTCTCTTGGTTTCATAATTCTTTCAGTCACAAATACGATCCCTTGGAAGAAGGAATTCAAGAAATATGCAAAGTTTCCTTTCTAGAATTGCAAATATGACATTCTGTTTCAAGAATGTAAGCAACAGAATTTGCTGAGAAATCACTCCTCAGAGGATGTGCTGAATTTGAGAAGTATTTAGATTCAGGGAGTTATACTGATAGAGACCAACAAGCCCCGTAAGTTACACTGAAACCTTCAGTTATTTTGTTTCCTAGCCAGAACAATGGAATAAGGATATATTTAAAACTCACTGACATCAATTGAACAGATATTAATAACTATTAGGTGCAAGGCCCTTGAAAGCAAAAAGGGGGTCTGAATATTGTTCTCTTGTGCTCTTTGAAACCATTTGTCTAAAGGCCTAAATACTGGATTCATTTGAATCATTGTTCTTAAATCAAAAGTTGAGAGCACACCACAGTTTTCGGCAGCTGAGTTTAAATAACTGTAGAAAACTACTTTTCCATTATAACAGTTGAGAATCACTGTGCTACATGTACAACTAAGGTGCTGTGGTACCTTAGGAAGCCTTGAAATCCTTTCAAGAGTGTGGTACAGTGCCACACAATGTTAGTAATGTTAGTTGTGCAAATATGATTCACAAAATAAACCTAGAGGCTGTGTCCACATAAGCATAGATGTTTGGTTCCTCAGGGACAAGCAGCAGCCGTGCAAAGTGCTGCCACTACTTGTCCCCAGGTGCCTGGCAAGTGGGTAGAGGAGGCTAGGACCAGCACTGTGCTGGCCCCAGAACCTTACCTAGGGTTCTGGGGGCCTCCTGGGGCTGCAGCAGTGGAGATTCTGCAGCATGAAGCCTCGCCAGCAGCCAGGTGGCCCCCAGAGGGGTGGCCCATCTCCGCTTTTGAGTGGCGCACACTACCCATGCATGTACTGCTCTGCTTTTTTTGTTTTCTGTGGATTTTTTGACCCCTGAACATCCAGGAGTCAAAAAACCTATGGGGGAAAAATGGTAGAGCAGTGCACACATTGGCAGCGCTCCCTTGCAGCATGGACAACATCTGAACGTGTGGTATGTGGTGCCACAGACGTGTTTGCAGTTCCACATACTGCACAGCTGCACTTGTCTAGATGCAGCCAGAGATTTGAAATAGGAGGGAATCCATAGTGTTAAAAGCATTCTGACTTACTGTGTTCTGAATTATTTGCAATAGAAATATTAGTTCATTATTTTTCCATTCTCAAAAAAATAGCAAAAAACTAAGTGCTGGCATTTTCTAAAGGGTGCCTCAAGTTTAAAAAGGTAGAGAACTACTACTAGGGTTGCACTGACAATAAGAAAGTAAACATGACTGCAGAAAGGGAGCTGTAGTGTGCAAAAGCAAGGAAATCTTTTTTCAGGGCTTCCCCATCCTGTACTATTCAACACCAGCTGCTTTTCTTTGACATTGCACAGCAAGCTCACCTTTATCCTTGAAGGGTGAGCCTGCTGTGCAATCAGCATATATGGCCCTCCAAGGCTTGCGTGGCCTAAAAGACAGTATGCATTTTCAGTTCGATAGAGCCTTCTGAGACTATTTTCAGGACTCATCAGTCACAGTAAGTATAGGTCCACATTTTTTAAAACAGAGAAAAAGCAGAATGCAAGGAATCCTCTATTAATTAAAGATGCAACTGACCATGGATATTAGATTTTGGAAAGTAATTCTGATGCCTGAAATACCACTTACTAGGCTAACAATTTATCATGACTGACTTCTAAAAAAGTGTAAAACTACGAATAATAATAATAAAAAAATACTTTCAAGTTAATGATGAAAACTGCATTATATAAAAGGCAATAGCATGTAAACATAACAACATACAAACTATCTTATAAACTTTTACAGGAATCTCTTACCTTAACTCTATAAGAGATTTCTCTGTAGTTTCCATTTGTCTTTGCTTCAAGTCCCATAATCCATTTAATTCGCAAATTCTATTTTGGAAATTTTCAATATTATGAATTGTTTCATCAAGCTGAGTGGAAACATCTGAATATTTTCCCTAGAAATTATAAACACAATACTGTCTAAAGGAGGCTGGGCTAGATTTCCAGATACTGTTTTTTAAGTGCAGTTATGGGCAATGATGCATGAAATTGCATGCCCAAAGAAAAAACTGCTTTCAGAAGGGCAGTTTGAAACTTTTAGTGCAAGTGGAATAATTATACTTCTGTAAGGCTTCACTTTTGCTGCACATCTAAGTTCCAGTTCCCCAACCTGTTGCATAAATCTCACCAGAAGATTTACACAAGGTTTGTGAAAGTGCTTATATTCTTGTAATTACATATCAAATACTATCTTCTTCCTTATAAACATATATATCCCCTTTTGATTTGCAGCCTCACGTACACGAAGAACAACAGCTATTTCATTAAGTAAACAATAGTTTGCATAAGCAAGAACATCATTAGATGAGGTAAAAGATAAATGCCAATTCTGTACCCACTCAATTCAATTTAGAATTCATTTATTAGCATCATTTCATTCAATAATGTAGTTAAGAATTTTTAAATTTGTAAAATTGTCATGCTGTTTAACAGAAAATATTTTTCCAATTTTATGCATTAGCAAGTTGAGTTGCAATATATTAAAAGTACTTTTATTTTTCAAATTTGTCTGCTTAAATTAGGCACCAAACTGCATGTTTAAGCAAGTACTTGAGCAACAAGATTTCAGGAGTACTGACTACATTTAGCTGTCATCAGCTTCAGTGGGAGCTGGGAGTGCTCAGCAGGGCTGTGTGAAGCATTGGTCACTGATTCGATTTGGCGGAGATTTGCCTTGATGATCCAGACATAAACACAACTATAAATGTTTTTTCTACATATAGGCAGTCCTTGACTTACAACGGTTCAAGATCTGACAATCCACAGTTACGACATTTGTAAACTGACACCTGGGTTTTGAAGTTCCAACACAGTTTCAACTTTACAACGCTGAATGCTGGATGCAGATCTGTCAGTGGAAGGGGAGGGTGTCACGGGGGCGATCAGCCAAAAGAGCCCCAAACCACACATGGGGGACCCCTAACATGGAGACTATACAAGAAAGAAGAAAAAACAACACAATAAAAATGCTTACTTGCAGCAGGACCCACGGCACAGCTGGAGCGAATGAGGGATCCCACGCAGGTTGTAAGCTGTGCCTTTATTCAGCTGAAGCTGGCCAGTGACATTATCAGCAATCACCAACCGGCAGAAATAAAAAGGACCACCGGTGAAGGCTGGGGAAGGAGAGAGTCAGTGGAGACTCCCAGCACTGAGGACGGCAGATGGGCACTGAAGGAGAGAGAGCCAGCAGAGGCTCTCTGTAACAATGATGACTGGTGTGTGCGGGAGAAGGAAGAGCCAGCAGAGGCTCGCTACACCGGCAAAAGATGGCGTGCCCAGGGAGGAAGAGAGCCAGAGGAGGCTCTCTACACCAATGGAGAGTGGTGTGAGCACCCAAAGAGGAAGCCCAGCAGGGCTGCAGCAGGCTTGGCAGCAGGCTGCAACAAGAACAACAGCTGATTAGACCCAAAAGGACTATGGGACGCTGGAAGCAGAACGCCTCAGACGACGTCGGGGAAGAACGATTCCGCAAACCACATTGGGCGGCATGAGGGGAATGACAGCCCAAGAAAAGAAGGTGTGGCCATCCTTGGCCAAACAACAGGTCATCTCTCCTAGAAGTCCCAAGTACCGGGAATGGGGTTCCATCTAGTAGGGATGAGGATGCAGATATTTAGTGAGAGTGACGAGGAGGTACCTCTGTGCCCTAGCAGAAGGGCTAGGATAGGAAATGAGACAGACCCTCCCAAATTTGCGATTTTGGTTTCATTCTTTTTTCTTTACCACCTTTTGGAGGGGTTGTGCAATGGAAGCAATGATGCCAGGGGACTAGTCTTCTAGCTACGACGGAAGTCCCTGTTTGACGGAACAGTACGCAGAGTAAAGGTGCTGACAAAGGGGTTCCCTTCTGCCCTTTCTTTTTTCCCTTGGATCATTGGTTAATTTTCAGGTTCCACGCAGCTTAGGTCAAGGGGAAGACCAGTACAAGCCAGATAACAGATCATTTGAACCACCCCAGGAAAAAAATGCTTGGGATACAACAGGTTCTAGAGGACATCAGGGCTAAGAACACAACAGTATCGGGGAAGTGGCCAATAGAATTCCGTGACTCACCTAAGGTTGGCGTGAGGCTGGGTGTAGGGGAGGTGGAGCCCCACGGACAGCCACCTGACGATGACCCACCGCAGAGGAACCCCCGGTAGTTTGCCCCCCACCACTGAAATTACATTCAAAGTTGTGGCAGGCAAGTCTGGGGGTGGCCAACTAGGTGATAAGCATCTGCCTCTCAGTTTACAAGAAACCTAGGGACACCCAGTGCCGAGCATCTGGGCCAAGGCTGCACGCAACCAGCTTTTTGAGGCCAGGTGGTCACAGAGGGATAAGGAAAAAGCTGGGGGGGAGGGGGGCAGATCAAGGCCCCTGTGGTAGGGTGAGGGCTGGAACACGGGCTGGAACACGTGGTGGGGCAAATGCTGCCCAGTTGGAGCTGTACCGGGCTCTGGGAACAGGGACTATGCATGGCAGGAGAAGACGCAGCTTGTCCGGCTGCTCTCTCGAAGCAGGCAATGCCAGGGCTGTGCCAGGTAGCTGCAGGAGAAGCCACGGCTCATCTGCCTGCTCCCGCGGCTGCCCCCGCCGGGGCAAGGCAGGAAGCTCTGGGGCTGAGCCAGGCGGCCACAGGAGAAGCCACAGTGGCTCCTGCCGTTGTCCAGAAGGGCATGCGGTGGGGTGGGCGAGGGACCTGTGACCCCCAGCTCTGGTCTGGTCAGGGAGGGTCGGGCTGCGCTTGGGGCAGATCCAAGGGCACATCCTGCCCCACCCCCTCCCCTTCACTTCCAGACACATGGCCAAAGCAACGGTCTGCCACTCATCTGGGAGACATTTGCTAGGCAGCTCCTCTGGCGCTCAGTCGCTGCTGTTGCTGCTAGCACAGCTCTATGGTACAGTACTGTACCTGAACTGAAAAAAGAATAAGTCCCAGCACTGTACAGTATAGTACTTAACAACAAGTTCACTGTGCTGCCCATGCACTGTTCTGTTTCCATACTTTTTCCAAACTGCACATAATAATGGCAAAAAAGCATAAATCCAGTGGAAGTGATGTTTCTTCTTCTAAGAAACATATAACAATTACTATAGAAACAAAAATGAAAATAATTAAGAGGTCTGAAGAAGATGACACCCCCAACTAAAATGGGTAGAGCTTTGCATATCCCCCAAACGACTATCGTGACCATCCTGAAAGACAAAGCAAGAATTCAGGAGCATATTAAGGACTTAGCTCCTATGCAGTTAACTGTGATAACTAAGCAATATGTTAGACTTATTACTCAGGTTGAGAAACTGCTAATCATTTGACTGGAGGATCAAAATAAATGCTGTGTTCCTGTGAGTTTAGGCATCATTCAGGAAAAGACTAGACCATCATAAAGACTCCTAAAGAAACAACAGGGGGACAGTTCTAATGCTGAGACTTTTACAGCAAGTAAGGTGTGCTTTATATATTTTAAAGCCAGGGCCAATGTGCATAACATCAAGGTCTCAGGTAAAGCTGCCAGTGCTGAGGATGAGGCAGCTCATGCTTTTCCTGAGACATTGGCTGAAATCATTGCACTTGGCAGCAAACCTGGAAGTGGACTCAAAGCACTTCTGGTAGCACTTCTGATCCACTCCCAGGCCTGCCATGGAGCATGCGTGGGACTCCCTGCCTCAGCAATTGGTGCCTCCTGGGTCTGGGGGAGGTACCTAGGGTTCCCCCACAGCCAATCAACAAGCCAGAGGGGTCGTGGGGAGGGTGGAGGAGGCAGGTCTCCATGCACTTGGCAGTGGACCCGGAACTGGACTAGTAGTATTTCTGGTTCACTTCTGGGTCCACAGCCGAGCACATACTCCTTTTCGCTCCCGTGACCCCGTGGGATTCTCCATCCGCCCCACCATCACAGCATTCAAAAATATTTAAAGCTGTGTCTATGGCTGGAGCACTGATTCTCTGAATCAGCATTGAAACTTCAGATTCGGCCAAATTGAGGACCATGAGTCGAATCAATTAATTGAATCACTGTCCCCCTATTCGGGCCAAATCTGAATACAATACAGCTATTTTGCACACCCCTAGTGCTCATTATTTCTGGAACTCAGTGTTGATTTCATTACTTAAATAAAGGTTTAAGTATTTTTGGACATACAAGGTTGAAAATTGCTCTTAAGTTTCTTCTCCTGTATTGTAATCAGCAGGAAAACGTCAAGTAAGCAAACAGGAATCCTGACATCCTATCTGTTTTTCCAATGAACAGACATGCTGCCTCTCAAATAGAAACTAATACCGCATTGTTTAAAAACTTAATATGAGCAACTGTTTTCACTAAATACCCTGTAACTCATCACAGATATGAAGGAGGCCTCTGCTGCATCCAAACAAAAAAAGCAAGGATGTTTATGGTTACACACAGACTAATGAAGAATTTTATCTTCAAGTAAAATTTGAAGTCTCTTTCTAATTATACAGGTAAGCGACAATCAGGTAGATGAAGAAAAATTATCGAATGAAGAAAAATCAATACATTATAAGCTTAAGAAAAATACATAAGCAAATACTGCTGCTAATATTCATAGTTAACAGAGTAAACAAGATTGCAACTGCTCCAAAATGAACAAATCAAAACATGACACATCAGAGCTATAAAAAGCAATAAGCAGGTGGGAGTCTGGACTACCGAGAGTTATTTTTACATAAACCCATTTTACATGTACAAAATATTACAGACAGTAATTCTAGTAATACACACTAATGGGCTTTAAATAGCAATATAAATGAACTGCATTAAGGAGGAGGAAACATACTTCTTGATTACTTTTATATATATATATGTGAATACTGAATTACAGCCCTTTAAACTCATCAAACAAAAACTGCATCAGTCAACACACTCATACCTAACTTCCGGTATGTAGTAAAAAAGCAGACACGCTTAGGCTAGGGATAGACTTTACACATAAACCAGTTGATGTGATCAGAAACTGGTTTAAACCTGTAACAGAACAGATGTTCAGTGCACATAAACCAGTTTGAAAAGGCTGAAACCAATTTGAGATAATCCTGGTTGAATATAGTATCAGACTTAACCAATTTGGCTCAAACCAGTTTATGCAATGTCTGTCCCAGACTCCTTGCCCCCTCCCCCTCTCCTTCCCTCTCACCACTTGCTGCTTAAGCAGGGATCCCTTCCTCCCTTCTTCCACAGCATGGACCAGAGTCAGCATGTGATATGCTAGCTAGTGCTATATAAAGCTCTGGCAGAGACTGCAGACACAGCAGGGTCTGCTGGCTTCCTCCTGCCCCACCCCCCTTGCTGTTCAAGCAGAAAATATCCCCCTCCCTCCATCCCATCTCTCACAGCATGGACCCCTGTCCCACGGACCCTAGGTATGTGGTGTGCTGGCCGATGCCAAGAGGTGTCTGCGTGTCTCCAATTTCATTGGGACAGGCAGGCAGATAGAACAGGGTTTTTGGAGCTTTTCAACAGGTCAACCTGTAAGCTGTTTAAGAAGAGTTTGAAGTAATGGCAGAGAGGCTACTGTTTTGCTAATCAGGTGATAAAAGATTCTTATTAGCTACAGGCTACTTTGCTTGCCTGTCAGCTTGCTGCAGACAGTCTGACAAGCAGGGAGGGAGACTGAAATGCACTTGCACCCCACTCCTTGCCTCAAACTGCTAGCAAGAGACTGGGGGCTGACAACTCTCCTACCCCTTGAGCAGCCAGTGGGGAAAAGCCTGGGATGGTGCAGACAGACCTCCCTAATGAGAAAGTCCTGCTGGGGCCTGGCCACACCCTTCTCAGCTCAACTCTGTGCAAGGGAAGGGAAGGATGCTCCAGCACCCCCCGGGTTCCAGTCAAAGTCACTGCAGGCATGTGCCTGAATTTCCTCAGTCCAGAGAGAATGTCTGTCCAGTTTCCAACTGGTTCAGCTTAGCCAGGTTAGACAAACCTACAAAGGTTGAATCAATTTAGGCTCAGTCTTCCTGAATGTCTGTCCCTAGCCCTAAAGATAGTTGCTTCAGAGATCACTTCTTAACATACTCCCCTTTTTGTGCAAATGGTAGCCTGACACATGGTTTGATGAAAGATGGTAAAGGAACCCCGTCTTAGATGAATATTAGAAAAGTATCAGAAAAAATCCATCCAGAAATCAATGCTTTCATAACACACAAGACAATGGGAACATGGAAGCACTGAGATGTGGCAAGGACTATGGGTACATGAAATAAAGGCCTCTATGTCAAGTCATGGAAATTATAAGTGTGTCCTGCAGGAATGTAAAATCACTAGGGGGTAATTAATGCAAATCCATGGTTCAGGTTAACCATCTGGAGAAAGCCCCCATCCTCTGGTAGAAACTTCATACAGTAAAATTTCTGCTATCCAGCATCTTACAAGCTGGCATGCCAGTTACTGGAGTATGCCAGCTTGTAAGATAAAGTGAAACTGGAAGTGCCCACCACGGCACTTCTGGCTTCTCCAAGCCCCCATGACTCAGGGCAAAGCAGCCTGCATTTCCAAGTCCCCATGGCCCGGGACATAACAGACTGTGCGGGGCTGTGTGGGACTGGCCTCCCTGTCCCACGGGCCCTGCAGGCCCCGCGGAAAGGCCAGAGGGATGCTGCAGACACGGCGCAAGAAGCGGCAGCTGGGGCCACTCAATTAACCAGCATATTTTGTTATCCAGCATCCCCCATTTCCAGGGGATGCCAGATAACAGAGCTTTTACTGTACCATGGTTTGAACTATTAAAGGTTCTCAAACAAAGAAATGAAAATGATAGAAATGACTAGTGTTCAATCAGGAAGACATTGCTGTCATTTAACCCAGAAGTGACATGACACAGTTATAATACAATTATTCACTCTGGAACAAAAAGCTGGCAGACTTGGATCATGTACCTGACAGGGCCCAATTGGATAGTATGCAGTATGTGGTAAGCTTAGCATGTGCAAAAACTATTTATTTTCTCTGTTATGCTTCTATCCTAAAATAAATTATGCTGTGTTTCATGAAAATGGTGTGGTCACCAATGAATGATACCATCCAAAAAGGAAAAAGAGTCAGACTTATCTTAGAAGTCAGACTGGCTTAGGTGATCACACTATGTGGAACAGGACTTTAGCTTTTAAACCTACAGAGAGAAGAATGCAAGTCCCCATACAAAAATATTTATAACTAAAGGCCTGATGATATCAGAGACTTAGACAGGATGCTTGTCAGGAGACAATGCACAGAGGTGGATCCAGGAGTAGTGCCAGCAGCACTTCTTTTTGGCTATGCACTGTATGTGTAGTGAGCAATCACAATTCACATACATAATAGTGCAGCTCCTGCTGTGAACTCTGCATGTGTTGCAAGCTCTACAAGCTCACTGCTAGTTGGCACTGGCTCTGCCTGGAGTCCCTGGTTGAAACTCATTTATAATAAACCTGGTTCGAAATATGAGACTTGACTGGCTTCACTGATTTAGGTTAAACCAGTTTATGAAACTTCTGTCCCTGACCCCTTCCTGGTTCAAGTTAAATCGGAGTCTGCCAGCATCACACCATGCTTTCCCTGAGCTGGGCTGTACTGTCTGCTCCAGAGAGCAGGGCTAGTGCCACCCCTCTGCTCCCTAGTTGAAGCAGTGAAGGTTGGATCACTGACCCCCCCACCAAAACCTGGCTGGGGTCTGGGGCCAGGGAGGAGGGTTAAATTCACTTTCCCCAGAGTACATAGATGGAAGTGCTGAGTACAGAGTACTCAGGACAGTTACAGAGTACTTAGAGCTGGCTAAGCTGTGGACTACAAATACCAGAGGTACCTGGAAGCAGGAAGAGGAAGAGTTGAGCAATGCTGTGGAGTTCTGCTGGTCTGATCCTGGACTGCAAATCCCAGAGACTTTAGGGGCAGCAGGAAGAGGAAGCAAACACACCTCCCAGGCTATATTTATAATGTTCAGTTTATAGTTTTTTAGAGAAAGAACAATTCTTGTTTAAA
Source organism: Caiman crocodilus (assembly GCA_030014935.1). Classification (NCBI taxonomy): domain Eukaryota; kingdom Metazoa; phylum Chordata; order Crocodylia; family Alligatoridae; genus Caiman; species Caiman crocodilus. The sequence goes on along the minus strand of JAGPOW010000261.1, from coordinate 73,085,582 downwards.
TTTTTATGAATTCAGTGATACTACCCAGAGATGACTGTGGCACGGTGTGGGGTCCAGGGCAAATCAGCCTGTGCAGGGCTCAGACATGGTGGTAGCAGTGGGGAGGGAGGGGGTTGGTGAGTGCCCAGACACAAAGCTGGCCCTGCTCCACAGACCCCCCAAAGTGCAGGGCCCAGAACAATCGCCCTGATTCACTCACCCCCCACCCCTCCCAGGACAGACCTGTTACTACTTTCCCTACCCCCACCCAGGAAGAGCAAATGCTGAGGCCTGGCCATACCCCTCCACTCCAGCAGGAGGGGGGAAAAGTCTTGGAGTGGTGGGAAGGCATGTTCTAGCACCCCCCCCAGTTTCTGGCTTGTGCCACCGTAGACATATGACTCCATTTCCTGAATCACAAGTGAATGTGTGCTCATTTGCTCATCAGTTCAAACTTTGCACTTAGATTAACCTGCAAAGACTGAATCAATTCAGCCTTGGGCTTTTTGACTATGTGTATTTAGTCCTGGGGAGCAAGGGGTAATTTTCCTTCCTGATTCCAAATATGGTAATCAGTTTATCCCTCAGGGCAGGAGAGAGACTCATCAGCAAGACACCTCAAAAGGTTTTTCCGAACCATTAGGAGGACCATTACACCCCAAATGTGGCCAATGTCCAGTGCTTCAGGGAAAGTGTTGGGGGGAAAAATAACCTCCAGTTGTCAAGGAATGCATTCAAAAGGAAAAAAGCTATTCTTCCTGGCCCATATAGGCAGCCCACAAGCAGTTCTGAAGCACAGGATTTATACAGTAGAAAACAGGAGAGCAAGTATTATAAGCACATTAAAAATTTAAATTGCTGAAGAATGAACAAAGCAATGAAACCTGAGGCAGAAAGAGCTCTCCCAAATACCTAGCACACCTTTTTTTCTTGCAGATGCAGATTTCCCTGTAATCTAAACTAAAAGACAGGCTCAAAAACATTAACTCACTTAAGAATCCCAGCCATTGGCTCTTGTTATGCCTAAATTAAAGAGCATTTATTACCGATTATTTTCTCCCTGGGAAGGTACTTATGTGCTATAATTAAGTCACCTCAATCCTCTTTTTGATAAGCAAAACCATTTGAATTCTTTGTTTCTTGCTGCAAGGCATTTTCTTCAGTCCCTGAAACATTTTTGTGGATCTTTTTTGCAACACTTGTAATTTTTCAGGGGTTGCAAAATTTGTATTTGTAATTTTGTAATATTCTTTAAAAGTGGAGGGTACTGGAAATCTACATAGTATTCCAGTGTTGGTATCACAACGAACATAGCCAGAGGTAAAATTTCCTTGTTGTTCCAAATCATGAATCCACTGTTTCTACACTGAAGGATCATGGTTTTGGGTGGTGGAGGGAAGGGGAGGTTGTCACAGTGATGCACTGGGAACTCATATTGAGTTGCTTGTCCATTCTGAACCTTCAATCTTTTCAATTACTGCTTTCCAAGAGTCTGTCCCTGATTTTACAGAACAATCTGTACTTCGTATTTCTGGAGGAATAATTCTGCACCTGGCTGTATTAAAACCAGGGCTTTCTTGGAATTTCTCAAAACAATGTTTTTTTAGTTAAAAAAAATAATTTTGTCAAAATCCTTTTTTTAGTTTTTACAGGAACAATTTGAATTAAACAGTATGAATTAAACTTTTTAGGGGGAAAAGTGTCAGGGGTGGCAGTGTAAGGCAAAATGCTTCCCATTCTGAGGATTTTGAACCCTGCTGGGAGCCTCTAATCCCTGGCACTTGGCAACCTGGCCAGAGTTTAAAGTCCACAGTGGGGAAGTTGCTTCATTCCACTTTTAAAGCTCTGGACATCAGGAATCATGAAATAATTTCATCAGCAAGATTAGGTCTTAAAAACTTCTTTTCTATAACCAAGTTAGTAATGTGAAAATAGGTCTCTCCTTATTCCTCTGTAGTTATTTCAGTACTTTAAGACAAAAAGGACAAAAAAGTTATGGTTCCAGGAATAGAGAATTCATCTGTTCCTACTGCTAGTAGAGCCTGATGTCTGCTCCAATTATGGAAGCAAACAGGTCTATTACTGAACATTTTCCACATCCTGATCCAACCCTGATGAAATAGTGATGAACTGAGTCTTCTCAGTTCCCTCTGGTTTCCCTATAGTTTCTTTTAATGGCTCAGTTAATTGGGATTGATGTTTATTTTCCTGACTGAGTTGAATAACATACCTGGTTCTAAGATGGATAATGGGCAAGCTGCACTCTTCATCCTTCTTAGTTGGTGAAATCCTCTATCATTGCATTAGTGAAAGAAAAAGGACCAGAAAAGAAAAAGTAGATATGCCAGATGAATTGTTTTAGTTGAAACTGTTCCTTACTCTTAGACCATTTGACCTAGAAAGACTTCTGATCTATATGGACTCCACATACAGTGAAACTAGCAATTTATTAGAATCCAACCATAACCTGTTAGCAGATTTCTAAAGGGGGTGAGCAAACTGTGTCCCAAACAGACCAGACTGCATGACTTCTCCCTAGTGGAGAGTTTATTTTTTCAAACAGTGACATTTTGGTCTTATTGTGAGTGTAGAGGCAAATACAGGTCTGGTACCAGATGAAAAGTTTTGAAAAAGTCCTTTCACCATCAATCTAAAGGACTTGTATTGCATCTGGATGGAGATAAGAAGAAATCCTGATAATTAATGAAAAAAGGACCAGTTCTTCAGAGCTTTCAAACCCATTCCTGTAAGTTCTGGTTATATACACCTATACATCATATTTTTCATACATTACATAAATGATGAATCTATGTTCTAAGAGTTAAATAGTTTGTAGTCTTAACACTGAAACTACTACCTGTACCTCCCATAATGTTGAATACGTCACAAATTAGATATACTTTTTAGGGAATTTGGGGGATTTTTAAAAGATATTACAGAGATTTTTAATCCCTCCACCTGTGAAGCCAAATGTCTTGCATCATGGGTTGGTACCTGTGGGCCACATCCAGCCTGTATACGGATTCAATTAGGGATTCAGTCTATAGGGGTCCAACGTTTTACTAAGTTTGTGCCAATTTCCCAGCTCTTTCATCTGGTCTACATTTTACACCAATTGCTTCCAGCCACTCCAGCCAGCTATAGTTATTAGGCTGTCTTCCCTGATGAATGGTAGCAACAGTAATTGCCACATTCATGGCAATTCAAATGCTGCAGTGCAGGGGAATCCAAACAGTTTGTTAGGCTAAACAGGAACCTGTGAAATCTTCACAGGTGGTGGCCAGGTGTGGCAGGGCACTGGTTGTGCCTGCCACTTTAAGGGCCTGGAGCTGGCAGCTGCCAGGTACCTGATGAGGGCAGCCATTTTGGATCTGGGGCTGCCCATATAAACATGGCAGTTCTGCTGATGGGAGCCAGGCAACAACATTGCCTGGCCAGAGGGCTGCTGGTATCATCTGGAAGTAAGGAAGGAGGCTACTGGTCCTGGGTACAACCTAAAATGGCACCCTGCTGGGCGTGCTTGGCCTGGTGGGGCTCTCAGTGGCGCGGGAGCCCCCAGGAAATGCCAGGCCAGTTACCACCCTGGTGAAAGGCAGGTCGGAGTGCCTTAACCCCTAGATCCCACAACTGGGTGGGTTATCCCTTGTCTGGAAGGCCTGGAGGGTGGATCTCCAGAGAGAGAAAAAGGCCATAGACTCAGGCCTATCCAGACTTCCCCTGACTGGTCCATGCAGGGGCCAGGACTGGAAGGGTTGAAAGGCAAGGGGCCCACCCTGAGGAATGCCCAAGAGCTGCATGCCTGCGGTTCTGACTGGCCTGGAGGTGGGCCAGGGCTCGAGGAGCCAAAGGTCCCTGGGGGGACCACACCCAAAAGGGGAAGCAGTTCAGGGACCTAGGCTGCCTAGTATGAAGGCAGATGAAACCGCCTGATGAGAGGAATCCAGGTGGGGTTCAATTAGGAGGATTCTCGGGCCCAGAGTGAGGGCCAGTGATTTATGATAAAACCTAGATGCCATCTGCAAGGCTTGGGCTGAGATGTAGGGCAGGAATGGAGCTGCAGATAGCGCCCCCTGGCATAGGGGCAGGAAATGAGCAGTCTTCCATTCAATTACTTCTTTAATTAATTAACAAGGCATGGTGGAAAAGCAGTCGGGCGGGTAGCCCAGAAACAGATGGGTGGGCCACTGAGAAGTCAGCCTTGAGCAGGCCCCGTGTTACACCAGATGACTAGAAGAAGCAGGGCTTAGCTGCATATAAGCCCAGTCTCTAGGCTGGGGCCGGTAGTCCATGACTGCAGGCAGCAGAAGGAGCTCAGGACAGAGCTGGCTGCCAGACAAAAGGAGGTACCCTGAGCCTGGGGCAAATCAAGTCAGCTCCTTATGATTGTTGCTATTATTATGGCCCTGAGGGGATTTTTGGCTGAATATTAACTGAATGGTTAATCTTTTGTGTTCCAGTTATCTTTTCTGTATTTAAGTTTCACACTGGAGGACCAAGTGGTAGCTACAGGGGAAGTCTGGAGGCCAAAGAGCAGGGTGCCAAGGGTGCTCTGTGTTTTGAGACCAGCTTTGGTCAGATATGTAGGGCTGAGGCCCAGGAACCCAGCATCTGAGGCAGTGGACCGGGGGTGAAGGGGCTCAGTCAGATAAAAAGGGCTGAAGCTGGGAAGGTTGAAGCCCAGACAAGGGTTTTTGGGGTCTGAAGGGCCCAATGTTAGTTTGGAGCCTGGAGGTTCCTTCCAAGTAGCAACAGAGTCATCTCTGAGGTATGGACATGGCTATGGTGGCAGCTGGAGCCCAAAATTATAGCCATAAGGCATGATTAAGGTCATCTTGAAGGGAAAGTGCAGCCCATGGAGTTTGGGCAGAGTACCCCCGCAGATTGAGGTAGGGGTGAGTAACCAGCACTAAAAGAAGAGAAAACACCAAAGAAGTTACCCCAACCTCTGGATGCAGCTATCCCTTAAATATGTATTAAGATAAACTTGCAGCAGGTGAGACAGGAGGTAGAGGAGGCTGGGAAGCACTGGCAGATGAGTCTGACCACAAGGGGAAAGTTGGATACTCCAAGACTGTTACACTGACCAATTTCATTCTGCACATATAGTAGCACATGGAGGCGTTAGAGAGACAAATAAAACTCTTGGGTTAGAGATCATATCCTTTATTAGACCAACTAAATAGTAGCAAAAATAAATTCTCTTTGCAAGCTTTTGGGTCTAAATACCCTTCATAAGGCTGAGAAGAATTCAAAGATTGTAAACGTTCTCCCAAGTATAAATGAAACTTCATTTTGCGTAGGGTTAGGTAAAGGGTGGAAGTTTTTCCCCCTAGATTTCTCAGAGGAAAAAATCCAAGGGGAAAAAAACTTCCATCCTCTGCCTCCCCTGTGCAAAATGAAGTTTCTTTCCTACATGGGAGAATTCTTACAATCTTTGAATTCTCCTTAGCCTAACTAAGGAAGTTTGGATGCAAAAGCTTGCAAAGAAAGATTTTTTTGGCTACTATTTAGTTGGTCTAACAAAAGATATAACTTCTAACCTAAGAGTTTTGTCTATCTCTGTTTCTTAGACTAACACAGCTACAACATATATCCCTGGAAGCATTAAAAGCATTCCTACCATACTTGCTAGTCAGCAAGGAGGATAGAACTCTTTCTACTATGATGAAGAGGCAAGCTGTTTTGATTCAACTGCTAGGACTGCACTCCATATTGTTTTACAACTGAATGGGCTTCTGTCTGCTTTACAATTTCCTACCTCCATTAGAATTATTTCTTTGCTTCTATATGTTTTAAAACTTGCAACAGCCAATATAAGGCTGCAAGCGGGACTAAATTCATCATCAGAAAGATGACAGCCCTAGAAACATGAATCAAAAATGTAGGAAACATTATGTGGAGGAGTGATCATTTGATTTTCTCTGATAATATCTTGTCTGGGTTTTTTTTCCCCACTTAGACTTTTGTAAGTGGGCTTTGTTCAGTATTCTTGTAAATATGTTTCTTAACGATCAGGAACTCATTCTTGGCATCAGACAATATAGAGCTATCATTTTCTGTATTGTGAACAAACTGAGCAACAAACTCAGGCAGTGAAATAAACTTTCTCAGCTAGAAAACATGATCATCAAGAAAGTCAACTGTGGTTTGTCTGAGGGCAAAACTTCACCATACCTTCTTCAACAGTAGGTGATTGAAGTGCTTTCTGGCATTTTTGAAGATCCCTGAGAGATTTAATGTAGGATGCCCAGTGAGTACTTACTCACTGGACGTGGCTTACTCAGTGTGGATCCAACTGAGCGCTGTACTAAGTGACACTCAAATACAGCTGTTAGTACTTTTTTATTTTTGAAAAACTTGAAAATGGTTTTCAGTTTTGACACCTGTGATGAGGAAGTTGCCAGATCTTCAGCATCATGAAGAGCTGCATCACATGGGCATCCAGAAAACAAGTATGGATAATTTATCAACAAAGCCTAGCAGCTTGTATGTTAGTACAATGGATTCTCAACTAGGACGTCAAGTTACCCTGGGGTGCCATGTGATCCTTTTAGGAGTGCCACAGAGAGTACACACTATTAGTACTGGTAGCTGTGCAAACACCTACACATGATTAATAAGATAAACCCAGAAATTTCAAATAGGAATCCACAGTGCCAAAAACAGTCTGACCTGCAGTGGTCTTTCTGAGTTTTTTGCCAGAGAACAACTGCTCTGGTATTTTTTCATAGTCAAAAAAACAAATGAAAACTATGAGCTGGCACTTTGTGAGAGGTGGCTTGGGTGACTATTAGTCGCACTGTCAGTTATAACTGAAATAATCTTCTGTAAACCCATTTATTGATGATATTTTTAAACTGGTGAGCAATATATTGGGTTGTGCGGCGATGCTCAGTTGCGCATTAGCATTAGTAAGTCTGAGTCTGGAGTTGTTACCATGAAGGTAATGACATCCTTCAGTGTGAATTCTGTTCCATCCACCAGAAAGTAAAGACAAATGAGGACCTTGTGCAATAAGAACACTAACTCTCTTTTTCACATCTTCCAGTCCAGCATTTAGAACAGTTCCTGTAAGCTATTTGCTACTTGGAATTTTGCGAATTCAACATAATTTAAAAAAATTCTAGCACATAACAATTTTCAGCTAACTGAAATGGTATATTCCTGGCATAAATATCTCTGGCAATTTATACAAATCAAATTCATTTTTCTGGTCATCAGACATGTGATCTAAAATCTCATACTACTAGCTTAGTGAAATTTTTCAGGAATTCTTTATACTGAAGCACACAGAGTAGCAAAATGTTACTGGGCTATGTAGAAACTGAACTACCTTCACTTTCATTATCATTCGCACCTGCATTAAAAGACACTGTGCTTTGTGAAGATGTTGCTACTGAGGATGAAGTAGAAGGAGATGAGAAGGAAAAACAAATTGCAATGCAGACCAGTTTATCCTTTCAGCTGTTTCTCCATTCTATCTGCATGTGTTACATACTCAGAAGAACAGAACTTGCAGTGAGCTTTAATCATTTTTTCATGTACCTTTTGACTAAAAAGTTAAAAAAAATGAGTATGGAGAGTTGTGTGATAGACACTCTCACAGTATCTCTTGTATTCAATTCAACCTATAGCCTTCAATTGTTTCTAACAGCTACTTTATCTCCTAGAAAACTCAAGAGTCCAGTGCTTCCAAGGACTTCCCAGAACAGATGGCCAGTTCACCTGGAAGGCCTTGGTAGCCCCTCTTCCCCACGGCACCTGCACTGGGCCCAAGGGCACCTGTGACCTACATCAGATGACTGCTTCCGTACAGGTTTGCTTTCCTACTTCCTATTCCCTGAATCAAGTGTTTCTCTTCCTGTTTTGAGATGCCTGCAGTTACAGCAGATGGCCAGCAGAAGAATCTTTTCAATGCTGCTGGTTCTACTTCCTCCCTCAGCACAGGCAGTTCATTTGTAGCCTCACAAAATCCAAGGACCTTTTGGTCAATCTCCCTTCTGGTCTTGGCCAATCTGTCCATTTACCTCACCAGAAAGGAGATGGTGGTGACGTGGAACATAAGCAAATGCAGGGCAAACTATCTTTCTTTCTCCTATCCATAAGGGTCTCTGAGCAGAGTTTCACTGGGTGGCTCTTAAGATGCTTTTAATGGACACTGGCTGGTCATTAACTTCTAACCTTCACCCTCATTTTGGTTCTGTCATTTGTCCCAGGGAATCTCTTGTTTGCATTTAGTAGGTCTCCATCTAGCCTTTGAGAGGGGCTTGTAATTCCTGATGGGATTAATTTTGCTGTCACTACACAACAAATAGGCCTACAGTCACACATGGCTTAATAGAGGGAAAGGAAGGGAGGCAGGGAGATCTCAGGAAAAAAGAATAGGACACAGGATGCCTACTCCTAAATGGAGTGTGTGCATGCACGTCTCTACCTGTGAGTATCCTGATTCATGCAGGATTGAAGGGCAAGAAGCCCTCACCATGATGCAATAAAAGGGTAGGTTACCACTTACACAAGTACAGTCTTGATTTCATGGAATATTTTGACTGTGGTCAAATAATAGGTGGTAAATTGACCAGTCAACTGACATTAAATTCACCAGTCAACTAACTCGTTTGCTAACCCTACTTAAAACGTCATGTCTTTTCCAGAAATATAATTCACCTTGAGAGAATCACATACTTTTGACTCTGCAAGGTCAGAAGCTGTACTGTCTCTAGCACCTTCCATCAACAAATCTGCATGATGGGCTGGGAGAAAACAGAGAGCCAAGGCAAGTAGTATTAGCATTGGAAAGAAGTACACTGGAGAGCTGTGCAATCATTGGAACTCTGTGCTTATACTTCAGCCTTCTGCAACTATTTGAAGATCCACTGAAAAATACCTGGTCTCTTTTGTAGATCTCAAGCACTACAACTTGAAGAAGAGGAAAGAAACTTTGCCCTCCCACTTCAATGTAGCAACATGAGAAAATAATCAAGCCCTTAAATTAAGTTCTTCCTCTATATGGGATGATAGTCCAGAAGTTTTCCTCACTAGAACTACTAAATGCGTAAAATAAAAAGACTACACTGGATAAACTAAAAACATTTACTTTGTTTACCTATAAACTATACGACTCATCTTTGATACCATAATATCTATCTAAAGTTTATATACACTATAGTAATGAAAGGATAACAACAATGAAAATTCCTAAAAGAAAATGCTTGTTTTTTACAAATGCTTATAACCATATTTATATAAAAGTAGTGTTCAGTAATAAAATTCAAATAATTCCCTTTGGTAGATTATACAGCTTAGTAAGTAATATAGCAAATATAAGCCATCATTTACAAAAAGATGCCATCTGCTGAGCAAAAGTGCAATCAGCAGGCAGTTTCTATTACAGTCCAAATCTTTTTCTTTCTTTATTGATTTTCTCCATTGCTTTTCTAAAGCCCCCCAAGCAATCTCAGCCACTGTAGCAAATGAAGAAAGCGAAGGACTTCTCAATGACCTCAATATCTATTCTGCTTTGTACTTTACCCTGTCTCAAGGCTATGGACCTGATAGGTTAGTTCAAGCAGAAAAGAGAAAATAGTACATGCAGAATATGCATATACGTCCAAAGCAACTGAGTAGAAATGACAGGCAAACCTTTGGAATTAAACCTAGTTCAAAAATAACTTCCAGATATTAAATTATTCACCTGTGTATCACTTAATTTGTTCTGTACAATACTCTTTCTGTGCTCCAATTGTTTTTCTGCTTGTTTCTGCTGTTCATCTAGTTCCTGTATCCTTCGATTCAAACTGGAGAGTTTCTGGAAAATATATGCATAGAGAGATGTGTTAGTATGCAAAAGTAATTGCCCTTATTTCTCCAGAAATTGTAAAATATATTAGCCATTAAATACTTTTCTTTAAAAGTTACCATTTATAAGTTCATTCCTATTTTCCCTAAAGCAATTATTATTTCATGTGGTTCATTCTTTAGCCATGCTGTACATTCAGGACTTTGATTTCTGATATATTTTCAACTATAAAACACATTTTAAAACAGACAAAATAGCTACATTGGTTTACATACTATATATTGTCATATAACAGAATATCACTGCTTCACAAAAGCCCTTCCTCCTCATGGTTCCGTGAGTTTATTTTGCCAGCTAATGAATAGATTTTCTGTATTCAAAGTATGTATTTTGAATAGTTTGCATGAAAATAGTGGCAAAGGAAGAAAAAACACTTAAGGTTTAGTGACTACAAACTAACACAAGGAATACCACTTAAGACAGCCACAAAAAACTGGTAGAAGAAAATAATGTATTGAGATCTATCTTTCTACATTGCTCATTAATCCAGTATGTTATTAATTAGCATATGAACAAAATTAATTTTAGGTGTCTCATTTTGTACTAAATGTTTGCATCATAAATACAAAATATTATATTATCCAAGTTATTATTGTTTGCAATAAATAACATTTGTAAATTACTCTGTTCATAAACAAAAATGTAAAATGGTAGTTACTTAAAGTTTTTACTTTGAAGATTTATTTAAATTATAGGTTGTGTGTAACTACTTGCACTAAATAAAAACATTAATATTCTCATTCAGCAACAACACTTTTAACTTCTAATCAGTCTCATCTCTTCTTTGAAATTACCAGCATCTTTTGCACATTATTCACATATAAATCAGCTTATGCAAACTTTGTTTCCAAGCTTTTAAGACCGAAACAAATGTACAGCTAAAGACAATGATACATAACTCAAACCACACCCCTCTAAGTCTCTAGAAGACTAACGATGTGATCTTTGTCACACTGTTTCTACTAAATTGTACTTGGGGAAGGGCTAACAACATTACTCACTGACATTAATACGTTGTTTTGAAAATACTATTAGCTATTAGAAATATCTTTTTTGTAATTTTATGGAGCCATTTTGATATATTATACCTGCATCAAAAATACACTATCATATCAGCA
>JAGPOW010000261.1:73029306-73059622 GCA_030014935.1 Caiman crocodilus | reverse complement strand
GCTCCGGGGTCCGCCCCCTTCTCGCCTGCCACGACTTTGATCTTCCAGTGGGTGAGGCTTCCCTCTGGGCAGCTGTCCCCTCTGGCTACCTGCAGTCAGGATCTTCTGCGAGGCTCCTCCCCTCGCCCCTTCCACCTCACCCTTACCCTGCCCGGCGGCTCTTGGCATTCTCGTTGCTATTCCCCCTGTTCCGCCACTGACGGATGAGCTTTCCTCCCTCTATCTGTCCCTGTGCCGCAACCCCTTCTAACCCGGGGTAACACAACCAAACAAAAGAATTCTACTAAGCTTAAACACCGCTAGTCCCCTACCGGGGTCTTGGCCCCTCGATCAAGTCGCTACCTGCGACTCCGCCTGCTAGCCCTCACTCTCTGGGCTGGCTACCTACCACTCCTTGTTTTGTTCCCCCGGGAGCGACACCCTCTCTGGGTTCTCCCCGCCATAGAGCCCTCTCTCTGGGTCCACTTGGTCCAGACGGCCCCTCTCTGGGTTGCCCCAGGGCTTCTCTCTCCCACCTGGGTCTGCCTCTGGCTGCAGCCCTCTTTCTGGGACTTCTCAGGGCTGCAGGCCCCTCCGCGCATCCGCGGCTTGCTCCCCGCTCTTCCCCGGCTCACCAGTTAAAGATGTGCCATCCTCCGGCATCTGTCTCTCTCTGGGCTCTTCTTCTCTGTAGGGCATGCCGGCCGTTTGTCCCAGGGTTCCTCGTCCTCTGGGCTCTCTCCCCTGTTCAAGGCATACGCCAGCAGTCGGCCCCGGCATTCTGTGCCTCCCGGGCTCTCTCTCCTGTTCACAGCACATGCCGGCAGTCGGCTTCAGCGCCCTGCACCCTCCGGGCTGGTTCTTTAGCCCGGAGCATGCGTCGGCAGCCGGCTCTGGCAAGCCGTGCCTCCCAGGCTCACTCTCCCGCTCGGAGCTTGCTCCATCCGCCAGATCTGGTGCTCTGCAACTCCAGCCGCTTCTGCCGAGGCCTCCGCCCAGCAGCCACGTGCTCCCCCTCATCCTGGCCGCGGCCTCTTCCTTTATACTTTCCTGCCAGTGCCTCGGGCTGACGCCACCCGCCATCCACACGTGTTCCACGCTGTGTTTCCAGCCACGTGTGGGGTTCTCCTGCGATCCTAAGGTAAGTAACCACCATTTTCCTTTACTTTCCTCTTGGTCGCCGCCATTCCCCTCTGCCTCCACGGCTCCTTTGGGGTGCTTCGGCGTGTCCCCAGGACTTCTCCCCCTGTGACACTTACATTTATCTTTATTAAATTGCATCCTATTTCTCTCTGCCCATTGATCCAACCTGTCCAGGTCAGCCTGAATCTGTTCCCTGCCCTCCGGTATACTAACTTTGACCCAAAACTTGGTATTATCAGCAAACGTGGAGAGGGTGCTCTCCGTGCCCTCATCCAAATCACTGATGAAGATATTGAATAATATCGGTCCAATGACCAAACCCTGTGGGACCCTACTGCCCACCTCCCTCCAGGCCAAGAAGGAACCACCCACCACCACTCTCTGGATGCGGTCCCTAAGCCAGCTGGCCAGCCACCTGACTGTATAGGCGCCCACTCCACAGTCCGCTAGCTGCCCAATAGGGTGCAAAACTGTGTCGAAGGACTTCCTAAAGTCCAGGAAGATGACATTAGCCTCAGTTCCTTCATTCAGGCAATGTGTAACCTGGTCATAGAAGGCTACAAGGTTTGTCAGGCAGGATCTACCTGTGACAAACCCATGCTGGTTTCCCCTCAGCACTGTTTCCCCTGCTGGGCCTGAACAAATGTGTTCTTTGGTTATTTTCTCTAGCATTTTCCCAGGAATAGAGGTAAGACTCACTGGTCTAAAGTTACCAGCTCATCTTTTCTCCCTTTCTTGAATATGGGCACAACATTGGCCCTTCTCCAGTCCTCAGGGACCTGGCCGGAGCACCACGAGTGCTCGAACAGCTGTGCCAGCGGCTCAGCTATGACACTGGCCAATTCTTTCAGCAGCCGTGGATGGAGGTCATCCAGGGCCTGCTGACTTGTACCCATCCAGCTCCTCCATGAACTCCTTAACTATTTCAGAACTAACCATAGGTGAACTGGTGCCATGTAGACATCCGCCAATGATCGAGATGGGGGAATTGGCTTGGTCGGTACACAGAAATACTGAAGCGAAGAACTCATTGAAGAGCTCTGCTTTTTTTCCCTGTGTCAACCTGGTTATAACTGGTTTCTTTCCAGCTTTAATTTACTCATGTAGCAAGGTATGATCATGCAAGGCAGAAGGTATAATTGTGTGGCTCACACATCAGATCCTATCATGTCTTTACCTAAATAACTAGAGACATCCTGATAGACAAAAATAAGAGAAGATGGGTTGTTCACTCATTTTTTTAAATTAGTGATTTAACACTGATACCAGAAATACATGGAGTCATGAAGGCATAAACTGTATTATTACTTTGGCTACCATTCCCTGCATCTTTGGAATCTGGGATCCACACTGACACTGCTAGATCTTCAACACTCCAATCCTGAAATAATCAGAGAAAGGCAGGAGGGAAGACCTTCCATTATACTGGCATTTCCACCAACTTCAGCAAAGTTCAGCTAACTCATGATCACCACCTGGAACATGAGGCTTAAATTCCTGTTGTCATTCCCTCCCATCTATCCAATCCTTATTTCCCTTCTTCCATCTCTCCCTCAACCTTCGTGTTTTAAAAGTGTTTGCTTTAACCAACTATGGTTGCATGCTTTGCAGAGCCACTGACCAGAGAAGTCACCAAAAAGAAATGTTTTAGCCACTCTGATGCTGGTGTTCAGTTTGGTTTCAGTGTGTCTGATAAGATTGTGCTTGCCCTCTTCAAGAAAGAAGGTTACAAGTAAAATTCAGCACTAAAAACAGCTGAGCTTAGTGAGAAAGTTTTGGACAGAGGCAGGTGGTCTAAAGGTAGTTAGTCCAGAGACTAGGGGGACCATAAACCCATCTAAAAGAACATGTTTGAGATGAGCCCTACTTCTGCATCTTCAAATTTTATCAGTTATACTCCTTTGGGCAAAACAAGCAACTCATGTGGCTGTCGTGGACTGGCAATTTTGAACACCAAGAGAAAAGTTCAATCATGACTAAGTTGCAATACCATGGAAAAATACTTCTTGAAAAACAAAAGAAAAATTAATTGCATCTAAAAGCCAGTGGACAAACTACATGAACTACAGTAAAATCCTAATCCTATCATGATATATTTACATGAAAAATACTTTGAAGTTCATTAACATTCAGACATTACCAAGGTTCTTTCCTAGAACCACAGAGAATAAAATGGGCAAGTTGGCCTGCCCCTGCCTTTTAAGCTGTGATAAAAGAAATGAGGACACTAAGGGCACATGTGTGGCCATAATGGACACTGACAACCAAAAGATTCTAATCTTGAGTGACAAGGGTGCATGTGCTCTATAAGCAGAATACAGACTATCATACAGGGAAGCCCTTAAGATTCTTGTTCTGCATACTAGGAGATGACAGTCTTTCATCAGCTCTGAAGTTTTTAGGTCTCTTTCAGTAAATCTTCAGGAGGTATTCTGAATTTGGAAGAAGACTTCAAAAGCTTTTGAATAGCAGAAAATAAGCTAATATATTGATTATAAAAGAAAGAAACGGACAGTTCTTTTTATAGATTTCATAGACATTAGGGCTGGAATGGACCTTGGAAGATCGAGTCCAGTCCCCTGCCCCAGGGGCAGGAAGTCAGCTGGGGTCAAAGGATCCCAGCAAGATAAATGTCCAAATGTCTCTTAAAGGAGTCCAGAGTAGGTGCTTGCACCACCTCTGGTGGCAGTCTATTTCAGGCCTCGGGGACTCGGACAGTAAAGAAATTCTTTCTTATGTTCAGCGTGAAATACTCCTGGACAAGTTTGTGACCGTTGGACCTTGTCATCCCTTGGGACACTCTGGTGAACAGGTGTTCCCCAGATCCTGGTGAGTACCCCTTACATACTTACAAGAAGCCACCAGGTCCCCCCAAGTGTGTGCTTTTCCAGGCTGAAGAGTCCTATAGCTCTCAGCCTCTCATCATAAGGCCTGTTTTCCTGCCCTCTGACCATGTGCGTGGCTCACCTCTGGACTCTCTCAAGCTTTTCCACATCCTTTTAAAATTGTGGAGCCCAGAACTGGATGCAGTACTCCAGCTGTGGCCTCATCAAGGCCGAGTACAATGGGAGGATGACATCCTGGGATTTGCTAGAGAAGCATTTTTGGATGCAAGCCAAAGTTTTGCTCACTTTGCCAGCTGCAACATCACATTAGTGGCTCATAGTCATCTTGTGGTCAATTGTGACCCCCAAGTCCCTTTCGGCCATGGGGCTAGCAAGCATAGCACTGCCGAGACTGTAAGCATGCTGCAGGTTTTTCTTCCCAAGGTGGAGTATCTTGCATTTTTCGGTGTTGAAGGCCATTAGGTTTTCATCCACCCACTTTTTTAGCCTGTCAAGGTCAGCCCGGATCACCATCCTGTCCTCAGGTGAGGAAGCTTTATCCCAAAGTTTGGTGTAACCAGCGAATTTGGCCAGTCCATTTCTGACACCAATGTCCACATCATTAATGACGATGATAAAGAACATAAGCTCAAGGGCGGAATCTTGGGGGACCCTACTGGTCATGACGCACCACGATGATTGACTTCCATCAACTACCACTCTCTGGGTCCAACCTCAAAGCCAATTCCCCAGCCTGCAGACTGTGATGTAGCCAAGGCCACAGTTGGCCAGTTTTTCCATGAGATGATCACGGGATACCACATCAAAAGCTTTTTTAAAATCAAGATACATGATGTCAATCCCTTCTCCCATGTCTAGGTGATATGTCACCTGGTCATAGAAGGAGATGATAGTCTCTTTGATACTTTTTTCCAAGATCTTCCCCAGGATAGAGGTCAGGTTAATGGGCCTGTAGTTCCCCAGATCTACTTCCCTCCCTTTCTTGAAGATAGGCACCACATTGGCCTTCTTCCAATCTTTGGGCACTTTGCCTGAGTGCCATGAGTTCTCGAAGATCTGTGCCGGTGGCTGAGCTACAATGCTTGCCAGTTCCTTAAGTACCCTGGGGTGTAAACTGTCTGGGCTGGCTGATTTGAAGGTGTCCAGCCTCTCAAGGTGTTCCTTCACATGGCCAACATTGATGAAGGGTGACAATTCTCCCTCGCCCTGGCCGTCCCATACCACATTAAGCAGGGCCGTCCCCTGGGGCTGGTGAAAAACCAATGCAAAATACCCATTAAACAGGCTGACTTTTTCCTGGGCGTCGGTTGTCAGTTGTCCCATATGGTTCTTATCCTGTTTTTACTATAAAAGGCTATATAAAAAGGAGTAGCTAACTCAAAAAGGACAAAAAAGGAAACACTTTGACAAAATAACATTAGGAGCTTATAATGGGCTCTAACAACTAAGCTTAGACTCAGTTTTAAGCCACCATCCTAATAAGACAACAGATATTAAGGGAAATGCACTGTATACCCAAAATTTGTCAAACTTCTCTCCAAACTATACAGTATGTCCAGTAAAAAGAAACAAACTCACCAAAAAACCTCTCTCTCTCCTGAATACAAATTAGGCATAAGAGGATAAGGTCTAGTAGTCTAGAGGATGAGGTCTAGTAGTCCTAAAACTTTTGCAGATATAATATTGACTACAAACAACCAGTTAACCAACTACAGATAGCACCTTCTTCATTAAATAAATCAGTGTTAAATGCAAAACGTGTTTTGATTTAAAAAACATATGCATACAACACATGTAGGGTAGTTTTATTTAGTTGTTAAGAATCAACTTTATAATGATGGCTTTGTGCATTTTAATTGAATTCAAATTTCAATACAAAGGGAACAGGACAGCAGTCACTAATAAAGATTTTAAAACTTTACTTTAACAAAATAAGTGCTTTATTATTTTAACAATAAAAATACAAAAATTAGGAATCCAATTAATTGCACTTTAGGCTATAAAATATCCCAGAGATATTCAACTATGCTAGACAGACTCAGATGAGAAATTGTGCCTCTCATAACTATAGACCAACTAGAATTTGGGATGCAAAGTGGAAAAAACATTGGGAACCAATGATCTAGGTCCCATTATCATAATGATATGGAAGAAAAAAGTTTAAAATAGAGTAAACTGCTAGAAACTTACTGAAAATGGCAATCTGGAGAGAATTTTAGAATCTCTTATTTTATATGTTTTTGTTTTTCAAATTGCCAAACTATGCTTGTGAATTCTTTTGTTGAGTTTTGGTGTTTTGGTTTATGGTTTGTTTTTTTGGAAGGGGGAGAGGAGGGCTAGGGCTAGGGGTTTGTAATAGAAGGCCAAAAATTTAAATGTTAAATTTCATCTTGTTATGAACTAAAAATCATGAAAATTCTTATCAACAGTGGTGTTTTTAGAGGCAGAATAATACTTATTCTATACAAAATTGATCCCTTTTCTATTTCCATTGCAGATAGTCATTAATACTTTAATTACCTGTCTCTGATTTCTTGCAGAAATACTTCATTTTCTCTTGCTAAACCTTTATTTTCACATTCCAAATCATTCACTACTTGAACAGTATTGAGGAGGGTTTGCTTCATATTTGAAACTTCAGATTCCCAACCAGACTTCTAAGAAACATTAAGGTAATTTGAATATGCTCTAAAGATCATTTAAAATTAACAGAGAATGCACAAACTCATTAAATGTGTAATTCATTAAAACATTTAAAAACTTACTAAATCTTCACATATTGTAATCACTTCAGAACAAGAAGAGAATAAATTGTTGTTCTCATTTTCTTGAGCAGGTATTTTATTGTTCAAATCTTTTACCTAGAAATATATATATATTTTACAAGGTAATAAAAACCAATATCCTCAATATTTTTTTGCAACAAGATAATGATATACAAAGAAATTCAATTAAAAATGTAAAAACTATAGTAACTTAGTCATCAAAATACCTTTTCCATATAGTTTCTACTCTTGGTGTGTATACATGCATCCCATGTGGGCAAGGTAGGATTTCTTTGGCCATTAGCATTGCTTGAAGTTATGCCTGAACTCTAGAAGATCTTAAGCCCCTGGCTTAAGGATATACAGGGTCTTCCTAAAGTATTTGTGCACTTTTAAACTTTAATAACTTAGGTTGTAGGTATGATAGAAACAATCTGTAAATGGCATTTATAAGCAAATTTATTAAAGTTTTAGGACAACTAGAGTACACAATGCTATACTTCAACATAATCACCATCCATCAAGATATAATGCCCAATGCAATCTTCCAACTCCTTGAAAACATTTCCCAGTTGCTCTTGAGTTACTGCACTAATTGTGTTGGTGATCCTAGCCCTAAGTTCCACCAAAGAACATGGTTTTAACAAGTATACTACACTTAACATATCCCCATAAAAAGAAGTCCAACAGTGACAGGTCAGGTGAATGAGGTGGCCAAGCAATTGGCCCACCTCTGCCTATCCACTTCTGTGGGACAATGTCATTTAGGAACTGTCATGCATTCGGAGCATAGTGGCATGGAGCTCCATCTTATTTAATAATAAATTAGTTATTACTTATGAAGTCTAGCATTGTGTAATCTAATTATCCTAACATTTTAATAAATTTGCTTTTAAATGCCATTTACAGATTGCTTCTATCATACCTACAACCTAAGTTATTAAAGTTTAAAAGTGCACAAGGACCCTGTATAAGACAAAGTAGCTTTAAACAGTTCTTTGTTCCTTCAAAAATGCAGAATTCCAGAGAGAGAAATAGAGGCCCTAACAGCAAGAAAGGATAGCAGATATTGGAATCAACTTGGATAACACATCATGAGGAACCCATTAATATAACTTAATAAACCATTCCTCTTTAACTGATTGCCCACATGTATTCCATTTTTGATGACTAACAGGCAGCCATCTGTTTGGAAATGGGTATTAAGAGTCTTATTTAAACAATGACATACAGTGTTCCAAAATGGGCATCCAATCTGAAAGCCTCTTCAGAAAAAAAAGTCTTATAAATATATGGGTGCCTGGCTCCCAGTGGAATGACCTCTACATGGATTAACCCAACTGGCTTATAACAACTAATTAGGCTTGGGATCCAGTTTAATTAATCTTTGTAAAACTGTCTGACCATTTCAGCAACGGCCATATATAGTATAAGTCTGTTCCCCAATGTTTTTGCCCTATTGAGATAATATTAAAAGACCCTTCCAACATTAAGTCCATAAAGTTTAGAATCCCTAAAGACTGACACAGACTTGGGGAAGAAAACTAAGATGAATAATTTGTTTCATATGAATCTTTGGAATGAGTCTCGGATGAGTGACCTGTACTTACATGAAAACGTGGCAGATCCACCACAAAGGTCTTCATCTCCCCTATCTTTTAAGGTGAAGAGCCTCCCAACCCAGGGAAAATCATAAATATAGCTCTTACAGTGGTTAGATGCTATAAAAATATATACATGCTGTACTTTGGATAGGAGAGTGATGTTTATATACAGCTGCTATAAAGCCACCTGTAGCATTGATAAATTGTATATCTGCACTGCTTCCCCAGATATGCCACACTCTCACGTCTGACACAGAAATGAACTGCTGAAAATGCTCCCCGGGTGTTCCCCTAAGGTCCCTTTTGGGACCTCATGGAATATTTGGGCTCAACCCTGTCAGGATGCCCCCATAGTGGCTTCAATGGTGTATTTTTGGGTTAGCTGCATGAAGGAAAACATTCTTATAGAAAAATGCTGAGCACATGGTATAGACATACCCAGAAAGTCCATATTGTTCCATAGTTGGTAAGTACAACCTGATATTGTTGACAAGTGTGCTGCCAAGGGAAACAGTTTGTTATGAGGGATGCCCAAATAGAATACCTGTTCTACTTAACTATTAGAAGTCAGTCTCAGTGAGGCTTTCTTGCTTTGGTGCAGCACACTTCAGCTAATAAGCTTTTTTTGGTGGATGTCAGACCATCAAATCCAATTTGCTGGAGATAACAGTGCTGTACCTGGTCACTGTTTTGCAAAGCTATAATGAACGGAGTGATTGGAACTGCATTGAGAAGTTTGCTAAACCCAAGTACAAGAAATGCCTAGCAAAGTTAGGACTTCCTTGATGATCAATTCAACATCTTCCTTCAATTTCTTCAGGAACCTTGGTATGATGTTCCAAAAGAAGGCTTATCTCAGTATCATGTCCAAGGGATGAGAAAAGTATCTAACACGTAGACAGTATTCTGGTTTGGATTAAACAGGATTAAACACAGCATTTCTCATTCTAGGCTGCGAACAGACGTAAATTTAAAGCACTTTAAAAGGGTAGAGGAATTTATCACTTGCAACACATATCAGCTGTTCCTATTTAACTGGTACTCCTCCTGAAAGCAAGCATTATCATTGTAACTTTAGTTTTGAATGAAACAGAGATACAGTCTCAGTGATTTCATTTCACTAATACTGCTACAAAGCAGACAAAAATATTGACTATATCAGGAAATCTTATAATAACTTAACTTAGAGGAATAACTGTTATGTCTCTGTATAGCCCAACTCCAAAGCAAGTGTCTTAACTGATCAGGATCCCACTTTTTAAAGATGATGTGCAATACTTGAACCTTGACTAGATACTTATGGTTGTCTGAAAACTGTCTTTTGAAGTGATCTGCTAAAGTAGATGCAAGACAACAGCTTGATTTAGTAATAAATATAGCAGATATAAAGTCCAGATTCAAGCAGCCTCCCGACAAAATGAAGATGACCCAGGGAGAGCCTTGTTGATGTAACAAATGGATGTGGTGGTTTCTGTCAGCACCTTGATTGTGAATGAAAAAGAGAAATGATTTGTATGTCATGTGGACAGGTCCACATTTCTAAATATTTATAGAGAAGAGGGGATTCGCTGACACAAATATGAAAATGATGTAAATGATGTATACTACTCTAACTGGTAGCATACGAGGCATAGGCTAACAGAGTAGTATACATGTAGTATAAAGCAGCAGAGATACAGAGAAGGATATTCCATTGCATATCTTATGTGGATTTTTTTCTACAAGTTTAACAAGAAAATAACTTCTTGAATGAATATGACTATCATCTCTACATGGTGTTTACTGGTGAACACACTGACTTCAGCCATCCTTGGAGTGTAGGAAAAGTCTGGGAAACTGAGTCACACACGTGTAAAAGGCTACATATTTCAGAAGCTTAAGGTAGGTTTTTACTAGTATCTTTGGGTGAGCTTAAAGTTGGTTGATGGGGTTCACTGCATTTTGCAATTTCCTCTTTGAAAAGTAAACTCTCAATCACTTGGAATCTGACAACGTTCTTGTGAATGCTATTCTTTCAATACAAGTACACTTAGATGTTTTTTCTGATTTTGAAACCTAGTGTAAAAGAGATTTAATTTGTTACTTGCAGTGGTGATGTACCTCAGTTCAACTGATCAAGGAAAGAATAATAGACTTGGATCCCCTGCTTTTAAGAATTAACATCCACCAAAAGCTAAACATTTCATGAATAACTATGATGCAGCTGAAAGACTAAAGAATAGGACACTGTTGTTGCTAGTAAGATGTCCCTGCCATAAAAATGAAGTATTTCCTATAAGCTGAACAAAAAGATATCAAAAGAGACATCTTGAAGGTCAAAAGTCACAAACTAACCTGAAACAATGAATGCGTTTAAGACAGTCTCTAGTACAACATTAACCCCTTTTCTTTCAGGAAACCTCTATTCCTAAACTCCAAAGGTGACCTTCACTGCTTCAGGTTGCATGTCTTATTTGACCTGCACCTCATAGGTGCTGACTTTGTTTTTTGCCAGTGGGTGCTTGCACGCTTAACACTTAAAACAAAAAAAAAACAGTACTTTACTTTTAGTTTGATGCATTCCTGTGTGAGCCTGGCAAATGCCCAAGAGGCAGCACATTACTTCTACCTAGCTCTGCATTATCTGTATTGGTTGGGTGCTTTTGTGGGGCTTTTTCAGGACTTGTATCCAACAGCTGATTGACTAAGCTTCAGCTAAAGCTCCAAAAAGACCAGTTGAAGCACTCAATCCTTCCAGTAAAATGCAGGTTTTCTGTTTGTTTTTAACATTCATAAGCATGGCTCCCTGGGTGCTGACATCCACTAATTTCTTTTGGTGGGTGCTTGAACCCTGGAGCACCCATGGAGTCACTGCCTATGCAGCACCTCACATCAAGTCTCCAAAAATGGACAAAGGAAAAGCTTAGGAAGCAGGAAGGAAAGAACCAAAATTAGATGAGCTAGTGCTTGCTGACAATGTCCAGTACCCGTAGGTGAACAAAGTTCAGACTTTCTAAAAAATGGTTACCAAAGTTGACAGA
The DNA here is from genome assembly GCA_030014935.1 of Caiman crocodilus. Lineage (NCBI taxonomy): Eukaryota > Metazoa > Chordata > Crocodylia > Alligatoridae > Caiman > Caiman crocodilus. The sequence continues at coordinate 73,048,265 of JAGPOW010000261.1, read as the reverse complement.
GATCCTTGAGACAGTATGTCAAACTTTTTACCCAGGCATCAAACCTGCGCTTGGTGGAAAGTGCAGATTTGCAGAGGAAAAGGGAGCAGGTCATCACTATGGAATGCCTGCCTCTCTCTTAGCATCTCCAAGGTAACAGGTAACAGTACTGAGCAGATGAACACTGCTTAAAGAAAGTCTGTAGTCTTACCAGCTTCATATTTGGGGCTAAGACAAATCAACCCAGAGAATGCACCATCATTTGGAATAGTCCAAAAAAATAAGAAAGTCTCATTTGTTTTTGAATTAGTCAATTAATTTCCTTTAAAGGGAAGGTCCTCACCTATGGTTTGTATAACACTGGACTCCCCTGAGGATTGAAACTAAAGAGATCTTTCTCATTGCTCCATATGTGACCATAGTACGCACTACTGTATCAGACATGTAGGGCAGCTGAATGGATGTGATCATTATCAATTGATTGTAGGCCATGGGAGCTTTTAGTTCTTATTAAGGTTGCTGAGCTGGCTTTAGAAATGAAGATAAATCACATTTAGATAAGACCACTTGATGGTCAGCCATGCACATTTGGATACTAACAGATAACAGGCTTACAACACTGCATGTCTTTTCCCTGGATGTATACTTGCAGACTCTTCCTGCTTCAACCTCCACTAGACAACAGCTGCTACAAATGATCCTAGTACAGGTAGGAATAAGAACACAAAAATCCTTTTGAAGGAACTCAGTACCTTCTGCCAGCTTGTTTCTATATGGCCAGCTGACAGGGCTATGGGGCCAGGGTTCACAGCCCCCTACCCCTGGCAAGAGGTGGTGGCTGTTGCAGCAGTCCAGAGCCTGCAACCTCTCCCAAACTGCCTGCCTGCTACAGGAAGGGCACAGAAAACCAGTTCCCCACTCCTGCATGCACTCGGATGAGGCAAGGGAGACCTGTGACCCCCTGCTCTGAGTGGGGCAGAGGTGGGGGCAGGTGTGACCGCCCACTGTAGGCTTGGGCTCCCATCCTGCTGCCCTCCCCAAGGACCTCCAGAGCCTGGTAGGTGCAACCTGGCCCTGCAGCGAACCGAAGGGCCATGCAGGGAAGCTGCTTGCTACCATGAGCTCTGCACTGTCAGGGCAATGCACCCCCTGTGCGCATGCTTCATGTATAACGGGCACCTCGCTAAGGCAGTGCAGAGCTCGCAGTATCCAGCAGCTTTCCTGCATGGTCCCGCTCTACCCTGCAGTTCCAGGTCACACCCACTGGGCTAGGGAGGCCCCAGGGAAGGACAGCAGGGTGAAAGGCCGAGCCTGAGCCCCTAGCAGGCAGCTCACACCCATCCCCACCCACACACAGATCTGAGGGGTACAGCTCCCCCCCCTTGCCTCCACAAGTGCACAGCAGTGGGGAGCTGGCCCCTCCCCCTTCACCCCCTGAATGAGCCACCTACAGCCCTATCCCTCTCCCTGCTGGGGCCCTGCAGCTGTACATTGGAGCCCCGGGCCCAAAGCCCCGATGATCAAAGCCCCAGCTGCAGCTCCACTTGCAGCCCCAGCCCTGCCCAACTCCCTGCCTCCCTATGGAGGCCTCAATTCCCATTCTCCTTTCCTGCAGGTTGCCTAACCACCCTGCATGACCACCCTTCTCCTGCTCCCTCCCACACCCTTGCAGGCTAGACTCTGCCAGCCTGCAGAGAGCTCTTTGCAAAACTGCAAAACCTACAGATTTCCCCACTAAAATGAGAAATCTGTATGTTCCTCTGGTAAAAGGGAAAATCCATGTTTTTTTCCACTTTCCATGGGAAACAGAAAACCCAGATCCCTGGTCTTCACAAAAAAAAAAAAATGGTGATTACATACTTAGTTATATTTATTGCAGTTAGGGCCATCCTTTTTGGCAGATGTGACAGAGCACTTCTGGTGTCTGACACTTTAAGAGCCTGAAGCGTCAACTGGCAGGTGTGGCCCAGCTCTGATGAGCGGTCATTTTAAGATCCAGGCCAGTAGAGCTTGAGGTGGCACTCTGTTGCCTGGCACTGAGGAAACAACATCTCCTAGTAGAGCTGTTGTTACAGTAACACCGGAAGGTAAGGACAAGAGCTGATAGGGTGTATGAAGGGCAGCCTGCTGCCTAATTAAGACCTTAATTTTTGAGCAACAAGGCAAAGCAGGAAAGAAAGGCAGGCAGCGTGCCCAGAGGCAAGTTGGAACTAACACTGTGGCTAGTCAGGGAGTTCCCCACTTTGCCACAGCAGTCATGTCACAAATTAGCCCTGTACTATTCTCTAGTGCTACTCTGATCCCCTTTCTCTGCCTGATCTGCTGCTCTGCTTTCTGCTCCCTGTCCTATCTGCTAGTGTGTTGCCTTTCCCCTCCCTGATCTGCTGTCAACCACCCAAACGTTGCCTGTGCCATTTGTGGTACACATGCTGCAGGTTGGCCACCCTTGATCTATTGTAACAAAGAAGCAGGAGTTCAGGCCAGACTAAAAAATAAAGAACAGCAGATGTGTTGTACGTGTTCAAGCCAGCAGAGCGTGGCAAAATTAAGAACACAGGACCATCAGAAAGTAGTACAGAAAAAGATTTCATAAAATCATCTACTCCAGCACGCTGCTTATAGTAGAATTATCCCTAACTAAACCATTCTAGCTTTCTTACTTCTTGAGCATTGGGGGGGAGGAGAATGGTCAATGTTAATCCCTTCAGTAAGCAAAGCAATAACGCTCTAAACTGCCCATTGGTAAATTGCATCAAAACTGTCACTTAAGTCCACAAAAAATATTCTGGAATATGCAGCAGAACTTTCTGGAGTCCTTCATTATCCACCCTCCCATGGCTCCCATTTTTAGCACAACTCATAACTACAAATAGCTGAGAGGCTGGAAGTTACAAGAAGATCCCTAAAAATCAAAACAATTAATACTTGGAATGATCTTCCAAACAAAGTATTGGATGCAATAAACAAATTGCTTCAAGGTGGAGCTCACCAAGTTTCTAGAAGGAGCAGTATGATAAGATAAGGGTAGTCTTGGATCAGCAGATATGATATATGAATTCAAGTATTTGATATTCTTATAAAGAGGTTGAAAAAAACTTGGATCTTCATTCAAGAGAGGTTTGCAGGGCCCACAGAGGCGTTCAGCTTAGTGGTTAGAGCTGGGGGGGTGTTACCAGAGTCCACAGTCAGAGGCAAGCCAAAGTCAAACTAGTGCTCATGTGCTAAGCCAGAGGGGTTACCAGAAGCAGAGGTGAGGAGGCAAGCCAAAGCCAAACCAGCGCTCTGAGTGCAGAGACTAGGTACATGGGCAGTATGCAGGAACAGGCACCAGGGAAGTCATACATATGACAGCTATGTACAGACTGGGGCAAGTTTGAGCACCAGAGGCCAGATGCTGCAAGAGCTCCTTAAAAGCAACCCTGGAACCAAATCAACAGGCTCAGTGTTAGCTGTCCTCCTGAAGAGGGATGAGTGTTGCTTACCTAGCTGACCAGCTGCAGCGCAGAGGCCTTACAGGGGTCTAATAACCCCAAACTTCAAGGCTTCTACTAAGCACCAATGAAGTCTAGGAAGAATTTGTCCTCCCATTTAACCTATATTTTAACCTAACAACCTCCCTGTCAGTGTAGAAACTAGGCACTGACAGCACACTCGTCTCCCCTCTTCTTTGCTGTGGCATGCTGTACGGTGCTTTGTGGCTATGATGCATAAGAATATTCAGATGGAATGATCTTGCACGCACTTTGGACAAACAAGTGCTTGTGAACAAATTCAATGTAGAAGTGCACGTGCCTATCTCATGAAGCGCGTCTCAACTTTTCCATGGGTCTCAGTTTTCTAATAAGCGAACAGCTTGCTCCTAGCGTTGTATAAATGGCATTTGGGTAAGGGTAACCACCCTCTCCTACCACAATTTGTTCATCTATATAACTTGGGAGGAAGATCTTAATCCTTGTGCGTATTGTCCTTAATCCAGCCCTGGTGCCCTCTTCTGGGGCTCCGCCTCCCCTGCACCCTGCTTTACACCAACCTTCAAGATCTTAAATAGATGTTCTAGGGCACACAGACTATGCTTTCCTATAGTGCCTTCTGAGGTAGGTAATATAGATAAAGCAAAACAATACACAACTTGAAGATCACTCCAGGGCTTAGTCCCTTCTCACAGTCCTCTAGCCTGAACTGTAGGATCTGCAGTCAGAATGGTCCACTGTGAGCCACTCTTGCCCCCACTGTACTCAAAATTGTTCCCTGTCTTCTCTTTCAGGTCCCGTGTCTCTTGTCAGGTCCCAATCATTTGTCCCCAGCTGCCAGAACAAACCTGCAGGTAAGTTGTTTGGCTCCTCTGAGCCGCCTCAGTGGGCTTCCTACTAGCAGGCTGCTTTCGACCATTCACCCCTACCAGGGCTTCCAAACCACACTCTGGTCCGCTTATCTCCTCAGGCTGGGCTTTTTAACCCGGGCACAGGGTTCCTGCTCTTTAAACACTGGTAGCACATGCTGGGGTTTCCTTGGTGCTTGTCTTCTCACTCAGCACAAGGTGGTGAAGCAGCGACGAAAAATGGAGCTGACTCAGCAGGTAAAGTGCTTCTCGTGTTTCCTCCATGCTAGCATGGGGAACTTTACTCTTCAAGTAACAGCACTAAATGAAGATCTTACAAGTTCAAGCTGCACTATAATGAGTATGTAATAGAGATACTCTGAGCTTTATCTCTAGAAACACAGATTTCTTCTGTATCTGTACCAAACTCTCTCTTTACATTATTTCTGGGGCCTAATGACCTAACCTTTCTTTTGTTTACAAGTCAACAATATCAATACTTTCTATTTTCAACATTTCATTTCCCCTGCCCCCCAATTTGACAGAGATCACAATAAGCAAAAAATACATACAGGTACCTTAGCATGCAGCTCCATCTCTGTTCAAAAGAAGGATTTATTTATGTCACACACATAGTTAATAGTACTATTTGCTAAGTTATATATAGTATAATTATCATTCTGAGTGAACCAATATTTTGGTTCAATAAGCAAGTAATAAATGAAGTTATTTTAGATTTTCCAAAATTTGTTCCCCCTAAGAGAGAACCTATTTCTTCATGGAATTCCTTGCCAGGAATTTTACTTCTCTAGTTCTAAAGTAGGTATAAAGTAGCTGAAATTATATGTTAATAAAACATTAGGGCAGACTCATAAAATCATTCACTGGCAAAGCAAATTAATCTTTATATTTAGGCTTGGAAAGCATTTATCAAACTGTGCTATTTTCTACTATATAGCACAGAAACATTTCCCAGGACATTTTCTGAGATATCAAGATGACACCCAGCAGTTTTAACTGGCTTGCAAACAACTGTCTTCCAGAGCTGACTAGAAAGGACTAACAAAAGCTCTCTTTCAAGTCCTCATTCAATAATGGCTCTGCTTCACTATCACTGGAAGACAAAAATGAATCGTTTCTAAATTAAAACTCTTGATGATATTTTGTAGCATTGGACATTTGAGCCACTGGAGGAACAGAAGCTACTAGTGGAACTAAAGTTAAATAGCCTCTCTGAATCAGTTTCTCTCTAAGATGCTACCCTGTTCTATCTGCTTCCTAAGGTCAAATGGCTTCTGCAAAGAAGGAAAATAGGTTGAAAACAGTCTTGGCAAGAGTTGGGAGAAACCTTCCTGGCCTTAAGTCAGACTTGTAAACATGTTCAGCAATCACAACTAAGGTGAGGAAATGTCCTGTTCTATACACAGTGACCACTCTTCTGTGCAACATATACACCTACCTGTACAGCCACTGCTTACAGGACAGCAGGGAGCTTTTATTGTTTGCCACTGTAAGAGGTATCTTGTTCCTATCCATTGCACAGCAGAGAATTCTAGAAAGAGTATAATGAGTGAATGGAACCTAAGTCTTAGCAGCAACCACAATTCAGGTCTCTACTTCCATTAGCCAAAAGGAAAAAGGGAAATAACTGGTTATTAGGCATTAGCAGAAAATAGCTCAGATGGCCAACCATCATCACCTATGAATACCCTTACAGCCCTCCTTCAGGTCTCATTGACATTGACCATTCTACCTGTTACTGGCTTTCTGGCCCTCATGCTTCCAAAATGTGTGTGGTGACGCTTCGTCATCATGAAGAAACAGAAGAAAAAAGGACAGATTATCAGCTTGGGTTTCTTGGTGGACTCAGGCACAGGGATGCCTACACTGTGAACCCCAAATAGCCTTGAGTATAAAGATCAGAACTTAGACATTAAGCTTAGCCAAGATGATGAAAGTTCTGAACATGTAAAATAGTAGGAATTTTGGATGCTTAAATTATTTGCTGGAAAAAATTAAGCACCTAAAATTTCTCAAGAACACACGTGACTAGATAGGGTTTTTGTGTATTACTTACTCGATTTAGGTGCCTGAATTCTGCCTAAATTGTGCTTCAAGCACCTACATCTCCTCCGATCTATCCCTAAATCTTTTGTTTTAGTGTTTGCTTTCAGTGTGTCATTTTTTTTTTAATTTATTTACAAATGGGGTACTCTAATGTAATAGTTTTCTTGCACTGTCCTCATTTACATTCTTCCTAATAAGAGTCCTCTACACTTATCTTTTCCTTAAAATGGCGCCTAAGGCTAATGAAGTACTATTATTTACTGTTTTCATCTTTCTCAATCGCTGATTCCTACACATATGCCATCTTATTCATTTAAACCTCTGTACGTGACATGATGGCACAGTGAAGACATTCCCCAAGTTAAACAGAAAAATTGCTGTTTCTTATATTAAGTTTCATTTTCTTGTGGCAAGAAAGACTAGCTATAACTCCATAAAATCTAGATCTATACTATAATTTTTTTGCTTGTGTTCTGTTTTCTTCTGCAAATCTCCCCAATGCCTTCTATAGATTATAGTCACTGAGTTTTGCAGTTCTTTCCAGAATCCTCTTTCTTGATCGTAGTGCTAAGGCTTTCCTCCAAATTCTCCTTCACTTAATTAGAAGATTGAAAACTAAAGAATTACCTTCCTATTAGTTAGAGCCCAGGGCCACAAGATACCATATGAAGTGTGGCCAGACACAAATGTTAATTTAAAAGCTAATAGCCAGCTCAGTACCATCTTTTGTTTTGCCGTTACTGAAGTCTAATCAGAAAGGGCCAATGGTTGTTTTGTCTACCCTCTTAAGTAGTAACTTTAAGCTGTACTAATGGACACATTTTTAAAAGTCCATTTTTATTTATAAAATAAATCTCTCCAGAATGCAGTGGTCTAAGTTATCGAGTATTGAACTGGAATTAGTTGAAAGTATGGCTGCTTTCCAAAAAATTCAGTCATTCAGATTTTTTTACCCTGACTTAGACATGTATTTCTGATAACTAATTGCATATAATCATAAAAAGTATCTTTATCATATGTAGGAAGTTACTTTTCTGCCCTTTTAATTTAATTTTCTTCAGGATAACTAAATGAAATGCATATTAAACAGTTTACCCTATAAATTACTGAAAGATTATATTTAAAACTGGAAGCCTGCTGAGATGAAACCATCAATTAGTGCAGTATTTAGTTAATAACCTACTGACATGCCAAAATTAAAATCGCAATTATTAAAACATAAGTAATATATAAAACATTACTATAAATATATGAAGTTTTCATTTATACCATTTTAAAATAACATTTCAATAAACAATTTATCTACTACAAAGGATGTCATGCTTACCTCTGATTGTGAACTGAGTTTGACAGGTACTGACAAATATGTGTATTTATTTTAAATTAGCACTTTATTCCCACTGAATCTTAAAAACAAAAATCTCTTCACTTTTTTCCTACCTCTAGCACTACCCCACTGTACTTTAAAAAAATAGTGAGCCAATCACCTGAACCTAAAGACATGATTTAGGTGCCTAACTGTAAAATTGAATTCCAGTGAATGCCACTCCTGGAGTTTGGCACCTACAGGTAGGTGTGGCAATGCTGAGCAACATCACACCTAAACCTTTTTTGGATCTCACTCTTAGTCACTGCAAAGTAGTATACAGCAAACCAACAAGATGCAGCCTAAAAGAAAGCGCAGTAAACATGATTTTTACACCTGAACAACACAGTGGTGACAATTATAATAATACCACTCCAGTTTTAACCCTGCTTCATTCAGGGTCAGAATTAGGATGACATAGGAACTTGAATAGTTACAGGACTATAAAAGCAGTTAGACTGTAATAAGCATATGTACTTCCAAGAAGCAGATCCCCTATATTTTTAAGACAGCCAAGATGTACACTCATTCACATCCTCATTTTCCAATTACATGACTATCTTGAAAATGCAGGTTTTGGTGTTTTGTTTTTTAAAGCCTCTAAATATCAGAGCTTTAAATCCAGCATGTCATCGCATAAGAAAATATCATTTGCCATTTTAGTTTCTGCTAAAAAATTTACAGCTGTGCTCCTAGTCTACAGCTAATCAATTTAGCCACATTGAGGTCTCCAGGATGGATGAGCCAAAGACCAGTGCCTATAATTTCTTCAAATAGCTCCCCATGTGGAGATATATGTAGCTCAGAGAGGACTATCATCACCATGTTTTTAAGGACTGCACACAATATATTTATTTAAGAAGTTCTGGATTCTGGAAGAAATAGTCCCGTCCTCCCTGCCCCCCTTGAATATGAATTAGGTAAAAAAAATAAATTTTCATGCTCCCTTCTCTTTTTATTCTCTCTGATGAAATAATTAAATAGGTGACCGTTATACTGGTAAATTTTATAATCTGTTAAAATGTACTTGTAGAGTACAATATAAGTCGAATGTGATCAAGATCTTTAATTGTTAGCTCATCAGAATGAGAATCTACAGCTCTGATTTTAAAAGGTTCCAAAACTATAGTAAATCAACTATATAAGGCAGAAAACAAAAATAAGGATAAATGTTGCAGTAAAACAAAAATCACTCTAGAAGCATAATACTTGTAATTTAAACTTTGAATGTTCCAGAACCTAGACTACACTTATGCAGCCCCATAGAAAGTTTAAAGTTTGGCAGTTACTTGATGGGAGTGCAGTGAAGTGCAAGAATGCAGAGGTAACTTAAAGAACTATCAGACTATGTATTATTACTTTTTTCATAAACAGTGTTAAAACTATAGTTACTATAATATATTCAAAGGTTCCATACAATTATTATAGTGCCTCAAACATTCTTGGTTCACTCAAAATCAATATTTTCATTTCAGACTGCAGAAGAATCTAACTTTTGAACATACAAAATATTCTTTTTTTTCAGTAAAAGAAATTCAATTACTTGTTTATAAATATTCAAAACTCACTTTACTGTTCCAAGATTGTGTGTCCTCCTGGATCTCTATTTTTTGCTTCACCAACTCTTCAAGGTGTTTTTTATCTTTTATAATCTTCTCCTCTGTGTCTTTTAACTTCATACAGTATTCAATCCAAAGAGATTCAGAGTGTTTTAACTCACTCCTAATAGAAACACAAGAGTAAGATCATCCAGCTAGATAGAAATGTTCCAAGGTAGTTCCTCTCCATAAAGGTATGCAAAACAATTTTAAATCAGTAAAGAATTACTGTGATTCTGTTGGGCAAACTGCTTTAACATTTACATACTAATGGATTTCAGACCATCTAATCCAGGAAAGATACGCTTGATTCTAGTCAGAATATAATTTTATCTGCTGAGGTACTCAAATATCACTATTGAAGACCACGCAAAATAGATAAGTATTATGTCACTTATCTTGATGTAGCATCTACACCAGATTTTGCACCACAGTGCTAGTCATGGTGTTAACAAGATAAATGAAAGCCACTGCTCCAAAAAGCATCTTCTAGAATAGAATGGTCTTTCTACATAAATTATTTCACAATGACGTCTACCTCAACAAAGACACCATTTATTTCAAAACAGAAGATAAATCCATCTCATAATATCACAGGTAAAATTTTAATAAAAGAAGTATGATAATATGCCCTTGGAGTATGACAACCACATTGGACCTTCTGTCCCATCAGCCACAGTACGTCTAATAAATTTTAAAGACTACAGGAACAGTAATGAATTAAATCACTGAATTAATTTAGGTAAATTGTTTTGGTACATCAGCAGTTCGGTCAACGTATTGTTACCAATCCTCCCTGCACCGTCTTCTTCCAGTACCAATATGGGTCAGGATGATGAAGGAAACAAACATTTAGATCAACTTGAATCTTTCTGAAACCTTGCACAGAAGTTGCAAGATCACAGAATCATAGGACTATAAGAGAACTCATGAAGTCATCTAGTCAACATGGCTACTCAGAGCAGAATTATCCCTAAACCATCTCAATCAAGTGTCTGTTTACCCTGCTCTGGAAAACTTCCAGGCATTAATAATACACTGCCTCACTAGGTAGCCTGCTACAATGTTTAACCAACCCTTCACAGTGAGAAAGTTCCTCCTAATCTTCAACCTCGATTTCCACTGCTGCAGTTTGAGGTCACTGCCACAGTCTTGTCCCCTACAACCTTCACATCTTAGAAGACTACCAAATCCCTACTCACTCCTCCCTTCCCTAAACTAAATAGTCCTAGTTCTATCAACTTTGCCTCATAAGTAATGTTGGCAAAACCTCTAATCATTTTGGTCATTCTGGTAGATTCCAAGTATGGGGCCCAAAAATAGACACAGTACTCCAGGTGAGGCCTCACCAGTGACCAAAGGGAAGAATTACTTCCCTTTGCAAGTGGCATTCCTATTAATGCAAGGTATGCCATCAGGTTTTGGTTTTTTTGCAACCAGTTCACATTATTAGCTAATATTCTGCTTCTAAAAATACTGCAACCCCCAGTACTGCAGCCTAGCCAATCATTCCCCAGTCTGTACTTGTTCATGCAATTATTCCACCCTAACTGCAGGACTTTGTACTTGTGTGCTTGTTGAATTCTGTCTGATTGATCTTGGACCATTACTCCAGGTTATACAAGTCATTCTAGGTCCCGGCCCAAACCCTTCAGAGTATCTGCAACTCCAGCCAATTTGCTATCACCTGCAAATTTGCTAAGCACGCACTCAATCTGATCGTTCAAAGTATTAATGAAGCTGTTAAACAATACTAGAGCCAAGATGAGACTCCCTGGGAAACCAGACTTGATACATTCTCCTAACTTGTCATTTAACCATTGATGACTATTTGTTGAGTACAATGATGCAACAACTTGTATAACTATCTTACAGTACTTTCATTTAGTCTGTATTTTCTTAGATTATTGAGAATGTCATGGAAAACTGTCAAAAGCCCTTAAATCAAGACATATCAAATGTACAGTTCTTCCCCATAGCATAGCAGGAACTCATGTTGGTCAGGCATGACTTGCTCTTAGCAAATCCATGATGGCTAGCAGAATTGCCAACTCTCATGATTTTTGGTGTTGTTCTTAAAGTCTACGCTTCAGGAATGTGAAAAACTTAACTCTTTCATACACACACTCCAATTGCCTGTCAAAAATGACAGGGGAGGAGCAGTGACAGAGTAGCACCACCCAATGCTCCACGCTGCTGTTGCTCTGCCTCTGGCCCTGAGGCCCCGCTCCTCCGCACTGGTCATTCTTGACGGGCAATTGGCTAGTATTTAATATATGCTGAGCATTTTCAACGGCATGGAATTTTGCTGTTCTTCCCACCACCCACCCCCATTCCCCTCTGCCTCCAAGGAGCAGGGCCATGGAGGGGGAAAAGGACAGCACAGTTGGCCTCACCACCCCACTCCAGACCTGCTGGGGGACAGTGCTGCCATGACAGCAGAGACTGAAGGGCTGGGAGAGGACAAGCCAATGCCGCTCCTGCCCCTCAGTCCCTACAGTCATGTTGACACTTCTGTCAGCACAGAGCACTCCGATTGGCTGTTTCAGTAAGCATTGTCATTGGCTGCTGAGACAACCAATCAGACTGCAAATAAAGTGCTACAGACAGAGAGAGTAAGGCTTTTATAATATTGTGGGGGGGAATATACATATAAAAAAGATTTTAATTTTTTCATATTCCTGAAGCATAGATTTTAAGAACAATGCCAAAAATCATGAGTGTTGGCAATACTGTGTCCCCGATTATTTTGTTCTCCTCCAAGTGCTTTAAAATAGATTCCTCATAATCACAAAGAAGAAGGGCTGTAAGGGAACTTGAGAGGTCATCTAATCCAAATCCCTGCCTGAAGCAAAATCATCTGTATCCAAACCATCTGTCCCAGGGGGACACAAGCGGAGGCCCCAGAGCACCCTCCCATGGTGGGACCCGAGACAGGGCTGACCCACTTGAAGAAAGAAATGAAAAGCCCTGAAAATGGGACGTACTTACTGTTTTCAGAAAGAATGGAGCCATGCCGGGACGAACCGCCCACGCAGTTCGTCAGCCACTTTTATTGACACCTAGGAGTAGTGCCAGCCAATGATGTCATCAAAAATCACAGTGAGGCTAATTTAAAAGCCAGCAGTGAAGGAATGGAAAGGGGAGCAGCAACACTAAAGCCAGGAGGTAAGGCTGCTCCTGGGCTGAACACGGGCTGTGTCAGCAGCCTGACAAGGAGCCAGACGGAGACCCACAGTAGGAGTCCCAGTGTAGCATGAACTGAATTAACGTAGCTGATGTTAACATAGAGTGTAATAATAGTGAAATGTAACCATATTAGTCTTGTCCTGTAAGCAACTTGAAAACTCCATTTTGTATCCTTCTCCTTGACATAACTGAATGAACTTTGCATAGCCCTTATGTATGAGTGCATGTAAAAGGGTGAATGTTGAGAGAATGGCATAGAGACGGAAGAAGATTCAATTGTTTATGTAAGCAACAAGTTGTCAAATGTAAGTTACCAACCACTAACTAACAAACGGCTGAAGAATCCCTTTGAAGCCTGAAGGCACAAAGGAGGTAACAGAAGAAGAAATTCTGCCAGACAGGCAACAAAAACGCTCCAAGGCTAAGATAAGCTGAGGACAAAAGAACAACCACAAAAACAGGAGCTGGGTATGGAAAAACCCCAAAGCACTGAAACAAAGGATGCCAATCCCTATAAAAGAACACTTTGGAAATGCCAAGTTGGACGAGTCTCTTTCTCTATTGCTGTTTCATCGGACCACAGATGCATCTGTTCACCCCACTCCAGCTGTTATCTTTAAATCTGCTATCTTCAAATCATCTATTCAATAAACCTGGGTTGGCCACCCTGGGCTGATACTGAGCAACTATTGCTGGCAACTATATCTGGTATATGTGTGGATGAAATGATTGTTTTGTGTATGTGTATGCCTGTGTGTGATTATATGCATGATGATTTGTGTGTGTTTGTATGAACGGTGTGCTTGAACCTCTATGTCTAACTCATGTAATCAATAAACGTGGCACCTTGCATTATCCTCCTTTATAAAAGTCTCACTCATGATTTGAGCAATTGGCAATTTGTGTAACACCAGCTCCATTAAAAAAGGCATCTTTCTGGCCTGGCTGGGCAGCTGGGCCAAGGACAATGGCATTGAGGAATCCTGAGGACCACAGACACTGGACCTGTGAGTAGGACAGGCTGAAGCCCCGAGCCCCAACTATTCCTTTCTATTTTCCCTTTTTTTGTGCTGTTGTTTTAGAGGGCCCACAAGAGCCCAGAGCAAAGAGGGAGACTTTAGATGCCCCCTTGGGTCAAAGGGAAAGAGGCAAGGCAACTCGGCATGCCACTATGCCTTGAGCCAAAAGTGAAGGGACAACAAGAGATGGGCAGGGAGAGAGAGCACAGGCAACATCAAGGGACAGGCCACAACCCATCATCCGGCTGTCCTGATGGCTGGCGCATGACTGGTGCATAGGGGATGTGGAGCCCCAAGAATGCCCACTAAGGGCAGCACCTGGACTATGAGAAGGAGCCCTGCCAGTGAAGAAAAGAAGATCAAGTCATGGCAGGAAAGTGTTGGGGCTTTCCTCAGGGGCGAATGCAACCCAACGTCTAGGCCTTAAGGACAGACCCTGAGGCTGGTGCAGGGTGTGCACTCTAAAGCCACTAGAAAGCAACTATACGAGGCCAGACGGATGCACCATCCTATACCAATTACTTGTCTAACCTCTTAGCAAAACTACAGAGTCCACCCTGGCACAAAAACCAAGACATAACACCTTAACCTGCCACAGGTAAAGCACGGGAACCATGGTAGTCAACATCCTGCTGCTGCAAGGTTGTTAATATATGAAATCCCAGGGAGAAGGCCTGCCTGCTAAAGGAAGGCAAAAACCCTCATAGTTTGTACCAATCTAACTGACCATGAAGTAAAATTCCTTCCTGAGCCCCAATATGGTGATCAACAGGGATCCTGGTTTTCTCTGTGTAAAAATTGCAAATTCTCCAATTAAAAACCCCAAAATCCATTACTTCCCCCCTCCCCAGCTCCCTGGGTCTTGCTGATGCCCATCACTCCCCACCCATACCCCCTGGGCCTGCTGGTGCCCCTCACTCCCCAACCACAGATCCCTCAACTCTGCTCATGCCCCTCACCCCCAAACACAGCCCCCAGGCCCTGCTAGTGCCCCTCAATCCCCACCCACAGTTCCCTGCCCCCCAACCCTGCCAGAGGGGGGGGGCCCAGATGCCAGGGCTACAGGGTCAGGGACTGAGGTCTGCAGACCCCTGCAGCAGTGCCCAAGTCCCACCTGCTGCTCGTGGGAGGTGGCAGCTATTGTGATGGAGTGGAGCCCAGAGCCCCACTTCCTCTTCCCTGCATGTGGCAAGGCTGGAGCAGAGCTGAGTGTGGGCTGCTAGCTGCAGGCTCGGGGCTCCCCACTCTGTTGCCCTCCTGGCAGAGCCTCTGTAGCCCAGCAGGCAAGACCTGGTGCAGCAGGGCAGAGCAGGGTAGGAGAGCTTGGTGCCGACACTGCAAGCCAAGTGCTGCCATAGCAAGGCACCCTCTACCCACTCAGCAGCAGCAGGGGTAGCAGTGCAGGGTTGTGCCTCCAACTGCTAGCCAGCAGGCAGCGGGTGCCTCACCATGGCAGTGCTTGGCTTCTGGGGACAGCACCAAGCTTCCCTGTCATGCTGAGTCCCACCCACTGGGTTCCAGGCTGCCTGGCAGCCTTGTGCATACAACTGCACATGGTGCCCCCTGCTGACCACTCTCCTGCAACTTCCAGCCCCTTGCAGTCTGCAACCTTGCCAGCCTGCAAGGAGAAAGCCAGACTTTCCCAAGTTTCTCTATTTTAAAGAAGAAAACGTGTTTTTCTCCTTAAAATGTGAAAATCCAGCTTTTCTCCTTAAAATGCAAAAGTCCAGGTTTTACTATGTTTTTCCATGGTGAACAGAATACCCAGATCCCTGATGGTCAGTATGACCCTGAGTGGAAGGGCAAGACCCTCTAGCCAGGATCTCTGCAGCTTGTACTCCCAGCAGAAGCAGAAGCACGAGCACACCTGTCAAATATTCAGCCTTGGCTGCATCCAACACCCAAAATATCTGAGGAAGGCTTTTAAAAAACTTTTATACACATAAAGCAAGAAAGGGGCATAGAAATTCACTCCCAGCCCCATGCGGCAACTAGCAAAGCTCAGAAGCATGGGAAATAGCCACGGAAGAATACAGGCACAGCCACAGGTGGTGTGCAGGGTGGGCACAGGGGGCATTGTACCCCGCCCTGAGATTGGCCACTGCCAGCTTCTGGGGGTGGTCACTGTCCATACCCCTCCCCCTTGCCACTAATGTGGCCAGCAGCAGCTGCAGGCAGTTGCCGCCGGCCCTCACTCTGCCGCCGACACCGCAGGCAGCGGCTGCAGGAGGTCCTCGCTTGCTGCCATCAATACTGCCAGTGGCAGCTGTGGACAGTTCCCACTCGCCAACATGGTGCCCCCCCAGTCTTGGAAGGCACAAGTCATTCATGGGCATAGCTACACCTAGATCATCCCTGACCAATGGCTGTCTAACTTTTTCTAGAATGCTTCCAGTGGTGGAGAGTCCACAACTTTCTCACGCACCTTGTTCCATTACCTCACTGTTGTAACAGTGAAGCAGGCTTTTCTGATATCCAAACTAAACCTACTTTGCTGCAACTTCAAGTCATTGGCTCATGCCCAACTCTCTGCCTCAAGAGAAAAGAAATGCCTCTTCTTTATGGCAGTCCTTCAAGTGTTTAAACACTGCTATCATGTCCCCTCTTAAGTGCCTTCAAACTGAACATTGAGGACATTATCATGTCCTCAAACTGAACATGTCTAGCTCCTTCAACCTCTTCTCATATGACTTTTCTTCAAAGCCCTTGATCATTTGTCATCTGCCTCTGGACCCTCTCTAACTTATTTTATAGATTCATACATTCATTCATAGATTGTTAGGGCTGGAAGGGACCTCACAGATCATCAGGTCGAGCCCCCCTGCTCTAGGTAGGAGAGCTTCTCAAGCCCTTTTTCAGCTTCTCCAAGCCTTTTAAAATGTGCTACTCAAAACTACACCGTATACTCTATCTGAGGTCTAACCAGTGCAGAGTAGAAAGGCACTATTATCACTCATGTTTTGCACCTAATAGCTCTATTGATGCAACTCAAAACTGTATTCACCTCTTATGCTGCTGTATCACACTGCACTCATGATAAGTCTGTCATCTACTATGATTCCCAGATCCTTCTCTGTAGTACTGCCATCCAGCCAGGTGTCACCGATTTTCTATTTTTATTATACTTCCTGAGTTGTAGCTCCTTGCATATGTCAGCATTGAATTTCATCCTGTTAGTTCCAGCCCAACTTTCTAGTCCGTCAAGTTCCTTCTGAGTTGCATGCCCATCCTCCAGAGTGTTTGCAATGCTTCCCAGTTTCATGTTGTCTACACATTTGCTCATGAAACTCTCCATTCCAGTGCCCAAATCACTAATAATAAACACACTAAGCAGCAGTTGGCCCAGGACAGACCCCTGCAAGATCCCATTCAAAGCCTCCTGCCATGGGTCCATTTATAATTACCCTTTGCTTGAGGCTATTGAGTCACTTGTCTATCCAACCTTACAGTAGTTTTGTCCAGCACACATTCCTCCAATTTGTGTATAAGGTCATGCAGAACCATGTCAAACATCTTGTTGAAGTCAACATACAGTACATTAGGGGTGCTCCCATGTGAATCTCCACGGGCCAAGAAAAGCTGGCAGCTGAAGAGCAGTGGAACTTCCACATGGCAGGGTCCAGCCCTGCCTACGCCATTATCGCACAGTAAGATCAGGGTTGGGGCACCCACTGTGCATCTGGATCAGCCCAGGCTGCTCCCCCTCCTGTGCGTCTGCTCCCCATGTGTCTAGATTGGGGACATTACACTCTGTTCTGCCCTGTGTGTTTGAATCAGATCCAGGTTCCCCACCACCCTGGATCAAGGCTTCACCTTCCCTCTCCCCCCACTCCAGTGTGTCTGGATCAGGCCAAGCTGCTCCCCCATCCCACAAGCATCCAGATTGGGATTGCTCAGTCCTACCGTGTTTCATACGTCTGTATAGGAGTTACTTCATCCCATGCCACCTGGCGATTGGATCAGGATCTGGCTGCCTACCTGCCCCACCCTTCATGGGTGGATGGGGCCCTGCTGTGCCAGCAAGATCTGGCTTACAGCCAGGCCTGGCACTGCTCATCTGGCCCATGGGATAAAAAAGTTGGACACTGCTGCACTAAATCCACAGCATTCCCTTCATTCATGCAAGTAGTTACTTTGTCAAAGAAGGAGATGAAATTTGTCTAACACTGTTCTCAGTAAATTCATGCTGGTGCTCGTGATCAACTTTTCCTCCTGAAGATGTTTGCAAATGGATGTTTCTTAGGATGTGCACCAGTACTCAAGTAAGTTCCTAGGTACTAAGATGAGGCTAGCCCATCTATAATACTCCAGGTCCTTCTCTTTGCCTTTTTTAAAGGTGGTGTACTGTGTTGGCTGTTTTGTAGTCCTCTGCTACCTCCTTAATACAATCATAGAAACTTAGGGTTGGAAGGACCTCAGGAGGTCATCTAGTCCAACCTCCTGCTCAAAGCAGGATCATCTCCAACTAAATCATCCCAGCCAAAGCTTTGTCTAGTTGGGTTTTGAAAGCCCCCAAGGATGGAGCTTCCACCACCTCTGAGGGTAACCTGTTCCAGTGTTTTACTACCCTCCTAACGAGAAAATTCTTCTTAATATCTAATGTAAACTTCCCTTGCTGCAACTTGAGACAGTTGCTCATGGTTCTGTCATCCGCCACCACTAATAACCTAAATCCATCCTTTTTTCGAGCCCCCTTCAGGTAGCTGAAGACTGCTAGTAAGCCTCCTCTTCTCTATATTAAATAAGCTCAGTTTCCCTATAAGGCACATCCCCCAGCCCCCTCACCATTTTTGTCACCTTCCGCTGGACTCTCTAATTTATTCACATCCTTTTTGTAATGAGGGCTCCCAAACTCTACACAGTACTCCAGATGTGACCTCACCAGTGCTGAATAGAGGGGAATAATCATTTCTCTTGACCTACTGGCAACACACCTACCAATGCAGCCCAGTATGTTGTTAGCCTTCTTGGTAACAAGGGCATGCTGCTGACTGATATTCAGTTTAATGTCCACTGTAACCCCCAGGTCTTTTTCCACAAAGTTGCTGCCCAGCCAGTCTGCCCCCAGCCTGTACTGATGCATGGGACTGTTCTGTCCTAAGTGCAGGACTTTGTACTTGTCCTTATTGAACCTCATGTTATTCCTTTTGGCTCAGTCCTCCAATCTGCCTAGGCCATCTCCCACAACCTCATGAATATCATTACTAAGGGCTCCTAGATCTCCCCTGCCAGTTCCTACATTACCCTTAGATGACTCTGGTCCAAAACAAATGGTCCAACAATCCTCTCCCTCTCTCCCTCTCCCTCTCCCTCTCCCTCTCCCTCTCCCTCTCCCTCTCTCCCTCTCTTCCCCCCACCCCCATCCTCCCCCTCCCCCTCCCCCTCCCTCTCTCTCTCTCCCCCTCTCTCCCTCTCCCTCTCCC
>JAGPOW010000261.1:73019100-73029206 GCA_030014935.1 Caiman crocodilus | reverse complement strand
CCCCCATCCTCCCTCTCTCCCTCTCTCTCTCTCTCTCCCCCCCCCCATAATGAAACTATTGTCCTATATTGGGTGACTGTTGTCCCCAGGTTAACGAAAAAGTGTGTCACGGAAAACAAATCAAATAACAGTCTCTGTGGCTTGTCAGGCCAGGACTGCCATCTGCCCCTGGGGTGAAAAGGGCATATAGATGTCCTACTTAAGGAACTATTTACAGAGGTATTTACAGTAAAGCCTGCCCACACTGAGCACCCCAGCCTAGCCATAGAGGAGAGTCTTATGTTTTTTTTCTTTTCCTTGAAATAAAGATCCTGTTGGAGATTATATAATCAACGTTAAGCTTCTGTGTTTCTTCCCATCTTTACGCAATCTGATTAATAATTCCTGCTTTCTCTCCTTCCTCAGAACTCTGCATAATACAAGGCTTACTACCCAATTCTTTCAGATTTCAAATACATTTCAAATTGGTTCTTAACTATTAGCTTGTACAACTTATACTCTCCTTCAGTATACAAAGAAGTTTTTTAGACTTTCTGGTTTAGAAGCAAAAGATATTCTTCAGCAAAGTTCAAGAATAGCCACCAAATGTATAAGTAAACATATTTTCTTCTTCTTTCTCCCCTGCAGAACACTGATTGTATGGGACAATTTTTCCATTACTAAAAGTTCCGACAGTTTTTCAAAACAGTCAGTGATTTTTAAAGTTTCACTTATCTTTTAGTGGCTACAGGAATTACAATTACAAGCACTGGGAAATGATCAATTCCCTATGACTCATATCTTACACAGTTCTCAGGAAGGTTCAATAACATTAAGGGCTTATCTGATAGCTAGCAACCTCTTATTTCCCTTACCATGTTTGATTCTAGGACATGACTATTCTATGTTGTAGAATTCTCTTAACTGACTATGCGTCCTCCAAGATTAACCTTTTCCTTTACTATAAATAAGTTGAATTTTATGTGCAATTAGAGTATTTTAATACATCCTTTTTATATTTGCTTCTATTTAAAGACAATTTTCAAATGGCTAGCCAACATAAAAAAAGGAAGGAACGTGTATGTGTTATGTAGAGGTATTGAACCACTGCCTATAACCAGTATGTGTTCAGCAGCAACATGAGGTATAAAAAAAGTTGAAAAGCCTAAGTAATATCACAGGCACAGCAAATAAAAGGATGTTTTAACTTTTTAGAGCTTCAAATGAAGACTTCCAGTCTGGAGGGAAAAGCATATAAGTACTAAAATTGGGAGAGAGATGGGTTTAGGAAAAAGTGGATGAGTGAGAGAAGTAACTTAAGAAGCAGCCTATAACAAAGACTCTTGCCTTCTTTACTCCAGGATTTCCGCTGGAGCTAGTGATGGACTGAGGCCTTATCTTCCAATGTCATCATAGAATATATTATCTGGATGGCCATATTATCTGGATGAATTCCACCATTTCAAATTCTTCCCCTTCTTTCCTAAGGCTCTATACTAGTGGTTCACAACCTTTTTAGATGCAAGATACCCCACAGAAAATTACAATTCTTAGTTTTCACTCAGATACATTTACAAAAAAATAATAATAATAGGGCAATTCTTCTGTTGCAAAAAAATCAAAACGACCACGACAGGTCAGAATGTTTTTATTACTATAAATTCCTATTTGAAATCTTCAGGTTTATCTTGTGAATCATGTTTGCACACCTAACAGTGCTAATATTACATGGCACCCCACAGCACCCTCGAAAGGATCACTACCCATGAGAACCATATGAAATGACACGAGATTAATGAGGCAATATCAACTCAGAGTCTGCATTGTGCAGTATTTTTAAATACTTACACTTATTTGGGAGCCTGATCAATGCTCTGTATTTGGTTTCAGTAACATTAATAGCTTTCTATATTCTTATTACTATTTATCAGAATAATTTATGTGGGAAATATTGAACTTCAATAAGAAAAAATTTTACTAATCATCATTCATTATTCCAATGCATCATATGGGTTCAACCCAATACAGTTACAGGATTGATAGCAAATATAGCACAGAATGCAAACTTCCACTTAAAGCGTACTTTATGCAAATATTAATCAAAACTGTTGGGTTTTTTTAGCGTTACAGGTCTTGCTTGTATAGCACTGACAGCCACAATGAGTAAAAGCACAGTAATCAGGGTTGGTAGAATGAGCGAGTGGATGAACTTCATTCAGGTTTCACTACTGAATTCTTCACAAACATTAGTGAAGATAAAACAGAAACAACTGCAGGAATACATTTCAGGATTGTGTCATTTTGCTTCAGTGTGCTACTACTCTTTTTTAATATATCAAAAGGCATATTTCATTCTGTTTCTGGTCAGATGGCAACTGAAAGCCCAAGCTCTGAACAATCAAGGTGTAACCTCAATTACTGCTGTGGCAAAGGATGTCAGGTCCATCAGAAGCACAAACAACATAAAACACACCACTAATGTTACTTATGAGATATAGAGGGGAAAAAAGACCTGTATTCTGTTATTTGCTGTAAATAATGACAATCTTAAATTACTTTATACTGCTGAAATAGTCTCCTAGGATGCTGATGAAATAGGCTTTGTGATCCACAGATACATGGACAACCATGGTTGTAAGATTTGAACTTCAATATTTTATAGCTAGATAAAGGGAACAGTAACGCAGAAGTAAATTCAGCATAACTGAAGACTTTCCAACATGAGTTATATATCTACATAATTTCAAAATAGTCATGTCACTGATTAGCAGGTCCTTTATAGGCAGAAAAAATTCCAATACATCATCTCCCATTATGGATTTCTTAGACCACAGAACTTTCCCAAGGATCATTGAAATCATTTAGCTCTAATAAATATTTTTTGTCCACAAGACCAGTAACTTGCACTTTGTCCCATAAAACAAATTCAAGTTTCACCACAGAAAGCTAGTGTGGTACTGGGAGCCAACAGGTTTTCCAGCTGGAAGCCAACAGGTTTTCCAGCTAGTTTTGGCAATTTAGTTAGGCAGAAGAACACTTTACTTATGTGCATAGAAAGGCTCCAAGTCAGTCTTCCTCCTGTCCAGTGGAACAGTGTACATTCTGAATTTTCAAGCAGCCCTCTACGGAGGACAAAGAAATGTAGAAAAATGTATGGAATAATGCAGAGCAGCAAAATAGATTTCATGATGAAACTATCTATTGACTTGTACTGCTGAAAAGTGGCGGTGAAGAGAATGGGAAATTTTCCTTGAAAGCACTCATTCAGTTATGGTTAAGCAGGCTGATTAATGTATATGGTATACATTTATAGTTTCAATTCCAAAAGCTCCTTCATAAAGGTAACACTAGAGGCCTAGAGGTGAGGAACCCTTGGTTGAGAGGAAAAAATATTTTCTTCAAAAACTGGCTAATGACAGAAAAAGAAAGAATATGATTAAATGGTCAATATTCATCATGGCAAAAGATCAAGAGTGGAGTGTCTCAAGTTTCAGTATTCTAAATTGTTTGATATGCAAAAGGTGCAAGAAGTTAACTAACAAAATTTGTATGTAATGGTTATTTGGGTTAGTTAAGACCAGAAAGAATTACTAGGAGCTGCACAGATACACACATAAATAAGCTAGATAAATGGGTAAAACAATGGCAAATTAAATTTAATATAATAAATCCAAAGCTTCACCCCTTAAATGAAAAATGAAAAGCTACTTGCATACCTTACAGGGAATCTCCATGGATTATGTCAACTCAAAAAAGGGGATCTGAGAATCATTACAGGTAGATCAGTGAAAGCTTTCTACTCTGTGTGCTCAAGACATAAGGTGCATAAAGAACAAGAATGAGAAGTATTGAAAAAGATGTTTTGATATTTATGCATATCTCGCAGTCTGGTATTGTTTGAAATACTGTGTAGAGTATTATTTGAAAAAGAATATTACAGAAATGAGAAGATATCAGGGAAGAGCAACAAGAATGATCAAGAGCATAAAAAATTCTCACAAAGAGAAACCGATAGGCTTGAAAACGTTTTCTGTAGAAAGAAAACAAATAAATAGTGCACCTTTCTGAATAAGATACACTTAAAGAAAATATGTCTTCTAAAAATACTGTGCACTTTAAACCTGGAATAACAAAAGTGTAAGAGTTCAGTGGCATGCTGCCTGGAGCCAAGTGGTCTCTCTGCTGGAATAGTTGTGTATTTTTGGAATAGCAAAAATCTTCTGCCACGCCTTGATGTTAGAGAGAGAGGTGCCAAAACACTTTTGGAAGACAAAGGATTGGTTATAGGCTCAATAGGTCAACTTATCTTTGCAGGGCTGCACCATCCTGATACCCTGCCCTAACCATACTAGACATTCCAGGAGTGTTGTACTTGCCTATGGGCCCAAGGCTTGGCCCCAGTCTTATGGACTCCTCAGCTGAGGCTACTCCTCTACTTCAGCTGCTTACCCCATTCTTCCCTGCATGGGTCCTAAATCAGCCACTTCTCCATGCTAATCCTGCCCTTAATTTTCAGGGCTGGGATGGATTTACCCCTCTCTGGGGGGATATTTTGTCCCTACTCCTTTTTCCCCTCTAGGGTCCCGAAGAAGTTACCTTCACCCCTCATCAGGGAGTTCATCAGGATTGAACCCCCTGATGGGGGCAACCTTTTCCATCTTGTCACTGGTTTCTGCTAGGTAAGTTAGACAATGGGACTCTCCTCTGAGCCACAGGGTCAGTCCCTCCTTGTCTTGACTTCCACTGTCTTCTCTGCTTCTTTGCTCTTCTTTTCTTCCCAGGACCAACCCCAGACAGTCCCTCAGCATCTCTTTAAATTTCTGTCCTAGTTGGCTGTGTCTGCTGTGGCAGCATCCAATTTCCTGCCTCCCTGACCCAGCTGTTTTCCCTTTTGACTTTTCAGCATGGCTTTTTCCTCTCCTTTGGCCACATTGTTTCCCCTGTCTTAGGCTCAAACATGACAGTTGAGCCTGCTACAGCAGCCTTTGAACTGCCGCAGCCCCAGTGGTTCCTTTAATTAGTTGAGGTGCGGCATCTTTTCTGCCCCAGCTTACCAGTTTCCTTGGCATCTCCCAGTAAGTTCCCTTGCTTTGTTTTACTCCTTGTGCTCCTATGGCAGGGTGCTTCAGCCACCCTATCACAAAAAGTAAAAATGTTTGATTTTTTTCCCTTACAACAACAGTTAGAAAATTTTGGTCTATTCTAAATTTCAAGGATAGAAACATAAATTACATGTAAACTGGTATAAGTGAATAGGAAACCAGTTCAAATCTCTAACACAACAGAATTTCAGTGCATATAAGCTGCTTTCAAAATGGTTAAAACCAGTTTAAGATAAACCTGGATGGAAATATTATCAGACCTAACTGATTTAGGTTAAATCAGTTTACTGAACTTCTGCCCCAGGTATACTCCAGATTCAAGCCATCTGCTCCAGCCAAGCAGGGTGGCATGCTCTATTGCCATACCCACCTAGGCTTCTGGCCTGACCCACTGCAGGCATGTGGTTGCATTTCTGGAATCAAAAGTGAACATTGGTTCACTTCCTTATCAGTTCAATCTAGGCGGTTTAGACTAACCTGTGAAGATTAAATCAATTCAGTCTCAGGTTTTCTGACTGTCTGTACTTAGCCCAAGGGCTTCTTATAGTTAAGGGAACACAGTATAAAATAATGAATAGCCTGGGAAAGTCCTCATCAACTTTCCTTCTCTCTTTCTCCGAACCCAAGAAAGGTACATCCAAAGAAATTCAGAGATGGGAAATCCAAAACCAGATAAAGGAAATATTTTTTCAAACGGTGTGTGATTAAACTATGACATTTTACACAAAGTGCCTGAATAAATAAGCCAAGAGTTATAAAAAGGGATTGAACATTTATGAAGCTATCAGGAAATTCCAAAAGTATCTAAACAATAATATACATTTTTATAAGGGATATTAACTCCTCTGCTTCATGATTTAAGCCAATCTTTCATTCTTAGGGTCACGCCACCCCCCTACATGTTATTATGCAATTAACTAGTTAACTGCACAAAAAATTTAAACTGGCTTCATGTGCAAATTAACTACAGCACCTTAAAAAGTTCCAATCAGCTATAATTGCTCAAAAATGTGTAATAGCTTTATACCTCATTCTATCTAGCTTTAAATTTGTACCTATAGGCAGTCCCCCATGGCTAGGAGACCACAACAGCATCCCCAGCTTCTGGGGCCAAGAGTCCCCAAAACTGACAGGACTCTTGGCCACAGCTGTACCACCAGCAATAAGATGGGATGGGATCTAATGCATGATCCCACAATCATGCTTCATGCATAGCAGGAGGCACAATTTGTGGATCATGCTTTAGATTCCTATCACACCATTACCTGCACATGTAGAAGGGGCCTCAAAGACCAGGGAAATGCAGATTATACCATAACTTCCTATTACATAATTGTTATACCTTCCTACATATTTAGTTTTAACCAATGCCAGAAACAAGATACAAAACATAATGCACTTTGGATTTGATCCAGCATAATACCAATTCCTTTGTTTACACTCCTACATTAAACAAAAAATGATCAATTTTCCTTTTAACCAACTTAAATGACTGAACTATCCAGTCATCAACAGTGCAGGCTAGTGAATGAGCGTTCCTAATTGTTTAGTCTTTCCTATAGTATTCTAAACTCTGAACTCCCAAATGATTATAACAGGCCTATATTAGAAAAGTAACCAATTACTGCCAAAAGCAGCAGATTCAGCTGAACTGAGACTAAACATGGTTTAAATGCAAATGTAAACTGGAACATGCTATGCTGAGTACCACTTCAGAAACTATACTTAAAACCTGGTTAAGGCAAAAGTTAGAATCACATTTTTTTAAACGTTTCTAAACAGTTTTCACTCATCTAAAGCAGATAAATTATGATCAGCAATTTATCTATGCCAGTGGTACCAGACCTTTTCAGACCACAGGCCAGATGAGCAGTGCCAAGTCCAAGTCCATGTGTGGACTAGATCTGGCCCATAGGCCTGATCCAGCATGTGGTCCTAGCTCAGCCAGGGCCTGATCCAGCTGCACAGAAACAGCCTGACTGGGGCCAATGCAACCATATGGGAAGGGCCTGGCCAGCGCCTGACACAGCTGTGCAGGAACAGCCCAGCTGCAGCCTGATCTCATGAGGCTGCATAAATCCCCAGCTGGGCTGCATACTGTTGCACTGGGCCCTGGCCGGGTCCTTTCTGCATGGATGGATCAGGTCCCAACTTGATTCACCCATACAGGAATATGTCCCAATCTCTCTGCATGGGGCCACCTTGGCCACGTTCAATCCAGCCACGTAGGGCTTGGAAATTTGGTGGCAGGGGAGTGATAATAGTATTAACTGCCACCACTCTCCCACTATCAAATTTCCATACCCTTAGGGATACATGAAAATCAAATTACGTGGCTCCATAAGCTGGACCTGGATCTGGGGCACCCCTGATCTACAGCCATATCTAACAATATTCTCTACAACTAGTTATTCAGAAAAGGTCAGAGGGATTCTATACTGAGAGCCAAACCTCCAAATTGGTTTGCAGGAAACCTGAAAACAAAATTAGTCATCCATTTTTTTTAAAGAACATTCCTTATTTGGGGCTTGATACTCTGTTACTGAAATCAACTGGACTTTTGTCCTGGACAGGGGTAATTACAGAGGCAGCCCAATCAGCTACTGCCACTAAGGGTGGCTTTCAGGCAGCTGTCAGCCATTGCTACAGGAGTAACAGCTGATCAGGTGAGCCTGTCAGCAAGTCTATCCTGCTCACTAATAGGGGCAGGAGGAGCTAAGGAGCAAATCAACCCCCTTGCTGTCTGCTGAAAGGAGAGCATCCCTTTGTGGCAACACTGTTATACTCTAGTCAGGGAACTGTGCAGACATGGCCTCCACATAATCTATTTTTGTAGCACTATACATGTCATAGCATTACAAAGATAACATGCATATAGGGCCTAAGATATGTTCCTCATTTAAATCATTCCACTAAACAACTTTTAATGTCAAAATCTATAGAAAATCCATGTTCAATGTTTACATATGTTCTGAATATAGATCATTGCGCTTCACATTATGCTTCTCAATTGTCAGACCATTGAAAACCACCAAAATGTAGAAAGAGAGCATTATTTTAAAAGAATCTTACTCATATTGATTCAACAGCATCTCAGCATATTTAATTTTCTGAGACATAGATTTTCTCTCCTTCTCTGCTTCTTCATAGACGTATTTATAAGTCTGTTGGACTTTCATAAGTTCTTGATAAATATTGTTATATATTTCTGATGCCTGAAAAAGAAAACAAATCTTCTACAACTTTATGTGATTAAATTTGCATTATATTCTAACATACAAAAACTGCTCTGTTTTATGACTTACTGGTTCCAATTTTGAAGTGAGAATATAGTATTTTATGATGTCATAACACTCCACAACAAATAAATCATGAAGTACATATATAGTCAAAATAGAAAATAACAGCAGGTATAGGGTCTTATACCACCAGGAAGCAAAAGCAAACAAAAAGACTCATTTTGTTGTGACATTTGAACGTTTTCTATGAAAAGATGCCTACTTGCATGGGAAGACAGTGATCTATGCAGCAGAATACAAAAACCTGAAAGAAGCCACAAAAGCTTTAATCAGCCACCTGACAGATCATTACTTACAGGTCCCAGAGTAAGTGTACAGGCCTGACATTCACCTATGTAAAAGACACCCTGAGACAATGTGAACAATGAGGGAGATTTTCAATGCCATAAATGGGAGTGAAGCAGCCCACTCCCATTAACTTTCAAAATGAGTTGAGCCTATAACTTTGCCTTTGAGAAATCCCTCCATAGTTAAATTCATGTTATAGCAAAACAAGGAATATGCTATAATCTAAATCTTTCTCTGAAAAAAGAAAATATATGCTTAATATATTTTTGCCAAGATCTAAAGGAACTGAGAAGGTAAAACTAATAAAATTGGATTAATCAGTTAATTTAAAACACATGAATTAAAGCACATTGCAAGATTTGAATATTTTATTCTAAAATGTAATAACTTTGAGACAAAATAAGTTGTCACAACACAGAACAAACAGCCTTACCATATTAAGTAGCATTACAACTGCTATGTTTAGATTTCTTTTGTGCTGTTCCATATAACAATGGAAAGAAAAAATTCAATACTAGAAAAAGT
The DNA here is from genome assembly GCA_030014935.1 of Caiman crocodilus. Classification (NCBI taxonomy): domain Eukaryota; kingdom Metazoa; phylum Chordata; order Crocodylia; family Alligatoridae; genus Caiman; species Caiman crocodilus. The sequence continues at coordinate 73,020,013 of JAGPOW010000261.1, read as the reverse complement.
ATTAATTTTAAATTGCTTTAGGAAAGAAGTTTTTAAAAAGTCTATTTTCCAAATTGCATTTCAGATCATCTCAACATTTTTACTGCATCAAGTATTTCCCAAGGCAACAACAGAGAGAAGGGAAATAAAAGACAAAAGATAACTGCGTAACCTTTAATTAGCCAATAGTCTGAAAATACCCCCCAAAAGCTGATATAACAAAAATGTTAGTTTTTAAAAAGAGTATATACTCAACTCAATTATACATAACCTCAGTATGCACAGAAATGTACTCCCAGACTTTATAAGAATGATTTAAAAAAAAAAAAAAAACCACAAAAGAGACTTCACTATTACTACCAGCTCTGATTCAGATATATTGTATTGTTATGATGCAGTGGTCACAGCTGATGTTTTAATTGAGAGAGAAATGGACCAATATCATGTTGAAGAAAGTTAATCAAAATATTTTGTGCAGTTTTCTCAAATGCGATTGTTTTTATGACAAGTTTAAGTATTTTGATGTATAATTGTTGACTCCTTACTTAAAAATATAAGAACTTAGAAAAAACGCACACATAAAACAGGGCTTATTAATAACAAATGTTAAATCCAAAGTTTCCTGCTATTACATAAATGCAATTTATTAGGAAAACTACTGTTAACCATTATTCAGAAACAGGTCTACCTCAAATTTGTTATCAAAATAAATCCTATACATCTTAGAAAAATATAATCCAAAGTAAGAGTTATATCTATAGCTAAGGTTATTCAAACTTTCTAATAAAAGAACCTCTTTGAAGTTGCCTTTAATTTTGAAAAAATATGAATTGGTTTCAGGCTGAAAGTTCATGGTGAATGTTAATTTTTTTCCTCAGAAAGAACTAAGGAAAACTATAAGAAATTTAACAGAAGTTACACCTGCTAAAGAGAT
>JAGPOW010000261.1:72963681-73019000 GCA_030014935.1 Caiman crocodilus | reverse complement strand
GTACCTTAACCACTGCATTGAAATTTGACCAAGGTATAAGCCATGCAAAAATCACAGTCTATACATGTTCAGCAAACATTTATTAGACACTAACAGCATTTTTCTCTTAAGATTTTAATGCACTAAGGAAGCTGCATTTCCATACAGCTGCTATACCCTGACTGGACAAGACCTTTTTTGCAAGTGCTCCTCCCACTGCTAAGGCTTGCTTTAGAGCAGGCATTGTTACAGAGAGCAAGGAGAATGTCTCTTCACTGTTAATGTTTCTACTGTTCATGCCCAAAGGAAAGAAGGCGCAACCTAATGCAAATGCAAAGGACTGCAGAGAAATGAGGGATGAAAACAAGAGGAGATGACAATAGGAGCAGAGAAAAGTCATCTTTCTTCTCCTAGTAGAAATGATAAGTATACAAGCAGACAAGGTTCTTTGGATACACATGATTTATTTTATTAAACCAACTAAATACAAAAATTGTTCTTTACAAGCTTTCAAGTACAAACACCCTTGTTTAGGCATACAGAGAGTCTGCTGGTGTTTGCGTGCTCTGGGTGGAATAGAAGCTCAAGCCAATATGCAAAATGCAGATCTATGAAAATGCAAATGCATGGCAGGGAAGATCAGAGGGGATGGAAGTTAATAGGTGCGAGACAGGTAGGTGTGGGGGGGATGGGAAATGTTGACCTGGTGATAGAATGTAGCTAGTACAATATGGAGAGGTTACATGGGGCTATCAGAAGGCAAGCAGGTTACAATGTGCCACAAATCCAATGCCTGTATGTGGTCTATGATTTTTTGTATCCAGTAGATTTATGACGTGAAGTTCGTGGGCTCATCTACAAAAGGTGTTTTGTAAATTCCCTTTGAAGAAGATTACAGCTGAGTGTACAAACATTCATTCAACAAGCTCCTTCCAGGAGAAAGGTCTTCTATGCGTCAACATGGACGATCTCCCTTGCAAGCATGAACGTTTGTATGTTCCCCTCCCAGTTCACTCTTTTTTGAGATATCCAGTTTAGCTTTTTTAAAGCCAGCTCACTAGGCTGCTGAGTTCAGTATAGACACAGCCTAAATTTGCTTTCATTAGTACATTTGCCTTATGGAAAGTGTGTAGTGAATGAGGGAGAGAACTGCAGGTTGATAAAGATTATCTGAGGATTAAAGCGCACTATTTATTCAACAAAGTTTTTGTGATGTTTGACAAATCAATTCAATAAAACTTTAAATAACTATAATTATGTTTCTTATACCCTGGATGCTCTACTTAAGGTAACTGCAATCAGATTTGTAAAAATGCTTAATGCCCAAAAGGGTAACTGAAGTAATTTTTAGCTATGTTTTGAACATACAACATGCAATAAAAATGCTAAGTATTCTGGGGGGGAAAAAAACCATAGCTGTACACGTCTCCACCTAGGTACCGAAAATACCTGGACATTTTTGACAAATTTGTTTTAATCTCCTTGTCCTGATTCTTTGCTTGAAGAGTGAGGCAATATTACCACATCACCTATTCAACTGATATGAAGAGGATTTATTGCCTGTGGTGTCTGTAAAACACTCAAATACTAAGATAGCAACATAAAAGTACAAAAGGAAATGGATATTTTTTCATCCAAGTAAACAATGTGGATGGCATGCATTAAACAATGCTAGATACAATACAGTGGGAACTTGGGTGGCACAGGCACTTAGTTGACAGTCCAGACCTTGCAAGTTCAAGGCCACAGCAGAGCTTAGAAGTGCTTAGATTTCAACAAATCTGTGAACTCTGCTAAATACCTTGTCAGGAGGCAGGAAGTGCAATACAACAAAATGTTATAAAGTACACTGATTATGAATTCTATGAGCCCTGATCATGATGTATACTGAATAAGGCAGGGATATCACTGAAAAAATAGTAATTTTTTTATTAAAATATAATGTATGGGGACTACAAGGATAAAATTAGAAGTTGTATGGGTAATTTTTATTCTGATCTTTCCCCAGTTTGATTGTTTGACTTTGGTCTTTCTGTCCTTTAAAACTGGGTTATGTATGCAAAACATTATTTATATATTAAGACTACACCAAAATATTCAATCACTGCCAAAGACCCACTAGGCTATGTGCTTCTTAAAGTTCTATCATAGGGAAACATAGCTCACACCTCAAAAGTTCTTATAATCTAAATAAACAAGACAGAAAAATGGAAAGGCAACATATATAACTCATGGTAGATGAGTTCATAACAAATTTTTTGTTTTTTTAATTAAGTTGTCTAAACCATTCCCAACCAGTCAGATGGTGCTTGTGCTACTGAAGGTGTCAAAAGGCACACCTGGGGAAAAACTGGATGGAGTAGTAGATGCAGTGGAGGGTAGGGTTAGGGTTGAGAGTGAGCTAGACAAATTGGATGACTGGACCAAAAGAAATCTCATGAGGTTCAAAAAGCAGAAGTACAAAGTCCTGTACTTAGTATGAAACAATCCCATGCACCAGTACAGGCTGGGGGATAACTAGTTGGGCAGTACCTTTACAGAAAAGGACCTGGGGGTTACAGTGAGCAAGCAGAATATAAGCCAATAGTGTGCCATTGTTACCAAGAAGACTAACAGCATACTTGGCTGAAATCAGTAGGAGTGTCACTAGTAGGCCAAGGGAAGCAATTATTCCCCTGTATTTGGCACTGGTGAGGCCACATCTGGAATACCGTGTTCAGTTTTGGGCCCTCCACTACAGAAAGGTGTGCAAAGATAATATTATGACTCCTGCCAGATTGTCAACCGTTGCATGATAATAAGTTAAAGTTATTATGGTTATTATGTTTTAATATTTGTAAATTAAGTGACATGACTATAGTCAGAGCAATGAAGTAGCAGAGGATACCTGCACATTACCATCATTGCACTTTAAGAGTTAAAAGAGCCTGACCTACTTAAATGATTGACAAGTTTCTAGAAGGGTCCACCAAACTAGCGTCCCGACTGGTGGGAGAGACTATATTAGGGTCTGCACCCTGTGAGGGGTGTGGGCGTTAGGAGTTGTGGGCGCTGGTGCTGGTCGCTGTGAGAGTTTGTGAGGTGTAGGAGCTCGAGGCCTACTCTGAGGAGCTGTGGCCTTCAGATAGGGTGGTGCCACCCCGGTTCTCAGAAGCTTCCCCTTTGAGATTTGGGGATCGCTAACTTTGAAGACAAGCACTGCAGTACACTGCTATCCAGCTGCAACCATTGTGTCTGTATCACGCATTGTACCTGTACCTGTTGACCCTGTACCAATCGATTGCCTCGTCTCGCACCTCATCTTTGTATATAAGTTTCTCCAAAGTTTAAGTAAGTAAAGTTTTCTGCATTTAACTTCGGAGACAGGAGCAAAGGTATCTACCCTCCTCATGCAGCTCCACCTACCCAGGACCCCGAGCACACCTGGGTTGGTACTACCACCCAGTTACCTCACCTGGTGTGCATTCCGCACAAGGCCTCCATTGCCACCTGGAGTTACCTCCCGTGCGACAAAAGGATGTTGACAAATTGGAGAGGATCCAATGACAGAAGCCAACAAAAAGGGTGAGAGGCTGGGGGACATGATTTATAAGGAAAGACTGAGAAAACTGGGCTTATTTAGTCTAGAGGAGACCGAGGGGATTTAACAGCAGCCTTCAGCTACCTGAAGTGGGGGTTCAAAAGAGAATGGACCTGGATTATTCTCAGTAGTGGCAGATGACAAAATAAAGAGCAACAGTCTGAAGTTGCACCAACAGAAGTTTAGGTTAGATATTAGGAAGCAAGAATTTTCTTACTAAGAGGATAATAACACATTGGAAGAAGCTACCCAGAGAGGTGGTAGAATTTCCATCCCTGGAGGTTTTCAAGGCTTGGCTAGACAAAGCTTTGGCTGAGATGATCTAGTTGGGGATGATCCTGCCTGGAGCAGGGGTTTAGATTAGATGACCTCCAGAGGTTCCTTCCAACCCTAATTTTCTATGATTCTACAACCTCAGCAGTTTAGTTTCAATCCAGCTCTTCCTAAGCAGTTTAGTGTGAATCAGCATAATAACATATGAAATGAGGAAAGCTTGGGCATTTTTAAAAAGTTATACTGCCTCAATGTACATATCAGGAATCTTGGAAACAAATTCAAGATTCCATTACTGGTCCCATATTAATGAACAAAAAGTGTGCTAAGCAATGGCTTACCTTAACATGATTTTAAACCATGTTAGCTAGTCCTAAAGTGCAAGCTCTCTCCGACATTCTATCAGTTATTGCTGTCCCATCTGAACATCCTGTTCTTGACTTTTATGACATTCCATACAGACACAAGGGTCCACCTACATAGATCTTCAAGCAGCAGCATGCACACTCCCTTATTCAGAGATTTGGGATTTTCCTGATTCACTAACTGAATTTGAATAACTGGAGCAAAAAAAAAAAAAAAAATGTTCCTACCTCTTTTAAGTTCTCCCCCCAATATTTAAAAGAGAATTATTTGTCTTCTAACCTCACTTATTCTCATAATTCTTGAGTTGCGGTTTATGTATAATTCATTTATCCAAATGGCAACAATACAAAAAGTTTTAAAATATCTCTATAGAAATTTGTTACTACACGGCCTTCTTCCAACCTTAATTCATAAGCTTTTACAGATACGTGATTAAAAAGTAAGGTAAAAAGATTTTCAATTTGGTTCTTTTTTTTTTTTAATCCATAAAAAATGCTGTTGATATTCACATATAACTAATGGAACAGTACCTAAAATTGGGAAGTTGGAGAAAAATGGGGATAAAAAAGTAAGTTTAGTGGAGAAAAAGTAAATGACTAGAACATAAGCTGGAGACCAGAGCAGGATTTACAGTGTAAAATATTTTTTGGAAATGTGTTTAGTTTTCCAAAACATATATTTCTTCTATTTTCTGAACTTCATAATCTTTTCTATCAATTACACTGGATGCTTCAAGTCCTGTTGAACATTTGAGAAATAAAAACAGCAGTGATCTTAAGTGTAACATTAGTGTTTCAATTCCTTTATATGACATTTAAATGTATTAATTCTAGAAGAATACTCCAAATTGTTCTAAATGGAACGAATTTACAATTTTTTCAGGATAAAAAGGGGGAAAAAAAAAGAAAACCTGCTAGTAATAAAGGCAATGTACAAAACCAAAAAGAAAGACTATTAAGGCAGAACAGAATACATTCAAGCAGAATATTCCTGGACTCAGCAGTGTTTCCAATCCTCTCATTCACAGAATACGAAAAAAAGTTTGCATGAACAATAGATGGTTATTGTAAAAGTATCTCTTAATAACTAGAGTGCTTCTTAGTAAAAACACCTTTGCATTATTTCTATTTACCTCTCCATGTTCCTTTAATATATCCTTTACAGCATTGCCTTCAAGATTCAGCTTTTCTTCCAGCAGAGGGCTGTGTTTCTTCATGAAGTCTACATCCTCCTGAATCTTTTTATTAACTGCTTTTATCTTAAGCACTTGGTTTTGTACCTGTTGTAGCTGATGATTTTTACAATCAAAATACCACTGCAACTCTGAAATATCTTGAGCACAAGCTTCATATTCTGTAAAGAAAGGGGAAAAAAATCTAATTAGTGGTGTATGTGTGTATATATAGATATAGACCTACGTATATAAATAGAATATATATCACACACATACACATATGCAACATATATTTAATGAGCATATAAAATGTGTTGCTAGAAGGATTCAAAATATTTTAGGAGATAACAGATTCCTGAAAATTATTTTTTAAAGACTAGAGAAAATATATATGTTACAAGAAATACTATAAAATATTTTATGAAATAAAGAGCAGTATGAAACTCATGTCTAATAATGTCCAGTACATTAAGCAAACAATCTTTTAATCTGGAAAAGTTTACAATGAAGGAGTGAATAAGAGAGCAGAGCTAGTTTCTGTGGCATCCACTACCTATTAAAAGAGTTTATACCAGCTTTGTACAACTTCCCCAATTGTAACACTGGTCACTGCTGTCTTTAAATTCTAAAATTAGATATTTTGATGGAGGTAATATGACACCTATTGAAAGTAAAGAGAGCTAAGTGTCCAAGCACTCTTGAGAAACAGGTTTATGGCCATACACAGGCATTGTATTGTAATGCTAAATATATCTTTGCAGTGCTGCAAAAATACAAGAGTACAGCCATTCAATCTGTTGTAACATTACCAAGACACTGAAAAGACTAAAAAACAGTAATTCTTTCACAGACAAACTTTTATGTTCCAGAGCATTATGTGGTCTTTAGGGCCCCTACTGTTCTCCATTCCCCCTTAGTACCTCCAAGGGGGAGGGAGAAAAGAAAATGGCTGGCTCCCTGAGAGCCCACCCAGCAGCCAACTGTCAGGAAGCCCTGCCTGGAGGGTTTCTGCTGGCCACACTGTTGCATCCCCATCCAATTTGGCCAAAAAACTGATTAGCAGAATCATGCAAAAGCAGCTGTCACAGCCCCCTGCAGCAAGTCCCAGCAACTGTGAGCTCTGTCAGGTGATCACTGACAGCCTGCCCCCTTTTGCAGCAGAAGAGCGGGGGCAGGCTACCAGTGACTGAGGTCCACTTGGGCCCTATCATCACCTGGCTGGAGACCTAGCCTTTGAGATGAGAGCCTTTGTAGCTCTATAGCCAAGAGGCAAGGACACTATATAATTAATTACATGTGTTATAATTATATGTATATATTATTATAATTATAATATAACTATTATATAATTTCTTATACAATTCTCAAAGGTTCCACAGTAGTTTTTCTTGCAGAATTGTTCAGGTAAATTAATTATTTAGAGGTAAGACAATATAGTTCATTGCAGTGCTATCCAAGTCAATGCAACTCCAGCCTGTATTGTAATTACTTAGTCTTTCCCTCAAAATGAACTAACTGCAATATAACAAATATTCTTAGTTTTAACCCCAGTACCTTTCTGCACCACTGCAGGAAGCTGTTGAAGTCTCCAGAGTGATATACAATCAATTTTCATGCCAAGGTTTTTCTTGCGCTGTTTTTCGAACTTCAAAGCTTCTTCAGCCTCTTTACGGTCAGCTTCTAGCCGCTTAATTAGCTCAGTGACTTCTGATAATAGAGCTTCAGTTTCCTGCTTCAAGGTTAATATGTTGCTGTCTAAATATATTTAAAAGTTATATAAACTTAAAGATATACATGCTGTCTCAGCTTCATCCACAATGTAAAGTTGGCTTGTTCACATATACCAGATCATATACAATTAGTCAAACAAAAATTGTACTCTATATCCCTCACTTATTTCTGACCCAGCATAGAGAAAATATATAGTAAAATAGCTAAAGGAAAATCTTTTCTGTACTTCTCTCAGGAACAGGAAGATCACCCTAATAAGGTACAACTGACAATGTCTCTATTTTCCTTTAAAACGTTTTTCCTAATTTCTGAAGAACTAACGACTATCTTAGAACACTGACAAAACATCAGGTTCTGATAATACTAAGTGGGGTCTATCAACATCACTGTGTAACTACTGGAATTTAAATTAAACACCAAAATAAACCTCTGTCAAAAAAACTACTAAAATGCTTCAAGTACTAAAGAACTGGTATGTCCGTAAAAGAATCTTTGAAGAGAAAAATGCTGTTCTCCTTTATTAATCAGATCCATATAAACTATTTTAAAATACAATCTCTAGGGCTTTGCATGTGCCCCTCATTTTTCAGCTAAATATGTTTGTCTTGTGCTTGTAGTTATTTAGACAAGACACTGTTTAAAAGCTGGGGTTAAAATTCAGACCTCACTGAAGTCAATGGGATTTGCTGAAGTCTCTAGCTGTTGATACTTATTTACAACAGTTGCAATTGGCTTCCTTTGAATAATCAGACAGTCAAGTCTATTTTATTTTTAAAACAATATTTTAAAAAGTCCGAGCTAAATGCTATTTTACTGTTCTAAACTATAGAAAGTTTCAGCCTTTATCTCAAGGGAATAACATGAATATTCTGCAGTGGACTTAAAGCAATCAGTCTGTGGAGATACCAAGAAAAAGAGTTCTGGAATTTCCAGCAGTTCCAAAGACCTATTCTTAGTACGTTTAAACCCTAAAGGTCTTAAAATATAGTAAAGGTTTCATCACAGAAGCACAATATATCTCAGTATAAACAAAGTAATTTATGAGTATAATTTAACAGTACTTAACATAACTTTTAAATTTCCTATGAAAAATATAAAAATCTTTGAAGTATTTACATGTTACATACATTATGACAGTTTTAAAATATGTTAAATAAGGAAAAACTTAATTATTCAGAATTACCATAAAATATTTTTACCTTCACAATATATCGGAGTCTCTTTAACATCCAGTGGAGAGGAGCTTGATAACTGACCATCTTTTCCCACTTTTGAAATCCTGAATTCAGAGTCAATTGTGAGAACAAATCTGATCATTCAAAATGGTGTGCTGTTAAACAGATACTAGCAAATGTGTATTCCTTTTTACAACAAAAATCAAAACATACACTTTTTACAATTTTAATTAAACAGAATTAAAAGCATCTGACAAGTAAAGAAACGAGTACAGAGAAAATTATAATTACACACCTTTCATTTATGTATTGTTTTGAAAGTTTATTTCATACTACATATGCTTCTCTAAACTTTTTATTTACTATGGATTCTTAAGTCTTGAGGCATATATCCAGGTTCAACACACAGAAGTTTTTGTCCTCCTTTCTGTAGCTCCACACAGGTATCTGGCAAGACACTCTGGAACAGCAATGTAGGCACACTGCCAAGTCACTTCTGGTTGCCATCACAATCACAAATGCAACTGTAAGGTTGCTGGCAGAAGCTGTTTTCTTCTTTGCCCATCTTCCTCCCCACAAACCTGATGTCCTGGATAGTTGCCAATATCTCTCCCCTCTCATTATGGCACTGCTCTAGAATGTTTAAAATCTGATTTCATGCACATTTCCAATGTCAATACTTTATATCTCGAAAAATATCTAGCTGCATACTATCTATCTTCACTTTTACCTAAGAAGTGAAGGGTACTACTTGGAATGAATTTTGCTTACACGATGGTAGTGTTCCTACTTTCATACGTACAAATAAAAAGAAAACACTTTTTATTTACTTATTCTTAATACCTACACCTGAAAAGCAACAACATATATCAAAAGGAGAGGACATGACAGAAAAATAAGACATAACTGCTATTATGTATTGAATCTGAAAAGCAAAAAAAAAAAAAAAAAATCAGAAACAGTGACATTTTATCCTGCGTGAAAAATCCTGTTTCTGTCTTCGCTTTTCTAGCAACAGTTCAGGAGTAACTAACTGAACAGGGTAACATTTACAAGTTTATTTTATAAGTCAATACCTATTTGTCAAGTTGTCTTTTGACTGCTAGGAAGCCAACTTTTATAAGTGTATCACTTAATCTTTGGGAGTCCCCAGCCACTTAACTGCTGCCAGATACTTAAAATACCGTCAGATATTAAGGTGATGCTATAGCTAAGAAAATTGAAAGCTCTACTTGCAGTAGTGGGAATCATTCTATGCCAGTAGCAAAATCGGAGCCTTGTTCCAGACCAGAAACATCAATAGAGATTTAATTCTTCTCTGAAGAAAGTAGAAATAGTGGAAGCAGCAGGTTTCCTGTTTCCCCAATCAATAGGCAAGACAGTAGCTGTGGGACCCCCGATACATACCCCAGCAGTCCATAGACACCTTACTGAACATATAGAAAAGTCATCCTTTGTTTCTTACCAAAAAGAACATACTTAATGGGGTGGTACAGGTGGGATCTCAGAGCAATATATCATGGATGGTTTCATTAGAAGCGCTAATATTTTCTGGAAGACAAGGTTCTTTGGGTAAATCTTTATTAGACCAACTCAAATAGTTAAAAAAATTCTTCTTTGCAATTTCAGGTACAATTACCCTTCATTAGGCAGAAGAAGCATCTGCAAATGGTCTGTTCCTGGATGGAGTAGTAAAGCAGCCAAAGGCCAGTACCTAATCATCCAGAGCATCGAAGACTCTATATGTGCTGGCAATCCAGAGCTACGGGGTTGGTGTGCAGGGAATCCCAGTGTGCTTTGCAAGCGCCCCCTTCCTCCCCCACAATCTGCAGAGATTCCAGAGGACAGCTGAGAGCAAAGGAAAGTACTGATTGGCTAACCACCCGGAGAACCACACCCACCCAGGACCAACCGTAACCCCCAGGGCTGGAATTGCAGAGCCAGTGTATCTGTTCAGTTTCCACTGCCAAAAAGACTCATCAATTTTACTTCAGCCCATAATGGATGTCTCCATTTTAGATTTGGTTTTGGAAAATTATGAAGGCACCATCAGAAACAACCTTAGTCATGAGCTGACTCGCATATAAATGGAGATAAGAAAAGTAGGTCTATAATTACTTCTATTATTATTTCCAAAGGACAAGTTTTGACAAATTAAGGGAACTAATCAGTGAAGTAACATGGAAAGAAAAGTCCAAGGAAATGAATGCAGAGAAGACCTTGCATTTCTAAGTCCAGTACAGTAGGTACAGTGAATGCCAAATGCCATGCTCCCACTGAAGCAGAGTTAAAGCCTGCTACTTTTGCTTTTGAGAGCTTGTTCAGCTTCTGCAAGGGGTGGTACACAGCACCAAGTACCATCATGTGTACGTGACCAAGGCTATGGTCACATGGTCTCTGGTTCACCAACCAGTTTGACATAGGCAAGTCCCCAGCAAGAAAGACAATGTAGGAGGTGTTCCCGCCTTTGCAATGGGTGCTGGCACCATGATTCACTAGCCTCATCAACCCACAGGAGGTCAGCAGCAGGGGGAAAACTCCAATGCTGACTCCACTTCAGGAATGGGGACTGCAAGGACTCACATTTGCCCCAGCCATAGCCTTTACAAACTACAGCAGTCAGTGTCTGCACCAAGAACATGCATACTTTCTGACCCCACTGCTACCCTGTAGGGACCTGACACTGCTTATATGCCAGGCAAGGCACTAAGGAGTCTTCCCCTTCATCCCAGCTGTGACATTTGCAATTCATCAAAGCAGAGAGCTCCCTGTTGAAGGACCTGCACACAAGCCGTGAGTTCCTGATCAGTGACCTTGTTTTCTAGTACCTTGAGTTCTAGTACCTTGAAACCTTGTAGCATAGCAGCTGTTTGCCTCACAAAGGCCCCAATTTCAAAAACAGGAAGAAACAGTCCCCTGCTTAGTGCTTTTCCTCCACGCTGGTTTGCAGATAATGTCAGAAATGTTGATGCGAGAGGAACAGCTATTTCAGGCATGGCAGGAGGGTCTAGAATGTGGATTCCTGCTCTGTCCTCAGTAAGGAAGGAACTTATCAGCAAAGGAAGAAGGCTGAACAATGCAACCACATGGTGATCTGTGGGCCTGGCTCTGCATCCCTAGTAGGAGTGCTCTGCCTCCCTCATATGCCTCTCACTGCATACAGCACACAAGGCTGGTCCAGAGTGCATGCTGCATGCAGCATCCCACCTGCAAGGCCTGATGAGTTTGACACCCCTCCCTGTTCTACAGTAACTGTAGTTAAAATATTATAGTCAGTGTGAATCCATCTCTACTGGTGGCACATGTTCTTTACCTTCTCATGACCCTTTGAGAGGACCCAAAAGGTGAAGCAACCAGAACTCCCTCCGAGTTTCTTTATCATCTAAAGCCCATTTTAGCCAACCATCAATATGCTTCGAGAAAGGATTTGTGGGATCCATAATGACTACTTCTCAAACAAACAGTTATTTTATACCATTACAGAGAAGTTATTTTATAAAAAAGAAAAAAATTGTTACTTGTTAAGTGTCAACACAGATCCTACTTTAACAACTGGCAATAATTACCTTCTTTAGGATGGCAGAAAGGATATACAATCTTCCTTTCTGAAAACTTCACTACTTCCTATCTTTGCCTCCCACTAGAATGTGGGCTGACAGGAATGAAGGTGCCTGCTACAGTGAAACAAGGATTGAAGAATGACTCCAATATCTCACATCAGATCTTCCAACAAAATCTACTGCATAATTCTTTAAATATGAGCAGTATGAATCATGCAAAAGTCTTTCAGATTTCCAATATTGAAACATTTTGTAAAAAAGCCAAAGAATTTGCTTGTGCTCTTGCATGGTAAAATTCTGATAGACAGTAGGAGAGATGCAGCTAGGTAGTTAGTATGTGGACTACTAATTACTGTAGAATGGGGAATGCCTCTCAGCCTGTAGTTTAAATTCTTTTATGTGCAGTCCTCTGTTCCTCAGGGACCATGTCACTCATATTAAACACATGTTCCTCATTACTTGGAGACAGTCCAAGTTATCCACCCCCATCCTATTTCAGGTGCATCTGTGACCAGTGCTCTGGATGGCAAGGGGGTTTCAAATAGTAACACTTTCATGGAACTACTAGGGGATAACTACCAGAATAATACCTTGAAAATACATGATAGGATTGGAAATAATTTGCTTTATTAAAGGTTCTCTTGGCAAACAAGCTAAACAAGGCCAATGTATTTCAGACCCAAGCCATATGCATGTGGGTATATAGCCTCAGAGAACAACATAAATCTGAAACATCATGGACTTTAACTTTGATGAGTTAAAATACAGTAACTGGCCTTTTAAACAAATTCAGTAAATGGTTTATAAATCAATCAAAAATTAAGAAACTAAACTAAGCAGAATAATTTTACAAATAGCATAGAACACTTCACTGACGTAGAGTTTAACACACAATCTGTTCTTAGCAGTTAGTATTTCCAAACCAAGGTTAAAAAAAAAAAAAATAAGAATGTTGAAAAATCCATATTCAAGTAGCTGTGGAAGGGACCAATTCCCAAAAGCACTGAGTACTTAACTGCTTCCATTGAAATCAACTGAAAATTTAGTTGAGATGCTTCATATCCCCTTACCAGTTTCCCAAATCCTTTAGTTTTCTAAAAAAACTATACAAGAAAGCATACTAATTTTATTTTCATTTGAAGCAGGGAAAAATATAGTATTAAAGTTCATAAAATGTGTATTTGTTTGTCTACTTTCTCAAATAATTATTGCCATTAAAATGCAATGTATGTATGATTCTTACCATAAAATTTTCTCCTTAAATATGTGATCATGCTGCAAATGGAAAAAAGTAAATGTTAGTAAACATATGGATCAAACAGATTTTCTAATTTCTAACACAAATTTAACAGTCTACTAAACTTTATATTGCAAGCTGGACATATCAAACAATTACAGTTTTGACCATTTTTCAAAATAACAAAAACCATGAATTTGAATTAGGTTCCCAAAACAAACCTTTCAATATCCTTTCAGACAAATCTCTACACAAATCCAGAAAGAAAACATATGATACCAAAATACTGATTCCTATCTTCATAAAATATAAGCAGTAAGTGACCTACGTTATACTAAAAATAAGTAAACCAAAATATTCTGTAAGTAAAAACAGAACCAACCTATGTAAGTTAACCTAACTTTGCAGTGTCTGTATATCCCAGAATTTTGAGAATTTATTTTATTTTTAGTCTTAACTATCTACTCTTAATTTTTATTCTCTAAAGACAGCAGAGTTCTCTAGCAGATGTTTAATTCAATTTGTGGAAAAATTCAAAGCTCTCTATAGTGAAAAGAAATCTTCCCATTGAATTCAAAGAACTTTTGACAAAGCCCATAGAGACTGCAACTGCAGGTGTGGTGAAGGAGTACACAAGTCAAACTTTAAGGGCTAAGTATTTACACAAGACCTGTTAGGTGTTACAGCTCTGCTTAACCCAATGCAGCTATGAGCAGACTGCTACAAGGGCCTGAGCTAGCTAATTCGAGTGCTCATATATTGGTATTGCAGAGTAAACATATATTTACTATTTTAGAAAACATGTACTGTGTATAGGTATATTCTCACAGCAGCCCTGACTGCATTCCCAAAGATGACCATTGTAAATTTCCTACCATACTATCAACAGTTACGCATTTTCCACTTCCCTCTGCTTATCTGTCCATAGACATCCTCTCTACTCCCCCTACAGTTTGTTTCTCTCTTCAGTCTTCTGCATAGAAACACATAGTGTTAGCTGCCAGCTATGCTCTTGCCCTGTGCCAAAGTTAGCAAGGCATTTTTAGAAAGTCCTATATATTCATTATAAGGCTGGAAGGGACCTTGGAAGATCATCGGGTCCAGCCCCCTGCACCAAGCAGGAAAGATAACTGGGGGTCAGGTGACCCCAGCAAGGTGACCGCCTAGTCTCCTCTTGAAGGTTTCCAGGGTAGGTGATTGTACCACCTCTGGAGGGAGTTTATTCCAGTCTGGACACCCTGACTGTGAAGAAGTTTTTCCTAATGGTGAGCCTGAATCTGTCTTCCAGGAGATTGCAGCTATTACTCCTACTTTTCCCCTCAGGTGCCCTGGTGAACAGCTGCTCACCGAGCCTTTGATGTAGCCCTTGATGTACTTCCCTAGTGCAGCAGTAAGCTGCTACCAGGTCCCCTCTTAGCCTTCTTTTCCTCAGGCTGAAGACTCCCAGATCCTTCAGCTTTTCCTTGTATGGCTTTCCATGTAAGACTCTGATCATACAGGTGGCTCTTCTTCAGACTCACTCAAGCTTGTCCAGGTCCTTGTTAAAGTGTGGTACCCAAAACTGGATGCAGTACTCCAGCTGCGGTCGCACCAGTGCTGAGTAGAGTGGAAGAATCACCTCCTTGGTTTTGCTGGAGATGCACTAATTGATGCATGCCAGGGTATTATTTGTCCTACTAGCTACAGTATCACACTTCCGGCTCATATTCATATTATTACCCCCAGATCCCTTTCATTTGTGATGCTAGTCAGTTTGGTGCTGGCAAGCCTTTAGGTGTGTTGGGGGTTGCTCATCCTGAGGTGGACCACTTTACATTTCTCAATGTTGAACTTCATCAGGTTTCAAACTGCCTAATTTGCC
This sequence comes from Caiman crocodilus, assembly GCA_030014935.1. Lineage (NCBI taxonomy): Eukaryota > Metazoa > Chordata > Crocodylia > Alligatoridae > Caiman > Caiman crocodilus. The sequence goes on along the minus strand of JAGPOW010000261.1, from coordinate 73,004,064 downwards.
AGCCTGTCTAGGTCCACCCGTATCTGTAACTTATCTTCAAGCACGACCATGCTTCTCCATAACTTGGTATCATCTGTGAACTTGGCCAGTGAGCAATTCACCCCCACATGCAAATCATTTTAATAAAGATGTTGAAAAGTACTGGACCAAAGCCCCAACCCCTGTGGGACACCACTGTCCACTTCACAAGGATGACACAGATCCATTCACTATGACTCTCTGGGTCCCAACCTGCAGCCAGTTTCTCACCGACCTGACTGTCTAGGAGTTAAGCCCACAATCCTGCAATTTTCTCATGCGGATAACATAGGTACTAGATCAAAGGCCTTTTGGAAGTCAAGGTATACAATGTCATCTTGCTCTCTCATGTCCAGGTGGAGAGTTACCTGGTCATAGAAGGAGATGAGGTTGGTAAGCCAAGACCTGCCTGTGACAAAAGCTATGCTAGTTGTCATTCAGAATCTTACCATTCAAACCACTAGGAAAACAGGATGTTTCAAACTTGGCCAAAATAACATACATCTAAAGGGATACATTTCTGAGTTACAGAACTAGCATCATATCATCATAGCTCATCAGGTTGTGGTCTGAAAATGAACATAGGAATCCTTTCTAAAGATATAATCTTGTTATCTAGAAATTTAAGACTGTATTAATATTTGGGTATTTTTAGTTCATATGCACCTGTTGAAAGAATTTTTCAAGCTTTATTTCCAGCTCTTGAATAAGACGAATAACTTTGTTAACACATAGTGATGGTGTATTTACCAAATCGCAACTGCGACGCCTGTTTGGATAACCTAAGAGCACCTCTTTGCTCTTGCCTGGAAAAAAAAGAATATGGAAGATTATGTACAAAACTCAGCAATTTAGTAATACTGGATAGATATTTTTCTTTTAAATCTGCAAACAATATAGATACTGTGAATGACTAAAAAGATAAGGTACCTAACTCTAAAACATTCTGTACAAACTTCTATCCTACACTGACTGATTTGTAAGTACAAAACAAATATCAAATCAAACCAACTTTCCAGATTTTAGGAAACTACAAGTAGAAAAATGGCCACAGATTAAAAGCAGGCCTGTTTGACTAATGTCCTGCACGCCACACACATCCTAAAAGCAGTTAAATTGCAGCTATGGACCATGTTAGCACAGCTGCTGGAGCCTCCATTTTGGTGCATCCCCAGAATTCAGGGGGTGAACATCACTATAGCTTGCCCCCTTATGCCCTTACCCACTGCTTAAGTTGGGACCTTTGGTCACTACTGGCTACTGAAGACGGCAGCAGCAGAAAAGGGGGATAAACAGCCATGACATTCACCCTACCCCTGGTTCGAAAGCCATGCCAACCAATGGCTGTCAGCCACACCAACAAGCTACTGCCCCACCACCAGACATCCAGTCTGAGAAGCCCTGATGTTTGGATCCAACCTGTCAAGCCAAATAAGTTGGACATCCCTGGGTTAAAGAATAAAATCTAAAACGAGACAAAGGAAATGTAAGAAAAAGGGGAAATAAAAAGAGGAAAATGTTGGAGAGAGAGACAAAACAAAAGGCTTAAAAGGCCAAAATGCGGTTTATTATGCTCCCCATCTCCAGATTTACCATAATTGAAATGAGTTTGATGATTTTCATCTGTTCCTCCAAGCAGACTTGTCCAAAATAAAAATGACAACAAATAATAGGATGTGATTACCACTTTCTCCTCTAGAAAGGCTGAGACTAAAATAAAAGGGATCACAGGGCACTAATGAATCTGTAGGCAAACTTGAACTGCTCCCGAATACATTTTACCTGCCTGTAGCCAGAGTAACCTTTTATTTTTAAAAGAGATGGAGGCACAGAAAAACACTTTTCATTTTCTGGAAACTACCTCATTTACATTACCCTACTGTCACAGAGCACTCACGGTGCCCTGTGCCTGGAGAGGAGAAAACTGCTAGGGAAGGAACCGTAGCAGTGGCTAAGCAGCACAGCTGAGGGTTGCTGGGGCAACTAATGGGAGCCAGCTGACCCTAAGGGAGCAGGTCCTGGCCCTTATAAAGCCCAGAGCCTGAGCCAGGCTGGCAGTTCTGTACCAGCAGCTGGAGGGGCAGGAGCTTTGAGAGAGACAGTAATGTGAATGCAGCTCACAACAGCTCGAGGCTGGAGCAATGATGGTGTGGGATAGCTGGGAGGCTTATGCTGTTGTGGCCAGGTGCCTTATGTTTATGTTATAGCCGGAGGCTTGTGTTTGTGTTCTGTTATTATTATAACCAGTGGTTTGGGCAAGGCTGTAGGGGAAGGAGGAGGCCTCATACAGGACCCCAGCAGTGTGGGGATCCCAGCCCCTGTGGGGGTGCAGCGTTCAAAGGTGCCGGTGAGGGCGCAGCAGCACGAGGGTGCATAGACCCCAGCCCCAGAGAGGGGGCATTTGATAAGAAGCCCAAGTTGGGCATAGCAGAGCTAGCCCGTAGAGGGGGCAGCACTGAGCAGGGAAAGGTCCAAGTTGGACACAGTAAGCCCCAGAGAAAGGGGGCAGGTTTGAGAGGCCCAGAGTGGGCACGGAGAGCCCCAAGGAGGGGGCTGTTTTATTGAGAAGCCCAAGTTTGGGCATGGGGAGCCCCTGATAAGGGGGCTGCATGCAGCTGGAGGCCCAAGTTGGGCACAGCCCCAGAAAGGGGGCCATTTTAAGGAAAAGCCCAAGTCCAGGCATTGGGAGTCCCTGAAAGGGGACTGCATGTGTTAAGGAGCCCAAGTTGGGCATAGTCAGTCCCAGGAGGGGGCAATATTGAGAAGCCCAAGAGGGGCAGCACGGAGAAGCCCAAGAAGGGTGCTATATGAGAAGCCTGCAAGGGGCAATGAGTGAGGAGCCCAAGAGGGGTAGCACTGAGAGGCCCAGGAAGGGGCCACACTGGAAGCCCAAGCGGGGCATAGCCAGCCCCAGGGAGGCGAGCCCCAGGAAGGGGGCAAGAGAATTGAGGAGCCCAAGTAGGGCGAGGATTAAGAAGCCTGGTGGGGGCACAGCAAGCCCCAGGGAGGGGGCAGGAGATGTAAGGAGTCCAAGGGGGGGGACACAGTGAACCCCAGGAAGGGGGATAGCATTTGAGGGGGCCCGGAGAGAATGGGAAGGGGCCAAGATAGGAAAGAACGTGTTGACATCCACGAGGCTTGGGATGTGGTACTGGGGAGGAAGGAGCCGCAGACAGCACCCCCTAGTGGAGGGGGCAGTATGAGTAGAAGGGGCAGCCTCCCGCTAATGAACCAATTGACAGCAAAGATGTGACAGGCGAGTAGGTGGGTGCAGAGACAGGTGCAGGGGCCATATTGAGGGCGGCCCTGGTGCGTCCTGTCACACCTATTTACAAAATTCAAATGATCTGAGAATACATTATTTTATGAAGTCACTCAAGTTAAACTACCACTCAATTTTCTTCTCCCCTTATACAGTTCTACAGCTTGATACAGAGCCAGACTATGCCACCTGACTCACATTTAAGTAGTATAGAGAATTCCAATTAGCTGTCCTGTAAATCCCCTAGATATAAAATCATGTGAGGTTAATTAATGTCATTGGTGCATCAACACATGTGCTTTGCTACAGAGTAGCCTAATTAGCTCTGCAATCAAGTGTCACTGTTTGCATATGCGCAAATCATATTAAGGTGCAGTAAACTAATTAAATCTGCTGTAAGATAGTATCATCAGGGACTGTACTATCTTATGAAGGAGTAAATAGCTGCATTGAAACACACATGTAGATGCTGACTGGGAATGTAAATTGTGCCCAGTCAGCATAGCCAGCCAGGGGCCTGCTCTGCCCCAACTCAAATTACAGCTGTCCTGGGCGCACATGTAGACACTGTGCCCAGAAGCAGTTTACTCTGGCTCTAACTGCTCCTGAGTTTACTGCTTTGCATTACTTGCACGTTATCCACTGTGTCCTGAAAAAAATTTCAACTATAACTGTAACTGAAATTAAGATGTAACAAAACAAACAAACAAACAATTCTTCCCTTGGAGAAAGTTTCACTTCTTGTCTTGGCAGAAAATGAAACAGAAATTTGTGTGACTTCAAACCATTCCAGATAAAAGCCAAGGACCTTTTAACCTCAATTTGTGGTGAAGAGTCTCATCAGGATGGGAATGACAACTTGCAGAAAATATTGGCAGGATAACTGACTAAGGTGACCATTCAACACTGCCTCTGGAAGGAATTTTGGATGACTCTATATGGGAAGCTAATGGTCTGTGCAAGGTGCACATGCTGCACTCCCTAACAGGTAGGTAGTACAGCAGTTGTATTTCTCCTATGTATGGAAGCACAACTGCTCTTTCCATTTTCCTCTAAAGTGCTGAATCTCTGCATCATGTTCTACATAAACCAGTGCTTAAAAGGCTCAATCTGGCTCAAAGTCTATAAAACTCAAGTAGAAAAAAAAGAGTAGAAAAATCTAAGATTTAAGATTCCTAAAGCTACATTATTTCAACTTTGGTGAAAATATTTAGAAACTTTTTTGTCCTTGTTAAACCTATAATACGTTAATACTGGATTTTTCAAATGCATTTCCAAATGCATAAAAAGGTGGCCAAAATAATGTTGCCGTTTTTTGCATTTCTTGATTCTCTTTAAAATATTATTTAAGTTAAATTTTCTCAATGATTTTTTTTAAATTAGCTTATTTAACAAGAATAATCTTCAACAGACTGTAACCACAAACTACATGAACAACTTTACAAATCCACTTATGAATGGCAAGTAAAATGTACTTTGATGAGAGAGAGAATCATTTATTATTTTCTGCAGAATTGAAAAGTGATATGCAATTCTAGTTAACTATATAGTTCTTCCAGACAGAAAAATTAATTTTGATTTCAGGGGAAAGACAGGGAGGTAGATAATGCCTGGATTTAAGGTCACTAGGGCCCTCTCTCCCTAGCTCCACAAAAGTAGTCAAAAATTATTGCAAGTAGGAAGAGAGAAAAAAAATTAAAATTATTAAATCAGTTAAATTCATAAAAATAATTAGTTCCTTTTAAAAGTCTTTTAAAGCCTAAATCAATTGAAAGCCGGAAAATATAAAAATTTAGACAGATGACTTACCAGGTGGGGGCTCACTACTATCCTTGGAAGAACAGGAAAGTGATTGCGTCTCAAACATTATTGCCACTAGACCTTGCAGCCTAATTTAAAGAAATTAATTAAATATTTATTGAAGACAAGTGCATTTATTTCATCACCCTAGAAAACAGTATTTCTTCAGGGTTACATAACTATATTGGTAGTAAAAGGCAGGCACATTTTCTGCTAAGAAATATAAAGAAAAGCATATGGGCAAGTGACTTTGATATTACAAAACAACAAATGAAACCATCTCAATCATAATTTAATTAACTAAAACTGTGGATAAAGAACAGGCTGTCAAGTCTTCATGCACATAGCCTAAATGCTTAAATTATGCATGATTTTTTGTACTCAGCCATGAGCACAATTAATAACACCAAAGATTTAAGAGACAAAATGGATGACCTACAATATTATTTTGAACAAACATAATAGCCATTTGACAATGATCCATAAATATGTAAAGTCTGTAAAAGATAATCATGTTTGTCTACAGAGATAGAGAGACCCAAGCAAGGGAAAAAAGAAAAACCTACTAAATCCCATGCAAACTAACTAGCAAAAGTTACCACAGTAAATACTCTAAACAGTTTAAAAAAAAGACATGAACATTTATAATAAAGAAGTGAAAGACTGCTAGAGAAATAAAACTGTACCAAATATGCTAAATGGAATGCCAAAGACATTATGGCACATGAGTAGCATGGATTTGTTTCTTTTATATTAATGTAACAGGCCCTGAAAAACTCCAGCACATTAGTTCCTGATTGTTGGTACAAAACAGATTCTTAGGAGCACAGGTTCACAATACATGCACAAAATACTGTTTGCTTGCAGATTTTTCTAAGCACAAAAGTTACATGGGAATGGTATGTAGAAAAGTGTCTAATAAGCCAACTCGCCTGCCCATGCAAACTTACGCTAGTAAGGTTGAGGTTTTGTTTTAGTCATGATGGATCAGCAAACATACAAGGTGGAAAGGCCTGTACTCTTATACTATTAAGATTTTGTAAAATCTGGCACTTGTTTTCCATTTTCCAAAAGTACTTTTTTCCAATGGTAGGTCCTAATATTTTGCAAAGGAATTGACTAATTTAGCTAACGCATAGAATTTTAAATATATCTGTAAGGCTAGGAACAGACATTCAAAAAGCCTAAACCCGAATTGATTTAATCTTTCCAGGTTAGTATAACCCACATAGACCGAACTGATTTGCAAGTGAATAGAAATTCACTTTAGATTCCAGAAATTCAGGCATGTGCCTTCAGTGGCTCAGGCTAGAAACTGCGGCAGAGGGGCTAAAATGAGCCCTCCCTTCCCTTCAGGCTGGAGGGAAGCCAGGCCCCAGTAGGCAAGTATGATTAGCTGTTTAAGCTCCCACCCTGAAGGGACCCTGTAGCAGGGCACTGTGTGTGCCTAACACTTTAAGGGCCTGGTGCTGGGCTGATGAGGGGCTGGGGAGCAATGGCTGATTGCAGTTTAACGGCCTGGGTGGTGCCTACTTGTACAGCCAGCGTGGGCCCCCATGACAGCAGCAGCAGCGGTGGGGAAGCCATAGGGGTAGAACCCCACACCTGGTACATGGGGCTGTGCTGTGTACCCCACCCCCAGGTACAGGAAGAGCCAGCAGTGCATGCCCAGCCTGGTGCCCAGCAGCCACAGGTAATAGGGCTTGGTCTGAAGGGATGAGACCACACTGTGCGCGCTGCTGCAGAAACTAGGGCCAGCCTGGGCACTGCTCTCCAGTACATAAAAGGGGCCACAAGGCAGCAGCTGCTTCCCCAGGTACATGCGTGGCTCAGCTAGATGACACATTCAAGCCCCTTCCCCACTGCCCACCAGCCTGAGTCCCTCTGATTGGTGAGGCTCACACATCCATGATGGAGCCACTGCCGCTATAGAATCATAGAAGTAGGGTCGGAAGGGACTTTGTAGATCTTCAAGTCCGACCCCCTGCCTGGGCAGGAGGGAAACTGGGCTCAAATGACCCCAGTGAGGTAGACATCAAGCTGCTTCTTAAAGACCCCCAGGGTAGAAGCCAGCACCACTTCTCTTGGAAGTTGGTTCCAGATCCTAACTGCCCTGACTGAAGTTGTTCTTACGGATGTCTAATCTAAAGCTACTCTCCAACAATTTGTGGCCATTACTCCTTGTTATCCTGGGAGGTATTAGGGGAAACAAGGTCTCCCCCAAACCTTTCTGGTCCCCCTAGTGAGTTTATAGATGGTCACAAGGTCCCCCCCTCAGCTTTCTCTTGTGAAGGCTGAACAGGTTCAGGTCCCGTAGCCTCTCACTGTATGGTTTGCCCTGCTGTCCCCGGATCATGCAGGTGGCCCTCCTCTGGACCCTCTCAATGTTGTCCACACCCCTCTTGAAATGGGGCACCCAGAACTGAACACAATACTCCAGCTGTGGCCTGACCAGTGTTGCATAGAGGGGGAGGATCACCTCCTTGGATCTACTTGAGACACCTGTGGATGCACAATAAGGTCCGGTGGGCCCCACTGACCATGACCTCACATTATCGGCCCATGTTCATCTTGGAGTCAATGATGACTCCAAGATCCCTTTCTGACTCTGTGCTCTCAAGGAGGGAGTTTCCCATTTTATAAGTGTGTTGATGGTTATTACTGCTCAAGTGCAGCACCCTACACCTGTCAGTATTGAAACGCATCCTGTTTTTGTTAGTCCACCCTTGCAACCTATCCAAGTCTCTCTGCAGTCTTTCCCTCCCCACTAATGTACCCACCTCACCCCAAATTTTGGTATTGTCACGGCACACCTTGCTGCACTGCTCCTTGTGTATGAAGACTGCTGGGGAAAGCCCCAGCAGTGTGATAATGATCAGCACAGCTGAGGGTTGCTGAGGCAACTAATGAGAGTCAGCTGACCTAAGGGGCAGGGCTTGGCATGGCCAAGTGCCTGATGTTTGGTTATAGCCAGGAGACTTGTGTTATATTTTGTTAGTATTGGATTACAATGGTGGTTTGGGCGAGGCTGTAAGGGAAGGAGGAGGCCTCATACAGGGACCCCAGCAGTGTGGGGATCCCAACGCCAGAGAAGGCGCAGCGGAGCGCCAGGGAGGACGCAGCAGCACAGGGGTGCATAGATCCCAGCCCCAGTGAGGGGGCATTTGATAAGTTGGGCACAGCAGGCCCCTGGAAGGGGGGCAGCACAGAGAAGCCCACGAGGGGCAACGAATGAGAAGCTCAGACGAGGGACAGTATTGAGAAGCCCTGTGGGGCATGGCAAGCCCTAGAGAGGGCAGCGTTTGATGAGCCCTAGAAGGGGGCAGTACTACTGAGAAGCCCAGACGAGGGGCACTATTGAGAAGCCCAAGAAGGCCAAGTCAAGGAGCGAGCATGACATTAGGCTAGCATGGCAAAATTCCCCAGCCAGGGGCAGGGTGCTGCAGTGGGCCCAGAGACCAGGGTTACCAGCACAGCACCTCCTAAAGAAAGGGCAAATGCTGCAGTGGTCCTCTGGTTGAAAAGGGGATAGTAGCACAGTACGCCCGACCTAAGAAGAGGGTAGTTGTGCGGTGGGCCAAGAAGACCAGTGGCTAGCTGGTTGGCCCCAAAGAGGGGGCGGTGATGAGCAGGCCCACAAGGGGCAATATTGATGAGCGGCCCTAGAGAGGGGGCACTGACGGGAGGCCCAGAGCAGGCGAGAGCATAGAAACAGCTCAGGGGTGCCTGGAGGGCACCCATCATAAGGGGAACCATTCCGGCAAGCCCAAGAGGTCACAGGGACGAGGGTCCCGATACGCCGTGCCCAAGGCGGTAGAAGGCAGCCTCCCATCTTCTACTTATTAAGAACAAAGACGTGGCAGACGAGAATTGAGGGTGCCTTGGGCCGGACTTGGCATGGGTGGAGGGCCTTCAGGAGATCACGGCCCTTCTGAAGGTTGCCGCCGTGACAGGTATCATCAGCAAATTTGAACAGGTTGCTTTTCACCCCGTCATCTAAATCACTGATAAAGAAATTGAACAGTGTGGGCTCAAGGACCAAGCCCTGAGGGCCTCCACTGCCCACTTCCCCCCAGGTCGAATATGACGTGTCCACCACCACCCTCTGAGTATGACCCTTCAGCCAATTTGCAATCCATCTGACTGTGTAGGCATCCAGGCCACAGTCGTCTAGTTTTTTTTAATGAGGATGGGGTGGTAGACAGTGCCATGATCCCTCTGTGCCTATCCCCACCTGGGGTTAGGGCCATTTAGCTCCCCTTCTTCCCCACGATCAGGTCTTTGCTTCTGGGCTGTCCCAAGTGACAACCCATCCCCAGCAGCTGGGAAGGTGCAGTGGGATCGTCACCCGGCTGGGAGTGGGGTTCTGTGCATCCCAGGCCGTGCTGAGATATGAGCAAGGGGGGAAAGCAGGGCAGACCCTGGCTGGGGTCTCCACCAGTTGGACAGAGTAGGAAGCGAGGGGGGTGAATTAAGCTTCCCTCCATCCCTTTTTCCCTTACAGATGCTCTCAGGGCTAGCCATGCCCCCCACTTCTCCATCAGTATGTGGTGGGGAATGTCTGAGAGGGCCTGCTGTGCCCTGTCAGGCAGACCTCAGCTGGGATCCCGCAGCAGAAGAGGGGAGGGAGGGGGACCATGCCAGCCAGCATCTGGCCACACTTCTACCCCTGCTCCAGCTACAGCAGACAGCACAACCCAGCCCAGGGCTGCAGAGTATGTTGGGAGACTCTGATTTAACTTCAGCCAGGAATGGATCTGGGACAGAAGTTCCATAAACTGGTTTGACCTCAATCAGTCATGTTTAATACTATATTCAACCAGGTTTATCTTAAACCAGTTTTGGCCATTTTTAAACTGGTTTACGTGCACTGAACTTCTGTTCTGTTACAGATTTAAACCAGTTTCTGATCAGTTAAACTTGTTTATGTGCAACTTCTGTCCCTCATCTAAAAGGGTATCAGCTTCTAGGACCCTACAAAAAGATGCAGAACTATTCTGCTGGATCACTGACAGCAAATGCAGGTGAGCCCTGTTAACTCCAGCTCAAGAGTATATAAGAGGTTGAGTGCATCCCCAAATCGAGGAGAAGAAGTAGAGACAGACAGAAGCCTTCAGGAAAAACAATAGGAATTGCTAAACTTTGGAAGGAAAGTAGGATGGCATCTTCTGGTTCTCATTGATTAAACAACAAAGGGCAAACAAAAGGAAAAGGGTAAGATCTGTTCATTATCTAGTATACATGTACTGGGCTGAGATATGGGTCTGAATATCAGATGCTTAAAATTCCATAGCCTGTCTTTCACAAAAACAATGACATTATTGGAAAAAAACTCCAAATACTTCATCTATAAAGAATGCATACTGGACACCCAAAATGGATGGCAAAGATTATCATCTCAGCATGACATTTTCAGAGGTGGTGAGCTTCCTTAGACTTTAACTCCTTTAGGTTCCTCTGAAAAGCCCGCTCCCAAACTATTCTCGTATTAGAACAGATATTCACAACACCATCTGCCCAACTGGTGATGAGCTGCTTTTCCTTAATACTACTGCACATAGAGAAGCAACTGAAACCTGGAGCATTAAATCCTATCACAGATATAAAGTATGATGGGACAAATTAGCAACTGCAGAAGTATTACAATAACAAATCTGTTAAATCAATGTGTTTAGCACCAGTACCTCTCTATGAGTACTTCTCTGTACAGTTGACAGTTTGGAATGTTATCCCGCACAAAACAAGTTGCAAAAAATCAAGGTAATTTACATCCAAAAAAAATTTGAAGCAAAACAAAGACAAACATGACATTGTGGCCACAATATACCTTTTTTGAAATCACTATATGCTACTCCACAAGAGAAGGAAAAAAGCATTGTGATTGCTTAGCTTCATCAGGTATATAAATGGGTAAATGCTTCTACATTCTATTTCACACCTCATTAAATATGTCTGAAGCCGCAGTGCACATATACAACTTTTTTAATTACTTTCTCGTACTTTAAACTACTGTAACTGAAATATAATAATTTGTCACTATAGCTATTAAAGACATCAAATTTATAACAGCAACATCTCAAAATAGGAGTAGAGATCAGCAGAAGCAGAATTCTTCAATGAGAGAAAGGACATAATACATTTTATATTTTGCTAAAGATGTTGTAAATAAACTCTTAAAAAAGTTTAAAGAAAAAGAAATTAGCAGTCTAGTAATTAGAGTAACTCTAGATAATGCAAATGATGATTAATATTTTTCATTCTAAATCCTACTCCCATCAAGGCTCTCAGAATTTACAATTCATAACAGCTGTCACACCCCAAAAAAATTGCTGCAAATCTATTGACTAGACATCACTGTGGTCCACATTATGCGCCTGTCCACTACATACTTGCTAACTTGAGTTCCAGACTCACTGTTTGTTACTACTGGATCATTGTGAAGTCATTGAAAATGCACATTATGTTCCTGATATGCATAAAAATATTTTGACCAAATTAAAAGGAAGATCAGCAAAACACTTCTCATTCATATGTCCATGCTTCATTAGCTGTGCAACATGTAATCTATGTTGTAAATAAGATAAGGGTCTTGTCCTTGGGGTTTGGGAGAAAATATGCAGTCAGGTAAATCAAAAGCAACATAGTGATACATAAAGAAAAAAAAGCTATATAGTTTAGACTGCACAGAAAAAAAACCAAAATAAACCCCAACCTTAATTTTGTTGTTCTTGTCACTGCCTGGCTTGATTTGTATTTTTTTTTTGGCAACATCAGCACTTTAATTTTTTAATGTTGTGTATAAGAGGAAGCCGGGAGTTCCTGTTCCTTTAAGGGGGAGATGGCAGCAGAAAGAGCCCCAGGCAGTTGAACAGAGGTTAGCTGCAGGACAGAAGGCACAGTCTTGTTCCCCATTAAGGTGAAGAAGCATCCCTGCAGCTAGTCAAAAGAACACCTGAACAGAAAGATCAGGAGCCCAGGGGATATAAACCTGAGTTCCTGAGGACCCATGTAGCCCTAATGCTGCTGGAAGAGGAGCTCTCACTAGCTCAGACTGATGGGGAAGAGGGAGCTGGCCCAGAAGTGGATTAAGATTCATGGGGGCCCTGGGCCCAGGCCCCGCCTGACCCACACCCTGTCCTGCAGCAGTGGATTCCATCCCTGGCCAGCACAGCAGGACCAGCAGCTGGAGTGGGATGTACTGCCCCCCCCAGGCCTAGAGCAGAAGCCATGACCAGCCTCGCCTTCAGGTCCGTGCTAAAGCCAGCGCCCAGGGTGCAAAGCTACTGCCCACCGGGTGCATGCTGTGTGGGCCAAACTCCAAGGAGGGCAGTGCTAGGCTGACCTAGACAGGAAGATTTAAAATTACTGCTTATGTTTTGGTGGGGGGGTTGTTCTAGTTTTAGACCAGAGGACTGGGAGTGGGTGATAGGGATGTAATGGAGACTGCAGGGGGCACCCAGCATAGAGCTCTTGCAAGGGTCTAGGACTTGGTATGCTGTGTGGGGAAGAAGTCCAAACACTTTAGAAGGAGACTGAATGGAGAATAGCCATGCCTTGGGTCAGAGATGTCAGGGAAAGCTGACTTGAATCAAGACCAGCCTTGTCCTGGACCAGGTACACCTGGGAGGGCTGAACTGAGATCAACCCTGCCCTGCTTCAGGGATGCCAAGACAGCTGAGATAAGGCATAAAACAGGTTTGAGGAGCCTGGATACCAGATAACCAGAGAGAGCTGAGGTCGAGAGAGCTGGGCCCAAATCAGTGGACAGGACTGGAAGCCTACAGCCAGAGAAAAGTGGGGCTAAGGACAAGAGGGATGTGGCCTCTATGAAACAACTAAAATGTGGACAGAATAATAGTTGGGCATGACTGTAGGGTTGGAAGGAAACCACATTTAAAAGCAATAAGGCTTAAATAAGGGCCATATGTGGTGGCCACTTGTCTACCAGTGCCAAGTAGACACCGGTAGGTCTGCCAGGGTGCAAGCGATACCCCTGAGGAACTGCATGATTTTGGCTAGCGGGCAGAGGTCCCAGCAATCATGAGAAATGCATGAAGGTAGGCAAAGCACTGGTGGGGGCACTCCAGGACTCAGGGCAGCCTCCCTATTAATATCATAGGAGCATCAAGGTGTGGCAGATGACATAAATAAGGGTGACTTACACAGCGGACCGGGAGTATAGGCAGGAATATGGGCCACAGCCACCCAATGGCCCATCCTGTTGCAAGTGTCCAAGGATTTATTGTTTTTTGGGGGTTTTCCTAAAATCAAGTGAGACAACTCTTTCCTTGCACAGAATGAAACAAGACTCATTTGAAACACATTAACAGATCATGCAGAGTGAAATGAGTTCCTCTGGAGTTAGTCTCATGAACTACAAATAACCTATCACTCTTGAAGAAATGTTTAGCTCCATTTAAGTCTCTTACAGATAGTTGGACTATACCACTGCAGATTAGAGATGGAGGGGACTAATTAAGGGTGATGGTGTGGCTGAGGTGGCAAATAGAAACAACCCTCAGACAAAAATGTAGGCTGTTAGCAAGAAGGCTACCTTGCATTCATTAAAGGAGCACTGTATATAGAAGGACTATCAGTAAATTTCAGAAACACTCCAAGACTACTGAGTCACCAATGAAATGATTTAGGAAACATTCTGACAATGATTCACATAGTGGTTCCAAATATTTAGGCATCACAATCAACTTCCAAAGACAGACACTGCTTCCTACTAGGAAGCAGCATATGAAACAGCTCCTTTGGAAAGCTTGTCACTAGAAGATAAGGGACCATAATAGTCTCATGCTAGCAGGTAAGAATGTAAATTTGCAGCCAGGTTCCTTCTTATAAAATCAAAGAAGAGACCAAATGATTTCAAGTAAAGCCAGGAGTCCAGAACAAAACAGAAAGGAACACTAGTCAGAATTAGATTTTCATTTAGATAAAAGGCATTTGCTGCTATTTCAAAACTGTAAATGTTGCCAACATACAGTTTTAGCTTCCCATTTTAAAATATCTTCCATATTTTTATAAAGCAATCATGCGCTAAGCCAGTACCATCCAAGTGGTGGCCAGCAATCCACATGTGGTCTGCAAGAGATTTACACTGCAGTCCTGCGGACTCCTACCCAGCTGCCACTATCCCCACTGCTCCAGATAAAGCAGCAGCTGGGGGTCTCTGGGCTCCCTAATCCTCTGGCTTCTCCTTTTCTGCCCCAGGCAGTGGGGTAGTACAGCATGGTTTAGCCCACGTTGCTGAGGGAGCTCTCAGCCCAATGTGCCTGAGAGGTGCAACACAGTGGCAGAGCCCATAGCCAGGGAGTTCAGGTTAAAGCAGGGTACCCATGTGTTGCAGAGCACTGAGGTGCCCTGCTCCTAAAGAGGGGAAACTGCTAGGGAAAGAGCCCTAGCAGTGACTAAGGAGCCCAGCTGTTGGTTGCCAGGGCAACTGGAGTCAGCAAGCAACTCACACCTGCCAGCCGTCAGCTGACAAAGGGCCTAGCTACCTCATAAACCCTAAGAGCTGAGACCAGAGGGAGTTCCCTGCCAGCAACCACAGAGGAAGGAGCTCTCTGCCACAGAAATGAGGAGAAGCCTGCTGAAGGAGCAGCACGACACAGCTGTGGGATGAAGAGGGCAGCATTGTAGAACAGCCCCAGAGGGGAGGGTGGCATTACAAAGAAGGCCCCAGAGAGGAGGGTAGCATTACAGAGAAGGCCCCAGAGAGGAGGGCGCGGAAAGAGAGAGACAGGGTTGCTGAGAGCCCGAGTGCCAGAGAGGGAGTGGAGACAGAAAGAGACCGAACAACGTGTATTCCAGCTGCAAGGCTTGGGGTGTGGTGAAAGGGGTGGTTGGAGCCACGCATAGCCCATAAGGCTAGGGTGCCCTGAAGCACCCGTTTGTAGGACAAGACCCACAAGGGGTACGGGAGTCCACGGGGCCAGAGGTTATGGTGATCTGTGTCCAAGAAGACGTAAGGCAACCTCCCTAACAGATTTGAACATCAAAGACATGGTGAGCAGAATCCAAGGGTGCCCTTGGGCCAACTTGGCACGGGCAGGGGGCCTTGAGGAGATCAAGGCCTTCCTGTAGGACCCTGTGGTGACACCAAGTGGACTCTGCAGTGAAGGGGGGCACAAGGTGCAGGGGAAGGACACAGTACAGTAGGGTAGCACTGGATGCATGGCTCTGGGAAGGGTAGGCATTTGGTGGAGTTGGGGGGAATGTGCAGTGTAATGGGAGGAGGGCACCCAGGTATGTGGTACAATGAGGAGATGCAGTGTAGCATATGGGCGACATGCAGTGTGCCACAGGCCAATGATCTCTACTGCTATAGCCTACAGGGCTTGTAGTCCTTGGCTGCTTAGAAGATGGATAGCCCTCCTTTAAGCAGTTCAACCAGCTAGCTAGCAGTTATTCTGCAAGTCACAAATCTTGAACCAGGATGGAGAAAAAGTGTAACAGGGGGAATATAAAAACCAGAAAAATCAGGTGAAAAAGAATGGATAATCCACAATCAGTGGACACCAGGCCAAGAACCAAAGCTGACAGGCTCACACTGGGACTAAAGCATCCAACTGATTCTCTACCATCAATTTTATACTCAGAAATCTAAGTTTCAAGGGATAGGCAGGTAACACACAAAAATATGGATCCACCCCAAGAGAAATGAATTTTTCAACCAGATGTATTGTATAAGGAATATGAAAAGAAGAACCAGAAGGGCTGCCTTAGAGTAGTTCCCAACCTTTTTAGATCGCAGACCAGCAAACCATGGACTAGAAGTGACCATGGATCATCAAACTGCAGACTGGAAGTGACTGACATACTGTGGACTGGCAGCCAACCCTTTTTTATATACTCAGTGCTGAGTATAAAAAAGGGTTGGCTGCCAGTCTGCAGTATGCCAGTCACTTCCAGTCCACAGTTTGCCAGTCTGTGGTTTGTCGGTCTGCGATCACTTAAAGTCCAGCACCAACCCTTCGTGGCCCAGTACCAGACCACAGCCCAGGGATTGGGAACCTCTGCCTTAAAGGATGCAATTAAAGGAAAGTATGTCTCATTGCATTCTGGTTTATCCATATAAGCAACCACAACCACAGGAAGGTACTTGATAGTGTTTTTTCTCTCCAGAATTACCCAAAGAAGCAGCAGAAATTCAACTGTATTGCAAAGTGGCAAGGCAATTGCACATCATGTGCAAAACTCAAGTATATATTTATGAAAATTTAATGTAGGCTGTCATTTTTAGCATAAATATAATACTGATACGACTCAGTAGGCACATCTACACGTGCAATTAATGCAACACAATAAACTCTGGAGCATATAATGCTAGAGTTTATTGCTTGCTAGCACCATGCTTACACATGTACCTAGAACTGCAGCAAAATAAGTCAGGTTGGACCAACCCCAGGCTGGCAGGGTCCCTGGGGTGTCAGCCTGCCAGCCTGAGGCTGCTCCAACTTGGCTTAACATGCTGTGGAGCGATTGGCTGTGGCATGTGGCTGCTGCAATGGGGCTAGCCAGCAGGCAATCCCTGCACTGAGGCGTCCTCGTGCCGCAGCCAGCCCCATCAGCAGCTACACATGCACTGCTGTGCACTAAAGAATGCCACTGTAGAACAGTACTTGTACTTACAAGTACTAGCCTATGGTGGAGTTAGGCTGCAGGAAACTAATTAACAGAGCTGCATGTGTAGACACTGAGACTTTACTGTGGAGCTAACTAGCCAGATCTTTAGTAAATGTCACATGTAGATGTGCCCTGTATGTTCAAAAGAAAAATGAATAATTCTTTTCATAGAAGGGCATAGTATTTTTTTTGTATTACACAAGTCTAGTTCTACCAAACAGAATGCTTTAAGACAGAGGTGGGCAAAAAGGTGGATTCGGCTGGCAGCTGCACTCCATTTCCCATGCAGGCTGTGGATCGCAGTTCTGGCTCAGCTCCAGACCATGCTGTCTCCACCACAAGATCCCAGCTCTGGAGCAGCTCTCTGCCCAGCTATGCACCCTGCCAGCATGCAGGGCCAGTTTTTATGGAAACCCTGGCTATCATGGCCCCACTGCTGCTAGGGTCTCCATGGAAACAACTCCAGCAACATGAGCAGGGGCTGCTGGGAAATAGACTCCACTGTGGGCCCAATCTGGCCCATGGACCTGATTTTGCCCACCCCTGGTTCAGAAGCACTGACTTGAGTCAAAATGTAAAAGTTCTTTTTACTACTGTTTGAAAGGTGGAAGAAAACAGTTGTAGGATCCTGTTTTCCTATCCATGCACAAAGCTTTCAATCACTACATGGACCAACCAGAGACGTTATATAATATGAAGTGTGAGGTTTTTTCTCCTAAAACCACCTGGGCACTAACTAGCCTTTAGCCAAATCGTTTTCAGAATAAAATTAAACAACAGTACCATCATTTTATCAGTCTGTTTAGCTCATACTTATTAAAACAAGCAAGCAGGAGCACACAAGCATGCATGCACACACATACACACACACTCTTGAAGGTAACAAAAAGGATACATTAGCTTGCCTATTGCATTTTACTTCTAGGACAAATGCAAGACAGTACTGCTATAGGTAGGAACTACTGGAATTTTCACCAGAAGTGCACTGTGCAGCAGCTCCTTTAATCTTGCAATTTCCCCAGTGCGCCCCCTCCTCACCCACCACTGATTGGTGGAGGCACCCCATCAGCTTTGCCACTTGCTCCTGATGGCACGGAGGTGAAAACTGCAGTTTTAAATAGGCCACAGTATTTGCCTCCTATCCAGTCAGCAGCAAATGGCGGAGCCGCTAGGGCCCCTCCACCAATTGCAGTGACAGGCAAATACCACAGCATATTTAAAACCATGGTTTTTGCCTCCCCACCAATCAGGGACAACCGGCAGGTGCGTCTGCCAACTAGTGGCAGAGGGGCACATGGGGGAAACTGCAAGATCAAGGAAGCTGCCATGCAGTGCACTTCCAGTGTGAATTCCAGTGGTCCCTACCTATAGGACATGGTCCATTATGTTCTCTAGACTAGCTTGAAATCTTACCATATTTTGGTGCATAGAAATATTATAAACAATTTTGCCTTTCAAAAACAAAGATAAGTAAAAAAGATTTTTCCAGAGTTATGGCTGCACAGGGCAGAGCTTAATCTTCAGCTGAATCACCCTCCCTCTCCTGCTTAACAGAAGGTGAACTCAGAGCTACTGCTGAAGACTAGTCTCCATGGTTAGAGCTATGTTTTTGAAAAGAGCCAAATAATCTCCCGGCTATGAAATAGGAGGAGAGAGACCAGGAACTGTTAGCAGACAGCAAAATCGACCTAAGGAAAGTTAGTTTGCTCAGTGGAACACTGAGACCATTAAAGAGGGGAGACTATGATTAGACACCTGTTGGAGTTAAGAACAATAAGCTATTAAATCAACTAACTCCCTTAGCTGTCTGACTAGCAATGCTACAACTGCTGCACTGGGGAGCAGAAGCACCCTCTTGATTCCTATCCCAGGCAGCAAAACCAGCTTCCTTCTTTAATGCACATAATTGTACCCCAATTTTGGGGGGCTGTTTTTGAGGAAAAAAGTATGTTATATGCGAGAAAATACTACAAATACTATATGTTCCACTGAATTTCCATCTCTCTCTCTGAAAGGCTGTTCTGAGTGAAAGCATAGGGATTTTATTTAACTTCTCCAAAGAACAATTTTGTGAATAGATTTTTTGTGATCCCAGGCAAAGAACCTTAACCCAAGTCCACCCCTGATCTTCAGACATGTCAGCAAATAAGTCTATGGTCAATAATATAAATTTTCAAAAGTCTAGGCTGAAATCTTTTCCTGAAAAATAGTCATGTAGACCTGCACATAGTAAGAGAATAATAGAAGCATATTTAAAAATATATATGTGCTGAAGTAAAAGCCTAAATCTATCTACCACCTCCAGAGAAATATTTTGAGTGGAGGAAGTGGAATCAAGTTGGGCCTAAAGTTGAAAATAAACACAAACTAAAGCAATTCTTCCCAGTATCCTTTACATGGACCCAGTAGTCTATCCAGCTCACTGAAAACAAGATCTGACAGATTTAATAAAGTGTTTTTCATAAAAAATTGGAATACCATGCAGGGAAATAAGACAATAGAGGGGGTGGTAATAACTGGAGAAATAAATTTAAGTGTTTTGTTTTCTCCCGTTCTCTGCTTTTTATTTAAGATTGTATCGTCTCAGATCATATACTCCAGGAATGTCACCCAAGAGAGAACAACCACATTACAGACAGAGCTATTTTGACACCATTGTGTAAACATACAGGAAAGCCTTGAATCAAATACCCTCAAAAAACACAGCAAAACCTTTGTGTTATTCCAAGACAAGCAGAGAATGTAGTAAAAGGTGAATAACTTTGTATACCCCTTAGTTTTCAAATTATGTCACTTGGCAAACACTGAATCAAAATTCTATTAAAAGCATTTGAGGCAGGAATCTGTGACAGTTTATTCCCATAATCTAAAGAGGAAGGCCATTCAGGTGGTTATAGTGCTAGCCTGACAGAGCAGAGTTAAAGTAAGCCCTAGTTTTCAATGTGACTGTGAAAAGGCACTTTGTCTCTCTAAGCCTCAGTTCCCCATCTTCAAAATGGGTGAAGAGGATAATTAAATATATATGAACTGCAATTAATTGTACTGACACTATGGCTATAGGACCATATATCTTCACCTCTAAATAATCCTGGGGTGAAGATCTATTGGAGTACCCATCTTAGATTCACTCCCATGATCTCTAAGACCACAAAGATGACAGTACAAGAAATATTTTCTTCTGTATCCCTTGGAAATGAGAGAAGTATGGCTGGTAGAAGAGCTTTCCCTGCCCAGGCAAATAATTCAGACCACTAATCTAGCTCAATTCAACTGCTGAGGATGAGTAACCCATATCATACTACCATAACAACTACATATGATGAATTCTGCTGATATTCAAGCTGTTAGGCACATTTAAACTGTCCCCTTAGATGTGATTAAAAATATCATGAAATATAATATAATACAATTTCTGCTCAGTAGAACCAAATCTTAAACCTTCCAAATCTTCCATTCTGTTTTATGTCTAAATGAAATACCGTGAATACTTGTTACCATAGTAACAGCAGAATTGAGGAAATTTAGTTTCTGCATAATTGCTCCATATGTTTCTACAAATCATCTCACACTCTGAACATTAAAACTAAAGAACACTTTTGAACACCATTTTTTAAATTAATAATAATGGTGAAACAAGTAGAAGAAACACTGAAAATGCTTACTACCTAATAAATAATAATGAATGAAAACGTGCATTTATTCATTTTGGTTTTTTTCTTCTGTTAATATATCCATTCACTCTTAATCTGTCCTAATTCAATTATTTTTATATTTCATTGATATCTCATCTCTGTGCAATATTAATACATGTCCCTAACAATTAAAATGCCATAATTTTTGCTTTTTAATTCATAAGTGCATTCTGAGTCCAGTGTCCTGGAAAGGTTAAAAAAAACTTAGCATAAAAAACTTATAATAAGACAATTTTGTTTCATTTGAATAAAGTTCATGTCGGATTCTGGTTCCATTTTTATACTATTACTTAAATCTAAATAAATAATATACAAAAGCTCTAGGCACCCTGATACTCACTTAATCTTACAATAGCATAATTTACCCAGCAGCATTAAAGAAAAATTATTCATATTCATAGATTCATAGATGTTAGGACTAGAAGAGACTTCAGAAGATCATTTGAGTCCAGCCCCCTGCCCAAGGGGCAGGAAGTCAGCTGGGGTCACAGGATCCCAGCAAGATAAACATCCAACCGACCCTTAAAGGAGTCCAGAGTAGGTGCTTGCATCACCTATGGTGGCAGTCTGTTCCAGGCCTTGGGGGATCAGACTGTAAAGAAGTTCTTATGTCCAGCTTGAAATGATCTTGGAGAAGTTTGTGACCATAAAGCGATCATTCAGTAGGAACCAATTAACTCATTTCAAAACAGTCTGCAAGTTGGCTAAACTAAAACAATTTTGGATTTCTACATTGTTTCCCTCAACATACCTTAAACTTTCTCCAAAATCCCTACACCAAACAAATAGTAGAGACTCCAAATATTTAGTTTTGGTCCAACACTAGAATTCATTCAACCACACTGCTTTATCTGAATTCTTTTAGTTTCATTTTTATTGCTGAAACTCATGCTGAGCTTGTAGCATTTGGTACTCATTAATTATAACAATAGGCAAATACCATTTTTTGTCCACTGCAACAGCATCTAAACAAGACACTTACTGCATAATAGCTCCTTACTACTGCGCAGTAGCGTTGGAGGGCAAGAATTATGATGCAACGCTACTGCACAATAGTAATGAGCTCCTGTGCAATCAGCATCTCCAGGAAGCAATGCGGGGATGCTACTGCGAAGCAGTATGCTAGTACTAAATGACCGCACAGCAACAACTACGCAGTCAGCATCTCATGTAGATGTAGTCTGCTTTATATAGCAAGCCCAAATACCAAGTAGCATTTTGCATCCTTGCTAGTTCTGCCTGTTTAGATTACATAATATAGATAGGAGTCAGCTTCTCACTATTTGGAAAAGGGCAATTTCCCAATAATACTGACCATAGAAGTGTGTTTAAAATTCGTAAGAATATGTACATTGATAAAGAATTTTCAAATGCTTTGTATTTCACTATTCACCTGTAAAATGGGCCTATAATTTCAAAGCATTTTTATAACTAAAACTAGGCACATCTTAGTAAAAATGAACCCATTTCCAAGAATAATGGGTACCATTTTCATGAATAAAAATTTCAAGTTTCTTATAACATCACAATTTTATACTGAATGGTTGTTTCCTCAAAAATGCCAATACAGGTAAATGTCCAGGGAAGTAAAATTGTGAGACATAATACAAAAGTTTCTGTAATGAAATGCACTTGAAACACTGACTTTCACATGCCATGTACCCTAACATACTTATTTGCTCCCTACTTCTAGGAAGGAGCCTCATTCTTTATGGATCTTGAACATTTGCCTGCGAGACCTTAAAATATCACAAAAGTTCATGGACACTTTAGGTAGAAGGAAGGGTGTCTGACAGATCTTCCACTGAATTCAGGTTCCAATTCTGAAATAACTGGGGACAACAAACCACCAAAAAGGGTGTTTGGGGAATTTTTACTCCCCCCTATGCTCTACTCTCCAACCCCTCAGTGAGCCACACTATATCTGGGCCTCTCTCCACTCAAGTCTCTACCACTCTCTTTGGGCCTGCACTCTATTCTAAGGCCTCATGTTAGGCCACTGGACCCACATGGTCCCAGTCTTCCCTGGCCCCTCACTGGGCCTCTGGATCCATGTGGTCCCAATCTTCCCGGCAAGTGCTTTTCTGTCAGGGTGTGCTCCCTTCACCTTCCTCCTCTACAGGGAAATCCATAAGGCAGTGGGTGCTGAGGCTTTCTGGCACCCCATCTTTGCCTTTCCCTGGAGTGGCCCAAGTGCAGCATTTTGTGGTGGCTGCCCCACCACAGGAAGCCTCACCACACCAACCAACTTCAGTAGGGTGCAGTTTTAGGTTTTACCCAGGACCAGTCTTCAGGCCTACCTGATCTTACATCTTCTTCTGGGCTTCCCCTAGATGTCCTACACCTCTCCTGGGCTGCTAACCACTGGGCCCCCTGGCCCCAGTTCCATCACACATCTTAGTCCTCCATCTGTGGCCACAGCTCACACTCAAACCCCTGCCCTCAAACCTCCTCCTCAGATGGCCAAGCACCAGCCATCGTCATCCTGGGCTGCCTGCCTCTTGACCCCTTCCTCTCGGCTGTGGCCCCCAACAAACATTTGGTCTCTCCTAAGCCCTGTCCACGACTCAAGTCCAATCAAGACTCCAGGCTCCCAGTTCTGACAGTCTCTTGTTGTAATCTTTTTCACTCTTTGGCCCCTTCTGGGCCCTGGCCCCTGCATAGGCCAATGAAGGCCATCAGGGCCAGCCCTTTGGGTGTCAGCCCTTGCATCTCTGTGCGTCTACCTACCCAGACCCCTCCATAGGTCACTCCCACTCTGCAGCTCACCCAGAGCCCTCTATAGACCTTACTTGGTGCAACCCTTTTCTTCCTTGTGTTCCTCAGGGCCCCTCAGTTGGACCCCATATTTGGCCACCCTCACTGGGTTCACTCAGGCTCTGAACTAGGTCTCATAGCTGCTCTCCCCCACTTTCTCTAGCCTAGCCAGGCCCCTCCATAGGCCTTGGTGCACAAAGCCCCTTTATCTGTGGGCTGGCCTGGTCCCTCACTAGGCCCCAAGCACTCAGCCCCCTTCTCAGAGCTCTGGATCCCAATGCAGGGTCCCCCAGGAACTTCCTCTACCCCCTTATCTCCTACCCAAACCTCCAAATGTCATTTCCCTTGCTGGGCTTCAGGAGCAGCAGCCTTCCTGCTGGGTGATGTTTTTTCACCAGCTCCCCAAATGTTACTGCCAGCCCTGCCCTCAGAGTCTGGGCTTATACTCAGTCTAAGCCTAACCCTCCTCCAATCAGGTGTCTGTCTGACAATCAGGTGACTCCCTTGATCAGGCTTAGCCTCACCTGCCAGCCCCTGGGTCAGCTGACTCTCTAATTAGGCTTGACCCCACCTGCCAGGGGTACTGCCTGACCTCTCAGGGTAGCAGGCAGACCAAGTACACTGCCATAACATGTTGAACAACAGTGCCCAGTATTGTTCAAACACATTCAGTAAATTTCTCCAGCAAACATCTTACAGTCAATAAAAGAGGAGGAAAAGCATGTAGAAAGAGAAGATATACAAAAAAAGTATACAAAAAGATATACAAAAAAAGTCAAGGTGGAAATTACTAATAGCTTTTGTTCATTTTTTTTACATAAATTATATTTTGTAAGTCTCTGCCAAAAAGCAGACATTTTCTTGCTATTGTAAGAGGGAATTAGTAAGAAAAATGCAAAGTAGGGAATATAACAGTAAATTAAATAAGTGGCTCTCAACCCTTTTTCTACCAGGACCAATTTATTTGACAGCCAATCCCGACCCAGTGCCCCTCACTCCCAACTCACTGCCCACCACTCCCAAGCCCCAGTCTCCCTGTGTGTGGCATATGGGGAGCCCTAAGCAGCCCCTTGCAGGATGGAACTTTGTCAGCCTGCAAGGGAAAAGCCACAGTTTCCCACTTTTTTCTCCTTTAAAGGAGAATCCGTTTTCCAAGTTCATTGATTCATTTTTAAA
Organism: Caiman crocodilus; assembly: GCA_030014935.1. NCBI lineage: Eukaryota > Metazoa > Chordata > Crocodylia > Alligatoridae > Caiman > Caiman crocodilus. The sequence goes on along the minus strand of JAGPOW010000261.1, from coordinate 72,979,725 downwards.
CTTTGTCCATGACCATTTCATATATTCTTATGAGCCACTTCTGGGTTGCAACCCATGGGTTGAGAAACGCTGAACTGAATGAAGGAGAAAAATAATTTTAACAGCTAGATTTTAAGTCAGCTGAAGTGAAAATATGTAAAAAATAATGAGATTAGAATCCAAACATGGGGGAGAGGTATAACACGCTGGTAAAGTACAAAACGAAACACTACAGTAAAAAATTTGCATTTTAGGCAGCAGGCTAAAATGGTATAAAAACAGATTTCATTTTCAAAATAATCTCTCAGAGGACTGATTTAGACCTATGAGAAAATATTATCCATAGCAAATAACAGGATAACTGCAAATATATCCCCACTGAATAATAATTATAATAAAAAACCCCCACAGGCACATAGAAAGTATAACTGAAACATATTTTCTGGACATGATCTATCAATTACAGAGAAAAAAGGTAAGAAACCTTGCAACATGGAAGAAAAACAAAGTGTATGTACAGACATTTACGGTGGTTACATCAATTTAAAAATGGACCCCAATCTAAGGGAAATAGGGATCAGGAGGGTTAGTGGGGGGGTAGTCTTCATGGGAAACTGGGGTGGCAACTAAATTCCAAGGGAGGTTGGGGGGGAATAATGAGGTCTAGGAGGGCTTTTCAGGATTACAGGGACTAGCAGGGTCCACACAGAAGTTCGGAGGCATTCGGGGTCTCTTCCCCCCACCCCCTGGGAGCAGGGGCTATTTTTAGCCCCCCCATCCCCAGATAAAAAATGCCACCCCCGCTCCCCAACCAGCAAATCAACCCCTCCCATTCTAGCCCCCTTTCCCCAACTTTGACTTATTTCCATCAGCTCCTGGTGCCAGCGAATGCTGGTAAAACTGGCACCAGAAGCTGCTTACAAGATGTGGGGTTCAGTGGGCTCAGGGTAGGGGGGTTAGCTAGTCTGCAGATGAGGGCTATCCATTTGGGTGTGGAGGGAGGGGTCTGGGGGCTAAAAATAGGCCAGTGCCAGCTAGAGGAAGAGAAGTGTGCAGCCCCAGGCCTGGGACTAGCACATAGACTTTTCCAGCCCTGCGGCAGTGCTAGTGGCTATACAGACATTCAATTAGATTGGTCTTGTGTGACCAAATCTAAGTTAGACAACCTTGGAGGTACAGGTAGTTTAGACTGGATTGGCCATTTTTAGACCAATCTAACTGTCCTGAACTTTTGTACAATTTGCGCTAAGATCAACCCAACTATGGATCTAAGTGTAAATCCACAACCGGACAAACTTAGATCAGGTAGCCATTTTTAACGCAATCTGATCTCCCCCTAACCTCCCCAAAAGTCTGTATGTTTGTAAAGAGAGAGAACAAACATGGGAAACAACAACTTGTGGAATAAAAGGGCTAAAAGAGATTTTTTTTTTAATTCCTAGTAAAGCAAAGAATGAAATCTTGGCTCTGCTGAACTCAAATGATAAATATCCTACTGACTTAATTGAAGCCAGAAATAACCAATATCTAGATTAAGCAACATCTTCCCTGAAAAACCCCAAATCAGCAAAAACCTAAAGGACCAAAAAATTAGAATGTTCTTAAAACACTTACAATTTACAGCTTCAGACATTTTTAATATTAAACACTTTGACAGTGTTCTCAGGTGTTGTTTTGGTATTATTCCAGGAATATGTGCAATATTAGAGCTTGTAACTAATAGCTCCTAACCATAATTAGAGTTCATATGGTAAGTTGAAAGGCTACAGAAAACTTACAAGACCATTTCTCTGAGATGATGAATGGGAGGAAACTGATAAATACCAATTTCATTTTGGGCTCAGATCCTACCAATATTTAAACAAAGACCAAAGTTCCACTGATTTCAATGAAGGCCTGTGTATTTGCATGCATACACACACGCCAGGGTACATCACATTTTGCACATCACTGTAAATTACACTGAAATCCAGAAAAGACAAATGACTAGCTCTCCTACAATAACTGCTGCAATAAATGCTATTACACTGCACTATGGGGAAGAATGTAATAGCCTATTTGCATTGAACCACTAAAAACTGAGGGCTAGAAGGATCCTCAGAAAGTTATCTAATCCAAACTCCCAGTCATCCCAGACAGATGTTTGTCTAACCTACACTTACAAAACTCCAATGGTGGAGGTTCCATAACCTCTTTAGGTAATATTACCAATGCTCTACCATCCGTATAACAAATGGTTACTTAAATGTGGACACATACCACCTATACTGGTGAAACTTATATCAGTGTACTTTTATTCAGATTTTTACCAGAAGGTAAACCTACATAGAATTTTAGTAAATTGCTGGTGTTGAGTTATGTATTTCTCCATAGCCATGTTTTTTCACACCAGGGTACTAATGTCATACCTAGGCCCTGAGGCTGAAGTTAAGAAAATACACAAATTTTAGCAGGATTAGGGCCTAAGAAGGCACATCTCTTAAAACAAGACTTTTTGGAAAATATTATGCTTTAAAGTAGAAAGCTATCCTAGATTTTGCTCTATTTAAGTAACAGTGATGCATGAGCCATTCAAAACTATACATATGAACATGGTCGGAGCTACAATTTTGAAAGGCGGGGCGTGCAGATGGTATAGCACATCATCATCACCGCATATAAGACAACACATTTTTCTCCCATTAAAGAGAAACTAGATGCTTTACTAATAAGGTAGTTTAAGATAAAAGTAAAAAAGAAGTGCAACTACTGCAATGTGCATAAATTTGTTAAAATATATTTAAAGTTTAAAAAAACAACAAACTGGGCAGAAAATAGTCAAAGGATATTGGCAGACAAGGTTCTTTGGGTAAATCTGATATCTTTTATTAGACCAACTCAAATAGTTGAAACAATTCTTCTTAGCAAGCTTTTGGGTATAAATACCCTTCATCAGGCTGAGGAAGCTTGTATTATTAGTCCTATAATCATTATAGTTAAATGTACATTTCTTTTTCAGATTCATAAAACAAAATCTAGCTCTTTCGAGCATCTTGACAAAATGCCTTCCATACTTCACTGTCAGTCATTTCTACACCATTGTCAATAATAGTATCACACCTGAGTTTAAGTTTTTAGCTAGAGCTAAAAACAGTCTGTGAGGCTGTCAAAGAGAAGAGAGATGGGACCAGGAATGGCTAAGACAGCAAAATTGCAGCAGAAAGTATAGTTTGAATAGTGAAACATCAGGACCACGTCCATTAAAAAGGATAGAGGATTGTTAACAATTGAGGAGTGGAAAGAGATTAACAGGAATCAGGAAGATGATAATGAGCCATGAAGTTAACTGATTCACTTCATACTACCTGAATAGAAATCCCACTGTCAACCTTAGATGGTTTTAAAGTTTGGGTGGAGCAGGAATCAAAGTGGGGTGGAAACACCCTCCCTGAGTCCACCACTGCATATGAAATCATTACAGTTTTAAAACAAACAACCCAAGCAACAAAGCCATTTTTTAAACAGAACCCCCACCTCACTTCCCTATTCTAGATTGTATATTTCAAAACTACTGCATGTTTCAAAGAGAAAAGGTATTGCCTTTTAGAGAAGCATACTTGTTTCTAGAAGCTACTTAAGTTACTTGAATAAACTAAATTGATTTGCAAAAACTATAGAGATGAAATTTTGGCAGGAACACACAAGTTATTTTAAAGCAGAAGGAGAACAGAACATGCTATCAAATAATATGAAATTGCATCTGCGTGTTTTATACTTTAAAAGCCATCTCTTGCCAAAGCCCACATCAAGTGTTAAGTAACTTTAAACATATTTCTGACTACATTTGAACATAAATCATTTGCAGCAACGTTCAGATCTTGGCAACGGATTATTTCCTCGTGCTGCATGAAATTGTTATGTTAGAAAAGGGAAGTAATAGAAAAAAGTTACTTTGAAGAAGAATAAATTCTAAGACTGCTTTTTATTTTGATGCAATACTAGAAGAGAAAGTGCATTACAGAGGCTACACCTACACGAAATGCTACACAAGTACTAAATGACTGCGCAGTACCTAGTGCTACTGTGCAGTAGCATCACTGAACAGCTTTGAGGTGATGCTGACTGTGCAGCAGCTCATTACTGCTGCTCAGTAGCGTCACATCATGCTTCATGCCATGCAGTGCTACTGCACAGTCAGCATCTGGTTTAGACACAGCCACTGTGCATTACTCTCAAGGCAGGAATGCTATATTATTTGTCTGCCATTGGAAAGCATTCCTAATGGGCAGAAATGTTAAAAAGGAAAAAAGGTGTGCAAATAAGGAAGATAGTAAGGAAATCGTTAGTATCCCAAAAGTGACTGGACGAATGCAGGTACAAACTTATACACTGCACCCCGTCCTACATTAAGATAATTATTTTTAGCTGTGTTAAAATATAAGTGCTGTATTTACTCAAATCCAAGGCAAGATTTCTTCCCCATTCAACATGGGAAGAAAGCCCTTCACCTTTGATTTAAATACAAGCAGAGGGGCAGGCAGCTGCTGCAGATCTGACCCAGGCTCGGAATCATAGTTGGAGATACAACTGCCGCTCCCCACAGCCACCTCTGCTCTCCAACCCTTCCCCCCCACACCTTTATCCATGGAAAATGGTAACAAATTTATAATTTTTCTGTGCATAGAGTCTAATTAGCAAGGGGTTGTCTTAAATTCAAAGTTGTCTTGGTATTTTAAAATTATAGTATAGTAAAAATATAGTATTTTAAAATTAAATATGAATATGGTTTATTGAAAAAAAATCCAGAATTTTATTTAGTGAATTAAATACAAAATCACTGAGTGCAGGAAAGAGGGTTTTTTAAGATGGCTAAACTTAGGGGGGTTTAGATAACTGATCTAATTATTTAGTAATAAAATAAAAAATTAATAAGAAAACAGTAGTCCAGAATATCAGTCTTCTACTAGAAGCCCCTATATTCTAAATCAAATATCATCTATTCTAAATCAGAGATATATCAGTTCAGACACTGATATAAATTCTTAGCCTAGTGCAGTTTTTGTAACCGATATTACTATACAGTAACAGGTTTTGATTTTGAACAATATTATAGTTACTGCATTTTAATCCTTAAAATGCTTAAAATCCTTAAAATGTTGTTCTCACTTCCCTTTCTTCAGAGGAAGTGAATACACTGGTACAAGTACCTTTGTACTAGTATTACTATGAAGAGAAGTTCAATAAACCAATTTAACTTAAATCAGTTAAGTCTGCTACTATGATCATCCAGGCTTTTTGTAAACTTTTTTTTAGCCATTTTGAAAGCAGTTTATGTGAACTGAACTTCCATTGCGTTACAGATTTGAACTAGTTTCCAATCACTTATACTGGTTTATATACAATTTCCATCCCTAACCTAGGTGCCCCCATCTGATCATAAAGACTGAAAAACTCCTTCTAACCCAATTCATATTAACACATACACCTTACCTCTGGTACCTTTACTAACTTTTACTCATTTAGCAACTTACAGAAACTTACACAAAAAGACACAAGCTTTGCCAGACAACAGGAGGCTTAATAGGTTAGTATGCTGATGCAATACAAGTTTTGTTCACTTTGAAAATAGTGGCTTTTTTTCACGTGTTGATGTCTTTACAGATACGGACATAGCCTCTAGAACAGTGCAAAATTTCTCCTGCTGTTTCGTTTCAAAGCTGTTTCGATGAACTTCAAGCTTGAAACAGTAAAATCAAAACAAAAGCCTTCAAAACAGCTTCAAAACAAAACAAGGGCACTCAAAACATTTTGAAAGTTTCAAAATGTATCACGTTTCAAAGCCAGTCTTACTTGGCTTCAGTGCCAGTCCCAGCCAGCAGCAGCAGCCTCGTGTCATCCTGCAAGAGGATAAGGGGATGGCCCACGCCCCTGGGAGAGCTGCAGGGCTGTGCCGGACTTCTCCCAGGGGTGCAGCCCCTTGATCTGCATGCCAGATGACAGGAGGCTGCTGCTGCTGCTGGCTGGGACCAGCTCTGGGCACAGCCCACACCCACTGCCAGGAAGATCAATGCTACTGGCCTCCTGTCATCTGGCAGGCAGATTGGGGGCCTGCACCCTTGGGAAGAGACCGGCACAGCCCCTGCAGCCCTTCGGGGGGCGCAAGCAAGCAAGTCCCCGACCTGCCTGCCGGATGCCAGGAGGCTGGTGCCGCCAGCTGCAGACAGCAGCAGCACCGATCTTCCCAGCATGGGCTGGGCCCAGCAGCAGCCTCAGCTGGCAGCACCTGCCTGCCAGATGACAGGAGGTTGATCATGGGCCCTGCATCCCTGGGAGGAGTCAGCAGAGCCCCGCACCCCTCCAGGAAGTACAGGGGGCCCCTGATCAGCCTGCTGGATCACAAGAGGCTGCTCCTGCCACCTAGGATGGTGGTGAGTGCACCCTGCAGCCAGAGCTGGGAAGATGAATGCTGCCACTGGCCCCAGCTGGCAGTACCAGCCTCCTGTCAGCCGGCAGGCAGATTGGGGGCTTACCCGCTCCTCTCGGGAGAGATATGGGGGCTGTGCTGGACTCCTCCCAGGGTTGCAGACCCCCAATCTGCCTACTGAATGACAGGAGGCTGGTGCTGCCAGCTGTGGCCAGCAGCAGCACCAATCTTCCCAGCTCTAGGTACGGAATAGCCTATGGGCAAAACATTGAAACAGCGAAACAATTTCAAGGAAATGAAACAAAACAGTACTTTTGAAACTGAACAGAACTCAAAATGAAACACTGTTCTGTCAAAATGGAAGTTGAAGTGGAACGCTGTTGTTTCGCACAGCCCTAATAGCTTCCAATTCAAATTGCTTGGGATTCCAACTTTCCTCACGAGTAAAGGGCAATTCAGATTTGTCCACGGATTCCAAATGGATACATCCAAAACTGTGATGAATACAAAACTCTTACTACAAGATAAACATTTTAACAGTAATCCCTATTCAACTATAATAAAGATCTAGAAGGATCTGAAAACAGCTCAGCCATCCAAAAACACTTTGACTATGGTAACTTGAGGGAAAAGTATCAAATCCAAGGGAAAGAAATGATTTGATAATGGCTTTTGCATTAGGAACCCTGATCTCTTCCCTCAGCCTGAGCCAAGGACTGTAGTAGGTGATTCAAAGTCAGGCAGAGGTCACAAGCCAGAGGTGAAAAGTCAGAAACCAGAGAAAATTAGGGTTGGAAGAACCTCAAGAGATCATCCAGTCCAACCCTCTGCTCAAGGCAGGACCACCCCCAACAAGATCATCCCAGCTAAGACTTTGTCTAGCCAGGTCTCAAAAACCTCTAGGGATGGAGATTCCACCACCTCCCTGGATAACCTGTTCCAGTGTTTTGCTACCCTCCTTATGAGAAAATTATTCCTAATATCTAACCTAAACTTCCCTTGCTGCAACTTGACATCATTGCTCCTTGTTCTGTCATCTGCCACCACTGGGAACAGTCTGGCTTCATCCTCTTTCGAAACACACTTCAGGTAGTTGAAGGCTGCTATTCAGTCTCCTCTCAATCTTCTCTTCTTCAGCCTAAATAAGCCCAGTTCCCTCAGCCTCTCCTCATAAGTCATGTCCACCAGCCCCCTCACCATTTTTGTTACCCTTTGCTGGACTGTCTCCAATTTGTCCATAAATGCGAAGTCCAAAGGAAAGAGCAAGAACTCAGTCCAATACCTTAAGTCGGGGGCCTATACAAGGTGTATTCAGCCAAGATATCAAGCTGAAATGTCAGAAATCAGAGACCAAAGCCAAAAACAATGCATAGGCAGGAGTGAGAGGCAAGAAGCAAGAACTAAAAACCAGGAATGGAGCATAAAGGAAGCCTAGGAGATGTGCCTCTACCAGCTGCTATTTGCTGACTGGAAACCCAGCAAAAAAAGAAAAAGTGGTATGGTTGTCCCTTAAATGCAGAACTGGATCCATTCAAGAGGCTGAGCAAAGTCTGTCTTTTCCAGACAGTTTGAATAACTAAATTATTAAGCTGGAAAACATGAGCATAACACTTCCACCAGTGGTTCTCAAACTTCTTAAACTAGGGAAACCCCTTAGAAAGTGTCAGCTCTAGTTTTCAGTGAATTTTGGACAATAAGATTAAACAGAGCAACTCTTCTACTGCAAAGACCCCCCAACAGGTCAGACTGTTCTGGATTCCTCTTTGAAATCTTGGGGTTTATCTTATAACTCACATTTGTGCACCTAACTGCACTAACCCTGCAGGGCACCTCAAGGCACCCTCAGAAGAATGGCAAGGCACTGCAGGTTGCTCTGGCACCCTGCTGGACAGTCACAGCCCAGCAGGTTTGGCAATGCCCCGGTTTGGAGCACAGAGTCGCCTTCTTTGGGCAAATGAGACGCTGGAAAGCAACGAGCAACATTTTGCTTGTTGGCAGGGGGAGACATAAGGAAGAGAAAGTGGTCATGGTCACTGCCACTGGGGAAAAGCTGGAGATGAGACATCTCAAACTGCGATATATGTAAGCTATGCGTGCACATACATGCACACAAGTGTACATACATGCACGTGCACACACACACTATACATGCATACACACGGGCACCTATACACACACACAGATACACATACATATATACACGTGTACACATACCAACCTATACACACCTTTATGCATGCACACACACGTGTGTACACACCCCACCTATACACATATCTATGCACCCCTGCTGGCTGGTACTCTTCAGCTGAAACGGCTTCCCTCTTTTTCCATGGGGGCAGGCAGGCTCCAGCACCCAGCCCAGCCACAGCAGGGCGGCGCAGAAGAAGGACCCAAGTCCGCCCACATCTCGCGCTGGGCCCCACGCGCCGCCCCCGCATGGGAGGGTTGGGGGGAGGGGAAGGACGGAGGCCGCCCCGCAGTGAAACCCGCGCGGGGGGGGGGCCGTAGGCAGCCAATCACCGCACAGCCGAAGGAGTGACGCCGGGCGGCAGCGCCCCCCCGTACTCACCGGCTCGGGCGGCTGGAGGGACCTCCAGGAGCCGCGGCCCCGCCCCTGTCCTCCGCGGCGGCTGCCGCGCCCCCGGGGGCCGTTAGCCGTCGCCAGGCAACAGCAACGCAGCGCTGGGTGGGGAGGTGTCACTGGCCTCGTTCGCCGGGTTCCCGGCCCCGCCCCGCCCCGCCCCCTCCCCTGCGGGCGCTGCCCTATGCCTGGGGCGGCGGCGGCTCACGTGCGGCCGCCGGGCTGAGCCGCCCTTAGTCCCGCCGTGCGGCTCGTGCAGAAAGGCGGAGCGTGTCTCTCGACCTGCCTTCTGCCTCTCGGATGACGGGTCACACCTTCAACAAAACATCCGTCAGATTTTAAGCTTTCGGGGTGCTGAACTTTTCTTCACAACTAGGAGAAAAACGATTTTCTAGACTTTTCCACACAACTCTGCGACTAGTATTTCTTTAACAAAAATGAATGAAGGGCTTTTACAGCCGCCTGACTGCAGGAGCTAGAGTGGTAATACAGAAATATTATGAAACTTATAATAAAATTGTCTGAGCTGGTAATACCGGCAAATCAACTTACATATCAGAATCAATTTAAACAAACACATTTCCTTCCCTATACTGTTAATAACACCTTAGACTACTGAAAATATGTCTTGATTTTCAAAGATCCCAAAAGGGTTTTCCAAAAGTGTTAAAAGTGGTGTTCCAATGAAATCAGTGGTAAATTCCCAATGGCTTATAAGACAGGGACCAGTCCAGGGCATTTTTGAAAAAGTCTTTAAAGATCATGGAACTGCCAGTGAGTTAAGCAGCAAAACACCCATTTTTCTTTTATTATTTGTACAAGTCTTACTTCAGCATTTCTGCAAGCTTAAGACAACGAAAACTTTGTAGGTTAGCTTCACTTATTGTCAGTTTCTCTTTCAGGTTTTCAATGCAAAACTTTTGGGTTGAAGAGTTTGTATGGAGTTACAAGAAAAAGCAGATTAAAATAAAACAACAATGGAAGCATAGCTGTTAGTATTTGATTTTGGAAATGTATATGGGCTGTTGGAATTTTATTTGTTTATTGCAGCAACTAACACTTGTAAAAGCCACTGCCAGTTTAAATCTGGCTCAGCTGAACGGCCATGCTTACAATCAGATTCACGGCTACATGGCGTAATGCTGGAATAAGCAGGCTGCACTTGGGCTAAAAAGTCTGTTTCCTTCATCAAACTGAAGTTGAAATGGTTAAGCCTAGAAATCAAGTTAATTACTACCTGTGCTTCGTAAATCAGGCACTGGTTAATAGTTACAACTTCTAATGGTGCTCCAGGTTCATGACACCATTCAGTAATTGCTGTTACATGTATCTGGTTGCCTCAAAAGCTTCCTACTGGTAGAATATGAAACAATATTATGTTACATTGCAGTTTGAATTACTACAACATGCAATTCATAAACTTAGAAACTAGGGGTGCACTGAAGACTTTTTGGGCCAATGCCATTTATTAATGAGCCGTATCAGCCAATACCGATTAAATTGCTGATATGCAGCCCAGCAGCTTGAAGAGCAGCATCCAGCTGCTAAGTCTGTTGGGGGAAAGGGGCAGGGGAGGGAAGGAGTGTGGGGGAGATCAGATAGACGGCCCCCATGGTGAGGGAGGGAGTGGGGCAGGGCAAGTACTGCCCACGCAGGGCAGGGTGCAGGAGAGAGCTGTGAGCAACTCATCGGGGGGAAGGGGGTGGCACAGTGCAGCTCTCACTGCTGCGCACACCTCCAGGGGAGGCATGGAGGGCACATGCCCCCCAGATCTGTGCATTGGGTAAGGGTAGGCTGCAGCAGCACTGGGCTCTTCCTGGTGAAGAGGTTCAGCCAAGGCTGCACTCAGGCTGGGCAGTAGTTGTGCTGAGAGTAAGGACTACAGTGAATTCTGGGGTGACTGTAGCTTCCCCCATCATAGCCCTGCTCCCACTGCTGCCACCATCTGCCCAAGTGCAGCCCTGGCCCAGCCCCTCTTGCCCCCACCCCGTCAGGAAGAGTCCAGCTGCAAGTGCACAGCAGCAGCTGACCCTCACTGTACACATCCATGCCTTTCCCAGTCCCAGTCCCTCTCTCACCATGATATGCCCCCCATACCCCTTCTCTCCCCTCCACTGCTTCCCCCCAACAGACTTATCAGCCGGACGCCACTATCCAGGCTGCCGGGTTGGCCACGTGCATGCATGCAGCATTATTGGTGACATAATTGGCCACATGGGCAACTGCTGCCTCCTAATACTGGCAGGGGAGGAGGAGGGAACCAGCAGCTGATCTCCAACTGGGGTGGAGGTGGGGGGCAGTAGATGATTGCCACCACCAGCAGAAATGCTGGCAGCAAAATCGGAAGTGCCACCGGTGCTTATCTTGGGGTGCACAGTCAGTCTCAGGGGGTGCTTGTACATCTGCATGTACCCCCATGTGTCACCAATGATTGGCTACATCAGCCAAAAAAAGCCGATAGCCAATAATGTCAAATTTTCTTTTATTGGTGCCAGTACAATATAGACGGATGAATCAGTGCATCACTAATAGAAACCAATTTTCAAACTCTAATTGTCTTTATCCCATGTATTTGACTTTTATTTTAAATGCCTAAAATGTTTAGGCTTTTTTTAAACATAGAGTTAGCCACACACAGTGTTCAACAAATCAAGCATATGAAATACATTTGTTTACGCATTGTAAAAAGTTACAGCTGAAACAAATTCATTTTAGTGTTGTAAAAGAATTAAACATTTGCTCTTGCACCATCCATTGTATGCCAAGTTTTTGCTCAAAGTTAATTTTTATGACCAAACTATAAATTCTTTAAAAAGAGAATTTATAGTACAAGCAATATTGTTTTAAAAACAGTAAACAGGAATTTTCAAAGCTTTTGTGACATTAATTCAACTTATAATCACCCAAATTGCAAAAAAGTGTAACATAATGTATTAAGAACCATGCATCTATCTTTTTAGAATTCTTCTATATCATTACATTTTGCTTGCTCGAGTTTAAACATCAAGATTTACTGCACTTAGGTAGAAATACAGTCAATACCCATTAGTAACAACATGTCAGTGGCCTGGTGTTATGTTGATTCTAAGTGGCTGTTACTGTTATACAAAGTGTCGTCTGACCAACAACAGCTTATTTTTCTGATATGTGAAACAACTAGCCAGGGAGTGGTATTGATTGCATTTATATTATAAAAGTGACAAGTTTTATTTATAGGATAAATTAAATAAAAACAACCAACCATTCCAAACAACACAGCCTAAAACAAAGTCATTCTCTGCACCAAAATGCATTTAGAATTCTGTTGTAGGTATCAATTGGTAAGGTTTACTAAAAAGTAAACTCATGAAATATTTTATCATTCACTTCTGGGTGCGGAAAAAGGAATACGAAAAAAACCCACTAATTTTCTCTGTTCCTGCTCAATCACAATTTTGTTTTGAGGATGGGATTCAATGTCACAAAGAAGCCTGTAAACCTTGCCCCCAAGTCTTTCTTGCTGTGAGAAAGGCTAGATGACAGTCAATGCTTTCTACATATTTGCGTTCATCAGAACTTAACCCAAAATCTCTCTTAACCTTCTGATCTCTTTTCTTGACTTAAGATTATTTCTCTGGCTCTGAAAAACACCTTATGGGTAAATTCTCATCTACAGCTATTGCAGCTACTAAGTCTCTTGCCATTTTACCAGGATGTGTATATCATCCAGTGGTGTTGGTTGTAGCCCTGTTGGTCTAATGACCTAGGCAGACAAGGTTCTTTAGGTAAATGTGATATCCTTTTATTAGACCAACTAAATAGTTGGAAAAATTGTTCTTTGCAAGCTTTTGAGCACAAATAGCCTTCCTCAGGCACAAGGAAATCTGCTGGTGTTTTGTATTCTGGGTGGAATAGAAATAAATATGCAAAATACAGATCTGTGAAAATGCAAATGCATGGCAATGAAGATCAGAAGTGATAAGAGTGGTAGAAGAAGAATTTCTCAAGAACTAGACCATCAAACCCATGCTATAACTAAGAGATATAGGTGATGACATCATCACCATCATCATCTGGACCAAAGAAATCAATCAGAGATTGCAGGTTTATCACAAATTCAATAATCATCACCCCTCCATCAGACTATTGTTTGAATACTCTAGCACTAACACTTCCTTTTCAGACACTATGATCAATACCCAGAATGGTAAAAGACAAGCCACCATAAGAAAGCCACTGAACAACATACGTACCTACACAGAACCAGTCATCACCCTAAACACACCAAAGCTGTAGTGTATAGCCAAGCCCTCCAATACTAGAAAATTTGTACTGAGGAGAACACCTGTGATCATCACCTTGCAAATCTCAAAGAGGGCTTTCACTCAACAAGGACACTCCTCCAGTGAGGTAAACTGCATTTTTGAAACAGTCACCCACATACCAAATGAAGAATTGCTGCAGTACAAAAAGAAAATCCCCATGAATCACACGCTATTAGTTATGACATACCATCCTTCCCTGGAGCCTATATGGCAAATCCTTAAACAACTGCAACCCATACTAGAAGAAGACCCAATTCTTAGAGATCTTTCCAGAACCACCCACCCTAGCCTATAAGAAGCGCCAAACCTTGCCAACCTCATCACCAGAAGCAAACTTCCTATGGCCCAAAGCACACTGAATGGATCCAGACCATGCCAGGACAAAAAATGTAAAACCTGCCAATACATCACCAGTCCCATAATAACTACACCCCACAACAGAACCATCATTATTCCTGGATCTTACACCTGCACCTCCAGAAACATAATAGATCTCATCCAGTGCACTAGCGGCCCTGATGGAGAAACCAAATCAACAACTGTGTACCAGAATGAATGCACACCAAAAATCTATCAAAGGCAAAAATATCCAATTACCTGTGGGTGCACACTTCTCACAAGACAACTAACTACTGTCTCTCCAGTCTCTCAGTTCTAATCCTCAAAGGGCATTTACAAAACACATTTCATAAGAGAGCCTATGAATTTCACTTCATAAATCTACTGGATACAGAAAATCATGAACTAAATATAGACATTAACATTGGATTTATGGCACATGCCTGCCATTTGATAATCCCAGGAAACCTATCTGCATTTTGCCACCTACATTCTATCACCGAGTCAACACTTCCCGCTTTCTTCCCCGTACCTTCCTGTATCATACCTACTGTCTCCCATCCCCTATGATCCTCACTGCCACAAATTTGCATTTTCAGAGACCTGCATTTTGCATATTGGCTTCTATTCCACCCAGAACACAGAACACCAGCAGACTCTCCTTATACCTATCATTTAGTGGGTCATTCACATTTTGCTCTGTTTCTCATGGCACAGCATGAGGTTTTAAGAAAGTGCCTTTTAAAACAGATGGAAATGGTCTTCAATTTTACATCTTGTCATACTTCAACAAGTTCACACAGGTTCCTATACTGTGTACAGGACCTCCATCTGACGCAGGAGGTACATGGTCCCCCTAGGGGGAATGCCTTACTGGACCTGGTGTTAGCAACGGGGGATGACATGGTAGGAGACCTACAGATCGGTGGTCACCTGGGGGACAGTGATTACCAAATATTAGAATTCATCATAAGACACCGAGTGGGTAAGGTAACTAGTAGGGTGAAAGTGCTAGACTCTAGGAAAGCTGATTTCAATGAACTCAGGCATTTAGTCAAGGATGCACTGCAGAGTAAGAGTTTTGAAGAGATGGTAGCCCAGGAAGGGTGGCTGTGCCTTAAGGAAATGATTCTTCGGGCACAGAGGGAGACAATCCTGATGCAGGGAAAAAGGGGGAAAGGGGTCAAGAGGCTTACTTGGCTGACCAGAGAAATCCAGCGCAGCCTACGGGCAAAAAGGGGGGCATATAAAAAGTGGAAACAGGGAGAGATTACTGAAGAGGAGTATACCTCCTCTGCTCATGCTTGTAGGGAGGCAGTTAGACAGGCCAAAGCTACCATGGAGCTGAGGATGGCATACCAAGTTAAAGATAACAAAAATTGTTTTTTAGATATATAGGGAGTAAAAGGAAGGCCCAGGGTGGAATAGAACCTCTACTAAATGGGCATAAGCAATTGGTGATGGACAGGGGGGACAAGGCTGTACACCTCAATGAGTCCTTTGCCTCGGTAATCCTAAGCAAGGGGCAAGACAAGGTTCTCACTGGGATTGTAGAGAGGCAGGAGCAGGGCACCAGACTACCAAGTGTAGACCCTGAGTTGGTGCAAGGGCACTTGGAAGAACTGGATGCGTTCAAGTCGGCAGGCCCAGATGAGCTCCATCCAAGGGTACTGAAGGCACTGGCTGATGTCATTGCACAACCACTGGCGGAAATATTTGAACACTTATGGCTCACGGGCCAGGTTCCGGAGGACTGGAAAAGGCCCAATGTGGTCCCCATTTTCAAGAAGGTGAGGAAGGAGGACCCAGGCAACTATAGGCCAGTCTGTCTTGTCATAACCAAATCAGTTGAGCGTCCCTGTCACAATAGAACTGCCCTAAGCAACTGCAGTTACTTTTAAATTTGGTACGTTCCACCTCATTACCTATTCCCACCTGGCAATCTCTCATTGGCTACTCTAAAAGTATAAAGGTCCATGCAGCTTCCACCCAAGTCGGAGAGCACGTGGTAGAGTACAGAGAGCTTTGCCACGTGGCAGAGAAAAGCTGGCGGACTAGCCATCCTCCAACATCTCCCCGTCACTGTCTGTTCCCGACGTATCCTTCATCCTGCATGCTTGTTTCTGTCTACAAACTCGCTGGCTTGTTCTGTTGCCAGTTACCTGTAACTACGCAAGCAACTCGTTACCTGTAACTACATAAGCAACCTTACCACCTGCGTCGTGGCCACCAGCGGCGTAAGTAAAGTTAAAGTAAAAGTTATTTTGCAACCAATACACTGTGTCCCACCTCTCCATCCACCAGCCCACCTGACAGCCAAGTAATCAGCAATCCTCTTCAAGTCAGCTCCGGCCATCTGAGACATGGCATCACAAACAGGATCTAAGGGCACCTTGGTGGAGATGAATTTAATTGAGTGCTGTCCCTGGTGAAAC
>JAGPOW010000261.1:72930873-72955863 GCA_030014935.1 Caiman crocodilus | reverse complement strand
TTGGAAGCAGAAAAAACTTTACTTACAGTCCTTAGGCTGTAGGCACGTTCCTTGAAGCTACAAAACTCAAGCAGGAACTCAGGCACACAAAAGCTCACACTTACGCAGGGTATGGGGCATCGGATGAATCCAGCGGGGAGTCGTTGTCAGTTGATCAGGCCTCCTTCGTGGCTCGGAAACACACGCGGCTCTTTCCTCATGCGTGTCCCAGCTCTCCTCCGGTTTGGACGGGCATTGCCCAAGCCTCTTATTCGGTCAGCGGATCAATTGCCAACCGACACGTATGCATAATTTAACATGAACCAATCGCAAGCATGCACTCGCTGGTGCAGCTGCAAGGTTTGGGCAGGCTCTGACCATGCACTGAATCTTTTCCCGCGCTACAGGGGTAACTCCCTGCTCCTGTGCTCATAATGTGCTCAACACAAGCTGTGCTGAGGCATCTCTTAACCATTATGCACAGACACGCCCCCTTGCTGAAGGCACAGTTGTGTCCGCAGCACATTCGGACTGGTTACATCACACTCACACTGTTGTACAGATTTACATTGCAAATGAGCAAAAACAAGAGCGGACAATGGAGCAAGTTCGTTCTCTAACGATCTAATCATATAATATCCTAACAAAACACAACTACACATTAATACATTCGTGATTAACAGTTTGATCATCAAAATTTCACTGGGCCTCATAGTGTCCCAGTTCTCAGAGGTTCTCCCTCTCTCAAAATATTCTCTCTGGTCTGGTCTGCACACACCTCCTAGCGGACCCACAGAGATGATTCGTTCTTCTCAACAAAAAATCTTTTTCCTTCTCCGATCTGGTCTGCACACGTTCCGGTTGACCTGCAGAGAAAGAAATTCTCAGGGGAAAAATGAATTAGAGCTTATTTACTGAAAAATTAATCATTATCACAAGATGATTTTTCATCTGGTTCATCTTGCCACTGGAACCCCATCTCATAGGCCAGGTTCCATTGGCCCTCATTGCCTAGCACTCTCAACTGCTACTTGGTGAGCCTGGAGTACTGCATCAGAAACCTAAACATTTCACGTTCCTCCGGAGTCCTCTGTGTTGGTTGAAGTCGTTGCAGGGTTGACTCGTGTGCTCGATGCTGCTCTGGGTCGCTGAACCCTTTGACCCAAATTTACCAAGGCTTGCAGTCATGGTAACTGCCTCATGAAATGCAGGCTGTCCAGCTAAGGGATTCAACAAAATTTGGAGAATAACGACAGCTCTTCCTCCATATACTTCGACACAGGCATCGATACTTGCCAGCGTAACTGGAACAACTCCCAGATCTTGCAGGTAACAGTGAGGCCACAGTTCCTGCTGCTGGGCTGGTGACAGTGCGTGCTGTCTCGGGTTCCACATACAAAAGGAAACTCCAATGATTGCTTGTAAGATCTGCTCCACACTGACTCTTGATGGTCCTCCTTCATGCCATGCATAGGCTCTGGCTGGCTTGACCTGCAACAAGTGCTGGAAGCAAGATTGGCCAGTAAAAATTGTACCTGACTATGCTGACATCAGAAGCACGTCCTCCACTCCATGAGGCCCATCTAACTAAAGAGTTTGCCTCATTCCAATCCACAAAATCAGATCCGAACTCCACAACCAGGCATCCGATCCACATAGCCAGTGTTTCCGCTGTTCTTATTCTAGACCTTTTACACCAGGCCTGAATTTCAGTCCACGTCCTGACATGATAGGTGCTGGCAGTAGTGCAGGCCACACTCATCACCTAACCCTCCGTTGCCACAGGGTACGTGGCTGCTCGAGCTGTCACTGCATCTGGTGAGAGACTCAGTTCTAGGATGCTTTTCATTGGTTCCTGGTTATGGCCCAGAGGTAGGTAAGGCCGTGGGAATGTCTTGGGATGGAGTTGCTACTTCTGCCCCGATACTCTGGGGTGGAGTCGCTACTTCCACCCTGCCGTTAGCTCCGCCTTTTTCTTTTTCCCATCCGTGGTGGTATTTCTGGGGTGGCGTCGCTACTTTCGCCCCGCCATGGAGAACTCTGCCCTCCTTCTCAACTCTTCCGTGGCAGCCCCCTTCCGTCTCGCCGCCATCTTGTGATGACAGGGTATTCTGGCTCTCTATAGCTGTGACCCGCTTAACCACATGTACAGCGCGCAATCAGGCTTCCAACTCGGTCCTTTCCTGAATAAGGGTTGTGACCGTGCTGAACATTACTCACAGCATTCTCCCCTTCTCTAACACCATGTCAGTCCCTTCAGATATGAAGCGAATTCCCTCCGCTTCTCCATGGAGCTCCGAAAGCTCCGGCTGCCCCAACTCCGGTAACAGCGTGTCTACATCTATTAGCGCTGGTCCTTTGCTCTCCCACACACAGCGCATACAGCGAGCGAACTCCTAACTGAGAGCCGCATCTTCCTCGCTCGGCTCCTGCTCAGCTGAGGACTCGCTGCCCCCTTGCTCCCGGGGTTTAAACTGAACCCACTTGCTCCCCATTACACATCCAAAGGCTCTCGGATGGAGGCTCACTTCCCATTCTTTCTCTGGGTCCCCTTCTCCCTCGAGTGAAAGGCAACCGCTCACAACTCTTCCACCCGTTCCACTTGCTTGATGGTAAGCGATGTGCGCTTCCAATTCTGCGGTGTCTAGCACTTGGCATTTTCCAATGCGCCAGGGACAACCTTCAACTAATTCCAGCTCCATCGTGTCTTCCTAGCGTACTGATAATCCTGTTTGTGACGCCATGTGGGGGCCAAGAAATGCTGGAGGAATGGGGCCGCTGATGGAGTGTGGAATTAGAGAGCTAGACACACGGGTTGTTGGAAGCAGAAAAAACTTTACTTACAGTCCTTAGGCTGTAGGCACGTTCCTTGAAGCTACAAAACTCAAGCAGGAACTCAGGCACACAAAAGCTCAGGCCTCCTTCGTGGCTCGGAAATGCATGTGGATCTTTCCTCATGCGTGTCCTAGCTCTCCTCCGGTTTGGATGGGCATCGCCCAAGCCTCTTATTCGGTCAGCGGATCAACTGCCAACTGACACGTATGCATAATTTAACGTGAACCAATTGCAAGCATGCACTCGCTGGTGCAGCTGCAAGGTTTGGGCGGGCTCTGACCGTGCACCGAAACTTTTCCTGCACTACAGGGGTAACACCCTGCTCCTATGCTCATAATGTGCTCAACACAAGCTGTGCCGAGGCATCTCTTAACCATTATGCACAGACAAATAGCACAAACACAACAGTTCTTCATTTGTAGACTCCAGAAGCAGTGAGGCTGGAGTGCTCTAGAAAATTAAATGAAATGTGAAAAATGTGTGGGTGAAATGTGCTCTAAAAAAGCCAAATATAGTTATTTTGTTAATTAATTATCATTTTATTGTTTGATTCACACATATCTCATGACATTATTTGCCACCTGGCCCCCAAATAAATTGCCACAATGTCATAATTGATTATCAAGAAGTTGGGCAGCCCTATTTCAGAAGAAGACAATCCTTCCCTTCATTCATCATTAGTGATGACTAGAAAATAGTAATTAGAGGTTTGCTTTTGGGAACTGGCTTATAGATAAAGTAAATATGCATTAGGACAATGGCCCAGGGGAAGGTCAAGGTTTAATGGATTTCTAAATGCCTGTTTGTGACAGTTTCCTCTAGCCCCAATGCATCTGACAGGCAAGTAGCAAGAAGACATGCAGGCTGGGAAATTGAAGACAAGTCATGTACCACAGTGTTCCATAACATGAGATAAGGTGGCATTAGGTCATAGTGCCCAACTTCATAGCCCTTGAAATTTCCAGTTTTTGGGAACAGACAAAATTAGGAGAAGACTGATGAAGGCCAAATTAGGATGTGTGTATATCATAGATGTCATAGACATTAGGGCTGGAAGGGACCTTGGAAGATCATTGAGTCCATCCCCCTGGCCCAGGGGCAGGAAGTCAGCTGGGGTCAAAGGATCCCAGCAAGATAGATGTCCAAATGTTTCTTAAAAGAGTTCAGTCTATTCCAGGCTTTAGGGGCTTGAACAGTAAATTAGTTTTTCCTTATAGCCAGCCTGAAATGGTCTTGGAGGAATTTGTGATTGTTTGACCTTGTTATCCCTTGGGGCACTCTGGTGAACCCAAATCTCTGTTCACCCAGATTCTGGATATACACCCCTTATATACTTATAGGCAACCACCAGGTCCCCCCTTGAGTCTGCACTTTTCCAGGCTGAAGAGTCCCATGGCTCTCAGTCTTTCATTATAGGGCCTCTTCTCCTGCCCTCTGATCATACATGTGGCTCTCCTCTGGACTCTATCAAGCTTCTCCACATACTTTTTAAATTGTGGAGCCCAGAATTGGATGCAGTACTCCATCTGCGGCCTCACCAAGGCTAAGTACAGTGGGAGGATGACATCCTGGGAGTTGCTTGAGAAGCATCTATGGATGTAAGGCAGAGTTTTGCTCACTTTACCATCTGTAACATTGTATCAGTGGCTCATATTCACCTTGTGGTCAATCATGACCCCCAAGTTCCTTTCAGCTGTGGTGCTAGCAGGCGTAGCACTGCCGAGCGTATAAGCATGCCAAGGATATTTTTCCCACAAGGTAGAGTACCTTGCATTTTTCGGTGTTGAATGCCATTAGGTTTTCATCCACCCATTTTCTGAGCCTGTTGAGATTGGCCTGGATCACCAGCCTATCCTCAGGTGTGGATGCTTTACCCCAAAATTTGGTGTCATTGGCAAACTTGACCAGTCCACTTCTGATACCAAGGTCTACATAGTTAATAAAGATGATAAAGAGTATTGGCCCAAGGATGGAGTTTTGGGGGACCCCACTGGTCACGGCACACCACAATTACTTACTTCCATCTACTACCACTCTCTGGGTCTGACCACAGAGCCAATTCCCCAGTCATCAGTCTGTGATGTAGCTGAGGGTGCAGTTGGACAATTTTTCCATGAGGAGATCATGGAACACCAGATCAAAGGCTTTTTTAAAGTCCAGATATATGATGACAATGTCTTCTCCTGTGTCCAGATGATATATCACCCAGTCATCGAAGAAGATGAGATTGGTCAGGCAAGACCTACCCACAACAAACCTGTGCTGACTGTCTCTCAGGATGTTGTCATCAGCCAGTTTGTCAAGAATGGTCTCTTTGATACTTTTTTCCAAGATCTTCTCCAGGATAGAGGTCAGGCTGATAGGCCTGTAGTTTCCCAGATCTACTTTCCTCCCTGTCTTGAAGAAAGGCACCACATTGGCCTTCTTCCAATCTTTGGGCACTTCACCTAAGTGCCACAATTTCTCGAAGATCTGTTCCAGTGGCTGAGCTATGAAGCCTGCTAGCTCCTTAAGTATCTTGGGGTGTAATCTGACCCAGCTGACTTTAAGGTGTCCAGCCTCTCAAGGTGTTCCTTCACATGGTCTACAGTGATGTCAAGTAACAATTCTCCCTTACCCTGGCTGGCCCATACCATGTTGAGCATGGCGGTCTCTTGGGGCTGGTGAAAAAACAATGCAAAATACCCATTAAGCAGGTTGTTTTTCTCCTGGGTGTCACTTGTCAGTTGTCCCGTTTGGCTTAGCAGGCATCCAATGTTACCCTTGCATTTCTTCTGGCTCCCCACATATCCAAAAAAGGACTTTTTGTTGTCTTTAATATGTGTAGCCAGTGGGAATTCAGTTGCAGCCTTGGCTTTCCTGATTCACTCCCTATAGGTCTGGACCAGTGCAGAATACTCCTCCTTTGAGGTGATTCCAGTTTTCCATCCTTCATAGGTTTTTCTTTTTAGACACAGGAGGTCCACAAGTTCCCTGAAGAGCCAAGGGGACTGCTGTGCCCTTTTGCTACCTTTCCTTCAAGACACTGCTTGTGCTTTCAGGACCACTCCCTTGAGGAGCAACCACTCATACTGATCTCCCATCCCCTTCACGTCATGATCCCTTAGGGCCTTGCCAACAAACCTACAGAGCTTGTCAAAGTCAGCTTTCCTGAAGTCAAGGACTTCTGCATTGCTGAATAACTTACCAGCTTTGCAGTGGATGGTGAAAGTGATCAGCTCCTGGTCACTGTCTCCCAGTTTCCCTTTGATCATTAGGTCACTGACTAGATCACCTTCCTTTGCTATACCAGGTCGAGCAGCACTTTGTCTCTTGTTGCTCCCTAGACTTCTTGAGTCAGGTAGAGCTCATCCACAAACATGAGGGAGCTTTGCAACCATTCAGATTTGGCCAAGTGCTCATCCCATGAGATGTCAGGGTAGGTGAAGTCTCCCTTGACATGGTGCATGGTTGTGATGGGTTTGTGAAACAAAGGAATATGATGACAGGACAGAATGTGGACAGTATGATGACCACAGGTAGACAAATCATAATCATAGAAAGTTAGCATCGGTAGGAACCTCAGGAGGTCATCTAGTCCAACTCCTGCTTGAAGCAGGACCTTCCCCAACTAGATCATCCTAGCCAAAGCTTTGTCTAGCCAGGTTTTGAAATCATCCAAGGATGGAGCTTCCACCATCTCTCTGGGCAACCTGTTCCAATGTTTTGCTATCCTCCTAGTGATAAAATTCTTCCTAATGAATATTTAAACAAACAATTCAAGTTTTATTCTGCTTCATTAATAAATTGTGATGTTAAACTAAACTTACCTTCCTGCAACTTGAGACTGTTGCTCCTTGTTCTGTCATTTGCCACCACTGAGAATAGTCTAGCCCCATGCTTTTTTGAATCTGACTTCAGGTAGTTGAGGGCTGCTATTTAATCCCCTCAGTCTTCTCTTCTCTAGACTAAATAAACCCAAGTTCCCTCAGCCTGTCCTCATAAGTCATGTCCCCCAGTCCCGCCACCATTTTTGTTGGCTTCCGCTGGACTCTGCTCAATTTGTCCACATCCTGTCTGTATTGAGGGGCCCAAAACTGAACATAATACTCCATGTGTGGCTTCACCAGTGCTGAATAGAGGGACAGCAGTGCCCAGAGATGAAGAGTCATCAGGAGGGGGAAAGAATACAAAAGGAGGGTTTTCAGAGCAGAAAACGGTCCCCAAGAAGGGAACCTGAGGCCATCACAGACACACTACCAGCCTGTCTCACCCACCCCACTGGGAGGGTTGGTCTTGGCCTCAAACCTCCAGGCTGCTGACGTCTGGTATTTAAGAGAGAACCTCAGAGTGAAGCTTGGGTACTAGCCAGATGTACCTGGACTCTATGTAGCTCTAGGAGTGTTAGATATAGGATTGTTTGCATTATTCTTATCTGCTATCACTGTGTATCAATCAAATTTGCCTATTATCAAATGGAAAGGTCATGGTCAGTCTGAGCGTTTGGGTCTGTCCATCATAAATCCAATGGCAATAATTAGAAGGGGCCTTATTTTATAGGACTAAGTTCCTGTTCTCTAATCCAGCTCCAAATCTTGCTGTGAGTCCTTATTATTCAGGCTTCATCCCCGAGAGCTTTTGAACAAGGCATGACCTAGTGAAAAAGGCAGTTGCACTCAAATGCAAGTAGAGATAGTGAGATTCAAATGAAGTTAAATCTAGGGATGCTCTTCCATGCTACAAGGTAATACATCTCAAACCTTCTTCATGCCCAAGTACTTTGTAGGACATATAATAAATAATACTGATCTCAACAACAAAATGACCTGGGTTTATATCTAATCCTTAATTATTCTTCACTTCCCTGTTGGTTAAGTCATTTAGCTCTATTAGGTTAAGAAAACTTTTTGGCCAAGTGACAGCTCATCCATTAATGAAGAATCAGCTTCCTCTGTGTTTCTTATCTGCTCAGTGCTTCTTGCCTTGAGTTTTTATCTAGCACTCTTTTTCCTCACACTGGTGAGGTTTAGACCTTTGTGTGTCCTTTGAGAAAAGTGATTTTTTATATCCAAAGAGCCAACTTAACAAGATAACTTTAGGGTAAATGAGACAGAAATAGTTTGAAAGAGGTAGTTAGTCATTTTAGTCTGAAGTCAGATGCCTAGCATCTGATGAAGCAAGCTGCTTATGAAAGCTTACACATCTCTGATTTAGGTGCAAATCTATCCTTCCTTCCACCAGAAACAGTTTTTTATATGAGTAAATTGATTCAAATCAAAACCACAGAATGAGGTGGGCGTACCTGTACTCTGCCTTCAATGAAATATTTCATTAAGACACATCTCTCTGGATAAATAACACTTTTTTTAGGGTGATGCCAGTTTCCATATATGGACACCCCTCAGAAACAGTACATGCCATGCCACGTTCTTCACTGTTATTATATGCTTTGCTTAACAATTTACAAATACTGACATAAAAGCTATTTGTCTTAAACAAGACTAAAGAATGCTATTTACCTTAAACAAGACTGGCTGTAAAAAGGATGTGGATAATTCTTCATGGCTCTTTTGGCTATTTTTAGTTCCTGAAGTCCCCATCCCTGTAAACTGTAATTCCTTTGGATTTGTCAATACTTCATTGGTAATACATGATTGTCAAGTTCTTCCTAGACTATGGGAAAAGATCAAGAGTTAAAGAAATGAAAGGAGCTTTTCTGTGACAAGTTGCAATGATACTTGATATGTTAGATGTTTCCATATATGCCTTCTTGTTTCTCTTGGCAACGATTATAAGGCAAAGAGGAGGATGGCAAATGTAATCTTTTAACTATCATCATGAAAGTTACGTATTTCCCCTCAATAATACAATTTGCTTACACAATTTTAAAGAATCATTTAGCTTCCAGGTACCTGTTCAATTTGTCATTTTTATGGTGTTAATAAAACCTAGATTTACCCAAAGGTTGAGTGTCTTTTGTAGTTAACATCACAATTTATTCATGAAGCAGAATAAAACTTGAATGGTTTGTTTAAATATTCATTAATCTCCTTGATTAAATTTTAGCTGAAGTAACTGAAGCCTGGTATAAATGCTTTTTAGAATATCATTAAGGTTAGTCTTCTGCTAAATATTTTCAGACTTTGGACCCTTTTCTATACCTATTTGTTCAATTCCAATTAAATAAGAGCAAGAATGAGCATATAGTGATTTACATACATGCATGTAGATAGATATTTAGATTTAAATTTTAAGGGGATGGGGTATTCTAACAATTATAGAGCTATGCTTACATAACCAGGGCAAGAAATTGTTCAGCATTTGTGACATCCATGCTTTTTACAGATCACCAGTTTTTTAGTTTACCCAGGAAATCTCATCCTTAACTCAACAATGTGGTATCCGAGGTCCAGATCTAAACAAATTTAGGGGCCATATTCTCAGTTACTTTCTCTGGAAGTTAGGCTCCTAAATACTTTTGTGGATCTAGACATTAGACATTACAGTGATGATTGGAATACTGAAACCTATGTAAAGACAATACAGAAAAGGCAACTCACACACATTAGCAGTGTGTAAGGCTGAGCACATTTTAAGACTCAGATCAGTTTGGAGCCTGGATATCACAAAGTGCTATAACATTCCTTATGTTTGGGTTATACGTCTGTGCTTCTTTCAGAAAAAGAAGAGCGTAGAATCTGGCCTAGCATACTTTATGTGTATGACAAAAACTGTTGTCTGTCAGAGGTTAGTAACCTAAGATGTCCCTACACTTCATCACCAATAATCAAGGTTTTCTAAAGACCAAGCTGTATTCTCAGTTACATATGTGCAAAGTGCAACCAACCATAATATGTTCCCAAGAGAACTGTTGATTATATAAAGAAGATGATCCAGATCACTCTGCAATGCTAATAGGGATAAAAAAAACGTTTTTGTCAGTTTAGGCATTCCATATGACTGAATAGACACAAGTAGTGTTTGATTAGCAGTGTACTAGTTTTGCATATTTTCAGAATATATATTCATTTAAACTCAAATACATTTTTAGGCTTTAAGGATTATAAAGATTTTTTCTGAAGGTGAATTGATACGCCGATGACTTATCAAGTATCCAGAAAAATCACAATATGAGCTAGGTCCCTCCAAAGGTCACAATCTTTTGTAACATGCCAGATGTTCACTCAAGTTATCCCATGATAAAAATGGTGAACCCACAACAAAGTTTACAAATCTACCTCAGAGAAGCAACTTCTTTTTGATGCAGAAGCATCCTGGAATAATTTTAACATCTGGCATGTCACTCAGTTGAAAGGGTATGCAAGGAGGCTGGATGAACTGAGGAGTCACTCAGAACAGTGGGAAGCCTAAGACTGGGGAGCTTCTCACTGATCCCGGGCTCCTTGTGTGTCTGGACCTTTGAAAGCTGTGTGTGTAGCCCAGCTGCATTTGCACCCTTTGAACAGGCTGGCACTTGGGGAGCCCAAGATCAGAAAGCAGCACCCTGATCTCAGGCTCCCAACTGGCATGTTCAAGGGAAACTTTAAATGGATGTGCAAGCTCTTCAGCATCGGAGAACTGGTCTTCATTACAAGGCTCTCTGACAACTTTAAAGGATATGAGAACAGCCCAGCATTGAGGAGCAACTCCCTAAGTTTTCCAAGCATTGGCAGACATGTGATGAGATTTGATTTATCCCAGATCCCCAAAACTGATCATCCTGCCATGCCAGACCTTGAACATCCAGAATGGCAAGAGGCACAATTTGCGGGATCTGGGATAAAATTCTCAGATCCCACCGTACAGCTAAATTAACCTCGAGCATATATTGACAACATTTCATAGAAGCAGGATGTTGGCTGCCGTGGTTTCCCTGCTTTACCTGTGACAGGTTAGGGTGTAAAGTCTATGTTGTGCCAGGGTTGAACAAATTCTTACGTAAAGTTTAGATTATGGTTGTATGGGATGGTTTGGATAGGAATGATTCTACCTCAGGCAGGGTGGTTGCACTAAATGACCTCTGAAGGTCCCTTCCAACCCTGCTTCTCTATGACTCTATAACATCTGGCAGGGGCCCTAGATTTACTCAATAAAGTCCACTTTCTACCATTTTAGCTATACAAAGCAGACTTAAATTCAATCCATTAGGGTTCTTCTGACATGGGAGAATACCAGGAGTGTTTAATCTACTTTTGTAACAACAGACTTACTTTACAGGAGGTGAGTCACAAGAAACATGAGTATGATTTAAGAACTGTTATATCTGTCTGGCTCCGATGAATAATGGTTTATTGGGCCATAGTCAAACTTAGCAGTACTGAGGAGTCTTACAGTACTGACAGATGAAGCAATTATTAGATTGATAGGAATGGAAACTGATATAAACTGTTACAATGCAACTGTTACCGTCTGCATAATTCTATAGTGATACATATATAGAAAAACAGCTACAACTTTAATCCTTTTTCATTAGGTTAAAATTATCACAATTTAACTAACTTGCATTGCTATAGCATAATGCAGATGTAACAGTTATCTGTAACAGCTAATGCACACTGCAAGGTAGCAGTTATCCCTTCCCTTTCAAAGCAGCTAAAATAGACATTTATCCAAAATCTTATTGTTCTGAAGTGCTGTTTCTAGCAAAAGTGTCACAGAAAAGTTCTCAAAATAGATTTTCTGTTTATTGGTTTGATTTTAGTTTTTTGGCTTTGCAACTTAATAAAATTTAACTGTCCTACCAAATGATTTGTTCTTTGATGTCATATTGTAAAGATGGAAAATGAAACAACAACTCACCTAGGCAGATTAAATAAAACTAAATCTATAATTTTTTATGTAAAAACCTTTCTTAAGTATTTACATAACATTTATTTTCATAAATATTTACATAAGTCAGGTCAGACACATTATTAATGGGGAGGGGCTCCAAAATAGAGCAGGTAGATTTGTGAGTGAGGAGGAGGGGATGAGAGGGTAATAGTACATTTACCAAAAATGTAATTTTGTTACAGGCTGAATGGGATGGTTTTGTAGACATGAAGTGAAATATTTTAGTTTTCTACTTTGGTCATGAAAATTAAAAAAAAAATAAAATCAACTTTGGTTTGATCTGAGCCATTCCTTCTATTCCTGTTTTTAATTTTGATTTCCAAACCAAATGAACAATACAGACCTACTTAGGACAGCAGCTAGCTATCTTCTATGGCTAGTAGTCCCTTTACTCAACACAACCAAATGTGATGCTCAGATGAAGTATCTTGGCAGTCTAGACTTTTATCTATGCATTAGAGTCAACTATATATTCTCACAAAGTACAAATGTAGGTATGTCCATTTCCAGCATATTGTGGCTAGCAGAGAGGTGTTTAGACAGTCTACCTTCCACTGTAAATACTGTGTTTTCTGCTATATCTCTCTGTAATAGCAGTTTTATATAGTTATCTTATGGCCTTCTATGCCTAGTCAATGTATATTGATTCCCATAAGTCTCTAGAAAGACTATTTGTACAAGCTGAATCAGATTGAGTGGTTTTTGATAAGCATCTGGCAAGGTAGCGTAACGTATGGTATAGTGAGATGTACATAGGCTGACCATAAGGAAACCTGAGACATCCTGTCTGCCTGGCATGCCAGCTTGCTTTGCCTCCTTGTCGAACTGTGCCCCATGCCCCTGCTTTTCTGAGATGCTCATTTTAATTCTCATCAGCCAGCTAGGACTGACCTCTGAAATCCAGGACTGTCTGTGCTAACCTGGGACATATGGTGGCCTTAGATATACAGGACCTTCCTGTCATTCAGATTTAAGAGAAATATATTCTTATGAAGTTGTAAGTAATGCAAAAACTCATTTTTGTGTTTTAAAAAAGCCTTCTATTTTCTACTACTTGAAAAGAAAGAAAATTATCTGAAGATAATACATACAAATACATATTGTGTACAAAGAAATTTAAAACAGAGGGAGCATCTACATGTGCCGTATGGTACCATTGTCACTGTGCTGTCAGTACCTTCCTTTAGAAAATACTAAACAATGGCATAATAACAGCTGTTACTGCACTGTGCTGGTGGCGCAGTTATTTTTACCCACTATGTCGCCTTAGCAACGCACTACAGTGTGGGAGCATGTTGCTATGGCAATGTATGTGTTGTGCCTGCTGATGGCATTGCTATGGCGCATTGCTATGGTGACATAGCATCTTGTGTAGATGTGCCCAGAGAGTACCAAACAACGCATAAATAATATAATTGGAAGATAGCATGTTTCTGGAGGAAGTTTCTTATTTATAGAATGGTAGGAAATCATATAAAGAGGCATGACTAGGAAATTTTGTGCCTTCTCTAAGAAGGTGCCTGGGACATATGCCCCACTCACCCACCCCTGGTTACTCTCCAATCTTATACTTACCTAACAGCATATTAGCAGGGTTGGCAAACCCTGCATGGCCCTCTCCCCTTCTCTGGCTGAAGCAGAACCCAAAGTCTCTGAGCTCCTCCTTCCTCCTCCAGCTTCCACTTTCTGTCTTCACCTCTGGGGGCAGGGCAGGGCAGCACAATGTAACCCATGGTGCAAGAGGAGCTGGTGGCACAGAGTGTTTATGAAGTGGTGAGCTTGTGGCTGGGGGCATGAAGGTGGTGCCGGGGTGCTCATGGCCATGCTATAATGGGAGGGTTTCTGTGTGCATGGTGCAATGCTTGCATTACATATAGTGCAAGGGGCCTGTGGCTCACAGCATGTGGCCCCTGTCATTCTGAACCACAGGTCATGAGGCCCTCAATGACTTAGAAGTTGGACAGCCTTCGTTTCTATGATGAAAAATAATGAGTTACCCCAATTTTTGCTGGTGAAAGAGATTGATCCAGTCCTTCTACTCAACCCCTCCCCCCAAAACCCACTGGGGCAAAAAAAGAAATACTGCATCATTGTGAACATCATAATCTAGAAACTGCCTATTAGCAACATTTACAATTTGCTGTTCTATTGATCCAGTATCATTTAATTGCCTTTTTTTAGAAGGTCTACTCGACAACAACATAATATTGTTTTACTATACATGAGCCATTGGAGGCAATTGGTTCAATTGGTTAGGATCAGGACCTATGAACAAACGTATCTGGACAAACACACAGGGAAAAATCAGACATAGATTCTTTGAATTCTACTTAACAGATTACATTAATTTAATATAGTATTACATAAATGAAATGTAAAGAGACTATACTGTTTATTATGAAATTCACCTTGCTTTCATGTAATCATCAAATGACTATGTCAGCCATGTTTAAGCATCAGTGCTTAAAGATCCATTTTCCTGCCTGCCACAAAACACTACTCTATCTATTACAAATAAGGGAATATGTTTAGACGGGAAAAGGGTTTCTCAGTCAAATAATGGCCCCTTTTTAACATTTTATCAATAAACTCAGATACCTTGTAAAATGTACTTTAACAAAAAATATACTTTCCATTTGTCTAAGATAAAAAAATGCCAAGAAGCTCTTACAGCTACATTGACCATAAGTAAATAAACTTGTATTTTTATTTCTTCACTATGTTGTTGAAATAAAAGTTCAGTGTTATCATTAAAAATATACAGAAACAGGATTAAGAGGGGAACATTTTCTTTAATTAGTTCAAGAGATAATTGATGAATATGAATCCCCTCTCTTTGTATTAAATTGTCTTTTAAATTCAAGAAGACTTTAAAACAGGAAAGCAGATTAAATATCTTATTCGATGCTGTAAGCAATCTTGTCTTCAGCTAGGTACAGACAGATAAAAACCCCAAGGCTGCATTGATTCAGTCTTTGCAGGTTAGTCTAAGCTGCGCATATTAAATTGAAACAGAAGTGAATAGACATTTACCTTTGATCAAGGTAATGCAGCCACATGTCTGCAGTGTCTCAAGTCAGAAGCCAGGGAGCACTAGAAATGGCTCTCTGGCTGTGTGTTTACTTCCTCTTCCTGCTGCTTCCAAGGTCTCTGGGATTTGCAGTCCAGACTTACAATAGCAGCATGCTGCAGAGTTGCTTATAATTTCCTCTTCCTGCTTCCATGTGGTGCTGGGCTTTGTAGTCCACAGTTGCAGTCAGAAGTAAGTTAGAGCAGGGGATGTGGTGTTTAACTACCTTCCCTAGCCCCAGACCCCAAGTGAGGTTTGCTGCGGGGGGTAGCCCCCCCTCACCCTAGACTAGGCTGCATCCCCCCACACCCTTGTCAGCCAGCCGTCACTGCTCCAGCTAGGGAGCAGAGGGGTGGGGCCAACCCTGATTTCTGGAGCAGACAGCCCAGCCCACCGCTAGAAAGCATGCTGGGATGCTGGGGAACTGTGGTTTAACTTAAACCAGGAAGAGGTCTGGGACAGAAGTTTCATAAACTCATTTGACCCACATAATTTAAGTCTGATACTACATGCAACCAGGTTTATCTTAAACCAGTTTCAGCCATTTTGAAACTGGTTTATGTGCACTGAGCTTTTGTTCTGTTACAGGTTTAAACCAGTTTCTGATCACTTAAACCAGTTTATGTGTAACTTCTATCCCTTTTATATGTGATGCACAGGTATGCAAGGCAGTGATGCTCATATATCCTCGATTATACATTATAGATTGAACTCTTATTAAAATACCCCACATGGGAAAAGTAAGAAAAAATCCAATAAAGAGTAAAATTATTTTTCTGAATATTAAAGATCCCTACCACAGCATCTAAATGAATCTTTAATCTAGTTAACATTCTACATTAGTCTAAAACATGTACTCTTGATAATATTTATGTTCACTGGCTAAAAGCGACAATACTATTTTTACAGCATTGCTATGATACAATTTAATGAATGAATGAAAAAAAACTTTTGAGTTTTTATTTAAAGAATATTTGATGAAAGAGCATTGTGTTGGTGTTTAAATCTAAATAATAGATATATATCATATTTTGGCAAAGTATTCCAAAGCTGCTTATTTCACTGTGGAATAAAATACTATTTTATTATTTCTGTTTTGTTAATGAATTGTGTTACTTGCTATCAAAGTTGCCTAGCAGAACTATACATACTAAACAGCAAAAGAGAAGAGGGAAAGTGGATTCTCTAACCATGCCAATAAATATTTGAATGTTTTCTAGTATGAACAACTGTGGACCTACTTGTTTCCAGTCATTGCTAATTCTACCTTATAAGCAAGTACAGATGAAATAAGAACAAGCATATTTTATAAGATGAAAACGTGATCATGTACAAACAACCAATACAAATGCACTTCACATTTTGCAGGGATGTTTTGAGTTTTTTTAACTACAGTACTTAGAGATGCATTTCATTTAGCATTTGCACTTGCATTTGGATGTCTTCAATTATTTTTTCCTTCAAAAATTGTTGTAAAGTTTTGCATACATGCAATTGAAATCAAACTAATGGGGCTCTAGGTGCCTGATAGTTTCCTTCCCTTTTTAAATTTCAGTATCACATTTTGTTGTCCAATCAGATGGTACTGCCTTAGCCATATAGATTTATTAAAATATTTCCTATTGGAGGTATTTGCTACTTGCTCCACTTCTAGGAGGTAGATGTTTCAGTTTTGCTCCATTAACTTGCATAAATTGAACTCTGTGAGTTTTGTTTCTGCTTTGAATGTTGTGATTTTGATTTCCATGTAGTTATTAGTCATCTTGCTTCTGTCTTTATGTTTGGCATTATTCTTTTTATTGAAAACTAAGATAAAGTATATGTTCAATATTAGGGTAAAGCCTAAACTAACTTTAATCTTTTTCCCCATCCTATCATTTGGAGCAGGGGTGGGCAAAATATGGCCCGTGGGCCAGATGCAGCCCACTAGGCCATTCTATCCAGCCTGTAGGTCCCCTAAAATATTTAGAAAATTAATATTTATCTGCCCCTGGCTGCCTGCCATGTGGCCCACAATGGCTTGCCAAAACTCCATAAGCAGCCCTTCACCTGAAGTAATCTGCCCCTGATTTAGAGCATAGGTGCCTATTTTTTGCTGTGGGGGAGGAGAGGAGTCGGGGGGTTAAGATGAAGGACATATGAGAAGTTTTATGCATTTCGGGTGACAGCCCTCTTCCCAAGGAGGACTAGGGCCCTTCTGGCCCCATATATTTGTCACCTCTGATTTAGAGGTCCCATTTCTTCCTTGTTCTCTTTTTATTTATATGATTAAAGTATCTTTCAGCCTCTGTCTCAAATGTCTCTACATGTCTTAATGAACTTGATTTTTGTCAATTCTCATTTTATATTGACACTTCTTTATCTTTATGTGCCTTTCCCTGCTCAGCATTTTTTCCCACTCTTTATGGGCCTTTTGCTTAACCTTAATTGCCTTTTATTAGGATATTGCCTGTTTATCCAGCTCCCTACAATTTTTCCTTTTACTTCAGATCCATACTCCAAAACTCTCTTCATTCAAGTCATAAGCTTTTCAGTGCAGTCAACTTCATTAACTATTATAATTTCTCAAAGTTTACTTTTTTTAAATTGTTATCATTACTGAGAGACTGACAATTGTGTGCCCTTTAATTTAAATGTAATCAATTCATAATCACTCCATTAAGAATTATTTTTGATGGGCATGTCTACATATGATGACTTAATGCAGATTAGCCTAATTTAAGATGCATTGGGGGGTGTCTACATGTGCACACTCTTAATGCAGTTTAAAAATGGTGATTTAAGGCTATGTGACCCTAAATTTGATATCAGTACAAACCAAGCATCAAATTTAAGCAGGACGAAAAAGAGGACATGTCCAGGAATACCTAGATGTATGGTAACCCTACAGTTAGGGCCTAGCAGGGCCAGCACCATAGCCAGCATGAGTGCAGGGCACTGGTCATCGCTGGCAGGGTCCCAGCTGGAGCAGCAGGGTGCTGAGCATCCCTGGCAGGGGCAGGGGCAAGGGCAGCCCTGATACAGGGAGACAGGGTGGACAAAGAGGAGGATGCTGTATGCTGTTCCTGTACTGGGCATGCGGCTCTTGGGCAGGGAAGGGGCTGGCCAGAGATCAGAGGGCAGGACTGTGTTTCCAAGATGGCTGAGAAATGCTGACAGCTGGTGCTGGCTCTGGCTTCAGCATGGCTGCCAAATGCTGGCAGCTATGTGTCTGGAGGCTGACGCTCCCCTGGTGCCCATGGGGCACATGGCAGGGCTGAAGCAACATGGGAGTAAAGTTAGTCCCAACTCCCAACACATGTAGGCACTTGCCAAAACCCACTTAATCTGCATTAGTTTAATGTGCAATTAAATTTAAGCCCATTTAAATTCACATGCAGACGTGCCCTCTGATCTTGTCATCTATAATGATCTCATTGCTTACCAAAACTAAGTCTAAAATACAATGATCTCTTGTTCATTAGGCCAAGTACAGATACTCAGGTTAAATTGGGTTCAAAATGGCCACCCAATTTAAACTTAGCTCATCCTGGTGCTAACCTTACATTTGCAGACCTGGTCTCTGTGACAGGCAATCAGTCTAAGCCTGTAACTATACCGAATTTCCATGTACACAAACTGGTCTAACAATTGCAGAACCCAGTTTAAGATAAACCTGGATCTATGTAGTATTAGACTCATTCAATTTAGGTCAAACCAGTGCATGGAACTTCTGTCCACTTCCCCTGCACAGCCCCAAGGCTGGGAAAACCCAGCTGCTGGCCTCAGCCCTGGGGCTTCTCTTTTCATGCCCCCCCACTGCACTGAGTTATTTTCTGCCCTCTGGCCCCTTGCCCCCTCACAACCAGCCATACCTCTCAACCACCATCCCACAAGCCATTCTGGCTTCAGCCGCTTTTATCAACATTTGCCACTGCCAGAGCCAAGCACATAAGTGGGAAGGGGCAGGGGGGATTGGGGTGTAGGTTCACAGGAGGGACCCCCACCCCATCTGTGGAGTCATGCCTGACTCCCCACCCCATCCACAGGTTGTGCCTCCCCCCATCATGTGTCACACCTGCTCCCCATCCCACCTCACCCTGTCCACCTCTCCCACAAGTCTTGCCTTCTTCTCCACCCCTTGCAGGTCACACCTGCTCCCCCAACCCACCTATGGGTCATACCTGCCCTCCCTCCCCACCTGCAAGTTGTGCCTGGCTCCTCACCCATGGGTCATGCCTGTCGCTCACCCCTCATGGGTCATGCCATCCCCCCATGCCCTGGTAGACCTCCAATCTTCTCCAACCTGCTGGATCCCCAACTTTCCATTAGCCCCCTATCCTGACCTACCTCATATAATTTTGAACCAATTTAACCTCCTCCTAACACCTCCAAATGTCTGTACCTACCCATCGGGACTGTTTGATGAAGAAATCTGCTGATTATTGCATCTCAAAATATCTGGATTTATAATTATTCATAACATTTATTCTCAAACCTACATCTGAGAAGTTAAATGCTTCTATCATGTTACAATTTCCAGTAGTATTCAGTACTGCACCTATATGGGAAGAAACTAAAATATTCATAGGAACTTAAACTTACATATCTTGATGATCTCAAAGACTGCATCCATGAGATGAGTAGAGTGCAGATATGTACATAGTATTTTTCTATGTGTTCATTAGGATTATATCAAGTGAGTTCAGAAATTGTGTCTTATTGAAGTATCTTGTAAGAACATTTTCCGACCAGAAACAATCAAAGTTATATAAAATCTCAGCTTATGTGAAAAAATATGATGGTAACTGTGAGAGCCTAGATGGCACTCACCAGGAGTGTATCCCCAACCAGGAACACGAACCACCTCATGCGGCAATGTCTATTCTACGGCAGGAACTCCCAGTCTGCACCGGCTCAACTTTACCTCCACATCAAGTGAAGTGATTTTGGGCTAATTTGCAGCATTGACTATATCTGGAGGCTGGGGGCGGACGCAGAGGGGAATTGAAGGAGCATGGGCGAGTAGCCGAAGAAAAAGAAGCTTGGGTAAGCCACTGGGCTGAGGTTGAAAAGGTGGTGGCACCCACACCACAGGAGTGAGGTGGAGGGTGGAAGGGGCCAGGCACCAGAAGGGAATCCAGGGATAGCCCCTGGGAATGGTGGAGGTGGCAGACCCACCTAAACCACACACCACAGCATTTTTTTTCTGCATTGTTTCTTTTTTTCTTTTGCTTCCTGTGGACATTCCCCGGCTGGTCGGAGAGTCTGGACTGAGGACAGGCACCTGCCCAAGGAAAGGGGAGTAGGGGCTCAACCCCCCAGAAGCCTTCATCGCTGAAGCAGGCCAGGCAAGATCCCAAGCGGTGAAGACTGTGTCTGCTCTAATTGATGACGTCTAAGGGAATCCCTTTCCATGGGAGCAGCACTTGCTGGTAATTAAGTTCCCTGCAGCACAGTTTGAAGGTCCCAGGAATGAGACCCGGGCAGGGAGAGCGGATCATAGAAGAATCTGGGGTAATGACCCCAGGCAAGAGAGCACCAGACATGGAAGACCCCTGAAGCTGAAGAGGCCAAAGATCAAGGACTCTTTTTTTTTAGTCTCCCCGGGGTGTGGAGCAGCCCCTTAGATTGAGTTGGGTAAGAGACAGGCAGTCACCACCTCCCTTTTTCAGATCTCTTATATCATCAAAGTCGTGGCAGGCAGGAAAAGAAGGGGCATCAAATCCCCCATCTAACCCCTCCAGCTCAGCCATAGGGGCACAGCCCCCTTAAGGGACCATTGAATGTCAGCAGGATGTCAAGGTGTATGCCTTTACACAGTGACAGCCTGACAGTAACGAATTATGGCAAAGTTGATCAAATATCCACATTCTGTCATTTTGTCTGACTATATCATTGGCTTTGTTTACTAAATGGCATCCATTAACTGCACTATTCTACATAAAATAATCCTAATAGTAATACTCTTTGATCAGAATCCTGAGGACAGAGGGAGTTAATCGTCGAGTGTGACACATGCATTTTAGCAATAATGCAAATTTTAAAACCATTTTGATTTTTTTTAATATTTTGTTAATCACTACAAATTGTATTTTGTTCAGTTGTGATGAAGGAAAAATTAGCTATTATACTAAAATAGTTAAATATGTCAATCTCTATTTGCATTGGATCTGCATTTTTCTATGGTAACATTATGAAGTAATAATTTAACAATTAGTACTTAATTTTAATGAGGAATTAGTTTAAATAAATTATCAATGGTCTCCTAAAGCAAAATTGGCAATCTAAACAAAAAGGAATCTGTTAATTATATTTATAATATAATCAATAATCTCAATAGATATATTTTTAATTATATTTTCAGCTACTCACTTCAGAGAATATGACAAAT
Organism: Caiman crocodilus; assembly: GCA_030014935.1. NCBI lineage: Eukaryota > Metazoa > Chordata > Crocodylia > Alligatoridae > Caiman > Caiman crocodilus. The sequence continues at coordinate 72,934,795 of JAGPOW010000261.1, read as the reverse complement.
GTGTTGATTTTTGCTGATATTTTAAAAATAAGGTACTTTTTCAAAGTCATTAGCTATGTCATGTTAATAAAATGCCATTCTTAGATGATAATGAGCCACAAAATACATTTAGGACAGATAAAACATTTTACACTGGTGACATGCATTAATTGCATTTTTACTTGCTATTATTAGCAAGTTCCAAGGACCATGCAACAGAAATGATGCTTTTTTGGAAAAAGTTCATTGCAGCGTGTTCTGGAACAAAATTATCTGAGCTTTTAGCGCATCTTGGATAAAAATCCTGGTTTCACATAGTCAACATCAACATTTTGCTCTCTTGCTAAGAGGTTAATATTTCATGCCTTAACTCTGATAGTGACAATGGTGGCCATGCACCCCCCAAATACCCCGAGAACCCGGCCAACCCCAAATAGGCAGAACAAAAAACCCTGGAGAGAGGGGAAAACTTACCTTTAGAGCAGGGAGAGATGTAGCTGCAGCATCACATGGTGCCACCATTACAGTTTAAAAGCTCCCTGTCGATCAATCTCTGCGGCACCTGGCAGATGACATCAGCCACAGGCACCTCCATGGATAATTTAAAAGGCACTCAGAGTGCCAGCAGGGGGAGAAAGGGATCAGGAAATGCCTCCAGGCTGACCAAGGCTGGGGCAGAAATGGTCTCCAGGCACCGAGGCAGAGCAGTGCTGGGACAAATAGAGCCCTATTAGTATAGTGCAGATAGGTTCTGCTGGGCGGGGGCTGGGAAATTGAACCTCAGCATAGGGCAAGTCTCAGGTCCTATAGGGAGTGGAGAGAATTAACTAAATCCTAATGGGGATGCTGGGTCCCAAATATATAACCCCTCTGGAGTGGAGGCTTCCTTGTTTTTTTTTTCTTTCTATTTTTGTTGATTTTTATTCTGAGAGGCCACAAGGGCCAGGAAACAAATTGGCCCTTATCCAAGACCTGTCGTAAGGAGTAGCTCCTTGAGCACAAGGACTAGGTAGATAAGGTTGAGAAGGGCAAGGAAGTACTATCAGACTTGGCCAACTTTTCCTTGAGGAAGCAGAAGCTGGGACATAGTTACCATAGATCAGGACTGGACAAGGCTGAAGTGCCACAGCTGATCATAGCATCTCGACATTGACAGTTGGTGTGTGGACAGGGTATAGGGGAGTTGGAGCCCCAGTGTGAACTGCTCCAAAAGCCACAAGTACCCAAAGCAGAGATTTCCATATTTACAGTGCTAAACCCCTTCTTTGGCTTCTATTCCATCAAGTCATGAAAAGTAAGTTAAGGGGAGTAGAATCTGCTTTGGGTTCTCTAGAAATCGTTCTTTGGGTAAGCAGAAGCATTACACTGATACTACCATATTTACCCCCTCTCCCATTTCCTGCTCCTTGTTGCTGACTCTACCCTCCCCCTGTCTGAACATCTCCCTGCCCAACTGCCACTTATCTTCTATCGAGGCTCCACCTCCAGCCCCACTCTGGTGGCAAGCAGGAAGCACATGATTGCTCTGACCCCTACCCACCCATGCAGCAGAAGCATTCAGGGCAGCTGTTTTGGCAGAGGCTCAAAACCAAAGCCAGGGCCAGGATATGGGCCAAGGACAAGACTGGGGCTAAAGCCAGAGTTATAGCAGCAGTTGCGACACCAGCCTAAAAGTACTGTATGATAAGAAAGATTCTTAGGAAATTACTGACAAGTAAATTTAAAAAAAATGCACGTACATATACATACATATGAACATGAACCAAATTCCTCAGTGTTACCTAGAATAGTGTTTCTCAACCTGTGGGTCACTACCCAAAAGTAGGTCACAAAAATATATGAAAAGGTCATGAACAAATTTTAAAATTTGATAAAACTTTAAAAATGGATTCTCCTTTAAAGGAGAAAAATGTGGGAAATTGTAGCTTTTCCCATGCTGACTGGCAGAGTCCAGCCTGCAAAAGGCTGCTTGGGGGCCCCCATGCCCTGCACACACCCTCCATGCCCCATACATATACCCCTGCCCAACACACTGGGGGTTTGGGGTCAGGGGGGGCAGCAGGTCAGGAGCAAGGAGCTTTGGGTTGGGACTACCCATTGACATTTACAAATGGGTCCTGGGCAATGTTCCCTCTAAGAATCAGCTGTCCATGAGCACACTGCCTCAAGTCTGTGAACAAGCCTCCTTGGTCTGACATGGGACACTTACCAAAGTGGGTGAGGGCTGGGGGTTAGAGGCAGGGGGCCAGAGGTTGGAGCTGGGAGCTGGAGGCTGGGGCCAGGGGTGCAGAGGCCAGAGCTGGAAGCTGGGAGCCAGGGGCTGAGACCAGGGGCTAGGGGCTGGAGCCAGGGCAGGGAGCCAGAGGCTGGAGCTGGGAGCTGGGGTCCAAGGGCTGGAGCCAAGGGCTGGTGGCTGGAGGCAGGGGCTGGAGCTGGGGGCCAGGGGTTGGAGCTGGGAGCTGTGGGCTGGGGCTAGGGCTGAAGCCAGGGACCAGGGGCTGGAGCTGGAGTCTGGCATGGGCTTCCCAGCTCCAGGGAAGTGCTCCACTTCCCTGCATCAGGGCTGGGGAGTGAAGCACTTCCATGGAGCTGGCGGAGCCCGCACCAGCAACTCGCATAAGCCTCCATCCCTGCCTTGCCTCACCTCGGGGAGGAGCCGCTGCCTGCCCCAGTGAGGATCCGCCATCTCTGGGACACTGCTCCACTCCCTAGCCCTGATGCCATGTGCTTCCTCGCTCCCCGAGGCAATGTGGAAGCATGGGACTGGGGGTTGGCATGGGCTCCGCCGGCTCCAGGGAAGCGCTCCACTCCCCAGCCCTGATGTGGGGGAGTGGAGCACTTTCCTGGACCCAGCAGAACCCACACCTGGCTCCCGCTCCAGCCTCTCAAGGTGCATGGCCTTGAAAAGGCTGTGCGCGGCCACACTTTTAGTCATGCACACGTGCGCACCTTAGAGGGAACCTTGGTCCTGGGACAAAAATAGTTGAGAACCACTGACCTAGAAGCTACACAAAGACCTACATATTGCTTATCTTCTCGGGGGAAAAAAAAAGAAGATAGACTGCGGAAGAGACTTACCAGATAAGATAGCGAGGCAACGGGACGCCACGCTGGAAGCCGAACGTGGCAAAAGTGAAACCACAGTGGGTGGATCCACTGTGAGAGATCAAAAGAAAAAGAAGCAGCCAAGCCAAGAGGAGCCAGGAACAGCTCCCGCGTCCACATGGGCATGCTTTATAAGAGCGTGCTGGGACCGATTGGTTGGCCAGATGCCTGGATAAAAGACCCAGTGGAAGAAAGCAGTGGAGACCAGAAGTGGAATCCCCAACTGGCCCAGAGGGACCAGAACTCTCGAGTAGTCCCAGCGAGGGGACCTGGTGAGTACCCCAGGAAGGGGTCATTATGAGAACACAGGGCCAGAGAGGGCCCAAGGATCTACTTACAGGATTGACGTGGACAGAGGAATGCTCTGCTCCACCAATGACTGGAGTGAGGCAGGACCCTGCAGTATAAGGATCTGACAGATGGCAGTTACCAAACCTGGGGAAAAGGCAATGCACCAGAGGATCGAACAGTGCCAAGGCCAGGTGCGGTATAGGCAAGAGAAGTGGGGCTGTAGGAGACGCTCAGCATAGAAGCATCACCACTAGCCTGTGACTGTAAGATCCTGAAAGACTGAGCGCTGAGAAGGTTCAGGACATCAACCTCGACGATGTTATGCGTTCGTAACAGGTTGAGTCAAGACTTGGATTTGGCAACAGAACAGGGTTTATTAATTCTGGGTACTTACAGAGCGCCTGACCCAGAGGGCCAGGCGGAGTGATGTGTCGAACATAACAAACAACGAAGCAAGCGGAAAGGGTCAGGTTAGGCTGTCTAGACTAACTGGTCGACGGGTAGCCGGTGGACGAGTAGACGAATATCGGTTGGTACGATGGCGTAG
>JAGPOW010000261.1:72870647-72921098 GCA_030014935.1 Caiman crocodilus | reverse complement strand
GGGCATCTTTAAGAGTAGATTAGATAGGTACTTGGCTGGGGTCCTGTGACCCTGGCACTCATTCCTGCCATTGGCGGGGGGTCAGACTAGGTGGCCTGCTCTAGGCCCCTTCTGACCCTAGGTACTATGATACTACGATGATGGTGGCTGTGTCTACACAAGACACTGACTAAGCAGTAACAACTGCTTAGTCATTTAGTACTTGCATAAGCAAGTACTAAATGCCTGTACAGTAACAACTGCTTAGTCATTTAGTACTTGCATAAGCAAGTACTAAATGCCTGTACAGTAACTGGTGTTACTGTGCAGTAGAATCCCAGCATAATTGCCTAGTGACATTTACCATGCAGTAGCATCACATCACAGTTTATGCCTGGCAAAGCTACTGCACAGTAAGCATCTCATGTAGATGCAGCCGATGTGTTACAGAAGTAGATGAATGAATGGATTTGCAGGGACTTAAACAGGAGGGATGGAATAGAATCACACAAAGGCACCTAAGTCAATATGCTTAATAGGTAGAACATGATGTGGAACTTGGCACCTACAAGTTAAGCCAGTATTTCCCAATCCTTTTTGACTTGATGGATGCCTTATTTGATTCATGCATAGCTCAGAAATACAAGCTCTTTGCTTTCACTCATTCCTTAACTGCAAGCCTTCTATTGCAATAAACTCAGAAAAACCACAATAGGTCAAAATGCTTTTGATGCTCTGGATTCTTATTTGGAATTTCTGGGATTATTTCATGAATCATGTAGATGTCTGCATACCTCACAGTGCTCATATTGTGAAGCATCCAACAGCAACCTTAAAAGGATCTTATGGCTCTCTAGCCCCTGGTAGAAAATCATTGAGATAGGTACTGCAATACTGGTCACATCTACATGTGCCCCTGTGATGCTGTTGTTACTGTGCTGTGTGTGTGTGGTGCACAGTTATTTTTAGCTGCTACATCGCCGTAGCAGCATACTATACTAAGGGAGTGTGTTGCTATGGCGACACAGCTGCAGTATCTTAGATTTTTCTGTGGATGCTACATCACCATAGTGCATTGCTAAAGTGATATAGCATCATGTATAGATATGCGCACTGTCACCTAGGCTCCTATGCAGTACATGGGGAGAGCTAGGCACTTCTTAAGGACAAAAACCCCACATGTTGAGTAAGGAGCATCCCAGAACTAGATAATTTCCTAGATAATTCTAGGAAATTCTGTTCACAGGTGTTTGTCTGAGCTCCTACTTGATTCTGAAAGTTAGGCATCTGATTCAGGCTTTAAAGCAAATGTTTCTATTTACTCACTAGCCGAAGCCTAGAAACTTCTCCTGAGGACAGGTCCTGCAATAATCTTTGACAGAACTAAGAAGGCTCACTCTTTTCTTTTAAAATGTATGTACCACCCATCTGTTGTACAATAACCTCATGATTAAAACAAGCTTATCTAACATGAGGCTTAAGAAAGCCTTAAGGAATGCTTTTTGTTAGCAGGGGGTGCATCTACACATGCATTTGATCTGGCCTAAGTTTACTCTGGTGTAAAATACTCTGGAGTAAGTGCTTTTGAGCAGGTGTCTACACATGCGGAGATTAGGGAACAGATTTGCAGCTCTTTACACCAAGTTTCCTGAAGCCCTGCAATGGGCCCCAGCTGCCACAAGCAGGGGGCTTGAGGCTCCCGCTAAGTTCCAGCCCAGAGGTTGACAGGGAGCACCAGGCCAGGAGACAGCTGTCTCTTGGCCCTAATGGGGAGGGTTGCCTGCTGCTGGGTTGGGCAGCATCAGAGAGCTCCTGGCCCTGCTCCCCAGCCAGGAGCAGGGGACTTGGAAAGAGCTGCATGGGAGGAGCAGTTCCCAGCCCCTTGCCCTGATCTGCTGGTGGGGCAGCTAGCAGCTAGCTCACTGCTAGCTATCCTACCAGTGGATTGGGGAAGGGGGCTGGGACCTACATCAACCCTGCAGCTCTTTCCAAGCCCTGTGCCTTGATCACCAAATAAGACTGTGGGGCTAGGACCTATCTGTGACCAGGAGAGTTCCCAGCTCCCACTCTGTATGCCAGGCAGAGGCTGGGTAGCTTGTTCCCTGCTCAGGTCTACCAGTCCAGATCTTGTTCCCCAACCTGTTCTGTTCCCTTGGCTCTGTGATCACAGAGCTGGACGTGGGGGAGGAATAGGCTCTCCTGTCCCTACCAGCAGGTAGCTCCTAGCACCAGCTCTGCAACCGTGAGGCCAGTGCTGGGAGACCCTTATTTCCCAGGAACTTCCAGCACTGGCCCCATGGTTGTGAAGCTGGTGCTGGGAGATAAGGGTCCCTCAGCCCCTGATCATGTTGGCAGAGTGGGGGCTGAGATATAAGGATCTCCCAGCCAATCATGATTTCATAGCCAGGGGCTTGGAGCTCCCTGCTGCTGGGGCAGGAGGACGTAGTCCCCACCCAGGCTGTTGTGTCAGAGTCCACTCTGGCAGCAAGGAACTTCCGGGGGCAGGGTGCTATCTCTCTCCGTACAGTGGATCGCTGACTGGGAGCAGATTTTGCTCTCAGTCAGACATCTACATGCGAACTACTGTGCTCTTTCTAATCTTGATTAAATTTGGTACTTGAATTTGCAGGTAGCAAATTTACTTCAGATTAAGGAGATTTACTGTGTAGTAAGCATGTGCATGTATAGATAAGTAAACTCTGCTATTGCATAGTTAAGCATCTTGTGTAGGCATGCCTAGGGTGAAATGTCCATGTTTGGTGTTTGGTTTTGAACTGAAATAATCCATGTTTACTTATTGAATATAGAAGATTGTTTTCTAGTCTTTGGACAGTTGACTGAAACACCCTCTTGTTCTAGGGCTTTTTATTAAGTGAATTATGTTAGATTTCTTCTAATCAAATTTAGCATTTATTAGAGAAGCAAAGTTTTCTACAGCATGCCATGCTGCATGAGATGTCTTCATTTCTGTTGATTTCTTCTCCCTTCTGCATATAGAAGCTTGGCCTTGATGAAATCAAAACAGATGCTATATATGAAGCATATTTTTTCTATTGCAACCACTTTCAGTAATTATGCCTAACTTTCTTCTGTCTCTTTCTGTAAATGCTGAAAATAATGAGATCATTTCAATCCCCTTTTAAATGTAAATTGACTGGACCAACCTAGTCAGCATTAAAAGCCGCTGATCAAAATGATATGCTCTTGTTAATAATGTGCATTAGACTCACTCTTTCATTTCCCAAAATAACTTCCAAAGAGGCATTTTTTGTCCTCTAATTGTTGAGTATAACTTAATTGTCAGCTATTGAAGTGGTTGATCTATAAAACGTACCATGTGTTTTAATGGCAATGTAATTAACATGTAATAACATATAACCTATATTATAACCTTTCTCCCTCTCTTGGCCCTAACTTCAGGTCCCAAACAGAGGAACTGTCCAGCAGGTAAATCCCGAAATTTTTTCAGTTAGCCTCCCAGTGAGTTGTAATACCTTAATGAAACTTTTCAATACATAAACTTCACAAGGACCATGTGAAAACCAAGATAATTATTGTTGGGAATGGAGTTTATGCTATAGTTGCTTGTATTGCCCTGACTTGGTACTCTTTATATGTAGTATAACTTCTTGTTTGGATACTATGTGATACAGAATAAAGTAAAACAGGGGTGGCAATTATTTTAGGTGGAGGGCTACATACTGAGCTCTGGCAAGCCATCGAGGGCCACATGACAGGCATCCATGGGTAGATAAATATTAATTTTCTAAATTTTTTAGGGGCCTGTGGCAGCAACATGCCTCCACAGACTCTAAAATAGGCAAAGGCAAACCCCGTGGATCCCAAAATCCAGAAACAAACCCCCCACCAGGGGAACTTACCTCTGGTCAGTCCGTTGGTGCAGGAGCCAGGACTGTGGCTGCAGCTGCAGCCACAGCTGCATGAGCTGGCGTTATGCCAGCTGTTTAAGCAGCTGTTCCCCATACAGGGAACAGCTGGACCAATTGCGGCCATACTGGCTGCTGTGGGGAAGTTTAAACTCCCTGACAACACCAGCGAAGAGAAGAAGGAGCCAGAGGGAGAGAGAGTTGGTGGGCACGCCCGATGTGCTGAGGCTTCTGCCGGGAAGAGGCACAGTGCAGCCAGTGCAGCACTGGCAAGCGGGGCAGGGGAAATCTTTGAGCCCCCTGCCGGAGGCAGAGCAGGGGAGGCACTTTAGCCCCCTAGAGAAGGCAGAGCAGGGGAAGCACTTTGGCTCCCTGTAGAAGGCAGAGCAGGGGAAGCACTACAGCTCCCTGTGGGAGGCAGACCAGGAGAAGCAGTCACACCCCCTGGAAGAGGTAGAGCAGGGGAGGGGTTTGTGCCCCCTGTAGGCAGCTGGGCAAAAGGAGGTGGTTCCACATCCCGCTTCCCCCTAGAGGAATATTTTTTTTGAAGATCATAGAAAAAAAAGGGAAAAGGAGGAAAGTCAAAGGGATAGAGAGAGAAGGTTCGGGCATCAAGACTGGAGGGACACGAGCCAACTGAGCCCATTCAGCTGGGTGCTCTCCCCTCCACCCAAAGCAGACCACAGGTAAGCCCGTGAGGCCAAAACCCACATCATACCATCACATAACTGGTTGGTGACTGGACGGGGTCTAGGGAAGGTGGAGCCCCGTGGAACATTGCGCCAAGCAACCGTGAGTACAGCCATTGTTGGGAAGCCCCCCTGTGAAGATCTCCACTGAACCCCCCCTCTCTTGATAGCTTAACAGCAAAGTCGTGGCAGGAGAGTTGAGGGGAGGGGCTACATACCCGACAGGCTGTGCCACCCATAAGGCCCCAGTTATCACAGGGCCCCACGGGCCAGAAAGAATGGGCTGGTGGGCTGCATCTGGCCCATGGGCCGCATTTTGCCCACCCCTGAAGTAGAATGTTCTGGAAAAAAAACTTATATAAACATTTAGGCAGGGCACATGTGTAAGATGGGAAGTAAAAGATGGAATAAATAGGAGTGAATGGAGCCTCAGGTGGGAAGAACAGCATTTCTTAAAGCATTTACTACAACCTGTTGTATTCTCAGCACAGCAGGTAATGGATCATTACTAGTTTCCATATTATTTGTATGTATATTATTCATCACCTGGAATTTTCTGTACTCTAAATAAGTAGCTTGAATAAACCATTAAGCACATATCAGGTGGTTTAGAGCATTTTTTGCTCCCAACCAACAGTTATATATATAATCTACATTTTTGACAAGAACATTTGTAGTTAACCTTTTTTCTAGAAAATATATAAAAGCATATGGATATGTGTGAGTTTAGTTTTATATATACTGTATAGAAATGTAAAGTTAATTTGAAAATGTCTAAATATAAAATAAAATCAAATTTAACTAAGATCTTTTGATATAGAAAAATAAACTTTTTTCAAAATTAAAAATTAAGATATCAAGTACTATAAACAATCCATACCTCATTGCAAGGTTACATATCAAAGCTACTTTTCCAAATAAATGAAATAATACTATAAGATTTTATATATGTGTCTTATTTTCTGTTTGTGGAATAGGTCATTGTAATCTCTTGCATGTGACTTTCAATGACCGTTGGGACTCCAGTGTGGAGAGTGGATATTTGTTCTCCGGTGCATAGTCAGCTTGCTGGCTAGCACGTCTGTGTGGGTGCTATTAGTTCTCGCCTGCCACAATTTTGAGGTTGCATGAAAAATAGAGAGGCTGATCTTCTTTATCCTCATGTAGCCTCCACAAAGACACCGCAGGTCCCATGTTTTGAGGATTTGCCTCCCCTATATCCCACCTAACACCTCCCAGATGACAACACAGGAAAATAATTTTCAATCAGAATTTGTAATAGTCTCTTCCTGGTGCTGTTGTGAAGGTATACGCAATCCTTCACACTGGTACATTTCCTCCTCCCACTTGGAAGCTTAGAAGTCCTCCTCACACTGCTGTCCACATACTGTGGCTAGGGGAATTCAGCTTTCTTTCCTCAGTATTCAACCCCACTACTCATGGCTACACTGTGTTGCCTGCAGGTCGTCCTGGCATGTCTCCAGTAGTTGTCATTGCCAAGGCCTAATCTTGGCTGTCCAGCAATTGATCCAGCTCCTCTGACCCGGCTCCAGTGACAGCCACTTGCTGCTGTAGTTCCCACTATTCGCCCCTGCCGGGGCACGCCTTCCAGCATGTGGTTGCTGTCCACTTCCAGTTCCCCTCTCCACCATGTCTGGGTGGGTTTTGAACTCTGCCACTGTGTTCTGCCCCTCCTGCCAGGCCCGGTGGGTTCCTCTTCGCTGGGTTCTTCCTGGGGCTGGTGTCCCTGGACATGCTTATTGTGCTTCTGGGTCACAATTGGAGAGCTTCAGCCCAACTTTTTCAGGGGTTTGAGCAGGGTAGACTAGAATTTCCTTTAAACCCTAATTCCACATGCTTACTTAATAGGTAGAATATAATCTGGCCCTTAATATCACTTACCCATAAACGATTAAGGAAATTAAAATGATTTGTTGTTGAGCAGATGGCAACAAATAACAGCTGGCTCATAGAAAGAACATAGGAAGGCATAATTAAAGTATCTTTCTCATACTAGAAATGCAGAAGAGCTCTGGTGTGTGGAAGGGTGTCTTGAGAATACACGGGAAATGTTTCTGAGAGAACAGAGAGCAAGGTAAAGGCTGTTTTGAAAAGCTAACCTCAGATATCCTGCCTTTGAAATATTTTAAGTAAATTATTCTGATTGTTTAAATATATATATACTTCCTGCAAGATTCCTTTGGTGACAGCCTTATCATTCTTTTAGACAATATTTTTTCAAAATTCCAAAATTAAAATAACCGGGTATTGTGTCAAAGCTACAAAAACCTTAATATAAACAAAGATTTACATTACAATATTGTTACAGTGCCTAGAGACAGGGCCAGTCCAACCATTAGGTAAACTAGGTGATCACTTAGGGTGCCCAAATTTGGGGGGCCCCAAAATTATGTGTAGAGCAAAATAACAGGAACATTATTCTAAATAACAGATCTGGCCGGCTACAGCTCTATCTTGATCTAAGAACTTTGATTTGGTAAGGGGAGAAAGACTACTGAAAAACTCTTAGAGATAAAAGTTCATTCTAGACTTCTTATTTTCCTCTATATTGGAAGTCGTGGGGGCACTGAAGTACACAGTTCACCTAGGGTGCCAATTACCCTTGGACCAGCCCTGCCTAGAGACCAAAGCCTACTATTTCTGGGTGCTCTAAACCGTGAACTGAAGACAAATCTGGAAGAGCTTGCAATCTTTATATTTTTATCCTACCAATAACAAAAGCCTCCCCTTTGGTCTAACTATGATAATAAAACAAAGGGTTTTTTTTGGTATTTTTAAGTTTAATTAGATGTTATTACAACAGTATATTTTATTATAGATTTCATAGATGTTAGCGCTGGAAGGGACCTTGGAAATCATTGAGTCCAGCCCCCTGCACAATGGGTAGGAAGTCAGCTGGGATCATAGGATCTCAGCAAGATAAGCATCCAGGTTTCTCTTGAAGGCTTTCAATGTAGGTGAATGAGCCACCTCTGGTGGCAGGCTATTCCAAACCGTGGGGGCTCGGACAGTAAAGAATTTCTTCCTTATGTTCCTCCTGTTTATTCCCCAAGCTCCTGGAATTTATGTACAGGCAGGCAAATGTCCCCTTGGGGGCCCTTGCCTTGCCTACCTGTTGTTCCAGGGCTGGGGCATGGGTGGGCTCCCTTAAGTGCCTTGGCCTGCTGGTTTTTCAAGGGTTGCTCAGCAGACCTGCTATGGCGGTCCCTCATTGGTCTTAGTTTAAAGCCTGGCAGGTCAGCCAGTCTGGCTGAGAAGAGCCTCCTCTCCAGCAGAGAGAGGTGGGGGCCATCCCTTCCTAGCAGCTTGCTACCTCTCTCACCAAAGAGTGGACTGTGGTCATGGCAGCCAAAGCCTTCCCAGTGACACCAATGCCACAGTCTTCGGTTAACTACTTGGATCCTTCACTCCCTCCTCAGTCCATAGCCCGAGACTGAGAGGATTGAAGAAAACACCACCTGTGCCTTCCAGACCCTTTAGCCCCGCTCCCAAATTCCTGTAGTGCCTCATGTCCTGGCTGGGAGCATACAGTAATGTAAAATGACAACTTAAACCCTGATCCTGCAGGGTTCTGCCTATGTGGAGTCACTTCCAGGATTACAGACTTACTAAATAGAATTGAATTTTTTGTATTTGGCCCTGGTCTGCTACCTTTAGCGGCAAAACAAGTTCTTTTATTGCTTTATATGTCAACTAGCCAACATAGATCTGAAAACTGGTTACCTTTCCATTTTGCACTTCTTCAACACAATTTTTTACAGAATGTTAGGTACAATGGAGTGTCAGATACTTGCCTCACAGGCTGGATCTGTATGTATGTATACGTATATGCCGTCCGTATGTAACATTCAGAATCTGAGCTTTCACTAAAAGTAATAAAAAAAGCTTTTTCTTGAGTCTGAAAATAGCCTGAATCAAGTATTCTGGGGGTGTGCTAACCCTTTATATTCCATTAAAATTGCTGGATTTTTAAGACTAATATCTAATGAGGGTCTTTCAAGGCTACCCTTAATTAGCCATTTAATTGCTGATATTTTTGTTGCTAGAATTTTTAGAGGGGGTGATAAGTTAAGTCCACAGGGTATGGAAATGGGAATCTACTAAAGGGGAGGAAATTCAGAAAGAAAAACAGAAGAGGCATAAAGAGAAGGAAGAGGGAAAGAATAACAAGAAGAATGGGAAAAGAAAAGAAACAAACAGAAATAATAGCAAGCCTAAAAGTAAACCTGAACGTAAAATTAAGATTCTGAACAAATAAGAAATGATGTTAAGTAACAATTTGTTATTGTTAGAACTTGCCAGAACCATTTTTCCTGAGAAAATGCAATTGCATTTGAACATGATGTTCAGGGATCCGGGTTTTCTGTTTTCCACAGGAAAATGAGAAAGCCATGGGTTTTATCTTTTACTGGAGGCAAGGAGAAACCCATGGCTTTTGCTATTTTGTGATGAGTTCTTTGCAGGCTGGCAGAGTTCCAGCCTGCAGGGGGCTGGGAGGAAGCAGGAGGAGAGTGGTTAGGCAGGGGGCATGGGAGCACCATTTATATGCACATGAACCCAGGCAGCCTAGAGAGCAGCACCCCCAGGTAAGTGAGGGAGGGATTGAGGCCCCCATAGGGAGGAAGCTTGGCAGGGCTAGGGCTGCTGCCCAGCTAGGGTAGTGCATGGGGCTTGGGGCCTGGAGTCATAATGTGCAGCCATAGGGCCCCAGCAGGAAGTGGGGCAGGGCTGTGGGCAGCTCATCTTGGGGATGGGAGGGGTGGGGCTGGATCCCTGCTGCTGCATGCGCTTCTGGGGGGCAGGGGGGAATCCATGTCCCCGAGATCTGTGTGCAGGGCATGGATGTGGGCTGCCTGCTTCAGGCTTGGGCTTCTGCCTTGCTGCCCTCCCCTGGGGCTTCTGCAGCCCAATGGGTGCAACCTGGTGCTGCAGAGAACAGCAGGGCCATGTAGGAAAGCTGCTTGCCACCGCAAGTTTCATGCTGCTCTGGCAAGACATCACTTGTGCACAACCCTGCTCTGCTGCCCCTGCTGCAGCCCTGTGTGCATGGCACACATCCTCAGGGCAGCGCAGAGCTAGCAGTGACAAGCATCTTTCCTGCACGGATTCCTCCTACCCCCCTGGGAGTACACACAGTGGTGGGGAGCTGGCTCCACCCCCACCCCAGCCTGCAGTAGGCAGGCAGCAGGGGGCAGGCAAACCTGGCTGTCCTCCACTGCAGCAGCTGCTGCTTCCTGCTAGGGGCAGGGGGCTGGGGACCTGAGGCCCTGGCCCCTAACCCTGGCAGCTGGGGGAGCAGAAGCTGTGGGTGAGGGGCACCAGAAGGGCTGTGGGGATTGTGGAGCTGGGGAGTGAGGGGCTCGAGCAGGGCCGGGGGACTGTGGGGGAGCCTTTCATTTTAATCATGTATTTTGGGGGTTTTATCAGAGAATTTGCACATTTTTATGAGATAATTTGGGTTTTTTTTTTAATCGGGAAAAACCAGGGTCTCTGGTGATATTTCATCACAGCTGACACTTTTTGTCAGGGTGATTTCCGAAGCTCTGAGGTCTCCTGTCACTTCTGAAGAAAGAGAGAGCCCTGACTACAAATCAAAACTGTTTTTATTTGTAAACAGCTCTTTTGACACAATTCAATGTCACAAAATCTTCTGTAAAAATTTCACTGCAGAATCAATGCAAATGTTTAAATATTGCAAGTAATGACATAATGGATTTTTGCCATCTTCCAGGTAGCTCTAATTACTGCATAAAAACTAGGTCAGTGGTAAAAAAGGGGTATAACTGAAACTGTATATGTCATTAAGGGGATCCTCTCCACTTCTTTCAAAGTTGCTGATTATAGCCATCCATGATGGCCATACATGGTGGAAGCAGGGGCTAATGGGGCTTAGCTGCCACCAACACAGGGCAGTGGGAAGGCTGCAAGGCAGACCAGCTGAGGGCTTCTGATGGCTGCAGCAGGGGTGGGGAGAGTGGACCTGGGGCTAGTGGAGGGGCAGGCACTGCACAGCCCGAGGGGCGTGGGGCTGAGCCATGAGCAGCTAGTCCAGGGGGCTCAGCTAACACCCTGGGAAGTATGAGGGGCATGTGTCCCTGGATCTGCATGGGGCAGGTCAGGCTGGCACTGTGGGCTGGGTCTGGATCTGCGGTGGTAGCACTGGGAGGGAGCTAAATCGGTGCAGCCACCCCAAAATTCACCATAGCCCACCTGACACCCCCAGTGCCACCACTGTCTGCCCTGAGTGCAGCCTGGCCCCCTCTGCTGGGAAGACCCTACCCTGCTCCACACAGATCTGGGGGGCACGCCCTCCCATGCCGCCTGGAACATGTGCAGCAGTGGGAGCTGCCACCCCCTTCTTGCCCCCCAAGGCTAGCCCTGCTCCGGCCCCTGGCTCTGGGCCCTCCTGGGTGGTGCAGAGCCAGGGCCGGTGCAGAGAAGCAGCCAAGGCTGGTGTGGGGCCAGGGGTATGTGAATTCATTGGCGCAGGGGGTGCAGAGCAATGACCCCAGGTGTGGGGGAAGGGGTGGCTATACGGTGCACCAGGCTCCGGCTCTGATCCTGGTCCTGGCTTAGCTCCACTCCTTCTGAATCCCTGCCCAGCCCCAGCCCCAGCCCCACTGCCTTCCCCCTTTCTCTTCCCCCTCCTCCTTCCCCCGCAGACTTTCCTGCTTGGGGGTAGCATGTGTGCGCATGTGCACATGCATTTAGCTGCTCCCCCTCCCCCATTTTTTTTCTCCCTCTACCTATGATGATGGTATAAAAGTGTCTTGATAAAATAGTGCAACTGATGATCAGATTATGAGTTAGGGGTTGGTTCTTTTTCAGTGAATGGTACATTTTTGGAGAGTAGCAATGAAGCCAGATGACAAAAGGATATACAGGGACTAATTAATTTAAAATATGTTCTGTGGAAATAAAATGACAATTATTTTGGTAATCAGGATGATTGGGAGGGGTGATACATGGCTTCTATTTCCTTTTCCAAAGTTTAAGCATTCCATACAAAAAGCAGGGAGGGAGACCCACATGAAAATAGCCTATAGCTTTAAAAAGAAGAGAGACTTGACTTGAGCCTAGTCTCCCAGATCCTGAGAAAGTGCTGTAGCCATCAGGTTGTTGATTATAAGGGCAACCTTCTTCAGCAGCTTTATTTAACTTCCTTTTTTGTACTAAGTGAAAATGCTATGTTTTGGGTTAAATGAAACAAGATACTATGATTTATGAAAATCCTATGATTTTGATTTAATCATTTTATGATTATGAAAATCATTTTGGCGAGAATTCTTCTCTTCCCTTAATTACTTTGGGTCTATCCAAACAGCTTTCCTTTCCTTTCCCTTCCAAGTTCTTTGGTTTGCTGGTGAACCAAAACCCTCCCTCCTCCCAGTTATTAACACAACCTTCAGCATGAAAATTATTGAGACATAATAGTTCAGGAATCCCATGATGGCCATTTAGAAGACACTGGGTGGGGCAGGATCATGCTACGAATGTTTCATAGCATCAGAGGCAGAATGTAGAGTATCTGTCACCCTAAGGATGACGGGAATTGCAATTTGCCTTTAATATTAAAAAACAAACCCAACCCACCAGCCAAACTAGGAGCAGAAACCCAGAGTGGTTCCTTCTGTTCCTCTGAATTGCGGGCGTACTCCTGTATAGTTGTTTCCCCAAAGGCTCGGATGAAATGATAAGAGAGAGAAGGATGTGCAACAACCTCTGTAGGTCCCTGGGCTCTGAACTTCCCTGTCATCAGGTCTGGAGGATCAGGGACTAACTATACAGTTCCCTTATTTCATGCAAGGGGCAACCTTCGGGACAGCGACGGAGGCGGGGAACCAATGGCAGCTCGACATTCCGGGAAATGCACTTCGCATGCCGCGCCAGTGACGTCATCGTAGTGTCACAAAGGCTTAGAACGTGGCGTCACAATAGCTAATGGGCGAGGGGAGGGCCGCGATGCCTGAGGGGTGCTTTTCGTAGACTACACGTCCCAGAGGGCAGTGCTCCGGGACCGGCTTGCCAGCGCGCAGCATCCTGGGAGATGCAGTCCCAGCCGAGCAAACCCCATTCCTCCGGGTCGGAGAAGCCCCCACCCCTTTCCGCCTCCCGGCAACTCTCGCGAGGCTTGATCGCCACTGTCTCGCGAGGGCGGCCCGCCGAGGCCGGGGTGGTTGGGGCGGTCGCCATTCTCCTGTGTGACGTCATAGTGCATTGTTGTGAGCGTAGCAGAGCATCCTCGGAGCTGTCAGCTGTGCCGCTGCCACCGCCACCGCGGGAAGCTGAGCCGGCCCGGCCCTTGCGCCCGCCCGGGCTGCGAGAGCTCCGCGTCGCCGCCTCCTGGGCCGGGTGGACCCCGCGGGCCCCCGCCCCGCCGAGCCGCCCGCCCCCGCCCCCGCCCCCAGAACCATCTCAATGAGATGCAAACATGAAAGACAAGAGGAAGAAGAAGGACCGCACCTGGGCCGAGGCTGCCCGCCTGGTAGGTGCCGCGGCGGCGCGGGGCGCGCGGGGGCTCCCGACCCTCCCCGCCCCCGCTGCTTTGTTGCGGTCCAGTGGGGCGGGCAGCGGGACTCGTTGCCGGGGGCGCGTGCGTGCGTGTAGCATAGTGTGGTGGGGTGCGTGTGCTTGTGGTGTTTATGGGGTGTGTGTGTGAGCGTGCACGTGTGTGTGTGTGAGAGAGGCGGGGTAACATGCACTTAGTTGCACTGAGAGGGAGAGCCAGAGCCAGCCCTCCTCTATAAGGCATGGGCAGATGCCCCCCTCCCCTCTCGCCCCATATGTGCTTGAGGACCTGGCTTTTCTTCCCCTCTTCCTAGATGTGAGTGCAAACTACCCACAGCCATGCCCCTCTGCCACGTTCTCATGGGTGAAACATCCCAGCAGAGTGTCCCGTCCCCCCTTTTGATTGGATGCAAGTGACATCTTCCCCAACCGGGTGGCGGGGACCAGAGGGAACTGCTAATCCTGGGATTCCCCTGCGACCTTTCTTTTTTGCCCACTCTGCAGGCAGATATCCAGGGCAATCAATCCTCCTCCTTTTCCTCCTCCTCCTCCTCCTCCAAAAAAAAAAACAAAAAAAAGCTGTCTGGCTCCGAAGACTTAGTGCAGTCTCAAGGGGTTAGGGAGTTGTCTGCCTTCTCCTGTATTTGTTTTCACCAGTGTGTTGTTGTTTGCTCAGCATAATTAGGATGTATTGTTTACACCCCTCTTCAGCCTCCCTGGTGTTGGAAGGGCTTTCTCCTTTTTGGGAATTTTGCAAATAAATTGTGCGTGTGCACACGTGCCACGGCATGTCTGGTTGTTCACTTTGGTGTGTGTCTTTCCTGAAGTTGGGTCCGTTTCAGCTTCACTTGGATGTGATTATAACCTCAGTGCAGAGCTAGGAAGATCTGCTGGTGGTTGACTGTATCTTTCTTTTTTCTTTTGCACCCATATCAGCTCTTCATTTTACCCATTGTTTTTATACAGATGTTATTGTTGAAGCAATGTTACTGGGGTGATTACAGATCTGTTTTTGGGTGGTGGGTGTTTTGTTTTTTAAATATATTTATTTTTTGCTATTTTGAGAGGGTTGTGAAGTGGGTTCCTTTTGGGGAGATATTTTTTAACTTTGTAGTGTGTCCTGTGCTACTGTAAGGGACTGCATTCAGGGCTTCCACAGCTGAAATATTTGAAAAATTAAAATATTAGTCAACCCTATCTAGAGCTTCTCTTTCGGTTCCATCTGCACGCCATCATAGGAGCCTAGCAATGACTGAACACTTGAGATCCATTGCACATGAAGCAAAAATTTAGTACAATTAGTTTTAGCAAGAATGTTTTGTTGTGGGCACTTTGAGTTGTAAAAAATATGCTTATTAAAAACAGGAAACTGTACTAAGTACAAGGGTCTTAAAATCTTAGTCTTGTCTCTCTCTAACTGTGAACTAATCAAAAAAGTAAGTAAACTAAGGATGCATTCAGTTTGCCAGGTAGCAAGTAGATAACAGGTTTTGAAAAAGTTGATCTGCAGGTATTTGATTGTGATTTGCAGCTGATCTTATGATGCTGGCTTCATTGTATTTCATGCTGCTAAACTGCATTAAGTTTACTGAGTTTGTCTAATAAAAGTAAGATAAAAAAATAAAAGGTACCGGATTTACCTCGTCTGCCCATGTTCTCAGACCAACATGGCTACAAGGTACAACCCTGAAACTGCTTTGAAACACTTATCAACTGTATTGAATGCTATCTTACCAAGCAGTTGCTGTACTTGCCACAGGAAAAATAAGCTACTGTGAATAGGAAGGGAATAGGCACATATGAAAATCATGCTTAAGCTGTGGTCCAAATCTGTAGGGAAGATTGACCTCTGTGACAGAGATTGAATTATTACCAGGTGGAAATGTTAAGATTCTTTTTCCCCTAAACAACCTCATTTACTAAAACCTAATGGAAATGGTAGCTGCTAGATGAGTGGTGGGAGGTGAAGCATGGTACGTACTGTATAGTATCTTGTCCAGCATTCCTGAAATACCCAGTAATCTTGCAGCTTGTCCCAAACTTGTTCCCTGGACAAGTAATGCATAGTGTTGCCCAGTTCTGTTGTAATTCTGTATCAAGATGTATTACTCCATGGATTCGTGTATGCTAGAAGTTCCTGAGGCAGGATTGAGGCCAAAATTGTCAGTCCTTATAATGTTTTATGGAAAGGATCTGATGGTTCATTATGTTTTTGCTTTCTTGGGTTACATCAATAATATATTAGTGCAAAGCTTGATTGAATCAATTTCTTTCCAATGACAAGTAAACAATGAAGAGATTGATAGGTACTCACAAATAAGGACTCATGAGCTACCCAGATCAATATGTTATAAAATTGAATGGTCATTGAATTAATTTATTTTTAGGAGTGAGAGGGTTGGATCTGTACAGACTTTAAACATGCTTCTTATGAATACTTTTACTATAAGTACCGTTTCATATTAAAAAAGTACAAGAGGATAAAGTGTGGCAAGTGAAATGTTCAGGCATTCCAAAATGTCACAGCTAAGATTGCTAAGTAATCTTAATTCTGCTCTCTTGTGCTTGTCTGTGCATTAAAGTTTAGCATTTAAATAACATGCTTGCTCACAGTTTTCCATAGAACATCTTGCTTATTCAGTTCAGAATGTGGAAAGTGTTCAGTGAGTTAAACAGCTTTCAATTTTTCATGTTATTGTGTAGTGTGTGGCTCCATGCCTCATTTACTACAGCTTCCAAATCTAGCTTAGACCAAGGAACATTTTTCTTTTACTTGCTTTTCTGTGGAACACATCACTGTTGTAGTAATACCCAAGGGCCTTGCAAACATGAATTAATATGCCTCTACAACATGCATGTGAGGTTAAGCATTACTACCTCTGTTTTGCCTGTATATAGCAGAGGCATGAAGAGGTTAAATATGCCTTACCCAAAGCTGCATAGGGCGAGACAAAAGTAGGACCCAGATTTCTTGGGTTGTAGTTCAGTTGTTTAGCTCTAGAATGATCTTCTTTTCTCTGTATCCCATGCCTCATCTGGACTGTAAGCTAATCATGATAAAAACAGAGTGATGTTAGTGTCATCTTTATCTCGCTTGTGCATCATGAAACAATTACATTGAATAAAGAAAGGGGGAACTGAGATTCAGATCATGATACAGCCCTGCCTTATCCTTTCTCCACCGTGTACAATGCAAAAGACTGGAGTACTACAGAAAATTAGATTATGATAAAAAAGTACATTATAATGGATACATCCAAGTGCCCAGGCTTAAGTTTGCCAGGTGACCTTACATTAGTTATGTCCTGATACTTAAGAAAATGATCTAAGTAGTCTTGGCATTCTTACAGCATAGAGATTTTTGTATGGGTTTTTGAATGGAAGCAGATGAACAATTCCATGATATTTGTCTATTTGCTGTACAGTAGTTAAATGCTTTGTACTGTGCAACCAGTAAGGCAATGTTGCACATTTAAACCCTTCTGTGGCAGAAGGCAAGACTCCTTTGAGTCTTACTTTTTTGCATACGCAACACTTCCTCCTCTCTTCATCCACCTTCACCGATCGTAGAGAAAGACATAGCACTGCATGTTTGGATGACAGGCATTCATAAGGAGTGAATGCATTTGCAGAATCACTAGAATGGCGGTGCAGCTTCAGCAGATCATATTATAGAACCATTGTGTAATGCGCACATTTTAACTGTGGAAAACTGCTGTCAGATTTCACAAGGTTACTCTGGTTTAGGACAAATAAGTCATATCACAGTCAGCTTTCACCAGATTGCCAAAAAATATGTGCTGCACCTGGACATTTATCTTCTTTCAAGATTTCTACTGTTCGCCACTGACACGCTCAGTCACTTTTTTTTTTTGGTAAGGGCTCTTTGGTTGCCTATACATGTCCTGTTTGTGTTCTAAGTAAAGCATGGCTCAGGCTCAATTAGTTTACTAATTGGAACGCTTCAGCATGGCCTCACCATCATATATATAAGCCCTCACGTGTTCTAAAATGGCTGTGGAGGCATTTATCTAAATCTTGTCAAATCAGGTTTAGATGAAGCATTCTGTGGCCTTTTTTTAATGCACTGGGGCTTAATTTATGCGATTGGTGAGGCATTTTAATTAGAGAGGGTCTCTGGGAACTTCTCTAAGTACAATATCCTCCCCCTACTTACCCCCAAACATGTATGTAGGTAGCTTCTTTTTCCTAGCATTGAGCCATTTTTTGCTCAAATTACAAAAAAAAAAAATGGTTGCAGACAGAAGACTTTCCATATTTCACCAAAAGTTTGAAGACAAATAGTTGCAAGCCATTGATAATGGGCATGGATAGGTGTACTGTATGAACCTCTCCAAGTGCCCTTGGAGCCCTACAGATAGTAGGGATGCAGACCTTCATCTGGGTGAAGTGTATCAGTTGACTGCCAAAAAAAAAAAAAAAGAAAAGAGGAACATTTTTGAAGCGCTTCATTTTGAAGGGCTTTCCAAAATGTCTGCACCAACCAGACATTGGTGCAGCATGTGGTTGCTCACTTGTCTGGCATTCCACAGTCCTGCCCCCATTCCCTCCCATGGCTAAAGAGTGCTGTACTGTGTCCTCAACTGACCTCAGGAGTTTCTGGAGATCAGAGACCTATAGGTATTCAGGAATTCCTTGTTTCCAGTCCAGTGACTTGAAAGTGCTACCTGTGCATGCTTTCTTGACCGTTTTCAAGTACTCTGGGGCAGGGAGAGCTGAACAAATAACAGAGATGAAGCACTCTGAATTTAAAGTGTTCCCAATTGGGTTGAGATTTTCAGTGTTTCAGATGAATAACCTGTACCCTATGACTCACTTGAATGGAAATGTTTGTGCAACCTTAATCCTGATTTTTGTAGACCCAGAAGTACAATGTAGTAATTGGAAGTTCTGAAGTACTTTTTTGTGGGGGGTTCTTATTAAGTCAGCAGCTTGAGTTTATCTTCCTAGCACAAAATGTGTATGGTTACCATAGCATGCAGGAACTGATTGTAGACCAAATATCTGTTTTTAATGGACATAGTGAGCCATTTGTTTTGGTCACTCATCTTTATATAGTTTCACATTTCTCTTAAATTCACTGGTCACTGTAGAATATAGGAAGACAATAAAGGTAGATATTATACAAATCTAGATGTTAACAATAATTATGTTACATGAGGAAACAAATAGAACATTTCAAAATTTGAAGTTTTAAAGTGTGAACAGTGGATAGATGGAGGGTGTGGATGAAGCTTGCAACAGAGCTATGCAGAACCATCAATTACGGCTGTCAGACATGGTGCTTTGTTCTTCGTGATCCAGTAATGTAAAATAAGCTTGAATAGAGCAGGTACTGCAGGCTAATGTATGTTCAAAAACGCAGTGTCTAGCATGAGACATTGGGCATCATCTTAGGAAGGATGGTATTTCATGGGAACTTTTTGGAAACATTTGTGTGAATAGGCTGCCCTCATAATTTCCCTTTTCATATTCCTCTAAGTGCAGATCTGAATCACACTTGAGTAAGTCACTACTTCTACTTGATAGAAGAGTAAATGAAAATCTTAAGGATGACTACCGTACACGTTGCATTGCTTGTGTTCATCCACGTGTCTGGCTGCAACCATTCTCTAGCGCACTTGCTTTTCCTCCTCCGGCCCCTGTTCATTTCATTACGAATGTTCAGATTTGCTCATGGCTCACCGAAAACTATACATGTTTTGCTGTGCTGTGCAGAATCTTCTTGGTGTTCAGGGTAAGAGAATCCTGAATGTCTGGTACTGGTTGCCTGTTTCTTAGTATTTTTCCAGTAGCCTCTAGGCAGCAGTCAGCTTTCAACATGAATAGTTTGCTGCTCTTGTATAATTTAAAAAAAGAAAATCGATTCATTTTAAAGTAATGACCTTGCATGCCAATTAATTAAATAAATTACTGGGTTTTTTTTAAATGCCATTTTGGAGTTGCGGTTTTTAGACTATGTGTTACTGTTTAATGCAGCCAGCTGTTCAAAAACTGATTGCTGCTTCATTATTTTCTGTTTTACTGAGATAATAGTGTACTTGAAGCAAATCATATAGTGGTATCTTACAGTATATAATCATATATGAATACCACAGTGAGACTGAAAATCAGAATTGGAATTTCTGTATAGCTGGAGCATTGACTGTGATTCATTTGACTTTTATCTTACGTAACTCTTGTTTCTGTAAATGCAATTTAAAACCGTGAAACAGTGAGGAAGGAGTTTCATGCATCTCTAAAAATGGGGGATTTGTCATGACTTCGCTTTATTATACTAAGGGTTTCTTTGTTGTTGGCTTAACACAGGCCTACTATTATTTCCATATTTGTTCAAAGTTAATTCTTTTTTAGACATGTGGAAACATTGCTGCTTTGGGAGGTTTTGGTAGCCTTTCCCTTTGATCCACAATCAATGCTGCTTTGAAGAGTTGTATTTTTTTTTTTTTTTTTTTTTAATTTTGCCCTAGGGTTTCCTCAAATTTTCTTTATTCAAAGCAATTCCGGTGCTTGCTGAGCAGGGTCATACCTGCATTTATTTTTTTACTTTTGTGGTTGTATGTATGTGGCAGCAACCTCTTTTTCGTTTGTACTGATCATTTTAGAAATTAGTGGGAGTTTTTAAATATTAACAAGATGGCTTGCTATTCATAGGCAGATTTCATTTATTACAGCTCTTGAATGAGGTCTCCTGAGTTTGGGTGAGGGCAGTCTCAGGTTCTAACTCTCATGCTTGAGACAGCCCTTTTGCCCAGACTAGCACTTGCTTCCTTTAGGGAGCAGGAAGTAACCTCGGAGTTGGAAACTGTTTTGAACACTATAACAATACTTTAAAGCAGGGCAAGTCCTTAGACTATCAGGGAGGCTAATACCAGGTGGAGACCTGTATATGAAGCTACACGTGCACATTTGCTGTTCATGATACAATGTTCTCAATATCAGAAATAGAAATTAATACTTGCTGATGATATTTTAAAGAGCTCTTGGTGGGCCTCTCTATCCATTGCTGTCTTGAGTTGGGATTACAGAGCCTCTTGGCCTCCTTAAGAGAGTACCATGGCACCCTCAGTTCCTCACTCTTTTGGGTCTGTGGCCATGCTCTGGTTTTTAATGGTGATATTTTCTGGTCTCCATTCTGTATCCTGTTTATGCTTTTGTTCAAAGTGGCAAGGGTTAAGCCCATTCTGGTGCAAAGACTTCTCAAATCTATCTTTTGCTTCTACTTGATTTTGTGGACTAGATACTTAGGGTATGCTGTAGGTCTTATTCTGCTTCCCATTTAGTATACCTCTGTTTTGTTAGGATTTGGTGCTAGGATGCTGGCATTGGAAGACTGTGTATTGGTCATAGCTCTGTTTCTGTCCGTCTTACTTCACTATTGCAAAGCCAGATTGGTAGTTCAAAGACTGATGATACTCTTGGATCTACTTGTGGTCGTATGGACACCTCAGCAGAACATCAGGGGTTATGGCTTTGTCTGCTGAGCATCATGAGAATGCGTTCTTCATAATAGGCGTGTTCAGCATAGTTAGATGCATATAGCAGTACAGGTGTGTATGAGGTCAGTCTTCTGAAGCTTTGACAAGGTCCTCAGCGCCATTAGCCACATGTGACTTATTTCAAAGTCGACTGCCTTGTAGATAGAAGGCAATTTTTCCTAGCTTTGTGGCTGTGCCACAGACTCCAGGCCTTCAATCTGTCTGTTGAAAGGTGGACCTTTATTGGTATGTACCTTGATGTTCTAGTCATAGAGGTGAACAAAGCAGTGCCAGAAGGTTTCTGCAATCTGTTTGCATTTGGGGTTTTGGCATAGTAGTTTAATGTGGTCAGGGTGTCTTGCCCCTTTCTGTTATGGCTGTACCATTAATGCTACCTACATCAAAGGATTACTAATGTATGACAGTTGGAAGGGACGTCACCTGCAACTTTGGGCTTCCTTCTGGTGCAATCCTGATAGTTGTTACATCAGTCCTGTACAATTTGTATCAGTCCTATTCAGTAAAAACTGTGAACAGTCATTTGGGCATCTAAGTGATCTGAAGTATTATCATAGGCTTGGTGTGCTGACTTGGTTGCTATTTGGGATTACTTCTGCTTTAGGATTTCTGGTCTTATATGTATATCTTCCCTTGTCCCAACTTTTCCCTTGGTAATTTAAATATATCCTTTTGAGAATAGTTTTCTAGTCACAGGTAGAATGTGTGGCTTTTTGACTGAAGTATAGGGATTTCTGAATGAAAGGACTTTGATCCTAGATTTGGACTGTCGGACTCCTTGATGAGCTTGCCATTGTCTTTGTGTGAGATTTAGTCCTAATAGTGTGGTGTACTATTTCAACTGAGGTAGTTGCATATCAGTAACATCCTCTACTCTTTCAGCTTGTCATCATTTCTTGTTATGGTATTGTTGCCTTCCTAGATGGAACATCTGTATTAAGTGTTCTTTAGCCAGACCTGAATATCACAGTGAGTGTATACTTGCCTAGGTTTGATGCCTGGCATTGTTTCACAGTGGCTGCTCTGGCTGAGCAGGTATAGGCCTGGAGTGATTGCTCATTTACGCAGTAATGAGGGTGGCTGCTAGGTGGCCCTTTAAAGTACTTCATAGTAACCGAGACCAGGGCTAGAAATTTGAAGGAACTTTAGTGTTCCAGTTATTCAGTTCCAGCCCTTTTGGTCTTCAGCTTTCATAGGCAATCACCCTCTCTTCTTCATCCTCATTTTGGGAGAGCACAGTCAACAGTTTGTTACCATCTACATACGATTTGAAAGGAAGGGTATCATCTGGGGAGGCTAGTATTCATGCCTTTACCAGAGAATATTTCAGCCATTCACGAGTCTTCTGGCAACCTTCATTCTAGTCCGTCTTACTCTTCTTGCCAGCCCACTTCATAGAGAAAGCCTGCACAGACAGGCATGTAAAGAAGCAGCCTGCTTCACAGGTTTTTTTTAAGTGTTTGTATAGTTTCTTATAAACCCTAAATACCTTTGTATGTTTTGTGGTGGCAGTTGGCCAAGTCTTAACAACTTGAACCTTCTCTGCATATGACAGGAATTCTGCTGTCACAAATAGTTGGATCACAGGAAAGTAGGGTTGGAAGGGTTACAAAGTCATCTAGTCCAGCCTCCTGCTCAAAGCAGGATCTTCCATGACCAAATCATCCCAGCCAAGTGACTGTCTAACCTCTGTCCATCAACTTACATCACTTTCTACTTCAACAAGTGATGCTGGAAGTTTAGAATGTTAGCCTATTCCAGGTAAGTTGGGTTAAAATCACCCCTAGATGTTTTGTAGGTTCCTTATGTGTTTTTTTTAGATTCACAGATGTTGGGGTTAGAAGGGACCTCAACATATCATCAAGTCTGATGCCATGCATAGGTAGGAAAGAATGCTGGGGTCAGATGAACCCAGCCAGATGCCTCTCTCTCCTTCTCTTAAAGACCCCCAAGGTAGGGGAGAGCAGCACCTCCCTTGGAAGCCTATTCCAAATTTTGGCCACCCTTACTGTGAAGAAGTTGTTTCTGATTTCTAGCCAATATCTGCTCTCTGTCAGTTTGTGACCATTGTTCCTTGTTACCACAGGAGGCGCCCTGGTGAGGAGAGCATCTCTGATCCCTTGCTGTGTCCCCCTATAGTGCTTACTATAATGAATTTGTAGGTGGCCACAAGTTCACCTCTCAGCCTTCTCTTGTGGAGGCTGAAGAGGTCCAGGTCCCTCAGTCTCTCCTCACAGGGCTTGTCCTGTAAGCCCCTAACCATACAAGTGGCCCTCCTCTGGACTCTCTCGAGTCTATCAACGTCTTTCTTGAAGTACTGCATTCTGACCAATGCCACACAGAGGGGAAGTATCACTTCCTTGGATCTAGTCATCATGCATCTGATGATGCATGATAAAGTGTGGTTAGCTTTGCTGGTGATTTTGTCACTGATGACTCATGTTCATCTTGGAGTCCGCTATGACTCTGAGATCCGTTTCCACTTCTGTGCTGCTGAGAGGGTTACTTCCCAGCCAGTAGGTATGCTGGATATTTTTGTGCGCTAGGTGCAGCACTCTGCACCTGTTGTACTGCATCCTATTGTGTACTGCCCACTATTCTAACCTGTCCAGGTCTGTCTGCAATCGTTCCCTGCCTTCTGGAGTGTGCACTCCACCCTGTAATTTAATATCGTCTGCAAACTTGGACAGAATACTTTTCATACCCACATCCGAGTCGCTGATGAAGATATTGAAGAGTACAGATCCAAAGACTGAACCCTGCGGGACCCCACTACCTGCATCATTCCAGGTCAGTACCGACCCATCTACTACCATTCGTTGGGTGTGACTGCTAAGCCAATTTGTCACCCACTGGACTGTGTAAACATCTATATCACAGCTTCTTAATTTATTTATGAGAACGGGATGAGTTACTGTATCAAAGGCCTTGCTAAAGTCCAAGAAAACGACATTCACCTCTACTCCTGTGTCTAAGCATTTTGTGCCCCTTTCATAAAACAAAACCAGATTGTTCAGGCATGATCTACCTGCTACAAATCCAGGCTGGTTTCTCTGCTCCATTATTTTTCCCACTGGACTCCCACAGATATGATAGTTTTGAACAGACACTGATGTTGCTCAGGATCAGGAGGCCATCTCAGTTTTCTCATTGTTCAGATCTCTGCCAGCCATTGGGCTGTTCCAGGAACATTGGAAAAACCGGGTGGTGTAACCAATCTGTCTTTTTTGGATCACCTGTTCTCTTTGCCCATGTGTTTGCCTCAGGCTAGGTCTCTTTGTCCCCAAAGCAGCATAGGTAAAAGCCCCAGTCTTGGCATCTGGTTTTTGGATGGTCTATGGGGTCTCCGTAGTTCAGTTGGAGCACTCAGCTGACATAGCTGGATGGAACCAAAGGGCATGGTTCAGGACCTTTACTGCACCCCTCCAACCCCCTTTCTAGTAGTGGTTAAAGTGTGTGCTCACTATAATTGATTTTGCTTCTGTCTCACAGGACAGCTCTAAAAAAGGTGATTTACTCCTTCTTCCACCTCCAAAACCAGCCTTTGTTTTACATTGGAGAGGAGACTGTATTTGGTCCTATACAGAGAACAGGAGTTTCCTGAGACTCAGTCTTCCTGATCTCACCTCTTTGTGAAATGTTAATAGTTCTGTGCTAGTTCAGTGTTTAGTTTCAGGGTTCTTGGGGCTTGCATGCTTTAAGTGCTTTTGTAAGTTTGCCATAGCAATGCTGGAACATATTCATGTTGAGAATAACAGGTAAGAACTATTGCATAGATTAGAGTTCTTGTGTTGTGTCAAGGTCTTGGTAAGGTTTTGGTAAATCCTTGGTTCAGTAAGGCATCAGCTTCTAGACCTCAATCTTCATCTCATGCCTTCCCTTCTTAGTTTAGTGAGGTCTCAGCTCTAACGATATTCCTCTCCCTTCCTGGAAAGTTACAGATACCAAGATAAGATGGTACCAGGCTTGATTGCACTGTCAGAAATATAATAAGCAGAGAGTTTCAAGCTCTTTGCAAATCATACCTGGATGATAAGCCAAATGATGCACCTTCTCATAAGGTAGGGGAGTCTAAGTTGAGGAAAGCTAATGCTTCTGCTGAGAGTTAAACTCAGAGATTCCTGACTAGAGGGTGTTGCCCATCTGCTCAAGGCCAGACCCATTGCCATATTTGGGGTCAGGAGGGAATTTTAGCCTATGGTCAGATTGGTTAGAGCTGTGGGGTTTTTTTTGCCTTCCTCTGTAATGGGGAGGCAGGGACGAGAGAGGAGGGTGTAGCCGTTATCCTTGATTTTTTTGAGGATATGTTAAGAAAGGACATTGGCTGCTGTGGTCCCTCTGTTTTATTTGTGCTAGGTTAGGAAGCTATGTCTTGCATTGTATCAGTGTTGACTAGTTTTGCTAAAAGATCAGACAATGTATTTGTATAGGATGGTTCAGATAGGGATGATCCTGAGGCATGGGTTTGGTCTAGATCAGTAGTTTTCAACTTATTTGTAGACCCCTGGGGGTCTATGGAATGAGTATGATCAATCAAAAGCATGTGAATACTTACACTTACCATTCAGAGGGGATCACACTTTCATTCAGAATTTTTTAGGGGTCCACAAATAAAGGAATTGAAAACTACTGATCTAGGTGACCTCTCAAGGTCTCTTCCAGCCCTACTTTTTTATGACTGTGTATGATTGTAAAAATGAAGGGACAACAAATTGCTACGCACACCAAAGCAGTGAAATAAGCTACACTTGCATGGTTAACTGTGTGGTAACTGGTGATAGTTTTCTTGTGGAATTAGTACAATCTGATTTATTTCTGAAGTCATTCAGTGTATTACAAAGGTATAGAAGATGTTACTTCTCTATCTCACTTCAGATAAAACTCCTCTGCACTTCTCTTCTACCAGTCAGTCAGCTGGGTGACAGTAATTAGTAGCTCTTTAGTTCTGTTTGCTCTGTCACTTCTTTAAACTTAATAGTCTTATGTATAGCCAGGGATAAAGCTGAACTTCAAGAAGCCACTTGCAATGAGGCATTGTTACCATATTTACTTGCATTCCATATGCACCTTTACTCCAAAATATCACCTCTAAAACTGGGGTGCTAGGGAGCTGAATTTCTGCATCAGGTTAGAGGCATGGGGACATTGGAATGGCTGCTGGGAGCCCCACTTCCTTCCTTCCTAAGTAAGGGGGAGTGAAATCCACCCTTCAACATCATTCATCCTCTTCTTTCAGCTACAGGGTTAACCATCACAGCCAATGCCAATTTGTCTATGGAGCCAAAAGTTACTGTTTATTTGGCAGTGGCTGTAACAGGGTTAAACCCGTAGCTGTAGAGCTGCAGCTAGAGATGAGTAACGTTGAGGAACAGTTTGCTCCTCCTGCATGTGGCAGCATTCAGCCATAGTGAATCTAGACTGAGAGAGAGGTACTGGAAAAACCTTTATTCTGGCTTTCCAGAACAAGGTATGTGTTTTATTTGGGGTCATGTGGTAGGTGAAGAAATATGGTACTTATTTCACTCTCAGTGATTCCCTGACATTGAAGTGTTTTTATATAATACAGCAAGATGTCTGCAAGTACATATCTAGGGTAGTAAATACTGAGCCCATTCTTGGACATTGACTGTACCTTTTTTAGGAAGGTGTAGTGGGTTTCAGTTTCTCAGCATGATTTTTATTTTCTCTAGGGCAAACTTGTCCCCACAGAAACAATGAGTAAGACTGTAGACAGTAAAAGATTAAACCAAACCCTGTGGTCCTTTTTCCCAGACCTTGAAAGTAGCCATGGCTCTATGCTACTTCATCAGTATCTTCACCTTCCATCTATCCCTCAGCTCCCTTCTCTGGGACCTTTTAACTTCCTCTGGGTCATCCAATCATCCCCATCAGCTGGCTTTCTCCCTTAATGCCAGCATCTGGGTTGCAGCCCCAGAGCCATGCATCCTGCTACGAGGGCTTGATAAGTTTTTTGGCCACCTGTGTTGGATGCATGTTCCTTCCTAGATGGTAGCTACCTACCAGACACATGCATTGGTCACCTTGCAAGGTTAAAATTACCAGAAAAGACTTGTTCCCTACAGGGTATGGCTTTACCTCTGTTTCTACATAGTTACTGATACCTGGGAAGTTTTGCCTTATAGTATACCCACCTGCAGACAGGAATGATTGGGCATTTACCAATGAATTTGGATAGCTCCTAGTAATAAGTACCCTTAAGTACTCCTACCATCAGAGTAAGTCCTATGTTTAGAGCTGCCACCCTTGTAACCACATTCTTGCTCCATGCCCATCTTTCCTTCAGTTGCCAATAGCTGGATCAGCCTACATGGTCAGACCGGACTTAGGCATTCCTCCTGGGCCTTTCTCTGGCTGCTGAGCTTTCACTTCCCCATGTAATTTGTGTTTGAGTTATTGAATAGCACCTGCATCAATTTGCGCCAGGGTGGAGGAACACTTTTTGGAAGGTGAACTGCTGCTATATCTTGCAGGATGATGTGGCTTTCCATGCCAGCTGGTTGGGCCCAACTGGTGGTGTGAGCAAGTGGAAGGTCAACTTGTAGATGGCAGTGTAGTACTAACTTCTTTGGGCTCCTTCAAGTTTGATGTAGCCTAATTCACTTGATCTCTAAAATCCATTTTTGGCTACCGGGGAGTGTAAAAGGTGCTTAGATCCTTTGGACAATTGTCCAGTTAGATTGTGTTTTTAGCAGCGGGGAAGGATTGTCCATTCTATTGACAGATTAGAGGGTCAATTGAAGGCTGGTGGTAAATATCCTGAGCATCTTGTGTGGCTTTTCAAATCTGATAACGAGACTCTCCTTCCGTCTTTCAGCCACCAAAGAATATTTCATCTATATCCTTCTAGCTGTTGGCTGTGTCCATATTTGTCCTCCTGTTAAATGTAAATAACTATATCTCTGGGTTAAAATCCATGGGGAACATGGTACAGGGGATACTATGGTGGGAGTCTACTACAGACCCCCTACCCAGGGTCAAGATCTTGACCAGGTGTTTGCCAGAGAATTACCTGAGGCCTCATGCTCCCGGTGCGTGATTGTCATGGGAGACTTCAACTACCCAGACATCTCGTGGGAGAAGTGCTCAGCCAAATCTGTTTTGTGAGCGGTCACGAAACGTTCTCTTGTGTGCGGATGACCTCTGTCTGACGCAGGAAATCTACGTGCCGATGAGAGGTAAAACACTGCTCAACCTTGTACTGGCAGCCGGGGACGACATAATCGGTGACCTAATGATAGAAGGGAACCTGGGTGACAGTGACCACGAGCTGATCACCTTCACCATCTGCCATAAAGCTGGCAAGTCAGTCAGTAATACAGAAGTCCTTGACTTCAGGAAAGCTGACATTGACAAGCTAAGAAGGCTTGTTATTGAGGCCCTAAAGGGCCACAACCCAAAGGGGAGGGGAGTTCAGGATGAGTTGTTGCTCCTCAAAGAAGCAATCCTGCATGCACAAGCAAAGGCCATCCCGTCTCAGAGGAAAGGCAACAAAAGGGCACAGCAGCCCCTTGGCTCTCTAGGGAACTGGTGAACCTCCTGGAGGACTGGAACCACCACCAAGGAGGAATACTCTGCTCTGGTCTGGATCTGCAGAGCACAAACCAGGAAAGCTGAGACTGCAGTGGAACTCCAGCTAGCTATAAATATCAAGGACAATAAAAAGTCCTTTTTCAGTTATGTGGGGAGCCAGAGGAAAAGCAAGGGCAACATTGGACCCCTGCTAAACCAGATGGGACAACTGGCAACCGATGCCCATGAAAAGGCAAACTTGCTTAATGGGTACTTTGCATCAGTTTTTCATCAGTCTTATGGGACGCTTCTGTCCACTGTGGGTCAGGGAGGCCTGGGTGAGGGAGATGCCTTGACCTCCATTGAAACTGACTTCGTAAATGAACACCTTGACAAGCTGGACTCCTTCGAGTCAGCTGGCCTTGACAGTTTACACCCAAGGGTACTTCAGGAGCTGGCAAGCATCATAGCTCAGTCCCTGGCTTGGATCTTTGAGATCCTGGTGTTCTGGTGAAGTGCCTAAAAATTGGAAGAAGGCCAATGTAGTGCCTATCCTCAAGAAAGAGGGGAAAGTAGATCTGGCAAACTACAGGCCTATCAGCCTGACCTCTGTCCTGGGGAAGGTCTTGGAAAAGATTATCAAAGAGGCCATCCTTAATAGACTAGCTGACGGCAATAGCCTGAGAGATACCCGGCATGGGTTTGTTGTGGGTAGGTCTTGCGTTACCAATCTCATTTCCTTTTACGACCAGGTGACCTATCACCTGGACAAGGGGGAAGAGATTGATGTCGTATATTTTGACTTGGAAAAAGTCTTTGATCTGGTATCCCATGATTACCTATTGGCAAAACTGGTTAGCTACAGCCTTGACCTCACCATGATTCGCTGGCTGGGGAATTGGCTCCGTGGTAGGACCCAGAGAGTGGTGGTGGTTGGAAGCCAATTGTCTTGGTGCGCAGTCACCAGTGGGGTCCCTCAAGCCTCTGTTTAACATCTTCATCAATGATGTGGACGTTGGTGTCAGAAGCAGGCTGGCCAAGTTTGCCAATGACACCAAACTCTGGGGTAAAGTATCCACACCTGAGGATAGGAGGGTGATCCAGGCAGATCTTGACAGGCTCATGAAATGGGTGGATGAGAACCTGATGGTGTTTAACACCGAAAAGTGAAAGATTCTCCACCTTGGGAGAAAAAACCTGCAGCATGCTTATAAGCTCGGCAGTGCTACGCTGGTTAGTACTACAGATGAAAGGGACTTGGGGATCATGATTTACCACAAGATGAACATGAGCCCTCATTGTGATGCTACGGTTAGTAAAGTGAACGAAATGCTGGCTTGCATACATAGGTGCTTCTCAAGCAAATCCTGGGACATCATTCTCCCCTTGTACTCGGCCTTGGTGAGGCCGCAGCTGGAGTACTGCATCCAGTTTTGGGGTCCACAATTCAAAAAGGATGTGGAGAAGCTTGAAAGAGTGCAGAGGAGAGTCATGTTCATGATCGGAGGTCAGGAAAACAGACCTTATAATGACAGGCTGAGAGCCATGGGACTCTTCAGCCTAGAAAAGCATAGGCTCAGGGGTGATCTGGTGGCCACCTATAAGTTTATCAGGGGTGCTCATCAAGATCTGGGGGAACATCTGTTCACCAGAGTGCCCCAACGGATGACAAGATCAAATTATCACAAACTCCTCTGTGACTGATTCAGGCTGGACATAAGGAAGAATTTCTTTACTGTCCAAGCCCCCAAGGTTTGGAATAGACTGCTGCCAGAGGTGGTTCAAGCACCCACTTTGAATGCCTTCAGGACACATTTGGATGCTTATCTTGCTGGGATCCTATGATCCCTGATGACTTCCTGCCCCTGGGGCAGGGGGTGGACTCCATGATACTCTGCGGTCCCTTCCAGCCCGAAATGTCTATGAAATCTATATGTCCTCTGTAGTGGTTCACCTCAACTGGCTTGTAGTAGTCCAGCTTTCAGGTGTTCTTTGGCGCAATATGTCTGAATTCTGATTCCAGGCCCTTCTAGAAGCTAGGAAGATGGTCTGGATACCCCCTGTAAACTTTAGTATCCTAGGGGACCTCCATGTGGCCTGCCATAGCCGTAAGAGTTGTATTGAAGAACTTTGGAGGGTCTTGACTTGGCAATAGCCTAGTAGGTGGGATGGGGGAAGCTGTCTCAAGATGGGCCCAGGGGTTCTTGCATGAATTCCCTGAATCCTGTTCATGATGCTGTCTGTTAATTGGGGACCTGCTAGGGTTGGTTGAGGGGGTCCCAGGTCCTCGCTTGTGCAGCTTCCACCATTTTCTGCCTGGCTAGCACCAACTCCTAACAGCAGAAATGGATATTACTCCACATTTGTTCCTGACTAAGTCCATCTTGTCTTGCTAGCATGAAAAAACACTCCCCCATCTGCATTTAGTATCTTCTCTATTAGCTGCCCTGGGGCTAGTTGATTGGCCTGCTGTCACTCACACGACCTGAAGTTGGTCTTGGTCTTGGAATGTCAGCTGCTTCCCTCAGTGAAACTCAAGTCAGAGCTAGGCAACTCCTAGTCATTATTTGGGAGTGAGGCTAGTCCAACTCAGAAAACCACTTCTGGGGTGTTGATTCTAGTTTTTGCTGTTCCAGACAAACGCATCAGATAATGTCTTTTAGAAACTGATGGCGCTCCATTTTAAAACTAGGCAGGGTTTTTGCTTCGGGTAATAGTATTGGAAAGCTATTTTAGAAGCTCCCTGATGGTTTGAAACCCTCCAATTTGCAGCCTATATATTTACTGATGGATGATTTATACCCTTGGATGCCAGTATTGTCCTCCAGCTTAAATAGCTCTTCTCCCAACCAGTTGGCTACATCCTCAAAGTATTGTGTTTATTGAGAGAAATTGCATTCCCTTTCAGCCTTTGTTTTTTTAGGCTAAATACTTCAGACTTTCTAATATTGTAACACTGTCACTTAATTCTACTCATCTTCCTATTAGCCATTCTCTGCATTTATTCTAGTTTGTCTGTCTTCAGCATAGATGACTAGATTTTCTGCATGGCATTCCAGATGAGGTCTACCAATGTGCAGTGGCATACTAGTAATTATCTTTACTGGAAATGCTGTCTTAGCATGTATAAATAAGGGTATTTTTCTATTTCAGAGCTGCATCACATAGGTGATTCATGGTCATTCTGTGATAGACCTGAGTGTATTATTGTTCTCCTCTCTTGTTTTGAAATAATGGGCTCCCAGCTCATTATAGAAACTATTGTTGTTAGTCCCTAAGTACATGAACTTGCACTGTGTGCTGTTAAATTTCATCCCAGTTCTATTACTATACTGATGGGCTGTGAAACCTCAGGTACCAATGAAGCTCTCTGGAGCATGGAGCCAGCCCTCAGAGACTTGGTACAGAAGAATATAGGAATATATGTAGCAGGGAACTCATGGGCAGGATTCCTTGGGAGGCTAGTTTGAAGGGAAAAGGAGTCCAGGAAAGTTGGCTGCACATTAAAGAAGCCATACTGAGGGTGCAGCCCTCAGGAAGACTAGCAAGTATGGCAGAAGACCAGCTTGGCTTAGCAGGGAATTCTTCAGGAAGCTAAAACACAAAAAAGGAAGCTTAGAAGTGGAAACATGGACAACAAACAACTAGGGAGGAGTTATAAGAGCACTGCTCAGGCATGCAGGAATGAAGTCAGGAAGGCCAGAGCACAATTGGAGTTGCAGCTAGCAAGGGATGTGAAGGGTTTCTACAAGTATGTCCATAACAAGAGGAGGATCAGGGAAAGCGAATCCTTTACTAAATAGGAGAGGCAACCTAGTGACAGGATACAGAAAAGGCTGAAGTACTCAATGCCTTTTTTATCCCAGCCTTCAAGGCAAGGTTAGCTCTCAGACTACTGCACTTGGCAGCACAGTTTGGGGAGGAGATGAGTAGCCAACAGTGGCAAAAGAGCAGCTTAGGGACTAATTAGAAAAGCTGGATGTGTGCAAGTCGGTGGGGCTGGATGGGATGCACCCAAGGGTGCTGAGGGATTTGGCTGATGTAATTGCAGAGTAGCTTGCCATTATCTTTGAAAACTCGTGTCAATTGGGGGAGATTTCAGATGATTAGAAAAGGGCAAATATAGAGCCCATCTTTAAGAAAAGGAAGAAAGAAGATCTGGGGAACTACAGACCAGTTGGCCTCACCTCAGTCTGTAGAAAAATCATGGAGCAGGTCCTTAAGGAATCCATTTCCAAGCATTTGGAGGAGAAGGCGATTAGGAACAGTCAGTATGGATTCACCAAGGGCAAGTCATGTCTGACCAACTTGCCTGTTATGATGATGACTGACTCTGGATGTGGGTGACCAGTGGATATGATATACCTTGACGTTAGTAAGGCTTTTGCTACAGTCTTCCACAACATTCTCACAAGCAAGCTAAGCAAGTATGGGTTGAATGAAGGGATTTTTAAGGCAGATAGAAAACTGGCTGGCTCATTGGGCTCGGAGGATAGTAGTCAGTGGCTTTATGTTTACTTGGCAGTCATCATCAAGTGGAGTACACCAGGGGTTGGTCCTGGGGCCGGTTTTGTTCGATATTTTCATCAGTGACCTGACAGATAGGATGAAGGGCACCCTTAGCACGTTTGCAGATGATGGCAAGCTGGGAGGAGTAGTAGATATGCTGGAGGGTAGGGCTAGGATTCAGAAAGACTTCAACAAATTGGGGGATTGGACCAAAAGAGATCTTGTGGGGTGTGTCCAGACAAGCATGCACGTGCCTCTTGCCACGTCACAAACCCCTTTGAGATGGGGAAAGAGACATATATGCCAGAACAAAAAAATGTTCCCTGTACTGCAAACTTGCAGCTTAAAATTAGACTGCTGGGGGTCTAAAAACGCCTGAAGTTTAAAAAAAAAAAAAAAAAAAAAAAAGCAGGGCAACTGGAGGCTGGGTCCTCCACAGACACGCTCTGGTTGGCCCCTCGCTCCGGTGCTGAAGCAGCGAGCTTCAGCATCAAGGCTCCAGTGGTGGTAAGTAAGGGGCTGGGGGAATTGGGGGAGGGGACTATGGGGGGGAACCCCTGCCAGCCTCGCCTGCTCCCCCAGCCCTGCCTGGTCCCATCTCCCCCAACCCCCACAAGGCCCCCGATCCCTGCCCCCACACCTCAGTATTCCCAAAATAAAAAACAAAGCAAACCTCCACCCAGCAGTGATCAGCATTCTGGCTGCTGTCAGGATCATTGGGGCCCCACCCGCACAGCACAGGGCACAGGGGCAGCCCCAGAAGGCCCAACCCGAGCCCTCCTGCCCCCCCTGCCCTGTGCTGCCAGAGGTGGGGGCTGTGCCAGGAGGCCCTGGAGCTCCCCAGCCCCTACTTCTAGGGTAAGTAGAGGCTTTTTTTTTTTTTCAAAGTGACAGTGCTTGGGGTTGTGGGGGAGTAGCCATGGGGGCCTGGGGGTGCAAGTGGGGGATAAGCCTTAGCAGGGAGTCTGGGGGAGCAGGGGTGGGGCAGCCATTGGAGGCCTGCAATAGCTGGTGTGGGATGGGGCCTGGTGCAGCAATCAGGGGGCTGGGGTGGTGCATGTGGGCATTGCAGGGGGGGTGGTAGCCCCCTGTGGGGGCCATTTGGCCCTTGTTGGGGGGGGCTTTAGCCCCTATTTAGCCCCTGTTAGGGGGCCATAGCCCGTGTGGGAGGGCAGCAAAATATATATTCCCTTCAGTTTGCTGAGCTTTTGTCCAGTTTCATTGTGGAGACAGTCTCTCCTATTGTCTCTGGATAGTATATTCTTTGAAGCTTACTCTGGAGTTCATGGCTATCAAGACAAGCAGTGGCTTTTGGTTTGATTCAGATAGGTAAATGTATTCTGCATGTTAGCAGTGCGTTGGGATTACTGACTGTTGGTGTAATGATTGCATCTTTATCTTTGTTTCACTGTCATTGCTGTAATTTGGAAGTCAAAGTTCATCTTTGTTCTTGAAAAGCTAAGGACCCTTAATAATTGTTCCAGCAGTGCAGATTGATGGCTTCTGTTGGGTTTAAATCTCCGAGGGGGAAAAACGTTCAGCTGGTAAACTGCTCTATTGATGAGGTGACCATTGATTTTTTTTTTTTTTTTCTTTTTTCCACTATTGTTGGTACAGTGGCTCCCAAATATCGTAGGAGGCATTCTTCTCACAGTAATGCTACCTTGTTATGTGCCTGAGCTGGACAGCTGGGTCTGGGTCAGGCACTGATTACATCGTAAATATTTTTTGAAAGCTTTATGCTTGCCTTTGATAAAGTCCTCATCAGGGTAGTCTGGATAAAAATATGCTCCCTGGGGAAAACTGTCTGATGATGCATACCATTTGGCATATGCTGAAGGGATCATTCTTTTTCTGGAAATGCTGTTTGAATTGGCAGTCAAGGTTATCCATGGCAGGCATGGCTTAGCAGTAGTATCCAGAGAAGGAGAACTTTTCCAAATAAACTAAAGCAATCTCTCACCCCTTCCCTCCCCACCAGAAACATGTCCTCTTCATTAAAACTTTTGATTACTACCAGCTTGCCAGAGTTGCGGTCTCTACCATAAGGAAAAGTAGGAGGGGTGTGTGTGTCTGTTGCCATGTACAGGCTATGTACAAGCATTATGTTTTTACTGGGAGAATTGCTACTCTCCTAGTAGAAACTACAAGCATTCCAGGTGTCCACCTGGTCTAGCACAAGTCTAGGTCTAGAAGTGGGTGGAGTAGCTGCTCTTTGCCCCCTCTGCTCCCCAAATCCCCAGAGTGCGTTCCTTGGTTTAGGGAGCAGGTGGAGGTGTTTGCTCCACTGCTCCCTCCTTTTGCTTGCATCTCCGGTAATTGAGCGGAGGAGCAGCTCCCCTCTCTCTGTCCTCCTTCTCCCCAGACCAGGGTCTTTGTGGAGAGTAGGTGGGGAGTTGCAGGTTGATCCCTTGTGCTGTTCCTGGTGATGACATTTTCCCAGAAATTTCCACAAGTAGCAATGAAAGCCTGTTCAAGAGGGGGTGTGTGTGTGTGTTTTCTAAATGTGATGCTGTAAAGTGCTAGGAATATTTATATTGTTGAAAGTTTAGGGCTGACAGGCTGTTTTTAGGTTTAAAAAAAAAAAAAAAACCCAAACTTATCCTGATTCTGTGCTGCAACTAGTATACATTAGAGGGTCCAGAGAGATTAGAAGAACTGTTCAAAATATGTGACAAGAAATACAGATACTTTGTCTTATGAAGTAGTTTCTCCCTTCTGCAAATGTTCTGTGAGTAACAGGCAGCTGTGCCATATGCAGTAAGGTGGTTTCCCCAACTTGCAACAATTAAAATATTATAGAATCCTACACCATCATGTATTTTATTCTTCATGCACTCAGTACTGACAGCTAATCTCTTATGACACTAATCGTCTCATGATGAGAGATGAAATAACTCACAGTAGCCCTTCTTCTCTTCACTCAGGGAGATAAATGCCATAACATGATGGCTGATCTTTGTTATGACACTAA
Source organism: Caiman crocodilus (assembly GCA_030014935.1). NCBI lineage: Eukaryota > Metazoa > Chordata > Crocodylia > Alligatoridae > Caiman > Caiman crocodilus. Next base: position 72,885,484 of record JAGPOW010000261.1, on the reverse strand, counting down.
CCATTATATATTTAACGGAAATAGCAAAATCCCATTGACAGCTAACAAAAGAATTTTCTCTTTACACATGCTGTGAGAGGGCTGTATTTCCTTCGTTCAGGGAACATGACTTTTCATGTCTACTTTCAGAACATTTTAAGCAGAAAAGTTGCATTGCGCTCTGAACACAGTGATGCAATATATAACAACTCAGTGTTCTAAATGGGCTTAAAATCATTCTATAGTTTTGGAAGAAAAAAATTCAAAACCCAAAATTCTTGACTTTGTTATGCCAGTTCCTTCAGAAATTAAACCGTTTCTTCCTGAAGGAAGGAAGATGCATCGATTTCATTGGGTTTTTTTTGTGAAGGGGGTTATCTGATGCTTATGATATGCCCTACGACACTGTCACAATAGGGGTTGGTACATGTAACTTTTTTTTGTTTGTTTTACATATTTAATACATGGGAAGGAGAGTCACTTGTTTTGTCCCAGTTTTATGATTATTTCTAGGCCTGTGTGAGTATGGGCGTTTTTGATTCGGATTTGCATTTGGCTGATTCAGAGGACAGTGATTTGGTTCAGTGATTTGAATCACTGTCCCCATTCAATTTGGCCGAATCAGAATCAGAGATTCGGCGCTAATTCAGATCAGCCAGGGAGAGGCAGGCACAGTCAGGCAGGCTACAGGCTCTCTTCCAGCTGTGCCTGCCTTTCCCTGAGTGGGAAGAGCTGCAAGAGAAGCTCCCATGGCTGCCCTGCCCAGCCCCAGCCTCCTGGCACTTAGAGCCCTGCTTTTACTGGCTCTGGCATAAGGGCCTCTGGAGGCTTGTGGCAGAGCCACAGGGGGCAGCAGGGATTCCCCCCCGTGCCTGGCACCCACACAGCAACTGCCTCATGGCTTAGGTGTAGCGTGGCTCAGCAGGGTGCCGCGCACTGCATGAGAACTGGGGCAGCTCCGTGTGTCACCTGGAGCCTGGCACTGCTCAGCCCCAGTGGCCCCATCTCCCACGCAGTGCATGGCACCCTGCTGAGCCATGCTGCACCTGCTCCATGGAGCAGCTGCTGCGCGGGTGGCAGGCTGGGTGAGAGGGCAATCCCCACTGCCCCATGCTGGAGGGGGAAGGGGAACTCTGCCACAAGCCCCCAAGAGGTCCTGATCTTCACTGCCAGAACTGATGAGTCTGGGGCTTTGTGAGGGGGCTCTGCCATGTGGCCCTAGAGCCCCCACAGCCAGTGCTACAGCCAATGAGTGCAGGGCTTCTTTTACTATAATTATTTTTTTAATTGCTGGGGGTGGTGCTGGGGCTGGGCAGCCGTTGGTAGCAGGGCCAGGTAGGAGGGAGTGGGGGCTGTGCAAGGGGGCTCTGGTAGGAGCCCCCAGAGTCCCTGCTGCATCTGGTGAGTGCAAGGCTTTTTTAAGTGCTGGGAGGCTGGAGCTGGGTGGGGGATGAAGCTGGACAGCCATGGGGGCTTCTCCCAGGGCTCCCCTAACCCAGGGAGAGGTAGGCATAGCTGGAGGAGCTGCCGGAGAACCTGCAGCCACCTGGCTGTGCCTGCCTCTCCCTGGCTGATCCGAATCTCTCCAAATCTTTTCCAAATCGATTTGAAGTCTTCAGATTCGATTTGGACCTTTTAATGGGTCTCCTGATTTGATCCGGAGATTCGGCTGCCAAATTGGGCCTAATCTCCTCTGAATCAAATCGGCTACCGAAGCTTCGCACAGCCGTACTTATTTCTCCTGACCTCCTGGTATTTCTCTCTAGTTCAGCCTAACGAGCATCTGATGGAATGAATTCGGGTTCACAGAAGCTTGTGCTCTCTCTATATAATCTTAGTTACTTTATAAAGGGGCCTATATATCCTGTCTTCTCCCCACCAGATGCATACGTTGGTCATCCTTGCAAAGATAAAATTACCAGAGGCTTGTTCCTCTACAGAGTATGGCTTCACCTCTGTTTCTCTGTAGCTACTGATATGGGAGGAAGAGGGAAAATCCTGGATCTCTGAGGATAAAGCCTTCCCTATCAAGCAGAGCGTATAGCATAGCATGTAAATAGACTTTTCATCTAATCACCAGAATGTGTTTTGCAAAGAAGAGAGAGTATTATTAGATGCCTTTTGCAGATCATAGAACCGAGGTACAAAGAATCTAAGTGAAGTTTATAGCTTAGGATAAAACATATTCTGTTACTAATCCTGCCTTAGTATTTCTTTTTTTCTCTCTTGAAATCTTAGGCATATATCTTTAGGACACTGTCTAACATGATAAGTTCTTGTCGCAGAACATTGGTAAGACAGCTGGCGTAACTGTCTCCTCTTGTTAAATCTGTTATATTCAGAGAGTAGCCAGTAGGAATTTTGTTTCTCTCACTGGAGTACCTCTTATATGTTACATTTGCCTGAGGATATGATGGAGGCATTTAAAAACAAACTCACCCTCTCACTTTCTCTTTCTCTATTGATTTCAGAAGTCTTCCTCTTTATGTAGTTTGATTTCTTGCTCCGCAGAAACATCAGTAGTACAGCAAACATTTTAGTGTCTCGGAGAAAATCTATATTAGCTTGCATTAGAATAATATAGCATGTAAAAATTAATATATTCAGGGTTTTGCATGCTGGATGTTTTTCCTTTCTGTTTTTTCATCCCTTGAGTAGTGATGAGTGTGTCCCTACTCTTTGTTTACATTCTTACTCTCTATTACCTATGCTGTAAATTAAAGGCAGCTGATGCCACATTTAGGGTGGAAAGGAACCATTTCAGTTGCCTAATTATGGTTGCTTTCTTCCCTTGCACAGGGAGGAGGCATTCATCTTTCTGCAGGAGATGGAGGCATTTCAGGATCTTGGCCAGTTTGACCTTGGTTTCAGTGCAATTTTCATCCGTTCTCTTAATAGCGGGGCTACCTTTTGTTCCTTGTCCTCTCCATTATGAAGTTGAGTCATAGCTTCAGGCTGTTTTGAACTTACATACGTGTATTTCAGAGGCTAGAACTCCCAACCTTGTAGAAAAAAACCAAGGCTGTCCAACTGGTGGCCCCTGAAGGGTTACATTGTGGCTCCTGGGCTCTGTTGTCTCTATCACACCAGCTGCATCAGCAATCAGTCTTCTCCAGCAGCTGTTTCCTGTCTCTGCCCCAAGTAGTGGGGCAGTGTGGTGTTGTGTGAGCAGCTGAGGGTGAGTCGAGGTTGCAAGGGGGAGATGGGACACCCAGTGCTGTGGTGGCAGGAGGCCTGCTTGCCCACCTGTTGAAGCAGGAGGAGGGGAATTTTGCCCATACAGTGCAGCAGCGGAGGAGCACCCAGTGTAGCGTGTGCGTAGGAGGGTACCTGCATGTAGCAATAGAGGTATACATCCATGCAGTCTCTGTTCACGTGGTGCAGCTTCCATAGTGTGCAGGCCCCACTCATGTGGTTCCCATGGCATGTGGCCCCTGCGGGCTTAGAAGTTGGACAGTCCTGTTCTAATAGGCCTGTGTTACTTGAATTAAAGGAGAATGTATATTAACTGTAAATAACAACAGAACGCATGTCCCTATAGCTGGGGCAGTAGGTATTCATTTTTTCCATAGCAGTGTTTAGCTTGGAACCCTGTGCCTGAGTGAAGTTCTGATATAGTTATGAGATATTTAGGTGTCTATGGTAACAGGTTTCTCAGTACAGGATTGGGATCCTAATGATGGATCATTTAAAAGTAGTAAGGTGGGAAATTTTCCTGTTACTGCAGTGTAATTAGGCTGACTGTTGCTATGAATTCATTATTCAGGGAGTGAAACATTTCCTGTATATTAAAGGTATGCGAAGGTGGCTGTATTCAATTTGGATTTGGCCTGATTCAGGGGACAGTGATTCAATTTGTTGATTTGGATCACTGTCCCAGTTCAGTTCAGCCAAATCTGAATCTGAAGATTTGGTTCTGATTTGGAGAATCAGCAATTCAGCCATAGATACGTTTTTATATGTTTTTTCTACATACTTTGAGGGGCTAGGTGTGGCTCGTGAATGCTGAGATGGTGAGTTAGATGGGGCATCCCACAGGAGCTTGAGGGGAGGCCCCCCCATGTGCTAGGCAGCAGACCCTCTCCTGCATCCCCCGGCTCAGCGATCGGCCATGGAGGGACCCCGGGTTCCTGCCCCAGACCCAGGAGGCACCAGTTGCTGAGCCGGGGGGGGGGGGGGGGAAGATCCTCCATGGCGGACCTAGAAGTGGACCAGAAGTGCTTCTGGTCTGCTTCCAGGTTCACTGCCAAGTGGGCTAGGGACCCCCACGCTCCCGTAAGATGCTCCATCTGCCCCACCATCTCGGCATTCATGAGCCACCTCGTACCTTGAGCTATATAGAAAAAACATGTAAAGCTGTGTCTATGTTTAAATCATTGAATCTCTCTAAATCTAATCTGAGGCTTCCGATTTGATTCGGAGAGACAATGGGTCTCTAGATTCAATTTGGATTTAGAGATTTGGTGGCCAAATCCCTGCCGAAACGAATCGGTGACCGAAGCATTGCGCAGCCCTACTATATATGTACTAATGTGAAGCCTGGGTGTGGTAGCCAGGACAAGATATATGCCTATACTAGCTGATTTTGTACTACTTAAAGGAATGAAACAGTTTTGTATTGAATAGTAACTTTAGATTTGTTTGGCATTCTTAATGCGAGTATAATGCTTATTTTGACGTTCCAAAGTATCCTTGCTGCCTCTCTCTCTGTTCAAATGTAACATATGATAAAGCAGCATACAATGAATGACCCAGGTGTCCTAGTCTCAAAACAAATATTTGACCAGCCCCAAGTCAGAGCTCCATTCTTACTCTTAACCTTTACCAGCTGTCTAAAGTTGGGTAAGTCTTATGTGCTTAGGGAGATTTAACGAAGATACTAAAATGGGGCAAGCAATAATAATGGGAAGCTTCAACTATCCTTCCATAGACTGTGTAAACACCTCATCAAGGCAAGATATGGACTTAATTTCTGGCTGTAATAAATAACTTTTTTCTGGAACAACTCATCTTAGAACCCACAAGAAGCAGTTCTAGACCTTATCTTGAGTAATATTGATAACATAATATCTTGAGTAATCTTGAACTTTGTTCAAGAGGTATTTTTTTGGTGCGTCATGACCATAACAGAATCACATTCAACTTGTAGTTGGACTACAATGAAGTGGTAACAGGAGAAGTTTTAGAACAACTCAATACATTTAAATAATAATATTTTCAGGACCTTCTGGTAATACACCTGAGAGTTCTGAAGGAGCCCCAAGGTGAAATTGAAGAACTGTTGGCAATATTATGTAAGCTGTATTGTTACCAACTGGTCTGTGTCACATGTTTGGCAAGTTGCCAACATTACACCCATCTTCAAAAAGGGTTCCAGAGGTGATCATGGGAACTGTGGCCCAGTGAGTCTCATTTCTATCCATGGCAAGTTAATAGACTCTGTGGTAAAGAATAAATTTGGCAGTCACATTGACAAATAGGATCTTCTGGGCAAGAGTCCATGTGGCTTTGGAAAGGGAAATCCTGCCTCACCAATCTGATGGTGTTCTTTAAAGGTGTTAACAAGCATGTGGACAGAGGGGATCCAGTTGACATGAATTTGGACTTTCAAAAACCTTTCAGCAAAGTTCCTCACCAGAGTCTTTAAAAAAAACTTGTGTTGCCACAGGAAATTAAGGGAAGGCACTTTCAGAGATCTAGAGCACGTTAAAAGGTAGGAAGGAAAGGTTGGGGGTAAATGGTCACTCTTTTGGATGGAGGGAGTTCAAAAGTGGGGGTCCCACAGGGATCTGTGCTGGGTCCAGTTTTATTCAACATTTTCATTGGTGAACTGTAAATGGGGGTAAACAGTCAGATCTTCTTGGGTTTACAGATGATACTAGATCATTTTGGGTAGTAAAATTCCAAGGTGATGGAGAGGAGCAGTAGAAAGATCTTACCAGGCTAAGTGAGCTGGCAAAAAATGGCAGCGATCTTCAGTATTGATGTATGAAGTAATATACCTGGGGGAAAATAACCTGTTATAACTACACAATGCTGGGGTCTGAACTAGCTGTTACACCCTAGGAAAGAGACCTTAGAGTCATTGTAGATAGTTCTCTAACATGTCATCTCAATATGCATTAGTGGCCACAAAAGCCAGTAACATTTTGTGCATCATCTAAGAAGGGAATAGAAAACTAAATGGAGAACATCATCGTGACATTATACAGATCTGTGGTGCATCCACATCTTGAATACTGCATGCAGTTCTGTTCTCTGCATCTCAAGTACAATTTAGTAAAATTAGGAAAGGTACAGGGAAGGGCAACCAAAGTGATTTGGGATACAGAGTAGTTTCCATACCAGGAAAACTAAAAAGGATAGGACTCTTCAGTGTGGAAAGCAGAAGGCTGAAGAGGAGGGGGGGACATGATAGAAGTCTACAGAATTATGAAGGGGTTGGACCAAGTGAACAGGGAACTATTGTTCACCAAGTCCCAGAATACTAGAACTAAGGGGCACCCACTGAAATTAGTGGGAGATTGGTTTAAAACTAGAGACAGTGGTTTTTTTTACACGTGTGTGTGTATAAAACTTGTGGAATTCATTGACATAGGAGGTAGTAGAGGCAGATAACAGAAAGGTTCAAAAAGGGACTAGAAAAATTTAGGAATGGTTGTTGTATTAATAGCTGTTGAGCAGAACAGTTAGACTTCCTCTGGTCTCTCTAAGCCAACAATAGTGAATGTCAGGGAAGGTAATTAATAGAGAAGAGATCACTCTGTATCTATCCAGTTCAGTGCTCTCTGTCTAGCATCTATTTCTGCCACTGTCAGGGACAGGGTATTGGGTTAGATGGACCATTGGTTTGTCCCAGTGTGGCACTTCTTATGTTTTTATGTCTTGACGTTTGGCAAGTTTGGACTCTTCCAGACCAATTTGGGAAATGTAGAATTTAAAACAATTCTAAAATTAAGATCCTGTTTCAGAAAACACACTGCCATCTGTTTCCTTCAGTTCAAAGTGAAAAAAATGTAATTTAAATATTTCTGTTAATTTGGATGGTGACTGGCAGGAGCATGAACTTCCAGTAAGGCATGTCTTAAGTCATTTGGGCGTTATTGGTCAATACCATCATCATCTCCATCTGGAAACCACTGTGCAGCAATGTAGCTTAAAAAGTTTGCATGTAATAGGTCAATCAATTGTTAAAACTTTAATATACTTTTAAAAATTGATTTTGCTTTATATCTCTTGCTTTTATTATATCTTCATTCCATTGCTGGCTTTGCTACTATTTTTTTTCTTGCTTTTAATAATACATGAGTACTAAATTATTTTTTTCACAGCATACACCAAATCTTGAAAGAAAGTATCTCATGGACACATCCTTTTCCATTCTGAATTGGATAACAGCCCTATAGCAACCACAGTTGCTCACATGGAAAAGTCATATTAGGGAAATTGTTAATGTGTTTTTAGCTTCTTTTAATGCAGTTTAGCAGCTGGAAATGAAGAGAGCTAGCATCATGTGACCCAGCAGCTTTCTGCAGACCATCAGCAAGCAAGTGCTTCATGAACCACCATTTGAGAACGGGTGCTAGATCCTGGTGTATCTTCTTACATTGTCTTCATCTGCCATTATCATCTTTTTCTGCATCACGTCCATTGCATCTGTTTTTGTTTTTGTTTTTTCATCTGTTGTGTTCCTTAACTGCCTCTACCTTATTATCCTTCTCTCTCTGTCCCCTGTCTCCTTGCTTCTACCATCCTTAGTCTCAGGACCTTACTCCCCCAAAGCCCTCTCTCCTCATTAGTTTACCTAGTATGCATTTCAGGAGGGCCTTGAAATTTTAATAGGCAACTAGTGCCCAGAAGAATACATCCTTAACCAAAAACCAGTGATTTTTGAGAGGAATTGCCTAAATAAGAAGTCAGTTTTTTCTGTCTGCCACATAGAACAAAGAAAACACTGGAATTCCTATCAGGATGCTCTTCCTGTACTCTGCCTAGGACTCTCACTTTGTTAATTAATTGACAGCTGCTTACAGTTTTTAATATTCTCTGAACGCAAAAGGGAACATTCTCTCTCTCTCTCTCTCTCTCTTGTTTTCTGTATCCATCCTAGTGCCCATTGGCTGTAAAATGTGATTTGTGCCATTTGGTGCCTCTCCCAGGGTTTTAGTTGTTATGTAGGAGGACTAGATAGTAACTCCTGTCATCCTCCTCCTGTTCTTACTTGAGGTGTCTCTGCAGCAGCACAAATGCATAGCAGGCATAGTGAACTGTGCCTGATTTTTGTCAGTTTAGCTTCTGTCCCCATCTGATTGTGTTGTGGAAACTGACAAGACTCTGGTCAGTTTTCAGCATGATGCAGGTAGGCACAGCTTTGAATAGCTGCAGAGCTGTTTGGTGGCCTAGGAAGACAGCACTGTATCAGTTTACAATGGCTTCATACCTAGAAGGAGGCTTTTTCGGTGAGTGTGATAGCTAGAAATTGCAGAAGTAGGTAACACTTTTTTGGGAAAGCTTCCTAGTTGCCAGAGAATGGTGCTAGGTTCATTGGCGGTTGCTAGGAATGCTGCATTTTTAGTTTGCACTGCTGGTTATCATTTGCAAACTGTTGAGCAGGTTTGATTTCATGCAGAGAAAAGTAAGCATACATGCATAGGTACAGGGTGTACCCACAACAGTGCCAACAAACCATGCCCACAAAAGCAGTGTTTGTTTCCTTTTGTCAGAGTCACTTAACTTGAACTTCCCACTTAAACCGTTGGGTTTGTGCATGCTGTACCTCACCTTCACAGTTAGGGTGTTTGATGTGAAGGGTCAAAAGTAGAGATGCAAAGTACAGATTGGCCTCCTGTGTCATTATTGGTAACACCTATGAATACTTTTGGAAAGGTTTGGTCTTTACACTTTCCAAGTCAATAGAGGTTGACCAAATTAAGGAAGCATCTTTGTGTCTCAGCATGGACTACTTTTACCCCTTTAAGGATTGTTTTAATGGTCAAAAGGGGATTTGTTAATTCTTCCTCCATTGTGATGATTCATTTTCATTTTTGTTTGTGGCTTAGCTGGAAGAATAAAGACTTCAGAGTTCAGCTGCTGCAAACCAATTTCTTCTTTCCTCACCAAGAAAATATGTTAGCATATATCTCAAGAACCAGTGTCAAGAAAAATCGTATTTTGCCTGTCTGTAGTCTGACTTGTTCTTTGCACCTGATTATACATGGTAATTCCAGCTATTATTAGTCATTACCTGTAGATTCCTTTTAGAAGGTATAAATGTCAATTGATGTTGTGGGAGTGAGGAGAAAGAATTAAAACATATAAAGGCTTTTCTTTCGTGATGTTTGTTATAGTGTCTGACCAAAACGTGAACAACTATGTGAGATTGTCCTGTTTGTTTTACGTGTCTTAATCGCAATTGCTTGTTCTGTTTGAATTCTGTAACATTACTTTGAAAAGTGTTAGAGAATGGGAATTGTGTGTTGTTTTTATTTTGTACGTGATTTCAGGCTAGGTGCATTTATTGGTTCAGCCCGTCCCTTCGTGAAGAAATACCCTAATAATCCTGTTGTGCATTTTGTGTTCTCTCCTAAAATATGTACCCATTTTCCATAATGAGGAAATGTCAGTGGCCCTCACAACCGTGTGTCCAACTAGTTGTTTTCACTTTATTCTCATAACATACATCCAACATTAATTAAGCCTGTAGTTTTTGCCTAGCATAAGAACTGCCTTGTTACTAGGCTTTGCTAAAATAACGTCCTTTGTTGAAAAGCTTCAAGATATCTTTGCTCTTCGTTAGGGTAAAAAACAAATATTTTTTAAAACAAAAAACTGCTGCTCTGAAGGTTTAGATGAATAAAGTTACATTCATGGGACATATGAAACCACAGCCCACGCTGTGTGTCCAGCACTAAAACCAGTTCACACAATGGGCAATTGTTTGCTCTGGCACACTCAGCTTTTCTAATGTATTCTGCATTTTAGTATGTCATTATACCCTGAATGTATTTGTTTTATACTGTGGTATTTAAAAGCTGCCTTGTGGGTTTGATTACAGTCTTTGTATACATATTGCTTTGTTGGCTTCATTTTTTTTTTTTTTAAACTCACACTGTAATACATGGCACTTTTACTTCCTTTAAAGAGTAGGATGTGATGTCATAGAGAAGGGGACAGGGCTACCCAAATTTTCTCAATTCCAGGGAGGAGCTGCCCAGGTGTGCTGAGGGGCCTGTACTCAGGAAGAGAAACAGGGAATCCTCCACAGTGAGTAACCCCACTTTCAAGTGCACCCAGTTTCCTTCATAGCCGTGTCCAGTACAGTGTAGATTCCTCTTCTGTCCTTTCCAGTTTTACCCAGCCTGCCCTCTGGAGTGCTCCCAGTTCAGTTCAGTTTGGTTCCCTTCTTTCCCCTCCACTTCATTGTGCATTTATTTTACTTTGTCTCTTTTTATTGGCTCTTCTTTCTTTTTTTTCCCCCAAAGTTTTGTTTTTACATTTTTCCCTCTCATTTTCCTCTACATCTTCAGGCACATTGTCTTCTTTTTAGTGCACCTTTCTGACTTTTCATGAATGCTTTCTATTTTATTCCTTCTGTAATGATCCCTCTTCTAGTTTGCTCTGCCCCTTTTTCATTATCATCCTGTTTCCTGTCCATTTCTACTTTTCCCCTTTCAGGTCACCTTTCTATTTTCTTTTCCTGCCAGGTCCAGTTTTACTCTTTCCTATTCATGTACACATTATTATAAGCCCAGTTCAGCTCCCAAATCTTTCTAGTGCAGCCCTTGCTTCTGCATTTTCCTTTTGTAGAACTGAAAGGTAAAGAGTAAGAAGCTGGTCTGTAACGGAAAACGGTGTGGGGCAAGGGAATTGGTAAACTGTGTTTTGAATTGGAAAGGGGAGAACAGGCAGCTAAACAGAATTGTCAAATGGCAAGAGACGGCTCAGGAGCTCAAGGAATTAACAGTGAATTTGATTTGGAGGCTTTGGCTCTAGGTCATCTGCTTGAATTACAGCCCTGGCTAGTAGTGATTGAAAATGTTCACCATCTACTGTTCGGTGACTTACGTTACATGATTTGGTGTTACATCTCTAGTGCTTAGTGGGCAGGTGTCCATATCATGGTAGCTGCTATCACAATTGGCATAAATTGGTAAGCAGTAGAGAGAAGCTAAGGCTTGAATGAGTATGGAGATCACATGGATTTCTTATTTACCAGAGGCAGAAGTGAGAATTTATTACTGAGGTATGTTGGCAAGACACTGTGGGGAAGCTTGCATTGCCATTGCCTATATTGTACCTTTTTGTGTTGATAATGGATCCATTTCCAGGGCTGTCAATTTGGCACTTCATATGAGCAAAAGAATGGCAGAAGAGTTAACTGGCTAAAACTGAAAGGGGAAAAAGAGCAAGTGGAAAAGTAGCACATTCCATACAAGTGGGTCTGAATTGGGAAGAGGAATGGGTTAATTTGCGCTTGATTGGAAAAGGCAAAGGAGTGGAAAACTGAGCTGAACTGGAAAACATATTGCACTCTAGCAAGTCATGTAGCATCTTGTGTGCTTCTGTGACTGTTTTGACCATTTTAAAATTTAATCTTTTTAAAAACAAAAAGCATTTAAAATTTGAAACCTATCATGTCACTTCTGACCAAAGCTCATCCTTTGCATATGGACATTTTTAGCCCTTATTTTTATTCTTGAGGTCATATCAAAGTTTATGTACAGTACTTCAGTGACCTCAGACTGTTTTAAAGTGGTGAAGAAAAAAATAATATCTCTGTATCTCTCTTTTTTCTTTTCCTGTCTCAAAGAAACTATGTTGCTGAATTCCTAAAATAGGTTTCATATTTTAACTCTTTTTAGTTCATTTGGAAGAATTTTCCCATATGCTTCAGCATCCAGTCCATACAAACAGCAAGTAAATCTGGTTCTTGCTGCAGTTTCCTGGATTATATCTAACCTTTCAACAGACAGAGGACTCCAATCTCAATACCACAGTTCCCTGCCCTTCACAAATAACTAAATAAAAGTGCATGAAATCACAATCTTTCAAATTTACAGAATGACTATGTCTTGTCATTTATATGTCTGTTGTTTCTTTTTAGGCATTGGAAAAACACCCCAACTCACCAATGACTGCAAAACAAATACTAGAAGTCATTCAGAAAGAAGGGTTAAAAGAAACAAGGTCAGTATTTATATGAATTCTTCGCCAATAATAACACATTTGTGAAAGTTGTGTACCCTTCTTGAAGCAATGGGTGTAGGATAATTCATTATTCCATTACATTAGGTAGGATCATGAGCTGTAGATGATCTGGTCTGGACTTCTTAAATTATTTTAGTATGGATTTAAGTAATGGCACAGTGATTTTGATGTAGAAATAGGTTGCAGGGGTTAAAGCTTATGGTGATGACCAGGTTAGAACTAATGGGAGTCCAAGGCTCATTGAAGTCAGTAGCAGACTTTCTGTTCATTCTAGTGGGTTTTGGATAAGGTTGGTACACTGTACTTCAGATGGGCATACAGCTTCTCAGTCCTTAGTCACAGCAGACAGATTAATAGCAAACAACATATTGGTTATGGGAGAAAGGTATCAGTATTCTCCAGTTCAGGATATCTTTTCCTTGGCTTCTGTTTGCTGGTAAGATAATTTTCTGTTTGAATAAATTGTTTTAATAGGTGTTGACCTCTGGCAGCAAACTGCTTTTTTTTTTTAATTGTGCCCTTCAGCCCGGCACCTCAAATATAGGTCAGGCTTTATAGACAGGAATCCTAGAAGAGTAGTAACGCGATATATCTGCTATTTCTGAATTTATTTTGGTGACCCCCAAAAAATTGCCTGAGGTACTATGCTACATTTATTGCTGTTCAGAAGCATTTCCAAAGAAACAGAGGTAATAATGCAGTACAGAATCATTCACAATTCATAACATGCAATTTACGGGTAAACTAGATGTGAGTGCATTGTAAGGTATAATAAAGTGTTTTGGTGGAGGAGTAAAAAGCAAGAGTGGATAGCACAGTATACAAGTGGAGCTTTGATTTCCCTCTTTTCCCCCTCCCAGCCCTAAGGCTCTCAAGTGTTATAGTTGCTGTTAAGCAGTCATTCAAAATATTTGTGTCAGTGTCAAGAAATGAGGAGAAAACCTCAGAAAATAAATGTCTGTGCATAAGCTTTTTGCCACGAGGATATGCATACAATAAACAAAACCCTGAAAAACAACTACCTGAAAGTTGTTTAGGATGCTCTTTTCCATTGCTGTAAATAAGCTACTGTTTCTTCTTGTATTTTTTGCCAACAATTCCAGTTGTGCTGTGTTATAATACCTTTTCTTAATTCTTATAATTCCTATCTTCCCAGAATGTTGTTCAGAATGGGGTGCTGCATACTGTGTTTGGGCAAGGAGTGAAGGCTGTTTATTAGAAATAATTTTCCTGATCTTTCTATTTTGAAACTATTTTAGAATTTAATTTAAATAATACAAAATATTGTTTCTGCTGCATATAAAGAATGTTGAAGTTATTTTGGAGATCGTGAAAAGTTCTAGATCCACAATATTGGAGGCTACAATCCTATATCTGCAATAGCCAACAGTGGAAATATCCCCATTATAGGATGACCCAAAGATTATTAATTGCTAGTGCTAAGAAGGTGAAGATGTGTCCCCACACCATTATCTATAAAGATAGACAAGTAGTGGAGATTTTGTGAAGTATCATAATGTGTGTAACAGGCCACTGAGTAATTTCCATTCGTAATGACTTCCATTTAGCCTTAAAATTCCCTCTATTCTTTACCCTCTTCCGCTTTTTACTGGTGATCTTCTATGAACAAAATTGTAAAAATTCTAGATTAAGTTCTCTTGAAATTCTCCACTGTCCTGTTTAGAAGTGCATCGATACATTGGTCCGATATCAGATCAGCACCAATTATAAAGAAAATTGCCTGCACTGGAAATTGGCCTGATGTGACTGATTAATGTGCTGGATAAATGGTTTGTGCATGCACACAGTCACAGTGCAGAACATAGGCGGCAAGGAGCACAGCCTGGCAGCTTGGAGAGCTGTGTCCAGCTGGTAAGTCTGCTGTTGTGGAAGAGGAGAGGGGAGGAAAAGGGGCATGGGGATGCAGATTAAGGCTCCCACAGTGGAGGAGGGAGTCGGGCTGGGGCAGGCACTGCTCATTTGGGGTGGGGCAGGTGTGGGATGGAGCTGTGGCTTGTGCCAGGGAGCCGAGGGCAGTTCCCGCTGCTGTGCACAACCCGGCAGGGTATGTGGGGGGGAAGGTGGGGTTGTGTCCCCTGGATCTGCGTGGGACTGGGCAGGGTGGACTGCAGGTGTGAGCTGGAACAGTGCCAGGCTCTTCCTGGCAGGGGCTTGGCTGGGCTGTGCTTGGGGTGGGGCAGGTGGTGGCACTGGGAAGGGAGGCTGGGGTGGCTACAGTGAATTTTGGCATGGCTGCAACCCCCACTGTAGCCGTCTTCCCAGTGCTGCCATTGTCTGCCCTGAGTGCAGCCCAGCCCTCGCTGGGAAGAGCCTAGTGCAGCCCTGACCCCAGCCAGTAGTGGCAGCCCTGCCCGCCCTGCCCCACCCCACTTGGCGCAGATCTGGGGAGTGCTTGTCCATCTCCCATCTCCCCCACCTCCACCCCCCCCCGTGTCCTCCCAGGGTGCACACAGCGGTAAGAATTGCTCCCTCTTCCCATGCTCCACGGATGATCTGCTTGTGGCTCTGTCCCTCACTCTGCCCCTCCCCAGTCCCATTCCCTCCCTCTGCAGGGGCCTTGATCTGCCCCCTTATGCTCCTTCCCTCCCTCCTTCCCACCCCCTCCCCCTCCCCCCCTGCATCCCCTTCCA
>JAGPOW010000261.1:72806437-72819582 GCA_030014935.1 Caiman crocodilus | reverse complement strand
TGTCTTAGTGTTTCTCCCTTTGTTTAGGCTGCACCAGCAGTTAGGGCTTACAGCTTGTCTACACAGGAAAATACTAGTTGTTTGGATGCTCTTTTGGAACTGGACTCCTGCAGCCCAAGTTGGGACATGAATAGGAACAAGCATTTATGAAGTAATTCATTACAGGTTAGGACACAAGTGTAAAATTCATATCTATGCTGACCCTAGGGCTTGCTGCTTTCATGTACAGTCATCCAAGGAGACTGATTTCTGTTGGCAGAAGACATTATTCCATTTTTTTCAGGAGCATTTTAAGATTACAAGTGAACTTAACTTCTTAAAAATCCATTTTTTTTCTAGTTTGTCCAAAGCAGATACCTGAAGAAGCGTCTTCCAATAGAGACTCAAGCCTTACTAACACACCAGTGCAAAGCAAGCTAGTGTCTTCCTTTCAGCAGCACACCAAAAAGGCACTTAAGCAGGTAAGCAGGTATTCGTTGAGTATTGTGTGGCATCGTACAGACTATTTAAGAAAGAAACTAGTTGAAAAAAAATGCAGCAAGGTTTGGAAACATTTTAAATAAAATTACTGGTACATTTTAAATAACATTACTAGCTTAATTATCTGAGCATTTTTTTGCTACTTGAGTTACAATAAATTATAGGAAAGTTTTGAAGTGTGTTCTGTTCACTAGAGCCATAGTCCTCTAACTGTATAATTCAGGGATCCAAAAGCTGTTTTCCAAGCAAGCTGATTTTCTTACACTTTATTGCCTCCCCATATTTTGTTTTGTTTGAACATTGTTAAACTTAAACCCCACCCCAAAGCAAACCTTTGCAAAATATGTTCTCAGAGAAGGTGTACTGAGAGGTTACAATAATGAATACATTGGCTGTTCAGTTCCTACAAATAGTTTGTTAAATAGAATATGTCTATATTCTGATACTTTTTCTGTGGTAAATACTGTATCTGAGAGAGTGTTTGTTTTAAGTAAACTGCATTGGCATGTGTGTAGTTTATGCAATACATAGTAAAACTTATAGCACACGTGATTTGGATATTGTAAACTGAACACAAAGCTGTGTGAAGGATGTGTTCCAAATGCTGCTAAATTGGTTTTACATCACAAACAAAGTAATGACAAAAGCAGCACAGAAAATCTCATAAAAAAGGAAGACATCTCTAACCCTTCCATCTTGTTACCATGTGCAAAATGTCCCCCATTTCATGAAGAATTTATTTACTTATTGATTTGTAAAATAAAACCTTTCTAAAAGATTGCATGAGGTTGTGTTACTTTCGTTTTTTCTTGACCTTGTATCCAAGTTTTTGCATTTAGCAAAACATGTATGATGGCTGAAATATGGAATCTTACATATTAATTTACCTCCAATATGAGCAAAGCACCTAAGCACATGCTTAAATTAATTCCCATTAAACAATTTTTTTAATAACTTAAGTTCGTCCATAAATTTAATCAGAAGTCCCATTACAGTCATATTTAAACAGTTTGCAGAACTGGCCCACTAAGTCAGATGAAGTGGAGGAGTGGGTATAATAGACTTCACCAATTGTGAAGGCTATGGTTAAATTGTGAATGAGGCAGACTGTATCTGGAAGCTTTTTTTTTTTATGAATGTATTGAAATGTCAGTAATCCACTTCTGTTTTCCTGTTAAATTTTGGCTTTTTTCTACTGTAAAATATGTCTGAACTTTTAGGTTTAGCATTCTTTTCCAGATGTTTTGGGAAGCATAGGGTATGCGTAACTGTGGGGAAACAAATAAAGCACACAAAAAAGATATTACAAATAATGAACATAAAGACCAGGGCTGGAAGTCCTTGCAACACTTTCCATAGAATAGTGTTGTTTCAGCAGCATTAGAAAGTTAAATAATCAGTAGGAGGAACAGAAAACAGTTATAATTAATATTATGTCAGTTAGACCTTATACTTTGTCTTTTGAGCTAATTATTACAGCTGTCTATAAAGAATAGATTCTCCATGGAGATTACAGAATTGGATACGTATTTCATGCCTTTGTGGTTTGGTTTTCCCTGCACTTTCTTCCTTTGCTTTAAAGCAGTAGATATTTGCCACTGCCATTTCCAGAACTGTAAGTCATGTGAGATAGATGAAGCGATTTTATTGAGAAAATTGCTCTTGAAAGTGTATTTACCTACCATGTATCTTCAGTATTTCTGTGGATTTTATGGACACCATGTGTTAAATTTGTACAAGAAGAGCCTGTGCTTTTACTAGGGCTGGATTAATCCTTTAGTGGGCCCCAGGCAAACAAACTCATGGGTCCTGGGCTGGTCGAGACCCTCCCCCCCAGCCAGGCACTGCTGTGCATGGGGAATGGGACTGAGGGCTGCTGCTAGGAAGGAGCTGCAGTGGTGGCAAGGCCAGTGGAGGGGAGGGGAAGAGAAGTGAGGTGGATGGGGCCATTTGTGCTGCTGCCATGGAGGGAAGGATCGGCACCCCGCCCTGCAGCTCAGGGCTCTCGGCATGTGTCTAGTTTGCCTATGTGTTAATCCGGCCCTGTCTACTACATGAATACACAAAGCCATTAGGAAATTATATGTGATGCGCGCGCACACACACATACACACAAAACTGCTCTACTAAGGGGGTGTTTGTGTGTGCGTGTGTGTGTGCGTGTGTGTGTGTAGTGGGGGAGAGAGAGAGACATTAACTACTGCAGGCAGGTGGAATTTGGTTTACAGAGGGGCAGTGTGATGCTTTGAAATGCCTAAATTTTAATATTCTCAGTGGGGCTTCTGATTGGTCAGTGTGTATTAAGGTATGGTATGGCTGCATGTTGATGTTTGTGTTAATACTCTAAGGAATGATGCACAGATGTGCCAGATACAGGGGGTACAGACAGCATTATTTTGCAGGTAAAGTAGTACTTGGCCAAAAAAATGTTGAAGAAGTACTACTTTAAAATACTATAGGCTGGACTTATTTTGTTTAAAGGTTTCTAGAAAGCTATTATAGGCCACTGATGGTAATCTTGGCTTCTACAACAATCGTAGGAATCCTTTGCCTTCTGTTAGGCTTGGAGCCAAGATTACTGCATTTCCACAGCAATGCTTTGTATGTTAAGGAGCCAGAGCACTCTTTGAGCCATGCCTCCTGCCCTTGACTTGCTCAGAGTGGCAGTGAGAGATCTATTGATAAATCCCTGGTTTTCTCTGCTTTACAGAGACAGTGAGGTTTGCAGTGCTAGTCTACTTTGAAAGAGTCTGTGTAATGACTTGCATCTCATGTCCTCATCTGACAGGGTCTGTGCTTGTGTGTCCCAGTCTCAGGTATTTTTTTAACATTTGTCATTCTTTTTGGTCATTCTGTTGGGGCAAGGGTTTGTGTATTTCAGTGTATGGTACATTTGTGTCTTCTGTGGAAGGATGGGGGTGGGATTTTTACTATTTGACGTTTGCTCCTGATGGTATTTGAGTGGAGGCTGGAACAGCTTGGTTTCTGTTCAGAATGATTTGTGCTTAATGAGTACCTAGGGCAAAGCTCTTATTTGTGCTTGGCTTTCTGGTGGCAGGTTCTTCTTTACTAGATGTTTCTTTCCTTGTTATTGGGACTGGATATTTACTGTACAGCTCTTGCTTACCCAGCACCTTTGGGAAGTGATATGGCATGCATTCTTACATTGTTTTGCCCTCAATAAATTTTTCTACTTTAAAGAATTTTGGCATGTTAAGAACATAAGAAGATTAATTTTGACATGTTGACTAATATGGGAACCACTTTATGTCCCAGCAATACACCAGATGTTCATAGATCCTACCACAGATTGCACCACTGTGAATTGTACTTTCTCTGAACAAGGCTAACTCAAGTACAAGCCTCAAATCCTTGCATGGTCACTGCAACAATACAGTTCTATTCATACTGCCTCTCTCTGGTCAACTTTCTGTTCTGTTGGCCTGAGTTCAAATTTTATGGAAGCCTTTAGCTGGTCAGATTGGGTTGTGTCTACCAAGCTACAATGAAATATTGCTCAGAAATAACCATCTGATGATCCTCTCTGCAAACTGGCTTCATTCAGATGGCCCAGGGCACACATGGACTTCTGACATACTGAGGTGATGGTGTCTGCTGCATTCTCTTATGACCATGTATAAGAGCATCTCAGATGCTTTTGTTGTTATCACTTGGTCTCTGAGGCAGTGCCAAGAGAAGATAAAGAGACTGAAGGTACTTGGGATGTCAGTAGACCTTAGGAGAAGAAAAGAAACCTGCCTCATTTTTGGCACTTTGGAATCAGCACCAAACCACACAGCAATGGGCTGCTGACTGGCGGAAGAGAAGGAGGATTAGAATCGGTGTGTGGACCAGAAATGTTTGTGACTTGTGCTGGGGCTCCAAAACTTCTTGTTAGATGCAGAGCTCCAAAGACAACAGCCAGAGGGTTTGGGAGAGAGCTAAGGAAATGAGGGGACTTCTATACAAGGTATGTTACTGCCATTGCTTTTATTGCTTTGGGCTTTGTCTGCATGCTTGGTGGCTGGGTTCATGAGTGTGTGCTCCTGTAGCTGTGAAAAGAGTAGATGAAGCCTCTTGTGAGGGAGGAGAACCCTTCTGCCCTTTTCTGTTTCAGTAGCAGAAGATACAGCTCCATATACCTTCCTCTGGTGGATGTTGCCATATTCAGCAGCCCCCTCTATAAATCACATGCACAGCACACTTCCTGTTAGCCGCAGTTATTCCTATTTCAAATAAAAATAGAAATATTTGTGAGTTCTTCAGAATGTTTTACTGAGCTGTACCACATGAAGAAACTCCAAATGGTGACCAAGCAAGGCTTAAAAAACAGAATTAGGTACACATATATATTTAAAATGGAAAAACAGAATACTTTAAAAAGATTGTGTGGTGAGAACTATGGTGGACTCCATGGGCTGCTTCTGAGTAAAAGGACTGTAGGCACTTCTTTAGCTCTAACCACATTTCAGGATGCCTTTCTATCAAATGTAAGTTGCTTTAAAGCACTGGCAGGCCCAAAAGGTCAAACAGTATGGCTGTGTCCAAGGTCCCTCCTACAAACCAGTAAGTTCAAAAGAGCAATAGAAATAATAATGAAATTTAGCCCTAATATTGCCAAGTTCTTGGGAGTAATCTCAAGGAAATCTCTGATAAAGACAGTGCTATAGTTTGGCAGCCAAATTATAAGGAGTATTGCTAAACTCTCTGAACCCTCATGTAAACTCACTTCACCTTCTGCTTCAGTGCACATCCTTTATTACCACTTGAGAGAATAACTAGAGTAAACTCATCAATCTTGCCCCCTGCATTCACTCTATTAGGACTTTCTTTCCTTTGTTAGAATGTGCTGTAGAGTGCTCTCCAGGCACCTTGCAGCCTACAATAACTAATTCTGTGTCACTGTATTGAAGTATACAGCTTTCATTTACCCCCAGGAACACACCTTACAAACCCTTTTATTCCTAACTACTCCTTCCTGCAATGAGTGAAGAAAAGGAAATGAATACTAGGCAAAAGATCATTGTGATTATGTCTTTACCGTCTCAAATCCCAGTAAAGAGTGCCCTCATTAAAGGTTTTCAAATATCAACACAAACTGAAAACCATTAGTTGTATTGCATTCCTGAGTATTCTGCGGTTGTCCAGGCTATTGTAATGTTTGTTAACCATTTCCTTATCTCATTTCAGACAGCACCATGACACTAAGGCCACAGCTGGGAAATGCAGGCCCAACATAACCTAAGAGTGACCAGAGATCAAGCAGCAGATGTGGGAAGGTGCTTGAACAATATCCATTTTAATCGGTGGAAAATGAGAGATGAATTACTTCTTGCCTTTCAGAGAGACATGGAAAAGGGACAGTGACAGAACTTGAGAGATGTAATCAAGAAATAGAAGTTTGAAGATGGCAATCTATATTGCTATTTTGATTGTCAAGACATATAAAGAAGAGGACAGAACTGTCATGACAAGGAAACAGTGTGACAGGGAAATGAGGCTGGAAGGACAAGAGTTCCAGGGGGAGCTCTTCAGGGAGTACATACAGAGCCCACAGGCAAATTGTACAGTGTGTTCCTCTACAGGCCACTGTGCCCGGGCAGCATATATCAGCTCTTCAACATGATACCAAAGTGTGGGACTGTAGCAGTGTTCATAGGACTCTTCTCCTGGTAAGACCCATGAAACTCAGAACTTGCCTTTTACCAAGAGGCAGAGAATAAGAATTCATACAAGGTGCATTCTCTGTTTTTATTATGTGTAATAATTAATTGCAAGGTGTTTTGTTTTGTTTTTTCTCTCCTGTGTATTGGCTGGTTATTGTAGCTGGCCCTGCTTGTTTTCTGTTTTAATAAATGCGGCTTTCAGTATTCTTTCTCTGAGATTTTATTAAGCAGAATTTCTTATTAAGCTTTAAAGCATTGCTGTGCTAAATCACCCCTCTGCTTCATTATACCAGGTGGTCATCAAAAATCCACCAGTTGGTGGTCATAAGTCTGGCCTAAATGTGGCAGTCTATAAACATTTTTTTAAGTAGCTCAGGCAGCCATTTAGCCTAGGATGGGGATTTTTGTTGTTACTGTAGTGCTTAGGAGCTCTAGACATAGATTAGACTCCATTGTGCTAGGTTCTATACAGACCATGGATTTGAGTTCCTGTCACAAAGGCCTCTGGAAGATGTTGTGCTTGAGACACTATTAACCCATTAATCATATTTTAAATAGTAACCTTGCCATGTATTCAGGCAATTAATGGCATGACAAAACAGGAAAACACAAAAAAAATATTTTACAAAATATGTGACATTTTTGTGGCTGGTTTCCATCACATCTTAACTGACAGCTGTACGTCAGGGCTTGGTTGACAGCTAACAGTTGTCAGCAGACTGACAGCTGTGTGGTGCAGCCCTGCATGGGGCTGTACCTGCTTGCTTTCAGGATGTTGAGTTGAGGGGAGCTCATCAGCTGGGCTGGGGTGTTGGGTTGGGGGAACCATGGTGATCCCCACACCCTGACAAGTTGACTGCCATGTTCGTTCCATCCCTAGGCCTGCACTGGTTCAGGCTGGGCTGAGAGTACCCAGCTTTCAACTTGCAAGTACAAGGGAAGCCCGGAATCATGGTTCCCCTGCACTGACAAGTATTAATGGTGTAATTTTGATCTGATCCCAAAATCACGTGTCCTGCTATGTATGTGGGGAGGTTCCTAACGAGAGGATCTTGCCCCTCTGCCCAGGGTCAAACCAACCACTATTTTTGGAGTTAGGAAAGAATTTTACCTCAAGGACAGATTGGTACAACCTGGAGGTATTTGCCTTGCTCTGTAGCAGGGAGCATAGTCCTTTACCTGGATTCTCTTGTGTGAACATTTACAACCTTTTATAGAAGCAGGATATTGGCTGCCATGGTTCCTCTTCTTTACCACCCTGACAGGTTAGGGTGTTGTCTTGTGTTGTGTCAGAGTTGACGGTAGTTTTATGTAGTCTTTAGATTAGATTATGGATTGGTATAAGATGGTTTGGATAGGGAAGATCCTTCCAGCCCTTCTTTTCCATGATTTTATGATTAAATGCTAGAGACCTAGTTACGACATATTTTCTGTGCACTGGTTCATCTGGCTGTTTACTCAAACTTGCTCTACTGCCTCTTTTGGGTCATGCAAAATGCCTTTCATTGTTTCTAACATAAAAGTCTGTCTCAGTAAAAGTAAACTTGGGCTAGGTACGGACATTCAAAAAGCCTGTGATGGAGTCTAAGTTACGTGCTTTTCTGTAAGTGGCATAGTTTAGATCAGTTGCAAACAGTGCACACGTTCATTCATCCTTTGGTGGGGGGCACAAATCTTGGACCGGGTTCCACCTTTTTAAACCAGTCTGTATGTGCTGAATTTTTGTTCTGTTATGGATATGAACCAGTTTCTTACCACTTATACTGGTAAAAGTGTAATGTCTGTACTTGGCCTTGGCCTATTCAGGCAGGCTGCCAGTTTGAAAATATATTCTACAAATGATTGCGCTTGGGACAAAAAGGAGTTGGACCACTAGCTTATGGACCTCCTGTAGGCTCCGAGATCTTTCCAAATCTCTCACAAGCTATTATCCCAGGAAATGAATCCTGTGGGACAGATACAGAATACAGTATGCCTGAAGTGTTTAACTGACTTACTGCATGTAGACATGGGGCATTACTGGAGCAAAAACAATGCATACTACATATACATTACACTCTTATTGATGACATTGGTGCAATATTGTTAGGGGTATTTTTAATAATGGCATGATGCATACCTTGTCTGGGCAGAGGCAAAGAGTTAATCTTTCTGTGCATCTCCCTTATGCCTTGTGCATCCTGTGTTGGGGGTGTTTGTTGTAAAGGAGAGGTGTGAATTTATTCTACGGCTGCCATTTTATAAAATGTATAATCAAAATTATGGGATACAAGTTGCTTCCTGCATATTTAGTCTGCTTTTTGCTATGTTGAAAGAGAGATTTTCCTGCTGAACATTTTTCAATTGACCAATGCTAATAGTTTAATACTACAGAAACCATTTTTTGTTTTGAGACAAACATTTCTTATTTAGAGAGCAAAATCCATTAGTGAGTCAGTGCCCATGTCATTCTTCTCCCATTCACATGCAAGTCAGAATGATTATCTGCCTCATCTCTTTCATTTTTCTATGATGTTTCTACTGTTGAAAAACAACATAAAAGGTTTAAGTGTTCTATTGACCTGTGGAAATTGTAGCTATGAATGTATGATCCTGTCACCTATAAAAGAAAGTTTTGGCATAACACAAAGGCTGCCACATGATGAGTTGCTGTTAAATTGTATTAACACAGAAGCCATCAAGAGTAGTGATTCTCAACCAGAGGAGTTGCATGAGATCCTTTTAAAGGGTGTCATGGGGTGCCACACAATGGACCCCAAACACTGTTTGGTATGGAAAAACCTTCATATGATTTGAAAGATAAACCCACATATTTCAAATAAGAATTCATAATGTTAAATACATTATGACATGTTGTGGTCTTTCTGAGTTTTTAATAGCAGAAGAATTGTTCTATTATTTTTTCTGTGATCAAAAATGAGTGAAAACTAAGAGCTGGCACTTTCTTGAGTCTAAAAAGGTTGGGAAACACTTGTCTATGTGGATGTGACATAACGTGTAGAAATAGAAGCAGAGGTACAGGTTAGTGAAGTGAAACTTCCAGAGGTCATACAACTTAGTAGCCAAAAGTATTAGGACTTAGATCTCTTGAGTTTCAGTCACCTGCTCTGTGAACAGGACTACACTGATTCCAGGTTGTTACCTCCGATGATCACATAGAAAACTAATCATGATCAATGAGCCTGGAGTGAAATAAATTAATTCCTCCCATGTATTTCAATCTTACTTTAATGTTTAATAGGGGGATTCATGAGATAACTTTAGTATTATTGTATATGACATTTATTTTTATATTAATACATTTTTCATTCCAGTGTTTTAATAGATCTTAAAAATAATGAATGTAGCAGCAGCATAGCACATATGGCACATTGCATTTTGATGATTTTTAGTACTTTCTGTTGTTTTTCCATTTTCTGTTGTATGTAAATATAAAAGAAGTTGTCAGTGAGACATTAGTGGGCAGATGGGAATGAAAGTTTGATAAGCTTAAATTTGCTCAGAGTAAGAGGGTGAGAGAAAGGACAAAGACTGAATTTTGTGGTGGTATTAAATAAATTGATGATAAAATATTAATGTTTCATTTTTGCCAATTTGGAATCCAGGGCTGTGATGTAGACTCATTATGTATTTTTGTAACAGATTTTTTTCATGTTATAGATTTTTTTTCTTTACATGGCAGAACAGAATTCCATAGATTTGCATTTCTGATCCATATAATGTGTGAATTTTTTTTTCTGTGTTAATAGTTGATCTCTATGTTGCACTGTTTTGTTATGAATTTTAGAGTAGTACCAAAATAAAGTTGCAGTCAGAAAACATGGATTTCTGAACAGTGTAAAGTAGAAACATAAAGCTTGACATTTTGATGTTCTGGGTTTAGGTGGGAAGTAATACTTATTGAGGGGATGTGCTTTTCCTCAGTAAGTGTGTTTTCAGTAAGTGTGGCTTATATTGTTTTCTTCTATTTCTCCCTTAAAAGGAGTTGTTTTTTTTCCTTACAGTTATTATTAGGGTGAAAAGCCTTTCCCAACTTAATAAATTGAATAGGAAAAGTCTATATTTTAGGTAAAACCTCCAAGAACACTTCTACTCTTTGGGGCCTTCCTTTTACAACATCTGTGTAAGAAGCTGTTTGGAATGAAAATTCTAGTTATTATGGTGACTTGATGTTACAAAACATGGGTCTTACTTTAAAGATACAATCAAAAGGAAGTCACTGTACTTCGATTTCCCTTTGTATGCCATTTAGAGTTCTTTAGATGAAGATTGGATGCTGGATGAGTTACTTTTACTAAGACTTGTTTTTATTTCTAAAAAGGTAAACATATTTATTGTGCTGAATTCTGTGATGGTTATGAAGATCAATAATTTTGTTTCATGTGTGCAGAAATAAAGATTATTAACAGTTGTTATCAGTAAGAGATCCATAGGTTGGGCATGTACTTTCCAAATGTGTTTGTGAATGCTTTAATATAAGCTTTTATGATGGGTTTTTTAAATATTACAATATTTGATATTAATGGCGACTTTTTATGTTTAACTATTGACTAAGTGTTCTGTCCTTTTTTTTCTTTCTTCCTCTTTCTTTAACATGTGTCTACATAATAGATGGTAACAGGATTGCAAGGAGTATGATCCATGATCATATTCTGCGTTTGCTTTATAAACTTTAGCATCTGTCCTAAATATAAATATTTAATTAATGATTAATTCTCTTGTGTGAACATTTACAACCTTTTATAGCATCTAAAACTAAGTCTTCTATGTTATTTAAATAAAAAAATACACCTCACATAGGGTATGACTGTTTCTATACCTAATTTCCTTTTTAAAAATGGCTCCAAGATGCCTTCCCTCTTTTCCCTCTTGTGGAACCATAGGTTTTCTCTTGTAAATTTGATAACAACCCAAGCAGGAGCTCATGCATCTTAAAGAGGAAGCACAAGTGATAGGCTGTGTCTGTAAAAGATGCAGATGTAGTTTTTCTCAGTTATTTTTTCTATACCCACTCTGATATCTGGAGTCACTTTGGGTTTTTTTGAAAGAAATTGTAAGATTTTCTATTTTGTTCAATATTATCTAAAAATTTAGCTTATTTCTTTTTTCCCAGTTCATCAGATGATCTGAGCCTAGAGATTTCTGTGGTAATGGTGGATTATGGAAATAGTAAGTTAATCTGGGACACTAAAGTTACAGTCTTGTAAAGCATTTAAGCCTATACTTCACTTTGAATAATCCCATTGACTTCAAGCTAAGTAGAATTAATTTTAGAATACAAGTTTCTTGTCTTACTCTACAATAGTCTTGTAATGTAACATTGATACCCCTCAGGCTAGGCGTATATTAGAATCTTCCTCTATAGTATGTATATACCGTATTTACATGACTCCAAGATGCGGATTTTTCTCCCACTCAGGATAATGAGAAGACACCCTTGTCTTGGATTTGACTATCAGCCCAGGACGGGCAGTGGTTCAGCTCTGGCTTTGGTCCCTGACTCAGGGCTGAATCCAGACCTGAGCCACTGTCTGCCCCAGGTAGGAATGGCTCATTTGGCAGGAGGAGCATGTAGCCACAGGGAGTGTCAGAGAATCATGGAATGGGGGGAACCCTGCAGCTGTTCCCCCCCATCCTTTGCCCCCCATGCCTGGGCCTACTTCCATCCCGTTTCCCCTGAAAGCCTGCCTCCTCCTCTCCTCCTTACCTTCTGTTCCAGCTATGGTTCCTCCAGCCCCAACCTGCCACTGCTTTTCCTTGGCCAGGCTTGGCCAGGCTTAGCTGGGGCTTCTGCTGCAGGAGCCAAAGCAGACCTGCAGCAGAAGGTAAATTGGTTGGGGAACTGGCATGAGTTGAGCAAAGGGTAGGGGAACAGACTAGAGTAGGGAGGCAGGCACAAGAATTGCGGGCAGAAATAGGCATAGAGGAGCAGGGGGCTCATGGTGACAGACAGGCAGCACAGGGCAAGAAAGGTGTGGGGAGGGAGAAACAGAAGCATAGGGGAGCAAGGGGCATGTGTATAGCCTCTTGCCCCCCACTACTGCTTTTCCTACCACAACAGTGGGGGTAAAATTATTTTAAAACAACCTTCCTCCAATTAGATTTTACACATGGAAAATTATAACAAATTTATAGTCGTTCTTGTATAGAGTTTTTTGGGGAAACTGCCTTAAATTCAAAATATTCTTGGATTAGGGTACACACGATATTGTCTTTGGTTCAGATTTAACTCCTGGCTTTATTGGTGACTAAAATAAGGATAAAAACACAAGCAGGAGTCTGATGTTCCTCCCTAAATATGGCTGCCCATAGGGACACATCTTGCAAAGATGTGTGCCTGTTAGACCTTGCATCATGTCACTGTCCACAGAGCTTTAAATTTAGGGTGGAGTTAATGAGCTGCAGCTCCCAAGATGAGTCAGCAAGGGTCAGCACATTCTGCAAAACAGGCAGTGTCAAAGACATGTTACCCCCTTACAGTAGGTATTGACTCTATTCATGTGATTGTTTTTCCATATCTTTCCCTTGGGGTGTAAGAAGACAGATAGGCAGGGGATGGGATACCTGTTTAGATTCTTTTCCCTTCTGGAAACATCTTTCCTTGGCGCTTTGTATTAAAACTAGATTTGGATAGAAATGTCAGTGTATCTTTATAATCTTCATTATCATAAAACCCAGTCTGCAGATATCTGTCTTCTAGTTAGTCCTGCTGAAAGATTTGAGCTGCACACTCAAGTAAGGGTCCATGCACAGAGAAAACTTGGCAGAGTTGTTTCTGTACTTAGTTGCTTGTTTGCAAAAGAATACCAGGAATGCTTGAAATAATAGATGTTTGGCATTAAACCCACCTCGAAAACCAACCCCTGCCAAAAAAAACCCCCAAACAAACCCCAACACCACCAAAACAACCCACCCATCTTTGTATCAGAGTGAAAAAAAATCCCATAATTTTATTAGTGATGCCCGGATATTGTGCTTAGGGTCATGGTAGAAATGCAT
>JAGPOW010000261.1:72778665-72806337 GCA_030014935.1 Caiman crocodilus | reverse complement strand
TATTTAAGGATACTGTCTATAAGTTCATCCCAGGGGCACACAAGGGAATTGGTGAGGTTTTATTCACCAAGGCACTCCCGGGGGCTACAAGAAATAATGGCCATAAGCTAGCAGAGAGCAGATTTAGACTGGACATTAGGAAGAAGTTCTTCACAGTTAGAGTGGCCAAGGTCTGGAATGGGTTCCCAAGGGAAGTGGTGCTCTCCCCTCCCCTGGGGGTCTTCAAGAGGAGGTTAGATAAGCATCTAGCTGGGGTCATCTGAACCCAGCACTCTTTCCTGCCTATGCAGGGGTTCGGACTCGATGATCTATTGAGGTCCCTTCCGACCCTAGCCTATATGAATCTATATTGGTCAATACCAATCCGATTTCTAATACAGCTGCCTCCAGCTGATAAATCTATTGTGGTGGAAGGGGAGCGGGGAGGGAAGAGGTGGAGGGGGGCAGATCAATGTCCCCTGTGGTGAGGGAGGGGCAGGGGAAGGCACTGCCTAGCCAGGATGGGTACAGGACAGAACTGTGGCTTGTGAGGAGTGGAAACTGGCTTCCACTACTGCTTGCACCCCAGGAAGGTGAGGGGGGTGTGTGCCCGTGGATCTGCACAGGGTGGGATGAAGGAGCTGCAGCTGCTGGCTGTAGCCAGGCTGTGTGGGGCTCTCCTTGGCAGGGCCGGGCTCGGAGCAAGTGCCAGCCACGCTGGGAGGAAGCTTCAGCCACCCTAAATTTTGCTGCTGCTCCCAGTGCCATTGCTGCGTACCCGCTCAGCGCAGCCGTGGCGCTTCCCGGCATGTGGGTAGAGGTGGGCATTGAGCCTGGGCTGTGGTGGGTGGGTGCGCAGTGGCAGCTTTGGGAACGAAGCTGTGGCAAGATTTGGGGTTGCTGCAGCCTCCTCCCAGTGCCCGCTCTGACCCTGCCCTGCACAGTCTGGGTCCAGCCCACAGCTACAGCCCACCCCCTCTGCGCAGATCCAGGGACGTGTGCCCTCTCCCTGTTACCAAGGTGCAAGCAGCAGTGGGAGTCCCACTCCCCTGGTAGCTGCCCCGGCTGGGCATCACCTCTTCCTGCTCCTGCCCTCTCCCTCAGTGCAGAGGGTGTTGATCTGCACCCCTTCCTCCCCAGCCACTCCCACCACAAGACTTACCAGGTGAAGGCAGCTTGTGAAGTTTCCGGCTCTGTTCCTAGCTGCCTGCATGTTGCGCTGCGGCTGTGCACAGAGTGGGCATTTATCGGCCAAATTATCAGCCCCATTGGGCCGATTTCCAATATAGCAATTTTCTTTATATTGGTACCGATTCGATATCGAACCAATGTATCACTGCACCTCTAGTGATGATAAGCTATGTTACTTTGGAAAGCAGATCTGCTTTTGGGTTGCACATAAAATATAACATAGAAAATTCCCTTTGTCATGAGGTGCTGGTGACAAAATTCAAGTTGCTTGTGGAGGCAATTTGAGATTGTCTTGAGTGGAGGAGCAGTGTGTAGTTATGGCCATTTTCTATATTTTCTCCTTGCCATTGAAAATGTAGGAAGCTGACAGGGATAAGCCACAGAGTTGTGGAGTTGTAGATATGTCAGTATTCTGATACCACCACATACCTTAGCTTCCTACTCAGTTAATCTGTTATGAGCTGATTTTCATTTACTAACTGATATTGTTATTTGGATGCTGGACATTTTGGTTGAATTTTATCCATGTGAAACTATGGATTGAAAGAACTGTTTAAGGAGCTTTTTTCTATTATTTACATGCTCACCTAACTGTCCCTGCCAAGTTGGGTGTGAAATTTGAGGTTGATCTTCACTGGACTGGTTTCTGCTTGTGGTTAACTCTGTGGGTCATGTGGATGTGAGCAGCTTCTCTCTCATTTGATTTCAAATATTGTATTTTATTGTACAGGACTTAGTTGGCTTGAAAAGTGTCCTAGAAATGTATTAATGATATATACAAACCCATTTTATACTATATTTAATTTTATGTGCATTTTATATTATGCTATTTAGCAAAACGGTGAAATTGTTGCTTTAGGTTTTTGAAGGGTTTTACCTATCTAAAATATTTTACAAACATACTACAAGTGAATTTTTATGAAAGAATTAACTTAATCAGTCATCAGCCTTTGATTGTGAAGGCTAAAGGAATAACTCATTCCAACCATATCCTCTTGTCCTCAAATCACAGGGAGAAAGATGGAATATTTTGTTGAGATTACAAAAAAATAGAAGACGAAAAGATCGGTATTGAATCCAGTCCATTCTGATTTGTTCCAGGGTTTCATTATTTGTTAATTTTTAACTGGCAAATATTAATATTTTTAAACTTTAAGACCTTTGAATATGGTGTCAAATTTCTATATAAAACAATTGGACAGATGATCACTGTTTCTAAACTTTAATATTTTGTATTACATTATCACCCTTGTACTTGATCCGTTTATGAAACACACAGCACTCCCATTTGTAGAGATTTATTCATGTATCATTTTTCCCGAGATTTTCCAGAACACCATCATGTTCGTGTTCTGAAGGTTAATGCCCAAAGTCAAGCAGACAGAAGCCAAGTGCTGCAAGGTTTCCAAGATTAGGACTGATTCCCTTCACAGAAATAAATGATTCCTGCCATGTTCAGTGATTTTGTGCAGCACTACTCACGGCTGAGTGAGTGCATCAATACTGTAGTCCTTACATGCTGTACATACTGATGACACTCTGTGTTAACTTGATTGACTGAGCAGTATACTGGAGAGGATGCACCTGCAAGAGATGTGCAGACACATATATTTTTATTCTGGTTTTGAAACATTTATTTTACATTTTTTTTACTTGGAAGTCTTAGTTTCAAATTCCTTGGGTTATCATGTTGTGCTGCTAAGGTAGAGCAAACAGTTATATGCTTCTTTGTTGTCAAAACTGTACTGGAAAATGATCTGAGGTGCATCTTTTTTATCTTTATAACCAAAAGCCTGATTGTATGTTTTTAAAGGAAAATGACATAAAGGGGACTAGTGTGAAGTCTTGTCAAATCAATAATTATGTAAATTATAGTTATTTTAGGGGGTTCAGTTTAATGATAGGCAAATGTCTCATGTAATTCACTTACAAGCAGTATTTTTGTTACATTTTTATGTTCTGTTATCATTTTATAGGCTTTAAGACAACAGCAGAAAAGAAGAAATGGAGTCTCAATGATGGTAAACAAGACTGTTCCTCGTGTTGTTTTGACACCATTAAAGGTGTCTGATGAGCAGTCGGATTCACCTTCAGGTAAATAGCTAAAGGACTGTGTGCAAGATCAGTTCTAGTCACAAAGCCTTCCTCCGAGTGTAGCATACAAAATTTAGAATTGCTAAACATAATGTTTCCACACAGTGTTTTTGTTTAACTTCTGTATTTCCTTATTAAATGTAGTGTTGCAAATGGGCAAAGAGGGAGGGTTTTTTTCCCTTTATTTTAATAAAGAGCTGAAAGTACATAATAAAATAACAACTGATACTAGCAGCAGCTTTAAAGGAATGCAAAGTAACATTTTTGTTTGGCTGTAGAACTCTAATGGAGGGGACCACATGCTGGCATTCAATGCCATCAAAAAAACAGCTCTTCTGTGAGTGTGAATTTGTGTCTCAGTTCTCCATTGCAATACCAGGATCCTTTTATTAGCTTTTGTGTTCTGGCACCATTCTTATCACCACAGCGCAACCTTGACCTTTAGTTCTGGTTGTTAGTTGCTTCATTTTAAAAGGATTCTACAGAGATGTACATCTGTGTTTATCGCAGATTGATAATTGTATTTTCCAAGCTTACCTCTTTTGTAACAGTTGTTCTGCAATGGAATGATTTTTTTTCTTTCTTAGATTGCTTTAGCATCCCATAACATAGAGCTTAATTATTTTTAAAGATATCTCCTGGGCATCATAGTAAACCATTATTTATATTAGATCATTGAGCATCTTTATTGACTGCAGTATTCAGTAAACTTTAGTTTTCAACACTTAATTGATTTATTGAGCTTTTACTTCTATTTCCTCCAGTGCTGCAGAATTGCATTGTGACCAAAAAAAGTGCATTATGTTTAGTAACTAACAAAGTAGATGTCATTCTTGATTTAAAAAAAAAAAATGTTATTTTTGTTTTTTGGTTGGGGGGGAGAAGAAAATATTATTTCAATTCCGTTTTTCTGTTTTTAAGGGTCTGAATCTAAAAATGGTGAAGCAGACAGTTCTGATAAAGAAATGAAACATGGACAAAAATCTCCAACTGGTAAACAAACAAGTCAGCACTTAAAGAGATTAAAAAAATCTGGTTTAGGTGAGTAGGACTCTGAGGTACCCTCTGAACCTTTTTGTTACTATAATATTTTAATTCTTTTTTTAAGTGTACCCTTCATATAGAAAAGTTCCTTGCTATAATTGTAAGAGATAGGCTTTTCCCCAGGAGCATGACTTCTTTGGTGGCTATTTCATCTTCTGAACCTTGCAGAGTTCCTTTCTTCTTGAAATATTTTTCCCAGAATGCTTTTCTGAGGCACGTGTCTATTTAAATATGACAAACCCAAGAAGCTTTAGGGCAATGTGATGAATATGCAGCCAGCTGCTGATTGCTCTATTATCCTTTTTTACTAGCTAGCAGGTATTCTTGCCTTCAGTTGTGTGTTCTCCCTGTCTTCTCTATTCTTATTTTTAGAGAGGATGGTCTTGTTAGGACCAAACCTGTTTCTTCGGTTATATTTCATCTTATATTAAGATGTGGTCACTTCATTTTCATGTTAATTTTTTTACCCATCTGTTTTTTAAAGCTGTACGTGTGGGGTCCTAAATAGCCTTTAGTAATCTAGACATTTTTATTTTCCATATTCTTTATCCAGGATAATAAATGATGATTTCTAATTAATATAAAATCTTATCTTAAGAGACCATAGAGCAACTTCTTCAATACTGCAGTTGATAGCCAGATAGTCTTGCTCTAATGTTGACTCTTTCTGTTCATTAGGGAACCTCCATCTCTTTGTGTACATAATATAGTATTCTGCTTATTGATATTTTTGGTTCAATTCTGTTCCTATAACAAATTTAGAAGCATCTGTATGCAGAAGATTTTTTTTTTCCAAAGTCTGGATTTTTTTAAACATTATAATCCATAACTTTCATTATTTCTGAAAATGATTGTATTCAGCAAGGAACTAAATCCTTTTGACCTCCTTTTACTGAGATATTCTAGTACAGCTGCCATCTTGCACAAGTTGGGAATAAACAGTATAATAGTAGGCTAATCATAGAAAAGGATGCAATTTTTTCCTTAGGTTAGGAAATCTGCATTTACATAATGATCTGGCTTGTCTTGCTTTAGTTTTTTAGCTAAGCTGTGCACAGTAAACCCAAGATACGGTTATTTTATTTCTCCGTTTATTAAACATCATTTTTCCAGGTTACTTATTAAGTCTGTTAAAATCTTAGACTACTACTTTCAAGTGTACCAAATATTTTATCAGAGTCCTGCTAAATACCAGCATGGTATCCCATTTATGTATCTCCTTTTAAAACGTGATCTTTCAGCTGATTATCTGTCAATCTTTGAAGAGTATCTGGTATCCCATGTCGAACAAATAAATAAACTGGAAGAAATCCCAGCAGGTTACAGCTTCTATTGTATACAATCAGGAGTTGCATCCAAGATGATCGTCCAGTAATTTTGCTTAGTAATAGAGTTACAATATATTTTCCAAATCCAGTTTTATAGTATTTTGTCACTTCTTGTCAGTGGATAATTACCAAATTACCAAACATAGATATGACATTTAATTTTTCTGGAGTATATACAGAATCTAATTCTCTTTATTGACTCTTAGTAGCTATTGCATAGATAACTTTTAAGGAAAGCTTTTTTATTTTCTGCCAAAGGTATGATCCATTTGTATACCTACTTGAACCTGTCATATGGGTTTATGGCTCTTGGGAACTATTGTAAATTAGTGCCATAGTATGTCTTGGATTACTAGCAAAATAATTAAATTGCTGTAAGAATAAATACAAATCTTTATTCGGTGCCTGCTCAGACCAGAGAATGCTTGACTCTTTGAGTTCCGAGAGATTTTAGATGTCCAGTATATATCACCTGGGCTGCCTTCCGATATACAATTTGCCAGGAAACCTGAATGTAAATGAGGTTCATTAAACCCTTCTAATAAAGGACACATTGTAGTTTTTCCTCTTGTAGTTTACTGGGTGAAGTAATTCATAATATAGAAATCTCCTGTTTTACGTTTTTCCTCCATTCTGCAATCTAACCTCATCTTGCTTCTCTGGAGCAGAAAAGCTCTTCTATTTTTATATTGAATTATTTTGGCCCAGTTATACCATGTTGTCAGTTTTATTGGTGTAGGTGTTACATTTTCCTTTGTCAGTTCAGTAAGCTTGAATAAGCTTTTCCTATCTTCAAGGCATAGTCTGTAACTGAAGGTTCTATTTTTAATTGACTCCAGTTTCCAGAGCTCTAATAATGAAGGGGACTCTTGGTTAGCAATCATGTAATAGTCTGAAGCTGGCTGCTTGAGATCTACCTTTGTAAAACAACACAGGATAGATAATCTAATTTTGGTGTTAGGCATCATCCTGAACAAAAAGAGAATGGCTTTTCAAAGTTTCATTGGAACTTTGTCAGCCCAGTAATCTGTATTTGATATGCTATGGTTTTAAAGCAGTTGTTCTTATAACCTCTTATAGCTTGAATTTGGTAGTAATACAAGGAGATCAGGACAATGTACTTGCCCCAGGTTTTGGAGTGGAGGACCAATTTTCTGATTGTTTCTTTGGGTTTTAACAGGATTAAGGCATCTCCTGATGTCACTTCATAATCTCTCATGCTAGAGAAGTTATTTCAGTAGCAACTCTGCGATGTTAAACTCAATCATATTTTGAAGAGCAAAATAACCCTTCTTATGGTTTTATTTATATGAACAAGAGAAAACAACTCTCCTCTAATTTACACTTAAAAAATGAAGACAGATGCATCCCACGTTGGTTAAAGAAAAAGAACACACACATGCATTTAAATCATATATATCATACTTACTCATATTACACTTGGGAATTATATTCCTACTGCATTTATAGTTGGTGGGTGGAACAGATGGTGAAGATACTTAAATGTGATGCATTCATTAAAATGAGCACTTCTTTCACACGATTGTCCTTTATAACAGGGCATTCATTGGTTTTAAAGATGCTTTTGCTGTGCTGAAATACAGTGCATTGGAAGTAAGTTGCATAAGGTTGCAGTATGCTGAAGGCTGACTAACCCCTAATCTCATTCTGTCCTTATTATGTACTAAAAAGTAGCAAAAAATAGCAAGGAACTCTGAGAAGCTGTGGTTTTTCTTTTCATTCAAAAGGAGAAACTTGCACATTTTCAAATTGTCTGCAAAATTTTCATTATCTTTTCAGTAGAGAATTTTAGCTTTCTAATATATGGTAAACTGTAAGACTTTTATGAAATCTACAAGAATTCTGCATTTTTATTGATATTGCCATTAAAGCTGTGTGACATTTGGGCAAAGAGAGATTAATGCATTTGTCTATTAAATAGGGATATTCACTCTTCTTACTTGGAGATTCTCACATCAAAGGCGCTGTAAAAATGCTTAGTGTCCTTATTGTTAATAAAAGTGGAAAAATGCAGAAATTCTCATGGAGGCTCCCTAGGAACTTTGTATGACTCACCTTGGCACTTGTGTGATTTTGATAAAGTTTATGTTTTGTGGAATTTTTGAAATATTAGAAAACCATGATAATGGGAATGTTTCTATAGTTTCTCTCTCATACTTGTGCTTCTATCAGGATTGAAATCTCTTCTTTTAATCTCACCTGGAATTTATAGTTTCTTTTGGAGGTGCTGGAACTGAATAGTTCTTTTCCTGAGTCTGCTTGTTGTCATTTGACCAATTGTTAGCAGACTAGTGCATGGTTGCGGTATGTTCTTTATATCTTTTAAATTTTATGAACATTCAAAAATACAAAGTTCTCTGCAGTAAGTTAATGTCACCAATAACTTAGATGTCACAGTAGTTACAAACGTTAATAAACCACACCTTTTGAGAGAGAATAATAATTAATAAAAGAGAGGTAACATATGGATAAGTCTAATGAATGTTACGTGGACAATGATTGGCTGCAGGTGCAGAAGCACAGATAAAATCTTAATGCTGTGTAATGATTCATCCACTTGTTTTAACAAATGTTCATTCTTATGTTTAATTTTTCTTGGCAATAGATGCTTTATAAATAGGTTGATGAAATGACAGAAGCATTTGCTTTTCAGCTGAATCTTAATTCTATTGAATAAGAAGTGGGATCATATTTTTAGGATGTGGACTGGAATGTGGAGGCCCTGGAAGATGAGGAAATAAACATGGGATGTATAGAAGGAAGCTCCTAGATTCCAAGAAAAGTTTTTTCACAAAGTCCTACTTAATTGGACTGTATATTCTCCTTTTACCAAGTCCTACTTAATTGGAGAGCCCTATATGATATAATATGGATATTATGAAAAGCATGTTTGAAAGAAGACTAGCTCCTTCCCCCTTTGCATCTGTGGTAAAGTTAAATTTGGTTTTTTTGTTTACCCTAGGTCATTTGAAATGGACCAAAGCTGAGGATATAGACATAGAAACACCAGGATCTATTCTTGTCAACACTAACCTGAGGGCTTTAATAAACAAACACACCTTTGCTTCCTTACCTCAGCATTTTCAACAGTACCTCCTGCTTTTGCTTCCAGAAGTAGACAGGCAGGTAAGTAGAAACATAAAATGTTTGCTTCCTTACTAACGAGCCTTTTGTTTTTGAAAGCTGACTTCTTTTCTGCCCGAGGCTCTGAAGAATGAAATTTGCAAAATACGTATTTTTTCCCAATTAAAACTAGGAGATGTATACTAGTAGTAATGTTTACCTGCAGCTGCATCAGCTGCTGCCTCCCTTCTGCCTCCAACCCCCAGTCCCAGGGCCCTCAACCCAGGCCATTCCCTTTCAGTTTGTTTTAAATGAAGCTGGTTATGCAGTCTTCTAACCTGCTGAATCTCTCTACCAGCTCCCCAGCAGCATTCCATCTAAGCTGTGTGGTGTGTGCAGCCATGCAGGAGTCCTCATGCCATGCTGCCAGGGGCACGCCTGCGCAGCCATGCATACCACACGGCTTAGAGGGAACATTGCCCCCCTGTGCTTTTTGCTATTAAGGCCATACACAGCTCCAAGATCTCATTTCCCCCTCTGCCTCTGTATTTGGCAACAAAAATTACATCTATGTCCTACTTTGTTTCCTTCTCCCACTATGTCCATGCCTTCTTCCATACTCCACATCTCAGTTCCACTGTATTAGGAACCTATCTTTTGGCCTTCACCTTTGAAGCTCTTCATAACAACTTACTTCTTGTACAAGGCCTGCAAACACTCATGTTAATTATATACCCATTTTTCTGGACATAACTATACCAGGAGTGGGAGGAAAAATTAAAACATTTTTAAGTTATGTGTGGTTTCTCATTGTGTTATGCTCTTTGCAGCCGTTGTTTAGATTGTAAGCTGCTTGGGACTGGCAGGGAATGTCTGTTTTAATCGGTAAGCAAAGCACAAATACTACTTAGGCACTAAGCACCTATATTCAAGCACTTCCCTGACATTAAGTCCATGAAGAGTCTTGTTGACTTGAGTGGGACTATATGTTTAAGCATTTTGCTGATTCAGGGCTGCAGGTGGTGCTCAGATGGTTACTGTGCTACATGTCTTCACTTGATACCCAGAGGATGCAAGTCTCTCACTGCCCAAGCTACAGAGCTTGTCTTTATCTCTGCCTGTTGAATTTCATGGTTTTAGCTCTTTAGGTCATTGCTTCCTTATATAGTGTTCATTGAGATGGTGGCCGCTGTAACAGAGCAGATGCTTTCTAGGGTTGAGAGTCACAACAGAATAAACACGGATATAGATTAACTCAAGAGTTTAACCATGTAGATCTTGTATTTTAAGGAATGTTGTTATTCTCAAGTTCCCTAAGTGCTTTTAGAATTGATATTAGCAATTTTAACCGAATGTTTTCTGTGACAGAAAACTGACTTTAATTTTAAACTTAATGACAAAATTACTTAAATGTTAAACTTAACGCACAAATACCATTTTATTGATAGTTTTCATGTTTCTAGTCCCCTCCGCTTAACATATCAACAGAAGTAAGATTGCCTGTTAGATGACCTAATATTTTCTATCCAGTTCCACTGTAATTGGTGAAACTCCTGGCCTTGTTTTCAAGTCTCTTAATGTGAAGATAACATAAGAAGCCGTGTGTAGATGAAATGGGGGCCCTAAATTGAAGCAAGGTTGCCGCTTTTCTTGGGCAGAGCCACCTTCCCAGGTTGCTGTCAGGATGCCTGCAGGGCTTCCTGCAGAGCCATGGAGCCTGGTGCTTCACTCCACAGCTGTAGGGGCAGCAAACTAAAACTCCTCCTCAGAGTTTTAGTTTGCTGCATCCCCAAGTCATTTATGGCGTGTTACACCACTGAATTTCCTGTAGCAGCTGGAATTAATGTGCAGTATGCCACCAAGGCGTGCAAACACTGACACCATTAAAGAAGTGCAAAATCATTTAGCCTGCTTTAAAGTGTTGTGCACACATGCCACTCATTTAGTCTGTACATGGCCAGAGAGCATAATGGATCAGCTTTCACTAAAGAACATTACCCATTATCAATGCTAGGGAAATTTTATCTTTTGAGAGTGGCATGGCTGTTAGCCTGAGAGACGGGAAGAATATGCTTTTAATTTGGTCTTAAATTACTAAGATACGTTTCAAAAACCTTCTCTTCTCACTCAGGGCTGCTCCGCTTCCAGTTAGTTGGGGGTTTCATGCTGTGTGGGCCACAGATAGAGGTCTGCTTGTTGTGTGGGTGGCTGTCCCTCACCATGTGGGTAGCCTAATTTGCCTCCTCCCTCTCCTTCTGGCTGCACAGACAGTGCCCCTAGCCCTCAAACTACACACAACGCAAGCAGCCCAGCTCCCCTTTGCTACACATGCAGCACCCCTCTTTTGGCCCATGCCCCCACCTAACTTCTGCCTTTTTTGCACAGTGTGAGCAGCCTGGCTCTTTCTCCTGCCACAGTTGCAGCTTTGGCACCTTGGCTCTCTCACTGCGTTGCCCTGTCCCCAGGAGTGGAGACAGGAAGTAGAAGCTGGAGGAAGGTGGGGAATCCTGAAGAACCCAGATGCTGCAGCTGGAGCAACACTCAAGGGGGAAGGCAGTGGTAGATGTACTGGAAACCACCTGGGTGCAAGCCAACCCTTTGGGGGCCACCAGGTGGACAGCACTACTCTAAATCTTGTGTCAGTAAATCACAGTGAAGTACACACGTGCATTTAATCTGCCTGGCATCCTACTACAGAGCTCAACTCTTTCAGTCTCCATGAAAAGTAGTTATTGAAAAAATATCCATTGCTCTTATGCCATTGTAGGGCTTTTTTATCTATACATGTTATTCTAACGTTATTCCCGCTCTTCTTTGGGTCCCTCCAGTTTTGCAGATAAAGGTGCAATGGGATCTGATGTGTGATCCACACAGAAGTGCTTGCTGCCATGCCACATGTGCATGGCAGGTGGCACTATTGTGGGGTTGTGCTTCTGATCCCATTGTGCCTTACTGTTGATGCAGGCAGAGCCTGGAATCATGGTTAGCTCCTCTAGCAAGGAGCATACCCTCATGACTGGGAGCCCCCTCAGCTGACCGGACTCCCAGCCATAGGGGCATACCTGGCCACATGTTCAATTAATGGCATGATAGGACCCAGCCACAAAGGTAGTTAGTACACATATTTTGTGGAATAACTTAGTGGCTTATACTTCCTTTTATTGTGCCATTAAGTGATTGAATTTGTGCCTGGGTCACAACTTAAAGATGTGATTTACTTGTTTTGTATGTATCTGTAAAAAGCCCAGGTAGTCTTTTCCAAATACATTTGGAAGGCAGGAGTGGGAACATGCCTAAGGAATTGTGAAAGTAGATAGGAGAGGGGGCAGCTGTCTCAGGATACTTGGCTGGTGGAGGGTGGAAATTTTGAAGGCCCAGAATTTTGTTCTGTCCCTGATCCTCACTTTAAAGGAGTTGTAATAGCAAATGGAGGTATATACTGGTAGGGCATCTTTCTAGATGTCCTCTGTCGTAAGTGGATGGAAGTAATAGAACTCTTGACGCATCTTTCTCTTAAGGGCACCCATACATTTGCCACAGACCTAGTGAAGTACAGGAGGAGCTCCAGCCAAAGTTTCTTTCAGGATTCTAATTTCCTGGTTCTCTTGTTTGAGCAGGTGGGACTTTTCTGCTCTCATAGCAAAGGCAGGAAGATGTGTGGGGAAATTTGTTGGGTTTTTTGCCACATTCCTTGACCATTGATAGTATCCCTACCTCTCTAATCCCAGAGATGTCCACACTCCACAGAAATATATCCACAGCTTTCTGCCTCATAATTTCTATTTGTATTACACTTACTAGAAATATTTTCCCTGTGCCCACACTGTTGTGCAGTCAGCAGTTGACTGCTGCCATCCTCCCCAAATTTGTTTTCATTTCTGTAGCGCTATAAGGATATAACTTGAAATGCTATAAAAATGTAATGATGTTATTTTTAATATACAATGATCGGTGAAATGTACTGTCGACAAAGTGCAGCCTCATTTCGGCTTTACTACTGCTCCAGATAGAACAAATATATGATGAATGGTCAATTGTCATTTCTGTCATAAACATCATTTTTCTAGACCATATAAGTCCGCCTTCTTAAATTACATTGGGCTGAAACCTGTCATATGTGTTTGTTCAAATGCAAGCATTTTTAGCAGCCATTATGTAAGTGAAGAAAGTCCTTTTTTCCCCCTTTTTTTTGTAGGCAAAAAATATTAACTCTGTTTAACTCAGCTTGTGCTGACCTGTCTGAAAAGTGTAGGACCAACTCGTGAACTTTAGAGGAAAGGTTTATAATGGGGAGGGAGTTGCAGTTTGGTGTAGGGTGTTACAACTATCCAGTTTTTCCATATTGCTGAATAGCTACAGATATGAAAGAGGTTGAGAAAAACTACATTAGCATTGTGTGTGGCAGAATTTTGCCTTAGTAAACGCTAGGATTGTTTTTGTAATTTTAAAGCATTTATTTATAATATCTAAGGTATTTGTTAAAGAATTATGTATTCTGTAAACACCATCTGCTGTTCACAATTTCTGTTTAGGCTGCTTTGAGTTGCATGCTGTTTAATCTGTATTTCAGTAGTGAAGATTCCTGTGCAGAATTCTTTGTACTTATAACACCATTAGAGGACATTTGGACTAGAGTTGGTAAAGCAAATTTGGTGGTAAGGAAAATGTTGTTTTCAAAATTTGATATCATTGTACTAACTCCCTTCCCTACCCCCCCAAAAAAATTATGAAATCTCTTGTAACAGGGATTGGAATCATGGATCCAGGAAAGTCAACAAGGTGGGACTAGACCATAGAAAACTGATAGCTTGGGTTGCTTAGGAGTCTCCATTCTTAGCAGAAGCCTGTCTGGAAGCTCCAGTACTATCTGGGGAAGTTTGAAGGGTACAAGAGTTTGTAAGCTTAGGCTCCCAATTAGCCCATTAGGCAGGCTGCCAAGGAGCTGAGTGGACAAGCCAGCAGGAAACCAGGCATGTGGTTTTTTGAAATGTTGCTGAAACTAAACCTCCTTTAGGAAATATTTTGATAATCACAAATTCTAGTTAAAAAAGAAAAAAGTTTCACCAGACTTGTTCTGACCAACTCCACTAATGATATTTCTGTTTTTCTTCAGTGCTGGAGTTAGGATCAAGAAACACATATTTTTAGTGTAAGTTTGCATAATTGTGTCAGTCTGTTCCACAATGGTTGCCGAACTTTTAAGTATCTCTCAGCCACTGTTCATGTTGGAAACACCAAGTCCCTCTCCATATAGAATTATCAGATTTCATCAGAAACTTTTTGAGGTAAACATTTATAAAAAACGCAGTTGGTCCAATAGAAGATATCACTTACAACAATTGTTGCCTCCATTAAACATACACCGTATGTGTTCACACACACACACACACATACGTGTCCATCAGACTTATATAAAGTATAGCTTAAAGGGTTGTCAGGTGGCAGCATCTTTTCTACACCAGTGCTTCCTCTGTTGCTGTTATTGATGGAGCTGAATGCAAGGCAACAAATGCGAAAAAAAGTTCTTAGTGTAGACAAGACCTTAG
This sequence comes from Caiman crocodilus, assembly GCA_030014935.1. NCBI lineage: Eukaryota > Metazoa > Chordata > Crocodylia > Alligatoridae > Caiman > Caiman crocodilus. Next base: position 72,792,071 of record JAGPOW010000261.1, on the reverse strand, counting down.
AAGGGAAATACAGCCTTCTAATGAGGCATTTTATTATGTAAGTGCCACCAGCTTTGATAGATTAAGGTTTAGGAAAAACTCTGTATCTTTCCCTCATTATAACAGAGTGTGCTCCTTAGAAGTGCTGCTTTGTGGAAATGTAATTCTTAACAACATCGCTTCTCTTGGCATAGTACTTGGTTCCTTAAGCCTCCATCTGAACTTGGCCCAGTACATTCATCTAGATCAGTTGGATTTCATCCTATATAGATGGCTGCAGGGACTTAGAAGCCTCATTGGACCTGTATGTCAGTTTACATTAACAGTCTTAATTTACCAAATTTATCCAAATCCAAGACAACCCTAAATTTAAGTTGATCCCCCAATAATTAGATTCTACATATGGATAATTTATAAATATGTTACAGTTTTCCATGTCTGGAATCTAATTATTATTGGAGGCAGTCAGGAAACAGATCAAGCAGCTTGGCCCCTGCCCTGTGGCCCTAAACTTCACTTCCTGCTGCCTGTCCTTCCATCACTTGTTGTCCCTGCTGCCTACCTCCCTGTGCCTACCCCCAAACCCTCCCCAGCTGCCACTTATTCTTGTTGTGGCTCTGGGCATCCTAGAGCATGCAGCAAGTGTGCTCCAGCCCGGTAGCAGGGGAAGCAGGGGTATGGTAGCTCTCACCCCAGCTCTGGGGCCTGGGCAGAGAGCCACAGCAACCTGCCCCTCCTGCCACCTCTTACTCGATTCCAAGACAAGGGGAATTTTTCCCCATGTTGTGTAGGGGAAAAACCTCATCTTGGAATTGCATAAATAATGCATTGATGAGATATCTGTTTTGGAGCATTTAAAAGAGCAATAGCAGATGCCCTAGCAAAAACAAAGTCTTTGCTTAGCCACACTTGTTTTGATGCAATAGTGTAAGAAGTCTCTTGGTTGGAGTACAGATCAGTCTTATAGTATGGAGAATTTTATATTTAAATACCATTAAAATTACTTAAATAACATAATTCACAATAGCATGGGAATATTTAAAGTGTGTAAGAATTAATCCTTGATATTAAGCACGTCACAATGACTTCTAAATCAAAATAATATGACAAGATGTTACTAAGTTCTCTAGGTTTATTGTTCAGTGACACCACAACTGATACATATCTTTTGGTGGTTCTGTACAGAGGTATAGTGAGCTCCTTCAGTGCCCTAAGAGAGGGAGATTACATAGGTTAGGAAGTGTGGTGGGGGGAGGGAAGGAAGTGGTACCTCCCATGGCAAAGTCTCCAGAGGGAGCACCATTCATTCACTCACCATACTCACGCCTCCATCCTGATGCATTAGTAGTTGCAGGGTTGTGCCCGCCATGGCAAAGACTCCCTACGTGGGTGCCACTTAGCTGCCCTCCCTGAGCTGGCACCTAATACTGGTGCCCTGCCCATTCCTGCCCCTAATTGCACTCCTGCTTTTGTGCCAGGACTGTTGCGTTAATGTATAGTTAATACATGTCCTGCTATGGGAAGGTTAACTCTGTCTTGTGAATGTTAAGTTTCCTTTCCTTGTCATTGACTCATTCCTTTGGACTAATGCTGACACTGTGTTGAGACCAAGACTCCATCTTAAAATTCCCTTGGAAGAGTGTAGAGGGTTTGAAATGAAATAAGTTTCATCTCTCTCGTTTTTTTTAATTCAAAACTAGTTTAGGGAACAGTCTCCTACAAAACTCTTTTTTGAAATACTCTTTCTCTTGAGCTATGCAAAAGTAAATGAACATCTATAAAAATAACTTCCTTTTTTAAACGTCTTTGTAATGTGTTATTTATGTTCAAGTTGCACATATGTTTAGGTTGATTTATCTGAATATTGCAGTAAAGAGAGGGGCAGTGCATAGTACATACCAGCTGTGCTGAAAAGGTATCTCACATTTTGTCATCTTTGTAAATACTATTGTAATGTATAACTCTGTTATATTAAGAGAGAGCAAGTTTACTTTTCACACTTTATTCCGTTCAGCAGGACAACACAGCACATCATTTTGATTGCTTTTTTGCTGCATTTATACTTCAGGCAAATGCTTTGACATTCTCCACAGTACCTTACCAACCTTTTTATGTTAAGACATCTAGTTACTCAGAAGTCATTCTTTATTTTGTACTGTTTGTTTCATGATTCAGTTTACATTTGTCTCCATGGAATTACCGTGTAATAGCAGTAACTATACTTTTTACCTTATCTTACTTTACATGCATTTTTTTTATTTGTTTGTTTTTACCTGGTTGTGCTAATGCTAATTTTTTTGATTATCTTTCTCAGTTCTGTATTGTTGGGTAGGTACAGAGCTTTTTGATATTTATTATAATTGTTCATGCAAATGTTTTGTTTACCCAACCAATAATTATACTGAATTAATTTTAAGGTTGTTACAGCAACATACACAAGCTCAGAGGAAAAATTTACAGTACAGCATGAAATGGACCATATGTCTTCTATACCTAGCCATTAAAGTCATTAAAATGAGACCCTATTGTATTTGGTAACTGAAAGGAACATCATCCTTGATTGATTTTTGTTTTTTTCTTTTTCCTTTTGGTTTTATTGGTTAAAAAACAATGCTCAAGTCAGGCACTTTGCTGTACACTTGTATTGTGCACTGTTATGTATCTCACAGTATAAATTGCTTGCATAGGTGAAAAAATGTAGTGTATATGTCTAGTTTTTATAATAAACAGCCGATGAAGAAGTATACAGTAACATATTTTAAAGCACCAAAGCCTTTTTTTCAAATGTATCTGCACCCTGACACTAGGGTAATGTAGCCCCCTTAATTGTGTTATCAGTGTACACCAAGGAGCTCTTCTAAGAAAGGAAGCTGGTGGATGCTTTCCCATTCCTGTCCTTAGCCAGTTCTATTAAATGCATTTCAAGGAGTAATGTGTACAGAATGGGAATGTCCTCTTCCCTGCGGTGCACCCTCATGCATTCCTTTGCAGTCTAGACATGTCCTTAGGGTCTTCATGGCCATATTCAAGAAGTCTTAGATGCTTAAAGTGTAATTTAAGAGGAATTTAGCATTTAAGTTCAAGCAAACAGTCCACAAAATCCCTCCCTAACTGTGTAGGTGGCTAAAAGTTTGGAGGTACCTACTTTTTCACTAGCAAAAGGTACTTAGGCACTTAAGGATTTGCATTTGTGCATGGCCATATGTGATGACATCTTGACTGAGCTAAGTGTCTTGTCATCTATCTGTTGCCTAAGAGCTGCTTGGGATGCACCAATCATACACCTCTAGTAGAGAAAGTGAACAGGATTCAATGACAAAAATGATACCAGGGTTTGGGCAAGCTATCCAAGGAAAGATTGAGAGAAGTAAGAAGGTTGATCTTAGAAAAGATTACAGTTTTCAAATATTTCAAAGGCTGCCCCTAAAGAAATGGGTGAACAATGGTTCTCATGGGCTGCATAAGCAGTGGGTTTAAATTGCAGCAAAGCAGATTTAGATTAAATGTTCAGCTTGAACAGGAAGGCTAGAGAACCTAGCCTACAGTTTGGTTTTATGTCATCCTCTTGGGAGGTGGGTTTGAATCCTTCAGGGCTAAGAAGAGTCTGGATTTCCTGTTTCCCATTTTCTAGGCACATGCCCCTGTCTCCAGCATTTTCTGTCACTTGGCTTAACTGTCAGCTGCTCAAGTTGTTAGGTCTCATGAATCCCATTTGTAGATGACCAGTTCTTGTCATTCAGTCTGTGATAATTTAGATGTCTAAATAAGTTTATGACTTCTACTACCAGAGTTGGGAACCTAACAGACCATTCGAGCATCGCCACAGTTTAGTCCCTTTTTCAGTTGCAGCCTGTAGTGCAAAAGCCACTTCTGAAAATGAGACTCAGATTCCTATGTAACCTTGCACATGTGAAAATATTGCTCTTGCTCTTTTAATAGACTACTCCTCCAAGGACAACCGGGCCCCCCCTTGTGGTTAGGCAGTGCCTAGCTATCTATTCTGGTTCCCTAGTCTCTTTCTCTCTCTTTCTCCTGATATATATTTCACCTCTCTTCAGGGCCATGAGTGCCCTAAGAGCCCACCTCCTGCTGCTGCTGCCACCACTGATGGCAGGGGCTGTGCACCATGGGTGGTAGAGGTTCCCACCCCCCTGATATTCTCCCACCCTGCCACCTTCCCTCACACCCATGCACTACCCACCTGAGGTCTGCGCTCCTGCCAGCCACCTGGGCATGGGCTTTATGCTCCCACCAGCTCCAGTCCCATGCTCCCTGCCCAGCTGCAGCTGCAGCTCCCCTCTCTCCCCCCCACTGCAGCTATTCCCTACTTGCTGCCTGGAACAAATGGTGCAGCAGGGAGATGAGAAGGAGCCACTGGATGCTGGGGAAATTGAGCAGGTCCCCCAGCAGCTGCAGCAGTCTTACTTGGGAGCTGCGTGCTGGCTGGGCCAGCCCTGCTGCATATCAGGGTGAGTGCAAGGTTATGTACAATTAGTTGGTGGGCCCTTGTGGGCTGGATGGAATTGCTTCAGCCTGCAGGCTTTATTTTGCCCACCCTGGTATAGTTGCTCACATCTGGCTGAGGTATTGCTGTGGTGGCAGGTATTGGCATACCTGGAAGCTGTATGAATGGTGCTTCTAAAATAGTATGACTGGTGAGAATGTTTTGCCTTGCAGCAAATAAAAATGATTCAGTTGTCTTGAATTTACTATATAATAGTAAAATATTAAGAGCAGCAGTATTAGCCCTCACTGGAATTGCACTGGGGCTAGGTTGACAGTGAAGTTTTAGAATTCCCTAAAATTATCTGTGGGGACCCTGACAAAGGATTATCAGCAGAATGGTTTTCACAGATGGTGGAGAGGGAGAAGGGTACCCTCCATGTTCTCCTCTTTTAACTTGCCAAACAAACCCTCATTCTCTCTTTCCTAGTTACCTTTTCTCCTTTCACATGGTGTCCTGTAAAAGGGGAGTTAAGAGGCAAGTATTTACTATTACATCTGCTTTTTTGTTCTATACTTTCCTTTTGTGAAGCTACTTCTATTTATCTTTGGATTGTTTGAACTGAGATTTTCTGTGTCACTCTTGTACTTACCAGGGATATATTGCTCATCCGAAACATAGGAAAGCAGTATTATTTAATGAGTAAAGGAGTAAGAGGAAGGACTCCAGAGTTTTAGTCCCAATTCTGCCACTCATCCATGACTTTGGACATGCCCCATTGCAGCAGGGTTGTAAGGATATTTTTGTCACCCCTAAAATCACCAAATGCAATACAGAATAGTGCTGCTGTTTGTTTTCTTGTTTTTGGATGAGGTATAGCTAGTTTTTTTTCCTTGCAGAATTAAGAGTTTTATATCTATTTTGAATTCTCATAAAGATTTTTAAATTCGTTACTAAATATGTGTGTAAGCTCTTCTCATTAAAGCATTTTTATTTTTGTAAAAGACTCCATTTTCTTTTATAAGCTAAATTACACAGTGTCAATGGTAATTGCTGACTAGTTTCAAATGTATATCCCTAATACTCTACTAGTCTCCTGTTTTCTAGGGGAAAATGTTATATGGGTTTTATTATTATCAGTGGATAAATCTAAAGGCATCTGTGGGTCTTTACCCCATTTTTGCCTTCAGCCTTCCTTGGCAACTTTACAATTTTCTACTTTTGCAAATTCTTAGAACTTTTGTATAAATGTTGATTCATACTTATGCTGATCACATATCAATACCTCATTTTTCTTTGTCTTTTCTATCCCCCTAATCATATGATCTTAATAAATTCTGCCTCTCTGACACTGACATTGACATTGACATTGTCTGAAGCATTTGGTGGCTCCACTTGCGTGACAGGTACTATATGCAAATAAATTTCAGTTCTTCTAAAATGGATGCAGTTAAAATATGCTATTTGCTGCACATTATTTTTTCTCATTTTTTAAATTCATTTTTGCTTGGTTTAAAAATCTGCTGCTTTATCTCTTCATTTGGTCAGATTTACTAGTGTTTAAATTCTTCATTTATTTTCTTGCATTTCAGCTCAACCAGATTGAATCCTATTGTCATTTTGACACCACTGTGTATTGGAATGAATATAGCTATCCCACTTGTCTTCTTGATTTAGGCAAGGTCTAAATTAACCAAGTCACATTTCATTTTGAAAACATATGTTTGCATTTCTGCAGTCTAACTTGGCATATTTCCTGCATTAATTGGAGGGGAAGCAGAGCTTCTTTGCTTTGTACTTTGCTCCAGTATCCCATTTGGAACAAATATTTATTTATCAGCAGCCTTTCTTTAGTTTGCTTTCTGTACCTCCCCTTCAAATTTAGATTTTAGTTAAAATAATGTTTACCATTATTTGCAGAATCTAGCTTTCCTTTTATATTCAGCTGTAGCCAATTTGTACTATGTTGATGATCCTCTGAGATTAGTTTCTGTTCTGCCAGTGAGGTAATAGTCATATTTGGGACTAAATAATCTCTGTGGATGTAGGATGACACCTTTGTAAGAGGCATTATTACTGAATAAAGAAATGTACTCGTTATATTGCATCAAAATGGTTGAGAGTTGAGAGGTGTAATTTAAATTCATTTTGATACTTCCTTGCCAGATAGATGAAATATAATGTTGTGTGTTTTGTGTGTGAAAAAATAGTGTGTTTTGAGGGCAATAGTTAGTTATACATTTAGTTGCATAAAGCATGATTACTGTCAGCTACCCTCATTTTGAGGCCTATAGCTGTTTGGCATGTTTGAATATGTATATATTTTTTATATTTTGTTTTCATATCGACTTCTACATTGTCCAAGAAATATCCTGTTATATATAATATATATAATATCCTGAGGGACCGGAGCGGGTGGGTGAGGCCAACTGGCCTTGTCCACCTGCTCTGGTGCACAGGGCCGGACATGTAGGATGTGGGAGGCATACGGGGCTGGAGGCAGATCTAGTTTCACTGCTGAATCCAACAGATGCAAAAGGAAAATAAAAAAACACAACACTGAGGGACTAGAGCGAGGAAGGTGAGGCCAGCAGCATGATCCAGCCCCTCAGTCCACACTATCACTCCCCCCCCCCCCTCAGGCCTCTCAGGAGGAAGAGGGGAATGTCAGGGATGGTGCTAGCACGTCAGCAGGGGCTGAGGGCCCCCCCCCCATTCTCCTTGGAGACAGCAGTGTGGGGTGCTGGCCGTACAGCGCCATCCAAGGGATGGCTATGCCCCCCCTCCCAGACAGGGGTGAGCCCAGTTGATTTGAAGCAGAAACCCCTTTGTAACAGTTTTATCCAAATAGTATTCACTGGGGGTGGGGCTACTTGAATTAAAATGATAGCCTCTCTCTCCGCTGACACTGCTACCTCCTCAATGCTCCAGTCCGGTGGCTCCCTCCACCCCTTTCTCATCCACTTTAAAAAATCAATTAGTCTTTGTAATTAATTAGTGGTGGGGCCAGCTGAGGAAAAGCGTCAGCCCTCCAGGGGTGGGAGAAAGGCCCATGGGGCCAGAGGCAGAGCAGCGGCAGCGCAGGATGCTGGGTTGCACCGCTCCATCACTGCTCAGCCCCCTCCCCTGTCATTCTTGATGGGCAATTGGCTAGTAAAAAATAAATATGTGCATGTGCATACATATTTGCATAACCCCACATACTTTTATTTTTGAGTTACATATTAACCTCTCACTATTTCTCATCTTCTGTCAGTGAAACACCAGTTGCTGGCCTTTTGTCTTAGTTTTTGGCAAATCTGACAAGTTTATGAAATGTTCTTTAGTTTCCAGCTGACATTATTTCCTGCATATTCCCACCATCTGTGTCCTTGAGAACCTGAAATGTGTTTTGTACTGTAGTTCATATTTTTTAATTCTGTTATTATTTATTCCTCCTCCATTACTCTTCTTTGTAGGTATTTAGTTCTCTTTTCTCTTCTCCTGTTTTCATATGAAGGTTCTTCCTTTTTAAAAAAATATCAGTCTGTTGATGAGGGGAAAACTAGTGGAGATAGTGAAGTGTCACACTATAGTGATATCTGTAATGAGCTGGGTTTAGACAAACCCTGACTCATCACATCAAATCACGTCGGAACTTGTCTAACCAACAGCGTTGTGACTGGCATGCAAATGACCACTGAAATCTATTTGAACCATTTTTATGGATATGTATGATATGCTGATAAATTAAGGTTAGAAGTTCTGTGATAAAATGGGTTCATGACTTTCATTTTTTTCCTTCTCTCTCTCCCTCTCTCCTGTTTGATTTTCCTCTGGAATGTTTGACAGCCTGTGGTATACCATGAGGTTGGCATTGGTGACACCATTGTTCCATAAGAAGGCACTGGATATGCCATAATAGAGTGCATAGGCAGGGCGAGAGCACCAGATTCCTTCCCCACCAATCACTTAGGGTAGAGAAGCTCAGGGAAGAAAATACGTTTTTACAAGTCTTGTAAATTACATGAGGCAAGTTAATGCATCTCACTGTAGAGATTGTATTTATATGCCATAATAATTAGGTTATCAAACTTATTTAGATTTCCGCATGTATATGTTTGTTTGATTTTGCTTTCGATGTGTTCTGTCATCTTGATCAATATACCATGGGAAAAATCCTCAAAGCTATTATACTAGGTGTGGATTTGACTACATCCGTTCCATCTAAGAAACACATGAGAAGCAACCCATACTTGTGCCTTCTTCTCAAAGGGCTTGATTCCTAAATCTGTTTAGCGTTTAAGAAACTGTGGATGTCTTTACATGTGCTTCGGTGCGGGGGGGCTGCTTTAATTAGAGCATCTTATGTATTCAGCATCTCATGTTTCAAAATGGCGGTGGGGGGTGCTTTAGCTAAAACTTGATCAACAAGCTTTAGTTAAGAGCGCCTACCACTATTTTTAAAGTGTAGGGACTATGGATACACAAGATGCTGAAGTTGCTGGAGCATGCTAATTAGCCTTAATGGAGTCTGCTCTGATGTGCTGCAATTAGAGCGCATCGGATTAGGCATCCCATGCACCTGTGGGCATTCCCTGTGTCTAGCTTCAGTTGGTAGGGCTGTGCCAAATTTCAAGGGGTGTTTTATTTCAAAGCAGTTTTGATGCATTGCAAGCTCAAAAGAGCACAATCAAAACAAAACAAAATGCTTCGAAACAGCTTTGAAACAAAACAAGGGTACTTGAAATGTTTCAAGTTTCAAAGCTGGGCTTGCTTGAAGCTAAACAGAAACTAAGGAGAATGAGGAGAAGAGCAGAAAGTACTGCTCTCATATTAACATCTAGCTCCCTGTTCAATTTCCCAGCTCTGATCACTTCCCCCAGCTCTCTAATCTTTTCCCTGCGATCTGCGCGCAGGGTTTCAGCAGGCTTCCGCTGCGGGCTGGGGCAGCCTGCTGAAATGCAGTGCACAGATCCAGGGCCCTGTGCCCCCAGAGGAGAGCTGGGGAATTAAAGCGGGAGCTGAAGGAATGTTCAGGTCCCTGAACATTCTCCCAGTTGTCAGTTAGATTCCCCAGCTCCCCAATCCTTCCCCCAGCTCTTCCTCGGGGACACGGGCCCCCAGATGATGCAGGATGACAACAGGCTCCTGCTGCCAGCTTGGACTGATTCTGGACGCAGCCCGTGCCAAGTTCTGGGAAGACTGGTGCTGCCACTGACCCCAGCCGGCAGCGGCAGTACTGTCATTTCGTGCACAGATCTGGGGACTCACGTCCCCTGGGAGAGCTGTGGGGCTGTGCCGGACTCTTCCCAGGGGGCACAGGCCCCCAGATCTGCATGTGGGATGATAGCAGGCTGCCACTGCCACCTGGGCTCAGCGGCAGCACCAGTAGTTCCAGTGCTCAGCATGGGCTGCGCCCAGTGCTGGTCTCAGCTGGCAGCAGCAGCCTGCTCTCATGCTGCATGCAGATCCAGGGGCCTGCACCCCTTGGGAAGAACCTGGCACAGCTCCGCAACTCTACCAGGGGGCATGGGCCCCCAGATCTGCACGCAGGATGACAGCATGCTGCCACTGCTGACAGGGGCCAGTGACAGTACCAGTCTTCCCAGTGCTCAGCATGGACCACACTGGGCAGACTTGGGTGCTGCCACTGGCCCCAGCTGGCAGCGGCAGCATGCTGTCATCCCACACACAGATCTAGGAAAAGTCCAGCATATCTCTGCAGCCCTCCTGGGGGAGATGCAAGCCCCCAGATCTGTGTGCGGGATGACAATAGGCTGCCACTGCAAGCAAATGATACGAGATTTGTTTAGAACAGTTTGAGGTGCAGCTTCCCAGAAACTCCTGCCTATCTTCTTGTAACTTGGCAGGCTTTGTGCTCTCAGAAGGGGCTACTATCCCTACAGTTTTCATCTGAATCAGGTAAGAAATGACAAAATTATAGGCATTTTCATGATTCCCCATTATAGCATATGAGCGCAACGTCAAAACTCATTGAAACAGCTAAACAATTTTGATGAAATGAAACAGCAGAACAGTGCTTTGAAACAGCAGAATGAAACACTGTCCCTTCGAAATGGGAAATGGAAGTTGAAACAAAATGGTGCTGTTTTCCTACCAATTGGTAAAGAAGGCTGTATTAGTTATACAAGTGATTTAGCTTAATGAAAAAAGGGAAGCAGACATATGTAAAAAAAAGAAAATCATATATAATTGTTGACACTGGATGTATGACCCAGATACCTTATTCTGGGCATACCCAAACCCTCAGTCTGACCACAACTTCTTCCACTTGATAATAGGTAAATTTTATTGATGCACAGTGATAGCAGATAAGAGTAATGCTGGCAAGGCGAACAAAATGACCCCCCCTCCCCAGTTCTAGATCTGCCAGGTTTATGGTTTACAGAGGAAAGGTATGCCTGGCAAGTACATGAGCTTCACCCTCTGGGTCTTTCTTGAATGTCAGATGTCAGCACCCTTCAAGTTTGAGGGCAGAAGCCCAACCCCCCAGTGGGGTGGGATGACGGGCCCGTGGTGAGCCCTCTGCCCATGGGGCCTCCAGTTCTTCCCTTGAGGATATTTTTGCTGTTCTCAAATCCCTAATTTAGTATCCTTTTTCCTCTGATGACTCTGCATTTCCAGGTATCATTGATTGGTTTCCTTGTGGTTGTCATACTGTCCACGTTCTTTCCTATTGGGATATTTCTTTGTTTCCACAAACCCATCACATGTATACATCTTAATTTGGTCATTTACCAGTGTCTTAATTTAGATATGCCCAGCATTCTAATTTGCTCATTTAATCAAAACTGGAAATCCCAGGGGCTTTGCAGCTGGTCACGGTGACCAAATGCCAGTGCTTCAGTTTCTTATCTTTGTTATGAATTTTCAATGAACTCTGTGCAGATTTCCCAGCCTGTTTTTCCACTGGCCTGAGACATTGAAGTCTGTGAAACTTTGTCACCAGAAAGCTTTTAGAAACCAATTAACCATTGCCCTTCATATAGTCATAGAAAATTAGGGTTGGAAGGGACCTCAGGAGGTAATCCAACCCCCTGCTCAAAGATGGACTATTCTCAACTAGATCATTCCAACCAGGGCTTTGTCAAGCTGGGCCTTATAAACCTCCAAGGATGGAGATTCTACCATCTCTCTAGGTAACCAGTTCCAGGGCTTCACTACCTTTCTAGTGACAGAGGTTTTCCTAATACCCATCCTTTGCCTCCCTTGCTGCAATTTGAGATCATTGTTCCTTGTTCTGTCATCACTAAAAATAATCTAGCCCCATCCCCTTTGGAACCACCATTCAGGTAGTTAAAGGCTGCTATCATATTCCCTCTCAGTCTTCTCTTCTCCCAACTAAATGAACCCAGATCTCCCAGCCTCCTTTGTATGTCATGTCCCTCAGTCCCCTCACCATTTTCTCTGCCCTCCACTGCACATGTTTCAACTTGTCCACATACTTTCTGTAGTGGGGGGGCCCAAAACTGGACACATTACTCTATATTTGTCCTCACCAGTGAAGGCTAGAGTGGAATAATTACTTCCCTAAGTGTGCTGACAATGCTGCTTCTTGGCAGCAAGAGCACAATGCTGACTCATATCAATCTTATTGTCCATTGTAACCCCCTGGTCCTTTTCTGCAGCGCTGCTGCTTAGCCAGTCAGTCCCCAGGCTGTAACAGTGCATGGGAGTCTTCCATCCTAAGTGCAGGACTTTGCACTTGTCCTTGTTGAACTTCATGAGATTTCTTTTGGCCCAATCCTCCAATTTGTCTAGGTCACTCTGAATTCTAGCCCTACCCTCCAGTGTATCTACTCTACCCCCCAGCTTGGTGTCATCCGTGAACTTACTGAAGGTGCACTCCATCCCATCCTTCAGATTGTTAATGTATATACTGAACAAAACTGGCCCCAGGACCAACCCCTGAGGCACTCCACTTGATACTGGCTGCCAAACATGCATTGGCCATTGGTAATTACATGTTGAGCCTGATGCTCCATCCAGCTTTTTGTCCACCTTACAGTCCATTTATGTAACTCATAATTCCTGAGCTTGCTTGCAAGAGTACTGTGGAAGACAATATCAAAAACTTTGCTAAAGTCAAGGTATATTATGTCCACTGCTTTCCCTGCATCCACAGAGCCAGTTTTCTTATCATGGAAGGCAATCGGGTTGGTCAGGCTTGAGTTGCCCTTGTTGAATCCATGCGGACTGTTCCTAATCACTTTCTTCTTCTTCAAATGCTTAGAAATGGATTCTTTGAAGACCCGTGCCATGATTTTTCTGATGGCTTGAGGTGAGGCTGACCAGTCTGTAGTTCCCTGGGTCGTCCTCCTTCCCTTTCTTAAAGATGAGCACTATATTTGCCCTTTTCCAATCATGCAACACTTCCCCCAGTTGCCACAATTTTTCAGAGATAATGGCCAGCGGCTTTGCAATCACATCAGCCAACTCAGCACCCTTGAATGGATTGCATCTAGCCCCGTTGACTTTTACACATTCAGCTTTTCTAAATAGTCCTCAACCTGTTCTTTCACCACTGATGGCTGCTCACCTTCTTCCCAACTGTGCTCCCTTCTACAGTAGTCTGGGGAGACTTGTCTGTGAAGACGGAGGTAAAAAAAAAGGTATTGAGTACTTCAGCCTTTTCCTCATCATTCGGGAAGGGACCCACACTTTCCCTGACCTTCCTCTTGCTGCTAACATTCTTGTTACCCTTCACGTCCCTTGCTAGCTGCAACTCCAGTTGTGCTTTGGCCTTCCTGACTTCATCCCTGCATGCCCAAACAATATTCTTATACTCCTCTCAAGTTGTTTGTCCAAACTGCCACTACTTGTAAACTTCCTTTTTACATTTTAGCTCACCAATAAGTTCTCCTCTAAGCCAAGACAAACAAAATAACCCTAGACCATTGTTCTAATACATATCTACTTTACCTACTAGCCAATTCCTAAAAGCAAATCTCTTTTTCTAGGCATCAATAACAACTGGAAG
>JAGPOW010000261.1:72728469-72752794 GCA_030014935.1 Caiman crocodilus | reverse complement strand
TTATAATCACTTAGTCGCTTTTAGCCTATGAAACACTACGAGGGTTTGGCCTCTTAGGTGGTGTCATGAGTCACCGCCTACAATGCAATCTGCACACTGCCCAGCCAGTCAGTCTCCAGCCTGAACCAGTGCGTGGAATTGTTCCATCGTAAGTGCAGGACTTTGCACTTGTCCTTATTGAACCTCATGAGATTTCTTTTGGCCCAGTCATCCAGTTTGTCTAGGTCACTCTGAATCCCAGCCCTACCCTCCAGTGTATCTACTGCTCCCCCCAGCTTGATGTCATCTGCAAATTCGCTGAGGGTGCACTCTATGCCATCTTCCAGGTTGTTGATGAACATACCAACCAAAACCAGTCCCAGGACTGACCCCTGGGTCACTTGATACCGGCTGCCAACTAGACATTGAGCCATTGATTACTACTCTTTCACTGTGATGATCCAGCCAGTTTTCTGGCTACCGTCTGTCCATTCATCTAACCTGTACTTCCTTAGCTTGCTTACAGGAATGTTGTGGGAGACCATATCAAAAGCTTTGCTAAAATCAAGGTATATCATGTCCACTGCTCTTCCTACATCCACAGAGCCAGTCATCTTGTCTTAGGAATCAGGTTGGTCAGACATGCCTTGCCCTTAGTGAATCCATGTTGGCTGTTCCTAATCACTTTCTTCTCCTCCAAGTGCTTAGAAATGGATTCCTTGAGGATCTAATGACCAGTCAGTAGTTCCCTGGATCCTCTTCCCCTTTCTTAAAGATGGGCATTATATTTGCCTTTTTCCAGTCATCTGGGACCTCTCCCAATCACCATGAGTTTTCAAAGATTATGGCCAGCGGCACTGCAGTCACATCAGCCAACTCCCTCAGCAGCCTCAGGTGCATCTCGTGGCCCCATGAAATTGTTTATGTTCAGCTTTTCTAAATAGTCCATAACCTGTTCTTTTGCCACTGTTGACTGTTCACCTTCTCAGCATACTGTGCTGCCTGGTGCAGTATTCTGGGAGCTGATCTTGCCTGTGAAGAGAGAGGTTAAAAAGGCATTGAGTACTTCAGCCTTTTCTGCCTCCCCTGCCACTAGGTTACACCCCACTCCCATTCAGTAAGGAACCCACACTGTCCCTGACTTCATCCCTGTATGCCCAAGCAATACTCTTATATTTCTTCCTAGTTGTTTGTCCAAGTTTCCACTTCTAATAAGCTTCTTTTTTGTGATTTAGTTTACTGAAGAGTTCTCTACTAAGCCAAGATGGTTTTCTGATATACTTGCTAGTCTTCCTGTACATCAGGATGGTTTGTTCCTGAACTCTTATATATAACCAAATATAACCAGCTCTCCTGGATCCTGTCTCCCTCAGACTGGCTTCCTAGGAGATCCTGCTCATGAGTTCCCTGAGTGAGTCTAAGTCTTCTTTTCTGAAGTGCAGGATCCTTACTCTGCTTCTCTCCATCCTTCCTTTTCTTTGGATCCTGAACTCGATCATCTTGTGGTTGCTGCTGCCCATCTATTAGGACAGAGGTTCCCAACCACCCAGCTGCAGCCCAGTACCGGGCCACAAAGGGTTGGCTGCTGAGTTGTGGTGCGGGCCCCCCACTTGGTCCCCCATCTGTCCACCTGGGTAGTCAGCTTCCACCACCAGTAGTCAAATGGGTTGGAGCTGGGCAGTAGGGAAGCCCCAGGGAGGGATGTGGGGGTGGCCAGCTCCATGTGCCCTGTCCTGCTCCTGTGCTGGTCTGCAGTGTAGAAAAGATTGGGAACCACTTAGTACATCCCCATTAATTCTACTTGGTTTGTGAGCAACAGGTCAAGAAAAGCATGGCCCCTAATTGGCGTCTCCAACACTTGCACCAGGACGTTGTTCCCAACGGTCTCTAAAAGCTTCCTGGATTGCCTGCACATCACTGTATTACCCTCCCAGCAGATCTCAGGATGACTGAAGTCTCCTATGAGAACCAGGGCCTGTGATGGGGAAATTTCTACTAGCTGTTTGAAGAAAGCCTTATCCACCACTTCCTCCTGCTCTGGTGATCTATAGCAGAGCCACATCACAATGTCACCCTTGTTGCTCTTTCCTCTTACCTTATCCTAGAGATTTTTGATAGGTCTATCTCCAGTTTCATACTGGAGCTCTGAGCAATCATATGGCTCTTTTGCAATTCCTTCTCCTCTTCTCTCCTGTCTGTCCTTCCTGAACAGTTTATATGCATTCATAACATTGTTCCACGCCCACAGAGTCTTTGTTATTCCAATCACATCATAGTTCCATGACTGTGCAGTGACTTCCAAGGACTTCCAATTTTTCCTGGAACTGCGGCCGCTGGCAGCCAGGCGTAAACAGGATGAGATGCGTTGCATTATGCTCAGTATCTGTCCCGCTGCCTACTTGCTGCAATGAACTGCTACTGCTGTGGCAGCACAAAGAGGTACATCCATGTTGGCTGTTGGGGTGCTTAGCCTGGGGAAGCTACCCTTGACTTTCTCAGCATGGTGAGGCAGTAGTGGCTCATTGCAGCTGGCGAGATGACTGTTTAACATAGTGCATCACGCCCTGTCCCATGCGGGCCTTGCCACCAGTGGCCATGGTGCCAGGACTGCGCAGCACCAACAAAAAGCCAGGCAGGGGGAGAAGGGATGGGCATTGCGGGGGGGAGGGCAGAGGGGGGAGGCAGCAGGAGGAGTCTGTGCGCTATCCAGCCATGCCCCAGCTGCAGCAGAGCAGAACAGTACAGGGTGTAGCCCTCCCTCCCCAGGCTCCTCTCAGATAGGTTCAATTGGCATCTCCCTGGCCCTCAACAGCTTGCCAAAACTTGTTAAGTGGCTCTTCAGCTCAAATAATTGCCCACCCCTGCTCTAGGGCCAAGTTTTAAACCAATAACCTCTGACCTTTAATGCAGATTTAACCATTTAATTAAGTGCCAAAATTGTCCAACTGATTTTCCCTTTGATATTGATTACTGTATCATCCCCTATATATCCCTGCTCGGTGGTTGGGGGTTGTTAATTTGAAGGCTGGCTGCTATCCGACTTTGCCAAAGTAATCCTCCAGCTGCTTGTTTAGGCATTGTCAGTACAATGTACACCTTTATTGTCGTGGGGATATTTTCTACCTTACTACAAGCTTGGGGTCTCTTTTTCTTTAAGTCATAGCCATTTATTGTGCAAACCATTGCCTTAAAAAGTGATATCTAGATTCTCCTGTGCTTCAAGTTTCTTTCTTCATATGAACTTCTCTTCTAAAACTATATAGTATTTCTGATTTGTCCTGTCAGGAGCAAGAAGATATTCCTAACATGTTAATCCTATGTCCTTTTATTATTTTCTTTGTACATCTTCCCTTCAGTGAAATTATTAGGATAAATATATTTGAGCACATCTCAGTGACAGAAACTCTCAATTATATTTGGTTTCTCTGGGTCTTTTTTCCCTTATTTCCTTGAGACTAGAATTTTTTCTTCATTCAAAATGTTTGATCAATTATTTTGCAACACACCTATTTACTGTCACAGTCAATGATACTGTCTATTTTATATTTCTAGAATGTATGACCAAAAGTTGGATTTGTTCATTGATTATTCCATGCTTGGATAATATAGAACTTTCAATGTCTTTTATCCACACTGTACAAGTTGTTCAAATCCATGTTTCTTGGTTAATTTCTCAATATCTTTCGTGATCACATAAAATCTCTTATTTATTCAGTTATATTCTACCACTCCTAAGGTTCCCCAAGAGGAAAATCTTGTGCATCAGAAAAAGTTTCAGAATACACCCGAAAATATGAAAATGGGGCCACAGACAATTATTCCTGATTGACATAAGATCATTAGAGCTACGATATCTATTCATCTACCATAGCTTAGCTTTTGTTAGAGGCTTATACAGCAGCTAGTTATCTGGCCCCTTTCCTAAAGGTTCTGAGTATCATCCAAGTCCATTGACTTCAAAGAAAAATGAGGATGTTGGAGGCCTTACAAGTTTAGGTGGTTTGAGTAAGTTTTTTTCTGAGGTAGATCTGTTTCTTAGATTAATATGACATTTTTCAACTTAAACCAATGATCAGCAATTCCTAGTTTTGTTTTGGTTTTATTTCTGTGGAGAAACATAATAATACATAAATTATTGAAAAATCCATCTCGGGTAAGAATGAGAAAAAATATATGCCAGAGTGAAAGGGTAACCAAGGGCTCTTGGTTCAGGTCTTTGTACTGTGAAAAATGGAAAGCGTACAGATTATAAAAATGTTTCTTCTTTTGTACTTAAGGATATTATTATTTTTATAATTGTAATGAAATCTGATGAATCTGTTATGCATAAACAAATCCTTTAAAAATAGTTCAATACTTTAAATGAAGTAGTTATAGTCTGCTGAAACAAAATGTAATAAAAAACATGCAGGTGTATAACTGGTATTTTTATACTCTGTAAAATAGACTCAACGTGAAAAAATAAGAATGAAGTCAAATTAATGTAATTTTCATTAAAAAAATAATTAGAGGTTTGTAAAACCGAAGTGAAATACTTGTATTCTTTTATCCATTTGAAACCTAATGACTATTTGAAGTGCAATTTTAAATGCATGATGTCAGCTAATTTGGTCCAAAAATATAGGTGAAAGGGGAAGCACAGAGGGTTTCTTTAAAACTTATATTAGTAGAAATATTTTTAGTTTAACATTTCTTCCATGGAATTTTCAATACTAATATAACCAAGAACTGAAACAGATTATAAATAAAAGTGAATCCATACAATCTATTTGTTATATGCAATTTGAACGAAATTATGAAACACTAAATAGTGAAAATTAAACTGCGTATTTAACATTTCTAAAGTTTTCCAAATCCCAAAGCATTGGTTATATAGGTTAAGAAGTGTGTTTTTTCCAAACTGTATAAAATGAAATGTTCAGCTCAGCTGTTGAATCTAACCCATTATTTTTAACACAATGATATCATCTTTATGACATGCATTGAGTAATAGACATAAGAGAAAAATAAAGCCATGCCTTAACTGTTTCTGACATGAAAAACTTTTTAACATGCATGATTTGTGTTTAGGTTGGGAATGTCAAGAGGAGAATCTATGAAGCTCACTTCAGTACAGAACAGTAATGAAGATGGGAGTAGCTTACTATGTGGATCTCCTGGTACACCAGGTCTGTCTAAGCAAGCAATATTTGAGGAGCAGGAACAGAAAAGCACTAAAATTCCACCCCCCCAAGAAAGAGATTATTGTCACTCTCTCAGTAACATGGAGCAGGCTCCAGTCAAAGATCTAATAACAGAATCAGAGTCAGAGGATATATTGATACCTGAAGAATCAGTAATTCAGGAAGAGGTTGCTGAGGAGGTTGAGACCAGTATCTGTGAATGCCAGGAGGAGAACCATAAAACAGAACATGAGTTTTCTGAGGATCCGGTAAATCCTAGTGCTACAAACATTGAAACGGAAGAAGTGCAACTTGCAGATAGCTCAGAGTCCTGTGTTGTGATGAATGATGTAATAGATACTTTGTCTCACATTGAAATTAAAGTGGAGTTGAAATCAGAAAGTTCTCAGGAAGAAATGTCAGTTGTGATTGACCAACTAGAGGACTGTGTATCACCTGCACAGTCTGCGTCATCTATAAACTCTGTCAGTGATGCATCAGGGAAGGATCCTGAGTCTACAAAGGAGCCAAGTACTTCAGAGACACAAAGCACCAGTTTAGAGGGCTCGTTATTCGCTGCTGGAAGCATTGCTGTGGATATGGAGCTACAGAGTGATCCAGAGGAACGGTTGTCTGAAAATGCTTGTATTTCTGAAGCTTCCTTTTCTTCTGAAAGTCCAGAGGGGCCTTGTGTCAGTATTGCATCCCCAGGGGGTGATACCCAGTCCACTTCTGAGGAGCCCTGTACTCCAGCATCTCTTGAAACAGCTTGCTCATCTGAGGTTTCCAGCACTGAAAATATTGATGCTGATAGTCAGCAGAAGATCTCTGACGAAAATCTACATACACCTTTAATGTCAGAAATATCTCCAATGTCCACTTCACCTGTAACCTCAGAAGCATCTTTGATGTCAAACTTGCCTTTGACATCAGAGGCATCACCAGCTTCTAATTTACCTTTAACATCAGAAACTTCTCCAATGTCTGATGTACCTTTAACATCAGAAACCTCTTCAGTGTCTTCTGTGCTTCTAACTTCTGAAACATCTCTGGCAACCAGTTTACCTCTTCCATCAGAAACATCTCCAATTTCTAATTCTCCAAGGAGTGAAAGACTTATTCTCCAGCAAAGAAAATCCCCATGTTTGTCTGAAGAGTCCCTTCCCATTTTAAGAGAAGAAACCTCTTCTATTCCTAAGGTTCCTCAAGAGGAAAATCTTGTGCATCAAAAACAATTTCAGAATACACCTGAAAATATGAAAGTGGGTCTGCAGACAATTATACCTGAAATGTCATTATTGGAAGAGCCCCAGAGCAAAAACCTGAGTCATCAGTCTTGCAAATCACATTCTGAAACTGAGAAGTCCTATGTTGTCTCAATTCCAGAACACTCTTCTCCAGAAGTGATCAAAATTAAAAATAATGTTCAGCAAAGAGCTGAAAAGAAAAATACACTCTCATCATCAGAAGTGTCTGTTTTATCAGAAGCAATGATGGGTAAAAACAGTGAACTCCTTCCGTCAAAACCCCAGGATAAACTATATACCTCATCCCTAGAGAAGGCTTCATTCTCAGAAGTGTGCAGAAGTAAGGCTTACAAACCACCAACCAATGCACAGAGCCGGTTGGAGAATTCACATTTTTCTAAGTCATTAGAACCAACAAAGTCTCCTGAAGTAAGAAATGAAACTAGAGACCCAGAGATCCCAAAGAGGAAGACCGCAGAGCAGCACAGTTTTGGAATCTGCAAAGAGAAGAGAGCTAGGATAGAAGATGATCTGTCAAATCGGAATGTTTCGTTGATGAGTCCTTTTGAGAAAGAGCAGCCACCCAGAGAAGAGCCACGTGTCCCACCTCTCAAGGTAATGCTAACAGCTTAAAGCAGTGGTTCTCAGTTTCATTAGACTGTTTGAAATCCCTGGGTTTGCACTCTGCAGCACCCTTTAATGGATTTCGTAAGTCCCCAGAGTGCCATGGTACCCTGGTTGAGGACCAGTGGTATACAGCATAAAGATAAGTTACCTCCTGCCTGATTGCATGTTGGGGTTTTTTTCCTGTTTTTCTTAGGTGCTGTCCTCTATAATTGTTTTCTGTGTTTTGAAGTTGTTGAGCAAGCTCTTTTATTCTAATTCTGCATTCACACAAGAAAAAGTTTTCCAGATATATTTAACTTAAATTCAGGGAACTTTCCCATTATTTTCACAAAGTTTCTTGCTATATTTGGTAATGAACACATCTACAATACTCACAATCAGAGGCTTATTTTCTCACCATCTGTTTTTCTTCAAGTTGAAGACCTTCAACCTTCAAATAAGTTACACTAGAAAAGTTATTACCCCAGCACCATTCTCATGAAAACTAATCAATGTTGTAATCCAGTAAAGGGGCAGGGCAAAGACTGTAGAACTCTGTTTTGAGTAATATCCATTTCTTTGCCATGGTGGGACCCATGGCTGAAGTATAAGATTTCCCAGATGACTTACATTAAAACAAAAGCTTAACCATAATACAGAAAACCTTTAATAGAATGCAGATAGCTTTGTTAGTAGTAAAACAAAAGGCAAATCATCCTATTCTTTTATACATCTCTTTCTTCTATTTAAGTTAAGTGCAGTAGAAAAATACTTCTCCTAATATGTAGTTAGGAGGAAGTCGTATGAATAATGATCATATGGATTCTACTATAGATTAACTGTAATATAGTTGTAATTTTATTTAGTGTCTCAGTTTTTCTTATGTCTTGTCCATCCAAAGTTTTGTGTGCTACTATTTAAGATAATACGCAGACCATTTCTTTTGCAGTGCAAGTTCCTGATTAGTCAGAACTGTTCCTTTTTACATTTATTTATAACTGCTGCAATCATTGAACATTTTTACATTGGCCAGGAGGGCAAATACAGGAAATGTATCAGCCACACTAGTGCAGCATTTATGAGCAATGGTAGTTCATAATGAGTTATGCAACCAGAAGCTTGTCCATTCTAAGTTTAGTAGTACTTTTTTTGAAGGACTCTCTCCTAGTAAGTGGATTCAATCTAGTCACAAAAATATGTTACTAGAGAGAACCCCCCCTAATAAATTAATAGTCAAATAGGTTGCTACCATTTTATCAATCTTTATACAAAATATGATAAAAATATTGTGCTGCTGAAATAGGAAGCAAAATGTTTCAAAGTACCTGTAAGGTGGTAAATGAGCAGATGTTGAAAAGTATGTTAGAGTTACTAACCATTAAACTATACAATATGTTTAAATTAGAGGGGAAACAAATGATTTAAGAGAGTAGTTGCAGAAAATGGCATCTTGCTAGTACAAACCCATCAACATTTAGTAGAAACCAAAAATTGCTACCATCTGAAGGGTCTTTGTTGGCACATGCAAAATGAGTTGGTCTCATTCTATCCAGTTCCTAGCAGAGGTTTCCACATTACACAAACCACCTTAATGGGAAGTAACTGGCATAGGCCAGTAAATAAGCAGAGGTCAAGAATTGAATTGACAAAGAGAAGCCTGTTGGTAAAGCTGCCTGGCTAAGGTTTAGCTGCTATAGTCTGTTCTGTACTATGAATAAAATTTATGTAAGTTGTAGTATTTGAACTTTGTTTCCCACTGTTTTGTAATGTGGGGGGGATTCTGTCAGTCCTTCACAGCAAGTTAGTCTGTCTACAGCTCCTTCCTTTAAAGACTGTTTAGGGGACACTGTTCTCTGAAGCAAAACACTGCAAGAGGCAGGCAATTCTATAGACTATTTTGGAAATTCATTTTTAATGCTTATTTTATTGAGTAAATATTTAGTTCTCAGAGGCGATGCCACTGACAGCTGTTATCTTTCCTTTATAAAAACAATCCTGTCTATATCCCATAAGCATTCTGATGTATTTTTATTTCCCCGTAACCCACCCACAATTCTGATCTCCATTACTGCTAGAAGGGAAGTTGTGAGAGTTAGCACTGAGGCCCTGTGAGGCTAGCAGCTGAGAGGTGCACATCTGTATTAAGAAGCTAAAATCCAGCTGGCTTGATGCGTTCCTGGCTGACCAGAATAGAAACTGATTTGGAAAATGATCCTTTGCCCTAATTCTGAAAACACATGTATGTGCATAACTATATGAATAATCCTATTGTTTTCACTGGGATTATTCATTTGCTTAAAGTTAAGTTCTCAGTAAATTGTGTTGGGCAGGTGATACACTAGGTAGATCTCCTACAAAGTTTAGTGAGCCAGGGAGGAAAATAGCCTCTTTGGGTTTTTTTGGATTTATTCTTTTGAAGGCATTGCCATTGACTGATTCTTGGCATGATATGAATCAGTCTCAGGGGAAACTCAGCCCTCCATCATCCTAGAGAAAAGGTTTGTTAGTTACAGTTGCTTATTACACTAAGTGCTTACGCTAGGTACAGATATTCAGAAAGCCTGAGGTGGAATTGATTTGTTGCATGTTTTTCTGCAAGTGGTGTAGTTTAGATCAGTAGTGAACAAACACACATTCCCCCTTTTGTGGGGAGGGGGAAAGGGAGAGGGCAAATCTTAGACCAGGTTCTGCCATTTTTAAACCAGTGTATGTGTGTCAAAGTCCTGTTCTGTTATGGGTATAGGGTCCCAATCACTTATCATGGTAAAAATGTAATGTCTGTACCTGACCTTGGTGTCATAAAGGGAAGGAGAGTAATTTCCAATAATAGACTCTGTGCAGAAAAAGCATTACATGACTATTATTATTATATTTGCAATAAGTACTGAGTAGGAGGCCCTTTTTCTGCCCCATTTCACTAGGCCCATTCAGCTCTTCCTCCTAGGTACACTGCAGGTCAACAAAGCATGATAAATTATATCAGATAAACATTTTCTATGCATCCACTTCAGTCTTCTTTCTCTCTCAATGAAAGGATGGTCCTATAGAAGCTGACACAGATGACCATTACTCCTGTTAGAGCATGAGAAATCATAAAGATGTATCTTTAATACTTACCTTTTTCCTAAGTACAATGAAGAATAATTGCTTTCATTAGTATGTTCTTGAACTTTTTAGAAGACAGTAAAGAAATTTAATTTGTATAGGATCCTGTTCATTTATTGCTTTCTTTCTTTTTCTTCTTTTAGATTCAGCTCTCAAAAATTGGGCCACCTTTTATTATCAAGAGCCAGCCTGTTTCCAAACCAGAACCTCGGGTTTCCCCGAGTACGTCAGTCAGTAGCGGGAGGAACACTGGGGCTAGAACTCTTGCAGATATCAAGGCAAGAGCTCAGCAAGCTAGAGCCCAGAGAGAGGCCGCAGCTGCAGCTGCGGTGGCAGCAGCTGCAAGCATAGTCTCTGGAGCTATGGGGAGTCCTTGCGAAGGTGGGAAGACAAGAACGCTGGCACACATCAAGGAGCAAACCAAGGCCAAGCTATTTGCAAAGCATCAAGCCAGAACCCACTTACTCCAGACCAGTAAAGAAGCAAAATCACAGCTGAGCTCAAAGGAAGGTGCCTCATCCTTGGAGATCTCAGCTTCTTCTGACACAAAGATTGAAGGTTCTACTGGTGTCATTATAGTTAATCCTAACTGCAGGTCTCCTAGCAACAAGTCCACTCACCTCCGTGAGACAACCACTTTATTGCAGCAGTCACTTAATACAGCTACATTACCAGAAACTGCTACCGACATACCTGTGCACAGTTCTGATGAAAATATACCTATGCCACATTTGTGTGAAAAAATTATTTCATCTACCTCTACTGAAAATAACAGTGTGCCAGTGCTTTATAATAAAAATTCAGTCTCTGTGTCTGTTTGCAACACTGCTATGTCAGGAGCAATTAAAGAACTTCCCTTTGCAAGTTCTGTTGATAAATCCTCTGTTTTAATGTCTGTTGACAGTACGAATCCAAAAGTGTCAGCTTGTAACATGAACATGCTGAAATCCATCCAAGGGGCTGATACTCAGTGCATAGCTGTTGCACCAAAATGTATTGATAACAGTAATGTTCCAGTCTCAATAGACAATGCAGTCTTATCAAATTCCATTGATGAGAAAAGGTTGCCAATATCAAGTAGCAGTGCAAATAATGCAGCCTCCAGTCAATATACCACTGTGCCAGCTTCATCCACTGCAAGTAATTTGCCAAATCATCTCTCTGGTAGTTCTGTACTGATTCCCCCAGTGGGGACTACCAACAGATTTTCTTCTGACAAGATAGCCATAAGTGGGTGCAATGAACAAAGTACTGTATCCATTAACACTACTGTTAGATCAGCTTTAAGTTGCAGTGATGCAGTTCCAGGAGCAGACTCTGTTGCAAGGCCAACCATTTCAATGTTTACTGGTAATATGGTGACAGTAAGTTCTTATGACAATGCTACTAAATTAAGTGCTGATATCTTAGAAAAAAATTCTGGAACACGAAACCGAATAGATCTGTCTGGTAAATCCCAGGCAGTGAACTTTACACAGACAGCCATGAATAGATCTATACCATGCAAAGTCATTGTTGATCACACTACAACACTGAACTCCAGTTTGTCGCTGGCTGCTTCCATTGAAAATGCGGAAAACAGCACAGACCTGCAAAGCAGACCTGTGAGGACAGAAACTGCCTTACAAAATATAGCATGTCCTCAAGTGTCTGTAATAAGCAGGCCTGAAATAGTCACTAATGAAGGTCTCGAGCACAGTTCCAGCTTTATCACTGTTGCATCAAAGCAAGGTGGCAAAAACTTGCAGGCAGGAGGTTGTTCAAGTCTTCGAGAAGTGCCTCTTACTCCTCAAGAAAATATAATTGAGGTTGTTGCTCCTAGCCAAGGTTTTGCTGAGCAGTTACGAGGTCCTTCATCCTTTAAAAATGATGCAGATGCTGCCTGTACCAATCAGTATAACACTAATAACAGAATTTGCTGGCACAATGAAGAGGTAATGAACATGGACCAACCAGCAGTCAGCCATCTAAACTCAAGTAAGCATAAAGAATATACCGAGCAAAACTGTTTAAAAAATGTCAAAACTGAACCTTTGAATTACACGCAAATGTCAGAGTTGCAGTCAAGGAGTTTGATGACAAGTATTGGTGTTTCTGTTAAATCAGAAACTAATGAATCTGACAAGTGCTTTAGAATGGACACTGAAGATTTTACAGGACCCGAAATGCCTTCCCAGACTGCAGAAATAGCCACAAGTGCACAGCCGACACAGACCTCCAAGACATCTGTTACAGATTCCATGGAGGACTCTCTGTCATTGACAACAGAAACCCTAAAACGAGTTGCAAGTGCTGGAAGCTCTAGCTGTCGTTTATCATCAGTAGAGGCCAACAACCCTCTAGTGACCCAGTTACTGCAAGGCAACCTGCCTTTGGAAAAAGTGCTGCCGCAGCCCAGATCTGGAGCCAAACTAGAAATTAACAGGCTTCCCCTGCCTTTGCAAACTACCTCAGTATGTAAAACAGCAGCGTCTGAGAGAAATATTGTTGAAAATCCTTCCAGCTCTCCCAATCCAGATGGTAAAGGATTTACAGCAAGCAGCATAGTCCCAATGCAGATCAGAAAGCGTGAAAACCATCCAAAAAAGAGGATGGCCAGGACTGTAGGGGACCATGCTCAAATTAAATGCGAGCCTGGGAAGATGTCAATGGACACAGATGTTAAAGTGGCCCCTTGTATAATCAGTTCCAACATGAATCAACTAGGGCACGGTCAGCCATATAAACAAGAGTGGCTCAACAAGCATGCCGTTCAGAACAGAATTGCTCACAGCCCGGAGATCAAGCAGCAGAAGAGGCCATTGGCTTCCTGCAGTTTCCAGCAGAGCTTATTTCATGTTGACAAAAATGGCAGCTTTCATGCAGAAGCTAGTACATTACACAGACAGCATTTCTACCAAATGTCCATGGCTGCAAGAGGCCCCATCCCTACAGCAGCTTTGTTGCAACCTACTTCAAAAGCCCCATCTGGCTGCAGTGCGTTAGCTTTCAACAGACACCTGGAACAGAAGGGTTTGGGGGAGGTCAGTCTTTCTACAGCCGCTCACCAGCTGAGGCTAGGAAGTGTGTTTTCCCCTAATATTCAAATTAAGGAAAGTGATGACATTGCCAGTGCCTCACAAACACTACAGAATAAAACATTAGTGCACCCTCCCCCACCCCTGCCTCTGCCTCCCCCACCACCCCCACCACCCCCTCCTCCTTCTCTTCCTAACACAGAAGTCCCATCTGATCAAAAACAACCTACAGTTACTATGGAAACCACTAAAAGACTTAGTTGGCCTCAGCCAGCAAGCATCTGTAGCAATATAAAATCTGAACCTATTTCTTTTGAGGAAGGTCTAAGCAGCAGCTGCGAACTGGGCATGAAACAAGCTTCCTATGATCAGAACGAAGTAAAAGAACAGCTAAAAGCATTTGCATTAAAAAATGCAGATTTCTCTTCCTATTTACTATCTGAGCCACAGAAGCCTTTTACCCAATTAGCTGCTCAGAAAATACAGATGCAGCACCCACAGCAGCAGCAGCAGCTCTGTGGAAACTATCCAACCATACACTTTGGTAGCACAAGCTTCAAAAGGGCAGCATCTGCCATTGAAAAATCTATTGGAATTTTAGGAAGTGGTTCAAATCCTGCCACGGGCCTGCCGAATCCAAACACTCAGATTCCAGTTCAGAAATTTGCTGACAGTAGCAACGCAGATGAACTGGAACTGAAATGCTCTTGCAGGCTGAAAGCCATGATTGTGTGCAAAGGCTGCGGAGCCTTCTGCCATGATGACTGCATAGGCCCTTCCAAACTGTGTGTAGCTTGTCTGGTTGTACGGTAGAAACTGAATCAAAGATGCAGTATCCCTTGTCAACATGGGAGCATGGAGCAAAGAAGTGGAAAAATTGTAACATTTTAGGCCATAGCAGGTTTGGGAGGGTTTGTTTTATTTTCCCTGGTGATACTTTGTTTCAGGATTTAGTTCTTTCTGCTTGGATGACATTCCCTGGAAAGAAGAAAACCTTAGAACTGCTTTTAAAACATGACAAACTCGTCACTAAGCTTCTCTGAGCATTCTTGCAGTGTCAAAGAAAAGTTATTAAAATGTCATTCCTGGCTTCTATTTATTTGCACAAAGTGCAGCATGCTTTCCCCACTGTCATTTAAGTAACATAACCACCAGGTTAAAAAACAACAGGTTTGTGTCATGAATTGCAGCTGCTGGTGAACTGCAAGTGCAGAAGTAAGAAGAGTAATTAATTGAGAAAAGACTGCTTGGTTTGGGGTAGCTTGAAGTTCTGCTACATATCAACCATCATGGGTATTAAAATTGGCTTGCAGTTTTTCTAAGGATGATTGCTTTCTTGAACTCACCTTTCCTCTCCATGACTAATTTACAGACGGTCTGCCTAGCAAATGAGGATGAAACTTAAATTTAAATTAGAGGAGTTTGCTTGCTCCTACACAAGACATTATGAAGGTGAGATTTTAATGGTCAGCTCTTGTTGTTGACTCCCTGAAAGATTTAGTTTTGTTAAAAGTGGTGAGTTACCTGGACCAGCTCTAGAATCTGCTTGGCTTTAAGAGAATTTGGAGAAAGTAAATACTTCTCCTATACAGCTAAGCACTTTCCTCTCTTTTCCTGACCCTATCCAAACCTTCTTTGTCTGTCTGTCCCAAACTTTTATATGGTACATATCTATGTAATAAGTAAGGTCTGAATTTTAATAGTATTTCCAGGGCCTAAAATTGATTCTTTGATATAATGAATGCTTAAGGAGAGATTCTAACTGTGTGTTGAGCTGAATAGTAGGAAATGAAAGTTACTTTGCCTCTTATGTGATTTATTTTCTATTTAAGTATGTTTTGACTTTAAAACATTTTTAATGGCTTATAACACTACCATTTTGTTCTCAAAGAATTCAGGCCATTTATTTTATCTTTCAGAAAGCAGAGAGTAAAAGGGGCATTTTAAAGGGATACTGCATCTTTTAAATAATCTTCAGTATTTATCCAGTACTGTATTTATGTTGAGAACTATAGCTGCATTCCAGATGCATTAGCTACCATAACATAAGAGAAAAGCAGCAGTAATTTTGGGGCCCTTTTCACCTAAATGGAAATTAAAGAGGGATAAAACATATGCACCTGTTGGGAAGATGAATATGCCTGTCTTTTTTCCACTCCAGAGTCACAAACACAAAATGGGGAGTGCAAGTAACCCATATGCTGACGTGGCTGGGACCACCCAAACAATGAGAGCATGGGGGGAAAAACCCTTACAGTGTGACCTCACTAATCCATGTTACAGTCTGCACACAAAAAATGGTTGTTTGTCCCCAGTTCTCACTGAAACGTAGCAGTGAGATGGGTACAATGTTATATTACTTAGATTTCATTGTTTATACAAAACCTATAATACAACATTTACCGTTAATCTGAAGTATGATAATTAAGACCACACTTAGCAAATTAAACAGTGCATTGCTGTACTTTATATTGTTTGTATTACCTTTGCTTACTCATTAATAAGCTTGTCACTTATAATTAGTTTCCCTGGGAGAACTGTATATTAGTGAGGTTCTACTGAATGGGAGAGCCACATTTTATTTTCTTGTGGGACCATGAAAAATACCATTCCCTTGGGTTGTCTAACAAATGAACTGGAACGTATAGGAATTACCTTCCTGCCATCAAGAGCTCTATGGTGCAACCTGATTTCTGTTTTACTTTTAGTAGTATGTCTAAACATTATTTTTGACACCATGTGTTACAAAAGCCATTGATAATTAACAGAACTGTTGCTTTGATACAATGTTTATTTCTTTTTAAAAAGTGTTCCTTTGGGAAAGGTGAAAATCATGCAGCATATCAGCACTTTTGAGCCTTTCTTTACAATAAATAAAATAATGAAATGATAAACACTTGGAAAAGAATTTCCAGCAGTATGCTAATCAATTGGTGACCAAATGGGTAGACCTGAGGATATTATATTCAGGCATATCAAACTGCATTTTTGAGGAGATGTTTGTATTGAACTTATATTGTATCTGTACATGGGCTAGATAAAGTAGTTTATTATCTTATTTAAATAGGCAGAATGACCGGTTTTAGAATTATGATAACCTGTGTTTTATATGAACCCTTTCAGAGCTGGGTATCTTTATTTCTGGCTCAGACTTCCCTGTCCTCAGCACATATGGTAGTATGGGTACTTGCAGCTTGAAATATATTCTGTCAGTGACTGTAAAAATAGAATGAAACAAATTGTGATTGAAAGTAATAATAGCTTCAGAATTATTTAATTTTGAATGAAGGATAAGAATGCAAGTAATCTGATAGAAAATTCATATTGCCATGTTTGTACTGTGATTGCAACTTGCATGTTTGAGATAAGATGAAGTCATCTTAAAAACGGCATTGAAACTAAAGAGTTTTATAACACAATTAAGCAAACTCCTCCAAGGTGCAATTCCATTGGCTTCTCTTGATGTCGCTGGGGTTGTTCCAGGGATAAATTTGACCCACAATTTAGACATACTATAGAGTATTTGTTAATGATAGATAATTCTGAGGTAAAATTATCAGAGCCCCTAACTGATTTAGGAACCTAAATCCCATTGATTTGGGGGTTTTTTTGGACTTTGGCTACGACAGCCAAGAGTACCTTGTGAAAATATATTACACGCGTGCTTATGCAAATTTTTACCCATTGTCTTAATCCAAATGAGAGCACAGCTACATTTAGAAATTAATTTTGTATTGCTCTTTTTTTTCTTATTTTCACTAGATTTCAGTCTGTGTGCCTCTAGTTTCTCCTAATCATGCAGTTTGTTCCACTGAGCATTTATAATTTATGCACTGAAAAGTGGTAAGAAAGATTTGCTTATGAACGCACTGCTGGGGGAGAGTCCGGGGGTTGTCCAGCAGGAATAATCTAACGCATGCATTTTTGGAAAATCTCCAAAGCCTTTTCCCTAGTAGCAGCACTTTTTGGGGGGGGAAGAGAAAACACTGCTCTGTTCCTTTCTCCCCCTTTTTTTCTTTAAATCTGCATATCCTTGAGGTGTGTAGATAACATTAGGGCATTTGCAGCATGTGTGTGTATGTGTTTTCCTGTGCACAACTCATTTTTCCAAGCAGAAATTCCCTGTTCCATTTGTTGAATAATGTTTAAAAATTGAACTGCGCATTCCCAATCTGCATTCTGTTTATCTGCTGAGGTTTAGTGTATGAAATGAAGAAACTTTTAAAAATCAAGGTTGAGCCATAAAGCAGAAATGATATCCTCTGTACTATAGACTTACTCGATGAGGGTGATGCGTGTTGTCAGGGTAAGCTACAGAATGTGCAGGTGTTTTCAGGGCCCTGGAATTCCTTGCACAGTTTATCAACTGGTGCATATGGTGCTTTTTAATGCAATTTCTGAAGTAAAATTACCTTATGCTGCACTCCTCTTCCCCCTTACAAACACACGCACAATTTCAAAATAGTTATTGTAGCCTCTGGTTTAGCAGTTTCTCCAAGGTGTGGTGAAGTACCAGGATAAACACTCAAGACAAGAGCTCAGAAATGTCATCTAAAGGGATCATCTTAGCTGACACATGTGAATGGCCCTGCATTAAACACTGAATAACTTCTACAGCTTTGTGACAGCAGCACAGCAGTTGTCCATCTGTGTTTCTGTACAACATTGTAGAGAAGCAAAAAAAACCCCCACAAAACAATATTCAGTGGTATATCATGGACCTGTGTAGCTAAATGTTTCTGAATCTAAAAATCCTGTTGTCTTCAGTCATCATGCTTTGTCACTGTAAAACCAACAAAAAACATTTTTTTTAGTCTAATTTAACAGAGCTGCTTCTTTTATAGCACATAATTCGCTTTGTACTATATTTGATAGTTACAGAATAATTTAGTCTGTAGAATAACTTTGTTGTATTTGTACTGTTCATGAATGTTACAAGAAAAGTGCTTTACTTTGTTGCCATGATTCTCTTGTACTGCTGTACATTTTTTTCTGCTTTACAGAAACCTAACTCAATTCACATTTTCAGTTCACTTTTTGCGGGGGGGGTGTTTGTATGTATTTTTTTTTATTTGTCAGTATTCGGAATGTTTACATCTGTTTGACATTAGCCATCCAATGCCTTTTATAGGCAGTATTAGTCCTACAATATAACAGCAATGTGAAATCCTCTCATACCTAACATGCATGAGAAATATAGATTTAAGGGGGAAATCCCTGACATGCATAGATATTTTTTTTCTATCAACATACCATGAAGTAAAAACCCTCCTTCAGTCCTCTACCAAAGAAAATATTATTCCCATAGGACAAGCCCAGAAATGGTTCTCTGAATCCTCAGAAGGGGGAGTAGTTGATTTCAGTGGGGTTGCTACAATTTAATACTGTTATGCTTACTTTGTTACCTGAATAAATGTGACTGACTGAAACAAGCATTTTAACAATTTTTTTTAAGGACAGTGTTTTCTTTAAAATTCAGGGATCATGCTTTCTTTAATGGTGCTGTCATTTTTATTTGTTTTTTAAAAAAAACAAAACATTTGTTGCCTACAAAAATGACTGCTCACCAAACCATAAATGAAATAAAATGATTTGTGTGTCTCTATTTTCTCTCTCCTCCCTTTCCCATTTTCCCTGTCTCAGAAAAATAACAACTTGGGCTTCAATATTAAAATATTCTGGAAAAAAATAAAAAAGTAAAATATATTGTCATTTGTTTGTTCATTTTATGCTCAGTGTGCTAGGGGGGTATTCTAGCTCTGCTTCTTCACTGAACATTTGTTTCAGTGAAAGAGAAACACAAAAGGAAAATGTATGTTGTCCCAAAAGTGAAGACCGTTTATTGTTTGACTGTATCTGAGCAGTATCTTAATATAACACAGCTCTTGCCATTTTAAAATAATTATGAAAATAAAACTAGGTCTTATATGTCATGTTTTAAGTAAATTTGAGTAATTAGAGCAATTAGATTGCATTGTTTCCTTTGCTACCTCTAGTTATATGTTGTGTAAATTTGGGAACTAGGACCCTGTGCACTCCTTATTCTCCTATTGAGCAAGTGCCCCCTCTCTTACTAAAAAGGAACTTAAAGATCCAAATCTCAGTGGGCCCTCAGTGAAATGTTTTCAATCCATACCCTCTACCTTACGATGAAACTAGAGTTGGCTTCTAAACAATCAGTGCCTACACAAGCTAGCAAAATAATGGAGATAGTCATGAAATTAAAAGGAAATGGGGATGGAAGACAATTTTCAGCATTGTACTTTGCAAAGAAACCTATGCAAGTACACTTGAAATGTTTTTCAAGTGCACTTTGGGGGCATCTACACAAAACACTATGGTGCAGTAGCATTGCCAGGCACTAACTGTGCGGCACCAATACTATGCAGTAGTAATGAGCTACTGCGCAGTAGCTCATTGCTACTGTGTGGTAGGGTCAGGAATAAAACTACAGTGATGGTACTGTGTAATAACATCAGTCACTTCCCAGTCACTACTTATGCTTATGCAAGTAGTAAATGACTGCACAGTAACAACTGCGCAGTCCTCTGCTTATGTAGGCGTGGCCACTGTGTTAGGGTTGCATGGTAGGTAACAAGGGCTTGTTTTGTAGACCCACTTAGAAATGTTAAGGTGATTAGCAAATCCTCTCTTCCACCTTAATGTATTAAGTTTTTGAATTATAGTAGTACCTACTGGCCCCAGCCATGGATTGGGGCCTGTTATGGCAGGCACTAGTCAAACACAAAACGGAAACAGTGTCTACACTAACCTGATAACGGTTATCTTAAGTTCCACACTCAGCTGACAAATCCTTCACCTTTGTTTATGTTATGTAGGCCGTCTCTTAGGTTATGTGTATCTTTTTAGATGCCTGTCTTCAGAATGGGTTTGGCAGTGCCTTGTGCCAGGCTGTTTTATTCACTAATTGGTTTTCAGCCATAGAAAGTAACACTTTTCATCTTGACTCTTTGTTAAGAGAATTCAAATAATGTTTTCCACCCACATAAAAGTTAGATGTTTATATTTGTGTTTCTTCTGTCTTGTACTGCAGAAATAAACATCTGATGTTTCATTTGTGCTGCCATAAAAATTTCTAAGGGGGCACAAATCATGAACGAATGGACATTGCTACCTGTAGTCACCCCACATCGAATAAAAATCAGTGGCTCAACAAAAGGTAGTCATAGACTCTGCTACTTTATTGTAGCAGATATCTATTAGACCTGTGGCAGGAGAGTATAGGCAACCTAAGCTGCTTACACTCTCCAGCCACCCCAGGCATTTGTTCTGGGGGCATAAGTGTTCCTTGAGGCCCTGGAGCACATGCTCGGCTTTCCCCACTCACAGGGGGGCACTCTAGGAAATTTCAGGGTGGTTCTTTATCGAAGTGGGGGGTTGAGGTTACCTGCTTAGCCAGACCTATCCCCCACAATGACAGGAAAGAATCTGGCTGAGCAGGGGAAATGGGTTTTCCCTGCTCAGCCAAATTCACTCCTGTAATCTCAGGAGATGGTTCTGGCTGAGAGGGGAAAGCCTCACCTTCCCTACTCAGCCAAAACCACCTCCAGAAAGAACATTGTCCCTTGTTCTGCACCATCAAGGGTGAGGCAAGGGACAACTTAGACATGAATTTTACCCAATAAAGTGGATCAGCTGTGCCACAGAACAACATGGTCTAGTTGATCTGCTTCATTCAGTGACATCTATTTCTAGCACAAGTGCCCTCAAATGAAGCCTTGCAGCATCTTTTTTAATTGTTAACTTTAGAGCTCAAAGAAGCATTTGAACAGTTGCCATAAACAAAATAGTAAACAATTGTTCTCTCCAGATGCTTAAGGGTAGGGCAAGAAGCAATGGTTTAAAACCCAAGGAAAAGTTTCTTAATGACAGAATAGATGAGTACTAGTAAAAATTCCCTAGGGAAATTATAGAACTTTATTATAGATTTTTAAGAAGAGGCTAGATAGTCATCTGTCAGGAATGGTTTAAGCACAGTAAAACCTGGCTCACAGTGTAGGGTTCAAGTAAATGACCCTTAAGTTTCCCTCCAGCCCTGTGGTTCTATGAGAAATGAAATAACTCTCCAAAGATCACATGTGGATCTCTGGCAGGACTATGTCAGCCCAGACTGAAGAGATCAATAGGTGTAAAAAGGAGAAAATCATGTGCCACTTAATTTCCTTCAGAATGATTGTCTCACTTCTCTTTCCCTATCTCATAGTAAAGGGACATTGCATTTTCCTGCATAAGCAGAACTTTTTTTTTTGGTAGGAAAAATGCAGCTTTTGGTAGGTTCCCTCTCTCTGCCACAACAAACCTTCCCCTTGTTAAGATTAAACAGTCCAGGGTAGGATGCTTCTTGGAGAATAGTTTTAATTCTTTTCTTATACTTACCAAAACTACATGTACAGATGACTCTTGAGGAATGGTATGTCTTCTTGATGATAGGCATTACTGTGCAAATGTGACCCTTCTGCTCTTTACTGAGGCCAGACTAACATAAATAAAGCCCTACCCTCCTTTAACCTGCTTGCACAGATTCTTGGTTTCCTGTCTTGGCTGATCTACATCAAAGTCATTTTGAGCCCAGCAATATTTTGCTATGTCAGTTCTGAATATCACTCTTATGGTGTTAGGCACCTTGTTATAATTCTTATTCTAATTATTTTGATACTGATTTTTTTGGGCAAGAAGCAGGATGTTTTTCCTTTGTCAGTTATTGTGGCAGGGTAGATATGGCACTTGGGGAGGGGTGGGGGTGGTTGAGAACATATGACCAGGCTAGATTGAAAAGACAACATCAGTAAATTGTAGCAGTTCATTGTATTGGTTCTTGTCTCAGGGTAAGTCCAGTATGTTCACTTTTCAGTGTCTTATGTACAGAAAGCTCCTGGCCCTACTCTTATACAGCTTTCGCTCCATAATTCCACCTGGCTGGCAATTGAGTGCCATTGAATTGCAGTAATTTCCTATACTATTCCCATCTAAGAACAAAAGAGCTTCAAAATGAAGCGTTTCAGAAATGTACTTCCTCTTAACTGTGCTGGTCTTGGAGAGCCTAAGTTTTTTTGCTTGGAAAGCAACTCACAGGGCCAAGATGCTGACAACCTAGGTGAAAACATACCATGTGCAGGGCACCTCCCTAATATTCTCCTTTCTGTGGCCTTCATCCTGGAGAAACAGTTTTCTTCTGTGTGTAGCTCAGCATCCTCATGCAGATAGAATGAAAATAAATACAAATGAGGAAACCAAAGAAGAAAAATAGCATCCAAAGAAAAAATGAATATTTTGGACGTTCCATTTCTTTAGAAAGATGATGTTGGTGTGTTGGGTTAACAGCATTCCTGGTAATCTGAGAAAGAACAAGGACATGGTGTTGGAAACTATTAGCCCTTCAACCAAGCATTTTTTCTTTTTTGGCTCAGACTTTTTTGAGAACTGCTGTTTTTCCCTTCAGACTCTTTATCTTTGCATCATTCCAAACCCTCAACCCAATGCCCATTGTATACAAGGATCCTGACCAGCCACGCATGCTGTTCTGGTTTTTAAGTAAACACAGATGAAGAGATTTTCAGAATGGGTGATTGATGCTTCTACATCCCCACAGAAAATTTCCGTTTTCCACATATTACAGAGCCTGGGCAACCTATGGGGCAAGAGGCAAAGACCAAGTTAAGTCCTTTAAAATGTGATAATCTTAACATTCATTTTTGCCTCCTTTCAGGTTGGGCAGAAAAAAGGCCAGAGATTGAGCTTTCCGAGGCTTTCTGTAAGCAGCTAAATCCTAACAGGCAAGGTAGGACTTGACTTCTTATCCAGCAATGACACTTAGAAAATTGTATTTGCTGATCAGCAAGTCCAAATTACATAGTTTTTAGAGTGTTCAGAGAATATAGCTAACAAACTTAATATGCTGGAAGAATGTTTAAAACAGTATGATAATTGGAGAGTATAAGATTAGTGAAAAGCAAATGAAGCTCCAATTTTCAAAAGAATGGTTTAAACAAATACTATTCCAAAAAACCTGGTATGTAGAAATATATGCAAAGTTCCTAAGAAACTTTGGGTATGAACAAACTACACCAAGTAAAATTGTGGGAGGAATTTACAATTCAACAGGTACCCCATTGTAACTCTTATGTTCACCCCTATCCCTTGGGAGTAAAGAGAAGCTCTCTGTCCCCAAAATAGGGCAAAGGTAGTTGCTTTGTCAGAAAGGGCTTAGGAATTGAAGGAGTGCGTATCTGTCTTTTCTCAAGAGAATCACTTCATTGAAAGTTAGTGTAAGTTTAAATGGCATTCAGATAAGGCAGT
Organism: Caiman crocodilus; assembly: GCA_030014935.1. Taxonomy (NCBI): domain Eukaryota; kingdom Metazoa; phylum Chordata; order Crocodylia; family Alligatoridae; genus Caiman; species Caiman crocodilus. The sequence continues at coordinate 72,729,361 of JAGPOW010000261.1, read as the reverse complement.
AGGAATGTGGAAACATACTCATGCCTGGGAGGATGGGTGTAACTGGCCTTCAGGATCCCTGAGTTCTTGCTGGTTGATCTTTCACTTTCCTCCAACGCGGGCCTTCATTCCTCCAAACATAGGCAGAGGAAAAAAATATGATTGGGGGGGGCTGAGTCTGTGCATGTGCACACCCCTCCCCCAGCAAGTTAGTCTGTTCTGGGGAAGGGGAGGGGGCAGATCAAGGCCTCCACAGTGAGGGAGGGAGTGGGGCAGAGACGGAAGGGGTTAGGGTGAATGGGGCCCTGGGGCCGGGGTGGGTTGTGAGACTCTCAGAGCCCATGTGGTTCATCCAGGGCTGTTGCAGGGCTTGTGCCACTGTGTGCACCCCTGGGGCAGGCACATGCCCCCATTTGTGTGTGCAAGGCAGAGGCAGGCTGCTGCTGTGAGCTGAGGTCTGCAATCTGCTGCAGAGGAGCCCCCCCACACTTCTGTATGACTCACCTGAGCATCAAGTGTCCCATGACCCGCCCCAGGGCCCCGTTTGCTGCCCCTGCGGGGGGCCCTAAGTTGCACCCCCATGCCCCTTCTCTCCCCTGCATCCTTTCCTGTTACTTTGTGTTTGGTCATAAAGACTGCCCCACTCCAGTTAAGTGAAGAATTTATTATAAGTTTCCACGTTCATGGTTTAACCAAGAGTTTGTTTAGGATGGTCTCCAAGGCCACATTCACACAAGCATCGGCATTTTGTTCCCCAGGGATAACTAGCAATGGAACACCTTGTGCTACTGGTGGTTGTCCCTGGGGAATGCCTGTGCCATGTACCTGCTGGTGCGCTGGTTACCCCAGGTGGGGTAAGGGAGGCTGGGGCCAGCACTGAACTGATCCCCCCAGCAGTCTTACCTAGGGTCCT
>JAGPOW010000261.1:72690750-72722664 GCA_030014935.1 Caiman crocodilus | reverse complement strand
ACATACAGACTCGGTGGTGATAGCTTGACTTGCACCATGACCAAAAGGGACCTAGGGGTAATGATTGACAATTGCATGGATACGAGCCATCAGTGCGTGGTGGTGGTCAGCGGGGCAAACACCACGCTGGCATGCCTCAACTGGTGCATCTCATGTAAAACTAAGGAAGTGATACTCCCACTGTACACAGCATTGGTGAGACTGCAGTTGGAGTACTGTGTCCAGTTTTGGGTGCTGCACTTCAATAAAGACATGGAGAAAATTACGAGAGTCCAGAAAAGAGCCACCCGTATGATCAGGGACTTGCAAGGGAAGCTATATGAGGAAAGGCTGAGCTGGGCCTCTTTAGCCTAAAGAAGAGAAGTCTGAAAGAGGACTTGATAGCAGCTTACTACTATATGAGAGGACTGCATCAGGAGTTTAGCGAACAACTGTTAACTAGGGCATCCTTGAGGAAGACCGGGACCAATGGATACAAACTCCTGGAAGTCCACTTCAGGCGTAATACCAGGAAAAAATCCTTCACTGTCAGGGTGTCCAGAACTTGGAATAAACTCTCTCCAGATGTGGTACAGTCACCTACCCTGGAGGTTTTCAAGCGGAAACTAGTCAGTCACTTCGCTGGAGTCACCTAACCCCAGTTGTCATCCTGCCTAGAGCGGGGAGGCTGGACCCAACAATCTGCAAAATCCCTTCTAGCCCCTAACAATCTATAAATCTATGGAAACATATTTTGATCCTTATTCTAGAGGACCCCATCACACTGTACTGTATATTAAACTCCATTAAAAGCCACAGCACCATTTACTAACTGTGTTGCTTTCCTTACAGTAATGAACAGGAGTGGCATTTACATTTCCAGCCCCCAACCCATCCTGGCACCTAGTCGATGAATAATGGGCCCAGGACCTTTCTCCACCAGGACTGAGCCCCCGCGCCAAGAGCAGAGGAGAGTGTGGCTGGAGTCATAGAGCTTCCAAACCTGGCTTGGCTCCAGTAAGCCCCACACTCTAGGCAGAGAAAAACAAGGTTGGGCAAATCAGATACTCATGAACTGAGGTTTCCTTCCTAGGGCAGGGGCAGTAGTTTTCCGAAGTGTCTTCCCTCATTGCTCCCAGCCTCCCCTGGAAGCACAGCCAGCACTCCCTGACTCCCTAATCACAATACATCAGAATGTGAGACCTCATTTAATTTATTCTTTATTTTTAGATTATTTTTTTCTTGTTATTTTATTTTATCCTTAACAGTGGCAGACTTCCTTCATTTTACCACCCTTCCTCCACCCGATTTACTTTCTACATCCCATTTCATTACCTACCCACATCCCATTAACTCTCCCAGTTTCATATTCCCACCCACCTCCGCAACCCATCTCTCAGACACCCTCATGTAAAGCAGGGATAGAAACCTATCCTGGCTCATCAGCCATCTAGTGGCATCTCACACAGACAGCTCCTAGCCTGGCCCCTGCTTGCCAGTCCTTTAGTGGCAAGTCACAGCCATACAGGTTGGGGAGAAAGGTCATTTATAGATGTGCTTCAAGAGTGGGGTGGGGCACTTTAATTAGAATGGCTCTGAGAGTCGCTCTAATTAAAGCTCCTGGAGTGTCAGGTGTATCAGCATCCCCCCGCTGAAAATGGTGGTGGGGGCAATGATTCACATGATGCTGGTGTCTGCTGGAGTGCGGTAATTATCACGCTCCAGCGGAATCAATTCATCAAATCTTGTCTGGCAAGCTGTAATTACAGCATGTTGGAGCAGCCTCCCTGCATATATATAGGTGCCCACAGAAGATTTCTAGCCTAAGAGTGTGACTGCTCTGATCTCAAACTAGCACTAACACTGATCAACGTTTGTGTGACTCCAAGTACCACATTACCAAAGTACCTCAGTAAGGCCTTGCCTCATGCTGGTGGCTCATGCTTATCCTATATGATCAATACAAAGACTCGTCCTTAATGTTTCCAAATGATGATCCCCATCTTAAGCAGAATTTTTTGTTCTTGGTCTGTAAGTGAATGGCCTTACACTTTATACTATTAACCTTCACTCCATTTCTATTGCTTCATTCTTCCCAATAATTCGGTTGTACCTGTTGGATAGTCCAGGCTTCCTTTGCATAAATGATGCTTCCCAACTTTGTATCACCCTCAAATTTTATTTGAACTCTCTTTCTATGGCAAAGATGATTAATAAAAATATTAAATCAGATTAGTCTTGATACCAGTCCTTGAGGAACTCCACTAGAAAGTTCACAGCACCTGATAATTCTCCTTTCAGCACAACTGATTGTCATCTCCACTTTTAGCCAGTTCCCTACCTAGCTTATAGTGTTTGTACCAATCTACTTCTTTTCCCTCTAAGCTAAGTTCCCATGTCTTGCTATATCAAATGCTTTGCTGAAGTCCAAATAAATTAGAACAGCTACATTTCCCATGTCTAAAAAATTGCTCCTCTTTCCTATCTTAACAGAGATAAATACTAGGTTAGTCTGTTGCATTCTCTTTTATTTCTCTTTTACCTTCAAGACCTTAATTATTCTTTACTACAAACTTTGTTCTAGAGCCTCACATACTATTTGAAAATACCAGCTGAGATTAAAAAAGATTGGTAGGGTTTGTAGAAACATCCAACAAAGCAGAATGACTAAAAAACATAATGGATGGAATTCATTTTAGATAATACAAGGTAATGCACATTGCCAGGAGCTATTTGAATTATTCATAACATTTCCTTACTCTGAAATTAACACTAACTTGTTACTTTCATAACAATTTTACAGAACTAAGTAACTAGAGCAGTATGGTTCTGATTCACTATAGTTCTGCACCTTATGTAGTTATTTGTTCTAGCGTGAAATGTGTGTAAATGGATATCACAGCATAATGTTAGTACTTTACATTATGCTAGTACAAATAAATATACATGATGCCAAGAAGCAATAAATTGGTCCCTGTACTCTAAGTATTGGCTTCTGGACCACTACAGAAGTATTCATATTGTGCAGATTTATAGTTTTTGTTTTTGATGCATAGATATTCAGAGCATGGACTAAAAAAAAATGCTGTGTTTCTTATGTTTTGATTGACCAGCTTTTTATTCAGAATGTGCTGGTGTGGAATTGCGGTCAGAATTAATATATAGAAAGAATATGGAACCAAGAATCTCTTTAAACCTAAATAGTCCACAGAATACAGAAAGGCAAACACTTATGCTGTTGATATAAGCACAAAGCACAGTGCAGTAATGCCCCCTGTCAACTGGCCAAGGAGCAGCTATTGCTGAAGAGAAATGAATTCTTTGTTATCCTACCTAGAAGAGCAAGGCCCAGGTATGGCAAGTAAACTATGGCAGAGGAAATTAATTTTAATCCTTTTTTACTTATTAAAAATTCAATCCTTTCCTTTTTTACTTATTAAAACAATTATGGTAATGGATCTTGAAAATGCTTTATTGAATATAAGTACATTTTTCAGACATGGATTTTGTTGTGAATGCACGTCAAAATTAAAGCTTAGTAAAGAAGTCATATTGGGACTAAAAGAGGGACAGTATTTCTTGGGGGTATACTCCGCACATAGACAAACATATGTTTTAGCCACTTAAAAAGGGGGAAAGTGGCTGCTCAGAAGTCCACAATGGCTGTTATGCTCTGTTATGTTTACATGGTCCCATGGTGATGCAAAAAGGCTAAATAAACCCAACACTTATTCTGGATAAAGGAGGGCCCAATTTGGAGTAGTTTAGCTGTACTTGTATCATTACAAAAATGCGCAGGCATGTTTTGGCATAACAACTTGCACCAACATCCTTTGATAATGATATTGTTGTGGTTATACCCTCAGGCTTTCATCAGGATCCTCCTCACATTTTAATATTAAAATCTCACTGGTTAACTCTTTATACCCACAAAGAAAGGGTGAAATTTGGATACAGTTCTTCACATAGAAACATACTGTACTCCACAATTAGTGCCATTGTTGTAATTGAATGAATAAATCTGAAAGAAAATGTTACAGAATGTAAGCAGGTTCTGTAATATACATCAAAATGTCCATAAGGAGTTAAATTCCTACTTGCCATTGTTACTAATTAATTGCAGGTGCATTTGGGTGTAAACTTCAAAACAAATAAACAGAGACTGGGTTGAGGTCTAGCTGCCAGTTTGACCTATAATGCTAGACATCTACAACTTAGGTTTAGCGTGGTGGTAAGAATATAGTCTGGGTTTAGATCAACAACAAGCATTTTATTAATCCTTTGATAATAGGAATATGGATTTCTTGACATAATTCACTACTGTTTTTTAAAATCAAACAAACAACTGGATTTGCAGGTCTAATATGGCCATTGGTTTATTAAATATTTTCTCTTTTTCATTGCATTTCCCAATAGTGTGACTTTCTTCAAATACAAACAGTCATAAGGTAAATGTTCCCATATCTCTGTCTCTCATCAATGCAGCCTTTCTCATGTTTTCTATTCTCTTTCCCTACCTACCCCATCTCTCTCATTTCTCCGCAGCTAGTTTTCTCCTTGCTACCCACTCTATCTTGCCAACCTTTTGTATGTCGTCAAAATCCCATGAATCTCTTCTGTTGTATGTGTTCTATTTGAACTGGTTATTTAGTATAATGTTTTCAGGGTTTAGGAGGTCATATTCACTGTTGCCCATGTTCTGGATCCAGAAAATGGACTGGGTATTTAAGGATAGTTTTTGTCTATTGCCAGCCTCTCGTGGTTGCTGTATTCTTAAAGGATGGTGCAAGGGGTTTTGAATATGGTCTGTTAGGTCACACAAGCAATATAAGAATACAGCAAATATGTCCCTCTCTTTTTTTCCCTTCTCTTCCTTTCATTGGCATCATTGTTGCTTCTCTCCACTTTTTAGTCTCCTCCATCCTTGATTCTTTTGCTCTTCTCTCCTTTTGCAATGTTATACTCTACCAACTCCTAGCCCCATCTCAGCCATTTCCCCCACTTCTGCTCCTGTGCTGTGGAACAACTTTAATTGAAATCTTGTGGCTTCTACCACTTCAAATTTACCCTCTGCTCCTTCAGCTCTGTTGTCATTCTCCCTAAACAGCTGTTCTGCTCCCATGTGATTAAATCCTATGCCTGCAATCCTAGGAGCATCTTCATTAGCTCAGATCCACCATTGAAACCATCCCTTCCCCCTGCCTGAAATCCTCCCTTCCCTCACCTTACAGGATCTCCCAAGAAAAAAAAATGATGAAGTGCAGTACCTCTTCTTCCTCTTCTTGGCTGGTCTTCCTCCGCTTTCTACAGCTCTTCCATTCTTTCACCCCTGGGGTTGACACTTGACTGCTCTTCTCCTCTAACCTTTCCATTTGCCCTATTATCCCCACTACTGATCTTTAATTCATCCACACTCATCCTTCCTTTATTCCTTTTTTAACTTCTCCCTCTGCTTTTGCCTTTTCTTTACAACATAAACATGTTTTAGTCTTCAAACTCATAAAAAGAAAAACTATTCTTGTGGCCTCCTGTCTCTCCAGATAACACCCTTACCCCTTTAATCTCTAAGCTAACTGCTTATGTTCTTTACATTCGTAGTCTGGAGCTCTCTTTCAATTCCATCCTAGATCCTCTCAGTTCAGCTTTACCCCCATGTGTACAACTTGGAACTATTTTAGCACAGTGTCTGAGGGCCTCCTTGCAGTCAAAACTCAAAACCAATGATAATCCTGCTTAATAAGTCAACTGCCTTTGGTACAGTCAGCAATGCTCTTCTTGAAATCTTGTCTCCCTAGCTTCCATGACTCTCCTTTTTTGGTTCTTCTTGTATCTGTCTAATTATCCCTTTAGTTTTCCCTTCAGAGTATCCTCCTCATCACCCCTGGTACTTTCTGTAAAGGTTACACAATTTTCTAACTTTGGTCTCTTTGTCTTTTCCCTCTACAATTTCTCTTTGGGTAATCTCATCCACAAATAGAAATAGAATTCAGCTAAAATCTCCGGGTAGATGACTATGATCTCTCTCTAGTCCAAACCTGTCCTTTCTACCTAAAATTGCAGTCATCAGGTCAAGCTCAACATGACTAAACAAGAGCTCTTTGTTTTCTCCCTAAATTTTCTCCACTGCCTTTTTTTTCTTAATAATTTTTGACACTGCTACCTGTCTGTCATTTGGACCAGTAGTCTTGGTTTCATCTTTTATTCAGACCACTCTTTAGGTCCTTACATCAAGCCTGGGCTCATCTATGCATGCATTTGATCCAAGATTAGTTTACTTGCAAGTCTACTTATGAGTAAACATTCCTGGGCACGCGTCTATACATGCAGGAACTTGGCAGCAGATTTGCTGCCTTTAGTACCAAACTTGTGCCACTTCCTACAGCCCTGCAATGGGCCCCTGCTGCCACCAGGGAGAGCTCCAGTTTCCAGCTGCCCTGTAGCCCTCTTGAAAAGGCAGCACATCTTTCGGCTCTCTGGCCAGCCACTTCCCTGGGAAGGATCAGTGTGCATAGCACATGGCAAGTCTCTTCTGGCAACTCTGCCTCCCCACACTATGGCTGCTCCAGCACTTGTCCCTGGCAGCAGCAACCAACCGCTGCCACTGTGCTGGTTCTGGTGGCCTGCGATGATAACTGCTGGCTGGCCTGTGGGTGTCTGGGCCTGCCCAGATCCACCACATGCAGTGACTACCTGCCTCTCTGCAGCGTACCATCCTTGGGCTGCTGCCACTGCACAGCTGCTGCCTAGACCCCATGCGGGTGACTGGACCCTGGCAGGGACACTGATGAAAGGCTGCAGAATGTCACCACCATGGCCACCCTCACCTTCTTGGGCTTCCAGCCCCCTCCCCACCCCCATCTGGACCCACCAGGCCAGCTATGACTAGTGGTTGCACATCATCCAGCAGACCTAGAAAGATGAATGGTGGCTGGAGGCATTTTGGATGACCTGGGCCATTTTTTGGAACCTCTTAGAGCAGCTCTGGCTACACCTGAAGTGGCAGAACACTGCCATGAGGCCATCCCTCCCAACAGACATTCCTTCCTTCAGACCTCTGACTGGCCCTTGTCCTGCTCAAGTTGGCCATGCCTGCCAGCGTCCGCTATATGGGTCATCAGTGAGGTGGGCAAAGCTGCTGCTTGGGAGGCCATCCTGAAGGTGTGTGGTGCTCTCCAGGATGTGCTAGAGCACACGGTGCTCCATGTGCATGACCCCTGGTGGTGGTGGCGGGGTTCTGTGCTCTGGGATCCCCCCAGTGCATCAGGGCCCTGGACGGTACCCATATCCCTTTCATCTGCCATCCCTATGGTGACCACCTTACTATAACTGGAGAGGCTTTCACTCTATGGTGCTGCAGATCATTGTGGACCACCATGATGCCTTCACATACCTGACAGCCATCTGTGTAGGCAGTACCCACAGTACTTGTGTGTTTGAGAATTCCACTCTCTGCTCTTCCAGGTCTGATGCAGTGGGCAGTTCATGCAAGGGCTGCTGGACCTGCAGCTGAATATCATGGTGGTCCCAACCCTCCTCATTGGGGACCCTGTCCAAGCCTGCCCTGGCTCATGCAGCCCTACACTGGCCAGATAGATCCACACTAGGCCCAATTTAACTGGTGCCTGGGACAGACCTGCGCCCTTCTAGAGTGCAGCTTTATCTGCTTCAAGGGATGCTGGTATACCTTCACCACCTGCCTCGAGTTCACCAAGGACAATCTACCCCAGGTCCTTGTCAGAGTTTGCATGCTGCATAACATCTGCAAGGCCCGGGGAGAGCTCTTCCACAAGGCCTGTGCAGAGGAGACACGTTGGGCAGAGAATGTCTGGTAGTGGTAGCACTACCTGCTGCAACCTCCTCTCAGGCCCATGGGGGGCCCTGTTGATGGGCAGAGCTAGGGTTGGGGACCAGGCAGTGGGTGACACAAATGCGACTGCTAGGGCTAGAACTGTGTTCAGCACCTGGTGGTCATCATCCATGGCCTGCACTTCCCTGTCTAAGATAGTATTCTTCTCACTCCAACTGCTCACAATCCAGGACCAGGAGCTAGACCCATAACTCCTGGTCTGCCAAATCCAACACTTCTTTGCACTGGTCCAACACATCCTTTACCTGCCAGCCCCATCTGTCCACCAGCCAGTCTAGGAGGACAGTACCTTCCTGGGACCACCTGTGGTGAAGCCAGGGCATCTGCATGACCCTGGCTATTGGTGGCAGCGACCCTGAGGCCACATCCTGGCTGCCAAGTGTGGCCCCTCTCTCACATACAGCTGCAGGACCTGTAGTGCCATGAGAAAGAACCTGTTTGTGAGACTTTGCAACATTTCTCAGATTAGATGCTCTGTACCAAGGGCCATGTACTGCCTGGGCTCAGATCAGGGGTTAGGTGTGCATGGGTACCTAAGGACCATGGTAAGTCAGGCAGGCAGAGATGAACTCCCACGTCCTTGCAGATCATAGGGTCCAGTCCCCCCACTCTAGGCAGGAAGACAGGTGGGGTCAAGTGATCCCAGTGAGGTGACTGTCCAGTCTGTCCAGATTGTCCAAATAAGGCCTATCTTTTCTATCCATACAGCTAAAGCTATATCCAGGCTCTTGTCATCTTGCATATCAGTTATTACAACATCTTTCTCTGGCCTTTACCGATGCAGCTCCCCTACATTCCAAATGCTGATGGAAAGATCATTCTCCCAGCCTGGTGGTGTTGGAGTGATGTTGTAGCCATGATGATCCGGGAAATACACAAGGGTTTTTGTGGGTAATATCTTTCATTGGACCATTTGCATGTTTGGGTTGAACTTAAATTAGCCTGCAGATTGTCTCTAATTTTTACTGTGCCTGTCTTTTCTCAGACCTGAAGAAGAATGTATTACATTTGATAGCTTATTTAAGACTATCCCACATATATAACCCACCCAATATGCCAACATATGTATAACAAACTTTGGAAAACTGACAAACTGAAGTCTTTGCAGCTGCTGTCTCATTCCCTTGATCTAAAGTACACTGTTGACATCTTCATTGTATGGAAACATGGGAAGGAATTGCTAGAGAAATTTCACCAAGACTGGAACAATTTCCATCCCTCCATCAAACTAACTCTGGAATACTCCACCTATGAAATTCATTACCTAGATACTACAGTGAAGGTTTACAATTGCTGCATTGTCACCAGATGATATCGGAAACTACCCCACCGTCACAGCTACTTTTGTGCCACCAGCTTTATTCTAAGCACACTAGATCCACTGTCTACAGTAAAGCTTTGCATTACAACTGCTCTTATACCACTGACAAAGATACATACATTAAGGATCTGGAGCAGGTATTCCTACAATCACAACACAACCCCAATATTGCAGCAACTCAAATCAACAAAGCCAGACTTAAACTTTGCTCTGACTTGCTATTTGGGATATTGAGCAACCTATGGACAAGGAGAAGAGAGTCGATCTGGTTGTTATCTGCAGTCCCTAGCTTGAACACCTTAGGCACATCATTAATGACCTCCAACCCCTCCCGAACTCCAACCAGCATTTCTCCAGCAACAAGTTACCTAATTCCCATTCTCACGGAGGCATCAGGCTTTTCAGCAAACCCAGATGCTAGCTGTGCCCCCTTCGTTAACATAGATCACTTCACCACTGAACTGAATAACATCTTTATTCACCTGCAACTGTACCAACAACATATACACCGTTGTCTGCTTATGGTGCTCCTCTGTATTGTATCTTGGCCAGTCAATGTGATCCCTACATGTAGGAATTAATGAGCAGCCATCTGACATCAGCTCCAGAAAGAAATGAAGGTTAGTGGCAGAACACTTTAATGTCACTGGACATTCCATTACTGACTTCAGAGAGGCTGATTTTAGGCAGCAAAACTTGAAAAACCAACTTGAATGGGAAACTGTGGAACAAGAAATAATCCACAGACTGATTTGTGTTAAGTATGATTTAAACAGGGACTGTGGTTCTTATTTCATTACCTAGATCAGCTTTTATTACCTCTTTGGTCCTATGGGTCTATTGCCTCCTTGCTTGCCCCTCCCAGCCCTGCCCCCACTTCTTCTCTTGCTTCCTGCCTTTTATATCCAGATCACACTCTCTATTTTATGCACTACTCTGCATATGTCCTTTTACAGCTTCTGATGAAGTGAGCTTGAGGTCATGAAAGCTTATGCTACATATATGTCTAATTTAGTTAGTCTATAAGGTGCAAATCTACCCTGCCTTCTGACTGACTTTAGGCTAACACAGCTAACTACCTCCCTAAGTCTATCCCAACCATGCAGCTGGTCCAATAAAAGATATCATTCACAAAAATCCTTGCTGCTTGCATATTCTCCTGGCCTGTCACTTTTTAATACTTAGCTCTCTTTATATCACTCTTTACAGAATCCTCCTTAGTTGCATCAAACATAAGTTGCTTTTCTACTTCACTTTCAAAGTACTCCACAGTTTATCCCCATTTTACTTCTCATCTTTGGTTCAATATGGCGAAGCTGTCCACTCCAATAAATTCATGATGTCTGCCTTCATTGCCTACTTGGCAGCTTTTCAAACAGTCACCGTCATGCTTTCTTTCATGCTGGCCCACACACATGGGAGGAGCCTCCTGTAAAAATCCACAAAGCAAGCTCATTAACCTTCTTCAAAGCCATCATTAACACTCTTATTTTTTGCAATGCCTATAGAAAACTTGGAGTGGTAAGATTGCTGCTCTGTTTTGTCATGTAAAGATCTCTTTGATCTTTGTTCTGAGTGGGTATTGTACCTCAGACTGTCCTGGTCAATGTCTAAGACTCCTAGGCATGTAATATTCCATATAATTAATAATGTTCATCAGTGCCACCACCATATAAAATATTCTATCTTAGTTTGAACATTGTAATTTTGTTTTCTCAGCAGTGTTGTGTGAGAAGAAGAACATAGCGTTCTCCAAACACTGAATTGGAAACTTTAGAATAAGAAACAGTTTTTATCCCTAAAGTTGTTCATGCTTTCTCTTCCTTGCCTTCTGATTTTCATTATAGAGCATCTCAGTTAAACTCTCTTCAGTCCTTCTGTTTGGTGCCCTGCTACAGAAAAAAACTATACATCTCTTCAGAAGTCCTAAAATAATCGTTCTTATTCTTGGATAATACCAGTCATAGGAAAATAAAAATCTCATCACTTTCTGCTAAAAGAGCATGCAATGAAGAAAGAAAAAAGAAATCACTCAATGATCATTCTTTTTGCACTGGCTCCAACTCTTATGTTTTACTTTAGTTGTGCAAAATAAATAAGTTGCCTTCCTGGAAATCAGCCTGCATAAGTAACCCCATCTATCAGTCCTGCCAGGTCAGTTCATCATCAGGGTATATCTATACTAGAGTAATGGCATGTTACTGCCACCTAAGCGTGCCCTGCTGCCCACTCTCACCCCCATATAACAGACTCAGGAATATGCAGCCAATACTGCTCCAGTATTGTCACCACTGGAGCCTCCCTCCCTTCCTCCTCCTCTTTTCTCTTTGTGTGCACACACACATATACACACACCTCTACCCACCCCCAGCAGCCTCTCAACCACATTGGAAACCAGTCTTAAGAATGACTTCTTATGGAAAGCCAAAAATAGCTTCACCAGCATATTTCTAGGTTTGGAGAATGCCTTTGGGAGCAGGTGATCGGGGTGTGCTTGGGGCCATCATGTCCAAAGTATGCTATTGCTGTAGTATAGACATGCCTCACCTGACCTGAGAAACCAAAGTCCCAGTTTTCATGCATTTATGGTATAAGTCATAAGATTGACAATTATATATGACATAGGTAAATAGGATTAACTCAAAGAATGTTTTTCAGTGGTTAAGTGGGTACTTATTGGTTTTGAATTCCTTGAATGTACTTTCCTTTGAGCAGAACTCATTTTAAAATAATAAGAGACATAAACGTGTGGAAATGAATTAATATAGGTTAAAATGCCTTGGGCACCGCAGAGACATCTATAATTACTAATATGGTAAATCTAAAGCTATTGAAGTGTTGCCCCATTTTCACTTCTGTTTGATATCTAGATACATCTCTGGTAGAAGTGACTTGACTCAAGGAAGTATTTCAATGGAGGTACAGCTATATAAAGAAATCAGTTACGTATCCACTATCTTTTGCTTATAACTAATTTTAAATAGCCTAGTCCTGGGCTTCTCGCTCCTAGCAAGTAGAATTAGAATTTTACTTTAAAAATAACTTCTCAGTCAAAAAGTTAAACAGATGAGATTCTCCAAAAACCCCTCAAAACGTAAACCAGATATTTTTCTTTGGAAAGTAAGCAACTGTGTAGGTCATCTAATATGTGTGTTGGGTTCGCTTAGTCCTAAGGCGCAGTCGTAAGGTCCACATGAAAATGTACTCCTCTTTCATATATGCATGTTTAATAAATCAATGTGTCTTTTACTGGCATACTTTACTGATTAAATTGAAATTGGGAGCATATTAAAAGCAATGTATAGCCAGAAATGGAAGTATTAAATAATGTATAACAAAGGAAAGTTTATAGCAGTGGTCACCAATTGGTTGATTCCAATTGACTGGTTGATTGGGGACCCCCTGACACTTGATCTCGGACAGACTGAGATTGACTGTCAGAGGCTCTGCAATTGGGAGCAGCCGGATGCATGTGGGGAGCAGCTGGGACACAGTCCAGAAGTGGCAGGATGTACCAGCAGTAGGATGTACCAGTGCCTGGGCTGAGCCATGTCCCCTGCCACCAGGGCCAGGCCAAGTGAGTGGGACAATCCCCTTCTGTGCCCCCTGCCACCACTGCTGGCTGCAGCTCGGGGCTTGGGGTGCAAAGCCTGGGGCACAAAGCCCATCACACAGCAGCTGCCTTGCCCCATACACAAATTGGGGGGCATGTGCCCCCCAGGCCTCTGCTGGGTTGCATGCAACAGCAGGAGCTTCCCCTGCGTGCCTGGATGAGCTGCCTCCAACCCTCCCTTGGCCCGGCATGGTAGATCCTGGATTGCCCTTCAGAAAGTGATCTTTACTTTAAAAAGCTTAGAGACCACTGATTTATGGCAAAAAATTAACTTAGAAGATTAGATTTATAGAGAGTTGATTGGAGAAGTAAAATAATGCAATGCAGTAGATTTCTGAAAAGGCATTTTGCTTAAAAAATTAGAATCTTTCTAAATCATTGGGGCAGAAATTAAAAGGATTATAAACTTGATAAATGATAGGTTTCAAAATATAATTTTACACTCATCCTTGAGTGGTTGTGTTTCTAGTGGGGTTAATTCTCAAAACAGTTATTATCTAAGGGGTGTTCATTTGAAGTGTCAAAAATTCCTGGGAGTTTTGCAGTGTCATGAAAATGTGTGACATGTGCATAAAGCTATTCAAGTGTCCAGTCATCCACAGCCCTGCAAAGCATGGCAAGAGAATGTACTGCTGTCACTGCAACTGGGGGGTTGATGTGCAGTGACCTTAGTATGCTTTGTGGTGGGGTCCCAGTCTTCAGAGTTTCCTGAGGACAGTTTCAGTGGAGAGGAAAGTACCAATTGGTTGGTTATCTGGGAGCTACACCCACTGAGGGATTTTTCCCCACCTCTACCCTGTTGCCCTTCACTGTCCTCCCTGCTCTTGCCTGCTCCACTCCACCCCACACTGGGAGTGCAGAGCCACAGCTCCAGAGGTCAGTTTTCACTCCCAAAGACTCAGCAGTTGCCCTTCCAGCCCAAAATGGATCCCCCTTGCCCGCAGGCTTTGTGGCTCCTGCTCCAGCAGCGCCAGCAGATCATGTGCCTATTGTCTTCCTGCTGGCACAGACTTAAGGCCTGCCATCACTTTTTGAGTGAGCTCATTCAACTTCTCTGCAGGTGGGTGTGCGTTTCTCTGTGCACCTCCCTGAAGGCATGACTGGGTCTCTGAGCATGCGTGTCCTAAAGCTTTGCTCCCTGTTCCTGTGGCTGACAAGGACAGTACCATATTGGACACTACAGGCTGGGCTGCTCTGAGACCAGTTACAATTAGTTTATTAGTGCTTTAGGTCATGTGATATGAATACTGACTGGGACCATACAAGGGACAAAGCCTTCCATGATGCCAGAGAACTAGGTGATGCCCTGTAGTGTCACGTGTAACTGTATGGGCATTATACATAGTACAAGAAAAATGTGCTACTGAGACGCTCTTGTTTGAATGAGGTAATATTTTGTGGCAGTTTGGCCATGTCTTCTGCACTGCACCCTGTTTGAATGGCTGTACACTCCCTTTTTGCAGTGCAAAAAGTGTTGGAGGTGAAAGTGATTGACATCTGTGTTAGACTCCACGGCTACCCCCGCTACTTGCTCCTTTGCCACCACTGTTCATCTTGCCACTGCCACCACATTCAGATCCGGCTTGCAAAAAGCCCTGCAGTCTACTTCCTATGCACAAGGAGGGGCAACCTTGAAGCCCCCTGGCCTAAGTGATATAACATTTTTATAGGTAATCTAGAAGAAAATATAAATTTACCACTGCAAAAAGTTTGCAGGTAACATAGAAACTAGGGGGAGTGTCTAGTAATGAAGGATAAGTCACTGCTGCAGATTGATATGGATCACTTAGTAAGCTGGCCAAAAGAATAAATAATCTCTCACAAAGAGTATACATTTCAGAATGGGAACAAAAAATTAATTATAGAAGGCTCTTTGGTTTAGTGACCAAAGGTTCACCACGATCCAGTGCCTGGAATTTGATGCAGACAAATTCAAACTAGAAATAAGGTACAATTTTTAATGGTGAGGGTAACTAATCACTGGAACAATTTACCAAGGGATGTGGTGGACTCCTGATCACTGGAAGTTCTTAAAAATTAGGACTCACTGGATGCTTTTTTCCTAAAAGAAATTGTAGTTCAACTAATGCTGTTGGACATTAAGCAGCAATTATTCAGTGATGTCCTCTGGCTTGTGGTTGACCAGAAGTGACTGGTTTAATCACAGTGACCTATTCTCACTTCTAATCTATAAGTTGTTGGATGTACCTTTTGTTTTTGGTAGGATAGTACTGTTCGTAGGGACCAACCATTTACCCCAAACTAATTTACACTGTTTGCAAGTCTGTACTTACTATATAGCAAGACAGACACCAATTTTAAAATTCTATAAGCATCTTGCATTCTTGGACCTAGCCTGAACAATAAAGCAACATAAGAGTCAGTTGATATACCAGGAAGAAAAGTGATATATGAATGCAAAGTTGTGTAATCATCTGTACAAGGATTGAGTATTTTCAGTTTCCCCATCAGCTTCTGTGAGAATTCATGGTCTTTTATCAATAAAGGATGTAAGAATATTGGTTCACACTATAGTTAAAGACAACGCTTCTGTTAAATTCAGTAACACCAAATTGGGTCTTCTTTCCATTAATGTGTTCATTCAGAAATATTAGAACACAATCTCAAATCAATCTTTAAAGGTCTGACTCACTAAAATAACGGTCCACATTGGCAAAACTGTTATGCCTGTACTCAATCCATCTTCAGCAAAGCAGGTGACTGTGTGCCTTTAGTGTTTTACTGACTGGGAATCTAAATTTCCAAGGACATATTTAAGGTTGTGCTCTAGGAGTTTCTTAAATAAGATGTTTCCTGAAGGCCAAATGTTTTGCTTTTGCAGACAAAACTCCACTGAATTGGATATTTTGCCTACAGAAAGTCTATAAATTATAGTATTTGGCTTTGAAATATGGTATTTCATGCTGTTCAATTTGTAAATATTAAATAAAATAATTAAAAGCATGGAGGAAAAACTCTGCAACTCTAAAGACTCTTAATGTTTCTTACTGGTTGTGTCTAGACCTGATGGAGTATTTAATTTTAAAATGCAGATTTGATCCCTGACCCACATCCAGCTACCCAGACGGTTTATATAATTATCATTATTTATTTTTATCTGTGTGTAGATCCATCTGGATTTTAATTATTTTCTACTAATGGTGCTATTGACAATACATGCCAAACAGTACCATGTTTGGAAGAAATGGAAGCAGTCTTTATTTATTTCTTTGTTTTTTCATTTATTTGTAGCTATAGAGTTTGCAAAATCAAAAGATAGAAAATTATTGGAGAAAATTCCGTCTGTGCCTACTTATCCTCAGATATATAGATACAAGAATAACAGGCTTTTTGTCCTCTGCTTGACAGATAATGGACTATCACTGCTGTTTGGTCAATCAGTCGTTTTAACAAAATCTCCAGCACAGATGGTGTACTGTGTTGCAGTACTGCCATTTCAGGACCTTCATGAATCACTTGAGTAGGTAAACCATCATCTGTTGATTTTATTTTATTTTATTGGATTGACTGAAACCGGAAATTAGTATTATATAAGAATATATTTTCCCTTACTTGCTACTCTACTGAAACAGTCAACTCTCCAAGACAACTGAGTTCAGATTCTTTTCTCAAAGCCCAACCATGTATTTTTTCACTTAACCAAGAAGTTTCATGTTCTATATTTTATGACCCTCTATTTCTTATGATGTTAAAAGCATTGGTATTTCTGCAACTCAGCTTTTTAGACCCTTAAATAATGCACAGTTTTAATGTTAAATTAAAAATGAAAATTATAACAATACTGGTCAACAGAGCCGGACCCATGTTAAGAAAATATTTCTGGCACCAGCAAACTCGTAACAATGATCTCTTTAGCATAATATATGCCAATACCTTTGGTAAATATTTTTTTTTTTTTGCAGAAATAAAGAAGGAACCACACTCGATATTATGCAAAGAGACCCAAACCTACAACCCTCATTAGCAACAATTTCTTACCTGTGGACTGACCCAGCCTGCTTTAGGCAAACTTGCAACCTGACCCAAACTCTCTTCAAGTCAAATGCTGCTGACAGATGTGAAACCCCACTCCCCAATACTTTCCTGGAAGCAGCAGCATGTTATTTCAACCCAGCTCCACAGCATCTTTATAGATTGGGCACTTCAGGGGGGTTGTTTGGCACTTTTATCTAAAGCTGATTCAATCAACTATTAGGTAAAAGTGCCAAAAAGACCCCACTAAAACATGTGATCTATACAGATGTTGGACAAGCCAGGTTAAGCTAACATAGTGCTTCTTCTAGGCATGTTAGGCTCAGCTCAGGAGGAGTGTGCTGAGTTTAAAGTAAAGCACCATTTTGGTTTTTTTAATGTCTGAAAGCAGCTGTACAATGCTAAAGCATGGAAGAAGGAGTGTGTTAGCATTCAATATGGCTGCAAAGGAGAATCAAACAAAAGATAGAACAGGGCATTTCACCCTGTTTGACACCCTGTGAGACACCCCGATCCATTTTTTGTTTGATCTCCTTTGCAGCCATTCTTCCTTATTTGATCTTACTTGCACTTCTTCTGATGAAGTGCATTTTTTCACATCTGTCAGCAGCTAGCGGTGAGATTATATTCTGACCCAAATCAAACCCGATTCTTTTTTCAGGCCTGTACCCAAACTGCAAAATGCAAGGTAGGTCACATTCCCACCTGAACCAGACCCACTTTGCAGGTCATCTGCAGGTACCCAACCTGATGCAGGATGCTAAGTCAAACAGAGTTTTTAAGGCTATCTTGAAATATTGCCATTTCATAAATACCAGACTTATTACAGTTTTTAGACCTATTTCCTAGCTAGATCTTTTTTCTCCCAGGAGGAAATGAAAGGCTTCTTTAAAATTACTTCATGCATGCTCATAAACAGAGTTTGCCTCTGTTTTTGTTTGTTTTAAAGCTCTATCACAAATAATGCCATCTCATGCTCTATCTCACATCTTAGTAGTGAAGCAATCTTTTCTCAGTGGAATGGAAACTAAAGTGGTCTCCACTTTGATGAGATCCAAGATACTGAAAATTTATTCTTAAATGGTCTTTTAGAGCTTAAGTCTAACATTACTAAGGGAGATCATTTGAATAATGAGGAGAAGAAAATGCTGTAGTGAATATTTGTTTGCATGTTTGTTAATCACTTGAATGACTCTATAAGGAAGATTTGTAATGTATTTCACTGCAAAGAGGCATGCAGTGTTGCAAATTGGCTTGTACAAATGTCACTGGAAAGGAAACAATCTATTCATTAAGTGGGTTTATACCAAGTCTCCTCTTTAGGAGGAAGATTTTGTAGTTTTCTGGTTTTTCCTGCTCTTTTTCCTGTTTCATTTTAAATATGCATCCTGCTGATATGGATTAAATGGTAAACTGAGGGCTTTTACTAGCACTGGGGCCATGGAGTTTGCTCAATCACAGCAACATTAGCCAAAGAAGCATAACAATACACCACAGTATTTTAATGACAGTAAATGTCTTTAGTTCGAATTGATTGCAGCACATGCAGGGTTTCCAATAATTATTTTCTTTGGTGTGAGTAATGTTAGGGCAATGGTGCTAATGAAATGATGCAGTATACTGAATTATCAGGGTGCCTTATGCAGGATATTAGCATATTAACCCTAAAAGGATTCAACATGAAAGGGCCTTAGCAAAAGTCCAGAACATAGTAATTATGGGGTGGTGTGTGACTAAACAGGAAAAACCCTCATTGTCTGGAGAGAGAATCCAAGATAGAATAGGTGCTTCTTGAATTGTTCCTTTGTGTTGCATAGCAGGTGTCCAAAATCACCAGGATGTTTGGAATTGAGACAGAAGTGGCTCTGTAAGCAGGGCAGATGTGACTTTCAGCAAGAAATGGGGAGGGAGCTCAGAGCAGACCTTAAGGGATAGTATACAACTCTTAAGTACACCCATACAGCTGGGGACTGACTGGCTAAGCAGCAGGTCTGCAGAAAAGGATCTGGGGATTACAGTGGACAATAAGTTGAATATGAGCCAACAGTGTGCCCTTGTTGCAAAGATGGCTAACGATAATGCCAACAGCATAGCGGTCTGCATTAGTAGGAGCAGTGTCAGCAAATCAAGCAAAGTGATTCTTCCCCTCTATTCAGAACTGGTGAGGCCATATCTGGTGTATTGTGCCCAGTTTTGGGGCCCCCCACTACAGAAAGATTCATAGATTCATAGATGTTAGGGTCGGAAGGGACCTCAATAGATCATCGAGTCTGAACTCCTGCATAGGCAGGAAAGAGTGCTGGGTTCAGATAACCCCAGCTAGATGCCCATCTAACCTCCTCTTGAAGACCCCCAGGGGAGGGAAGAGCACCACCTCCCTTAGGAGCCCATTCCAGATTTTGGCCACTCTAACTGTGAAGAACTTCTTCCTAATGTCCAGTCTAAATCTGCTCTCTGCTAGCTTATGGCCATTATTTTTTGTGACCCCCCAGGGGTGCCTTGGTGAGTAGAGCCTCACCAATTCCCCCCTGTGCCCCCATGATGAATTTGTAGGCAGCCACAAGGTCGCCTCTCAACCGTCTCTTGTGGAGGCTGAAGAAGTCCAGGTGCCCCAGTCTCTCCTCGTACAGCTCGGCCTGCAAGCCCTTAATCATATGGGTGGCCCTTCTCTGGACCCTCTCCAGGTTATCCATATCTTTCTTGAGGTATGGCACCCAAAACTGCACGCAGTATTCCAACGACGGTCTGACTAGCACCCGATAGAGGGGAAGTATCACCTACCTCCTTGACTCTGTTTGTCATGCATCTGCTGATGCATGATAAAGTGCAGTTAGCTTTTCTGATGACTTCGTCACAATGACAACTCATGTTCATCCTGGAGTCCACTAGGACTCCAAGATCTCTTTCTGCTTCCATGCTACTGAGCAGGTCATTTCCTAGGCAGTAGGTATGCTGGACATTTTTCCTCCCTAGGTGCAGCATTTGGCATTTCTCCTTGTTAAATTGCATTTTATTGTTTTCTGCTCATTTGTTCAACCTGCCCAGGTCTGTCTGTAGTTGTTCCCTGCCCTCTGGTGTGTCCACTTCTCCCCACAGTTTTGTATCATCTGCAAAATTGGACAGAGTACACTTCATTCCCTTGTCCAAGTCACTGATGAAGTCATTGAAGAGTATTGGTCCAAGGACTGAGCCCTGCGGGACCCCACTGCCCATGTCCTTCCAGGTCGATACCAACCCATCCACCACCACTCTCTGGGTATGACCCTCTAGCTAATTTGCCACCCACTGGGCTTTGTAATCACCCAAGTCACAGCTTCTTAACTTGTTCACCAGTATGGGGTGGGATACTATATCGAAGGCCTTCCTGAAGTCTAAGTAGACAATGTCAACCCCTACTCCTGCATCCAGGTGTTGTGTAGCCTGGTTGTAAAAAAAGACTAGATTAGTCAGGCATAATATACCTGCTACAAACCCATGCTGGTTTCCCTTCAGCATAATTTTTCCTGCTGGGCTCTTACATATATGAGCCTTAATAATCTTTTCAAAGACGTGGACAAATTGAAAACAATCCAGTGGAAAGCAGTGAAAATGGTTAGGGGGCTGGGGCACATGATTTTTGAAGAGAGGCTGATGGAACTAGTCTTGTTTAGTCTGGAGAAGAGAACAGTGAGGTGGGATTTAATAGCAACCTTCAACTAGCTGAAGGAGGGTTCCAAAAAGGATGGAGCCAGATTGTTTTCAGTGGTGGCACATAACAGCAAGGAGCAATGGTCTCAATTTGCAGCAAGGGAAGTTTAGGTTAGATATTAGGAAAAACTTTCTCACTAAGAGGCTTGTAAAACACCAGAACAGGTTACCCTGGGAGGTTGTGGACTCTCCATGCTTGTAGGTTTTTAAGACCCAAGTAGGCAGAGCCTTGGCTGGGATGATCTAGTTGGGGATGGTCCTGCTTTGAGCAGAGGGCTGGACTAGATGACCTCCTGAGGTCCCTTCCAACCCTAATTTTCTATGATTCTATGAATACTAGAAGAGACAGAATCAGAGAAAGTACAGAGTGAAAGGTACACTTGTTCTCCATACACATTATGCCTCCATAATGCATTTCCTATTTTTGTCATGCCTAAAGGTCCTGTATGTATATTGTAACACAGCTGAGAAGTGAATACATAGATTCACTACAGGGCTGATCCAAAGCTATTGATGCCATTATCTTCCATTGAGGAGCCCATCTTTTCTAGAGTCCACAAGTCTATCCAACATGGTAACAGCAACAGTATGTATCATTATGAGGCAGCATTCTCAGTTGTGTGGGAATCTCAGGGATACAATCAGGTTAATATTGTTTCTTGTTTGGGAGCCAACTCACCAACCAAAGTATTAATGAATAATTTAAAATTCATATTAGATTTAGAAATGTAGAATTTATCTTTAATACTAAAATTCAGAAAAAAAAACAGAAACATGTAAATCCTGTGGCTTTTTATTTCTCCTTTTGTAGTACAGCAATTCTTAAGGAAGGGATTGGTCTTATTTTATCAGAACAGAACAGCTAGTTCGGCTAGAAAAATTTACTAGCCTTCCAGTGAAAACACTCTTTGGTTTTTGTTTCTTCTCTGGGCACATCTACACAAGCTGCTGACTTTGCAGTAGCTGAAAAATACTGCTTGCTAGCACATCACAACACAGACAGTGCTAATGCACTACTGCACAGTATTATTAGGCTACTGCACAGTAGTGTCACCTAAAAGAAGTTCACCGGTGCTACTGCACAGTAACTCCGATTACTTCACATTTATTTAGTATTTGGTAATGGAAGTACTAAATAAATGCGCAGTAATGACTGCAGTAGTGTCTCATGTAGATGCACCCTCTGTTTCTTAAGTCAATTACCATTGACTGCTATGGATGCTCTGTTATTCATTTTTCCCCTTCCCATCATTCTTTGGGATTCTTCTTTACTGGTTTTTTTTCTCAATAAAAAAATGCCTCCGATGCCATTGGGCTTCAAGAAGGTAAGGAATTCTTAACTAGAAGAGATTGCTGCCTGAAGTCTCCGTATGACTGCAGAATGATTTCACTGTTCTCAAAGTCAGTTTGACAGCCTGTACTGTCTCAACTAGTTTTATTGCAGACAAGATTTCCTTGGTTTCATCCCTAGCACTGGCAGCAGCCTCCCATGAAAGAGCCAGTTTCCTAGGACAGATCTGTTTCCATTTGGCTAGCTCTAATTTGCCATGACTCTCGGTATGCCTAGTTTGTGTGTATTAGTGGTAGGTTATTTGTTTTCAGAAATTCTGCCAAATTAAGGCAAGTTAGGAAGTCCTTTTCCGATTCTATTTTGATCATCCAGTTCATTAGTTTTATATTGCTTGTTGTGTTTTCACCTTCCCCATTCACCCCACAACTCTGCAGCTGTACCTCCCTAGGTATCCCATACATTGTTATTCAGTGTACTACTGGAACAGGGGAAAGTGCACTGAACATAGCCCTTGATGACCATTTCCTTATTGTTGCTATCATGCCTTCATCCCCCACTGTGAGCAGTTCTAGAATTCAGTTTTAAAATGCAGCCATATAAATTACATCCCACAACACAGTGGATATAGATCTTTATTTTTCTAATTGGTTGCTCAGTATATATGTTAGAATTCCTTCCTTCAGAGCAGTGAGAAACAATGTGCTGTACTGCAGGCAAAGCTATCATTATTGTTTTGTAGCAGTCAAAGGCATTTGGAGCCCATAGTACATCTAGATGGTAAATTCCACCTCACCGTCTATTGACTAATTTTATCTAATATACCAGCTTTCCATATATTAGTATATCCTTTGGGTTATTTTACATGATAGTAATAGCATGTGCTTTATCTTGTACATGTTAATTTTAAATTATGTTTACATAGAGTATGAATATGAATCAATTGAAGCTTAGCATTCCTATTTCAGAGTAGAAATAGCTAGTCAATATGAGCTGATATTATTGATTAGGCTGTTTGTGTGCCTGATACACAAACTGTACAGGTAATGAATATCAATATACAGGAGCGTGCTTAAATATTTTACAGTCAAAAGCCTGAAGAGTTCATGGAATGTGAAAGGCAGTCTTCCATGTTGAAAGGCAGCTGCCAATATTTTAGTGTAATACATTCCTCTGTAAGGTATAGAATAAAAATGAAAATAAAATACTCACATGTCTTCACATCACATTTCTGACATGCAACATTTCATATTCTGGTGTTGCTTTGTTTTAATGCACATAAGAGACCAAATTATTCCAGGTAGATTATGGGCTCAATTGTTTCCAAAAGCATTCAGACTCAGTACATAGCTGCATTAATACAGAAATAGACCAAGTTCTGCCCCTTGTTTGCTAGTGGTAAAGCTTAGCCTTCTCTTGTGCCAGTGAGATAGGGCTGGCTGGCATGCTGGAGAATGGTTGGAGCCAAATCTCTATCTATGTAAGACTCTGGTGTGTATTTAGTTAAGTTCTGTCCTTTGCTCACGTTCTCTTTCAGTCTATGAATTTTTCATGTTTTTAATAAGTTTGTTCCTTTAACATTTTCACTTGGGAAGGCTTCATGTAAAAAAAAAAAAAAGAGAGAGAGAGAGAGAGATTTCTCTGCATCAGCCCTGCCTGAGAAACTAGAGTTCAGAGGATTTTCTCTCTCATGACTCCTTGTGCTAAATCAACCAACTGTCTATTGTCAGCTTCTTTTGTTAATCCAAGCCTGTATTAGTCGTTCCTTGACATGAACATCTCATTTTTGTACGGAGATACCAGTTACCAGTGTGCGCCCAACCACAGGATTCCTAAAAGCCTATTTCTTCCTGGTGATGCTAAAAGAACCACTTTAGAATTTTGTATTTGTGCTCACTTTAATGTATTGCTGGAGGAAGCTTTGTTTACAGTCCAGTGGTTACCAACTAGTCAATTGGGGTCAACCAATGGATCCTGGAGCCTCTTGAAGTTGATCCTGTGCTGGCGGGGCTGAGCACGCATGTATATGCATGTGCACCCACCCCCCGCAGCTCAGCAAGTCTGTCAGTGGGGGAGGGAAGGGGTGGAGGCCCAGGGAGCACATACATTGGGGTTTGGGGTCCAAAGTCCATCCCGCAGCAGCAGCCACCTCTGCTGCACACATCAGAGGGGCATGTGCCCCCCCCAAACATGGGGCAGCACCAGCGGCTGCAGGTAGGGAGTGGGGCAGACCCTGAACAGCTGGGGCAGGGTGGAGGATGGAGCCATGAGTGGCTCATCCAGGGGGGCAGGAGGGGGCATGCAAAAGATCTGCACATAGGGTGGGGTGGGATAGGCTGAGGCTGGGGCTGGGGCTGGAGCTGGGGCAGTCCTGGGCTCTTCCTGGTCAGGCTGCACTCAGGCTGGGTGACTGCAGTTCTGGCACTGGGAGTGGGGCCATGGGGGCAGTGCATAGCCTCTCCAACCCTCACTTCCAGTGCCACCACCGAGCACAATGTGGGCCAGGCCTGGTGGGAACAGCCCAGCATAGCCTTCCCCTCCCCTTGAGGACATGGCAGCCTGGGGCTGGTGTGCATGGGGGAAGACAGGCTGTAGCTGCAGGCTGGAAGGCTGTGCTGGACTGTTCCTGCTGGGCTTGGCTCAGGCTATGCTTTGTGTGAGCAGTGGCAATGCTGGGGGGGGGCACCCCCCCCGTGGTCCCTCTCTTAGCACCACCACTGCAGCTACCCAGCCAGGAAGAGCCAGGTGCTGCCCCAGCCCACCCCTTCTCTCACCCACACCCCACCCATGGCTTCCTGGGCTGCGTGCCTCCCCTCCCCTCCCCTCCCCTGGGCCAGCTACTCATGACTCTGTCTCCTGCCTCACCCTGGCTATGCAGGACTTGCCCCTCCCACACTGCTGTTGGGGGGGGTGCTGATTGAGGATGCAGTGGTGAGGAAGGGAGTGGGGCTAGGGCTGGGGCCTCAATCTGCCCTTCCCCCATTATGGCTCTTTCTCCTCCCCACTCCCTGCCCCACAGACTTACCTGCTGGGCATGGGTGGGGGAGGTAGATCTCTGACCCAAAAAGATTGGAGACCACTGATTTACACTGAAGAGCACAACTGCCTATTTGGGCACCAAGGCTCCTGTCTGTTTCAGTCAGGGGAGGGGACCTTGTGACTGAGGAGCACGTCTGAGAATGCCAGTGCCCTAAAAAACTTCTGTCTCTCCCCACCCCACTCCCCATCCTGCGCAAACGTGGAGGCCAATATTTCTCTGTATGTTGTTAGAGTGATTCTGGACTCAATTATTTCAACTTGGGGAGTCCTTGCTCTTCCAGGATCCAAGCAGTTCAGGGGTATTCAGGGAGCTGGTCTATGGAGTCAAGAGGACAGATAAACAGCTTCTTGGGATTCTTTATTGTCTCTGGAGCCCCTGAGCACCCCACATTTAGGGGACTGACTCGTGGATTGAAAATTCACACCTCTCTGACCAAAATAATAATTAGGAAGCTGCAATCTAGCAGTTGGAATCTATTACTTAGCCTCTGCATTGTGCATTTCCTACTAACAACAAATCGATGTACAGTTGCTAGAGTGGCAAATCACTGCAGACAAAGCCAACTCTAAAGGGACTGAATGAGTTGGGATGATGTTGGGTTCTCCTCAACTTTTCTATAATTATCTAAGGTTCTAAGAAGTGGAGGATCAGGCCTTTTTTTTGTGATCAGTCACAAAGTAGATTAGGGTTACCGTACATCTGGGTTTTCCCAGACATGTCCTCTTTTTAGTCCTCTGATCTTGGTCCAGATGGTTTTTTAAAATATGATCAAATATCTGGGATTTTGCTCTTCTCCTGGCTTGCCCCAGAAATGAGCTTCTTGGGGCTGGAGTCAGGGTGATTGGAAGCAGGGTGTACATATATGTGGCCGGCAGTAGCCAGGCAGGGGTGGGAGTGGCCTGGCAGCTGGATGCAGGTAAGTCTGTGGGGGGCAGGGGTTGCATGTGTGTCTTTCTGTATGCGTGGGGGGGGTCCGGGGCTGCAGCGGGGCAGAGGAGGAGCATGCCCAGGACTCATGCCTCTCCAGTGGGGAAAGGGGAAGAGGGAAGGGGGTGGGGAGGGAACAGCAGCAAGCTGCATGGTTGGCCCTGTGGCACTGGTGCCATTGCCTGTTCTCACAGGGGCAGGGCTGGGAGGAGCAGGAAACTGCAGGTCGGGAGTGAGGGGTACTGCCAGGGCTGTAAGGACTGTGGCTTTGGAGTGAGGGGCACCGGGGAGGATAGGGAGCTGTGGCTTGGGATTGAGGGGTAACAAAATGGGTAGGGGCAGGGCACTGCCATATAAAATTACCCCCCAATCATATACCACCCCTCCCCCCACACAATAGCTATCCTCTTTTTCTGGTACTGAAAATGTGGTAACCCTAGCTAACTGAATTTAAAAATGAAATTTAAGAGCCGCAAAGACAGCAAATAAGATCCTGGATAATAATGCTAACAGGGTTCCTTAATGACTGGTGTATCCATTCATCATTTTGAAGTATTAGAAACTTAAAGAATAAGTATTTTTATTTTTAATTAGCATGCTACAGACAACATAAATACAGAAGCCTTTTGGTCTTCCTGTGCCTTATCGTTATCAAATAGATTCTGAGATTTGTAGAGTTTAAAAATATAATTAAAATATGAACTCTTTGCTTTCATGATAATCCAGTTTGTCGCGTTATTTTGCCTGGCTGTGTACGTGTTAGTCATTATGACCAGTTATGTAAAATACGGGAGGAAACATATTTCCTAAATGTTAAATAAAAACTCTTTGACAGAAACCTTGTGCCCTGTTATCAGAGCTATCAAAATACTGGGGGGAAAAAAAGTCTGTTACTTTTTTCAAAGGAAAGAGAACAGATTTCTTTAGAAATTGCAAGTGTTTTCAAATGTAGTCAGTTTTTGTATTTTGTATGTTATTCCAACTGTAAAAGTCTGCCTTTGTGATTACTAAATCTTTCCAAAAATGCCTTTATGTACCACACCCTAATTTAATTTGGTCTGTGTGATAAAAGGATGTCATTTGTAAAGGTTGATGAAAGTGTTAACAATTCCTACAAAGTGATGAGTAATATCTACTGCCATTGACTTTGATGGAAGTTCATAGCACTCATTACCTTTCTGGTAGTTCTTGTTAATTAGCCCATAGTGATCAAGTCAGTCAGGAATTTTCCTCTTTCTAAGTTATTTCCCTTCTCTGAACACATTCAGGGGGCATGAGATTAAAACAAAGGAAATATTTTTGGCCCCCTTTTTTTCAAGGAATTGAAATGGACAGGAAGTTTCCAGTAAAAATGTTAGCACCTGGGTTGTCTTTATGGGCCCTGTTTTGCAACTAATACTTTTGTGAAATTCAAATAATATTAGGTATGCTGAATAGTTATACAAAGAATCTGTTGGTTCACTAATCTTGACATACTCAATGCTGCAGCTACTAGCACCGTATTTACTCATTGTCAAACCAGCTGTTAATGCAGCTGAACCCTAATTTATTAAAGTCTTTATTATGACTAACATTTTGATTTGAAATTACCATGTAACAGAGATCTGTGCTAAGCTTGTCCAAAGGAATTTTGTAACCCACTGGTCTGTGTGTACAACTATGTCGCATGTGAGTCTTTTACAGCCTCCAGCTACAGAGGCAGGAATTTTAGCTCAGTTGTAGAAACTTTTATCTCCAAAGATCCTTGTTCAGTCTGTGCAGCTAAAATGGCAGCTGTCACACTGCAGTTGCTCTTTAAAGCTGTTTTTTCTAAGACTATGCATGTCCCTGGCAGTCACTGGCTCTGAACTGAACACACAGTCCTGGATTCTACAAGATGTTTTCCTTGGTCCAACAGCATCTTTTCTGGATGAAGTCTGAATGAGCTGTTGTGCATCCATTTTCCAGACAGGGGAATGACACCATTGTGTGCTTCAAATGAGAATGATGGCTCAGATATGTATCATAAATACATTTAGAGATTTTAGGACCAATGAAGCCAAAGGGCCTATTTAATCTGATCTCCTATGTATAATAGAGGCATTGGGACTTTCCTGAATTCATTCCTGTTTGAATTAGATCACACCTTTCTAGAGAATCATCCAGTCTTGATTTTAAGATTCTCAAGTGTTGAGAATCCTGCCACAATCCTGGGCACACGATTTTAACATGTAATGAACTTCGCTGGTACCAACTTGCACCTTAATTCAAGTCTGAATTCGTCTAAATTTAATTTCCAACCATTGTTTTTTATTATACCTTTGCCAGGAAGGTTCAAAAGCCATATTATCAACTTTCTGTTCCATATATAAGAACTTATAGCCTATGTGTGAATCACTCCTTCACTTCTTTGATAAACTAAATAGATAGAGTTCTTTAAATCTTTTGCTGTAAGGTATGGTCTCTAGCATCCCTGAACTGTGGAAACCAGAACTGGGCATGGGTTGCACAGTTATGGTTGTGTTGCTACCAAATACAGAGATGATATAACCTCACTATCCCTGTGGGATAGCTCTTTGTCTTATTCCAAAGAACCACATTTAGTTTTTTGGGGTTTTGGCCACAGCATTGCACTGGAAGTTCTTGTTCACGTGGTTATTCCCTATGACCACCCAGTCTTCAGAGTCAGTGCTTCCTAAGAGAGCCTACTGTCCTGTTAGCATGACCTACATTCTTTGTTCCTAGATGTATAACTTCACATTGAGAATATTGTCATCTATATTGTTTATGCCTGGCTTGCCAAATAGCCAGGTCATTATGCACCATTCCTTCAATTTAGGTCTCATTTTTGAAGTTTCAGTGCTGATTTTATGTTTATGTTTTCTTTCAGGTCATTGATAACAAAAAAATTGTAATCTTGTCAGGTCAAGGATCCAGCCCACTGTGGTCTGGCTATTGGCACATCTGCAAATCAATGATTCCCTAGTTAGAGGTCCATTTTGAGACCTGTCACTTAGTCAGCATTTAATATAGCCCATGTTGGTTTGTATTATTCTGATTTCTTAATCAAAACATCTTGCAGTACTAAGTCAAATGCCTTGCAGAAGTCAGTTACATCAACACTATTACCTTTATGAGCTCAACTTGTAATCTCATCAGTAAAGATACTGAGTTAGTCTGACAGGATCTAAGTTCCATAAATCCATAGTGACTGGTATGAATCTGTTACTGCCTTTTAATTCCTTAGTCATTATTTTACCTCGGACTGCTGTCAGGCTGAAAGGCTTCTAATTGCCCAGGTAACAGTTTGCTTGCAATTAAGACTATATTATCTTACACTATCTCCTGAACACCCTGTGTGATTTTGCAGGAAGAAAATTGTGGTGAGGATAAGGGTGTGTCTCTTAATGACCCTCTGAGAGGAATGAAGAATCTCTTTGATTTCTGCTAGGCTCTGCAGGGAGGCCAGTTAATATCCTCTGATGAGTAGTGTCAAATGAACCAGGGCGTTCCATCAAAGCTGGTATCCTGACACTGTCCATGGGCCTTAGGAGATCATCCACGAATGCAGATCTCATGCTGAAGGTTGAGCATTGACCAACAAGAACCTAGAAAACTGGTAGAAGTGAGATGTTCTGAGAGAGATTTCTATTGTCTTCTTGATGGCATACATGAAGAGGATCAACACGCAGCTACTGCTAACAAGTTTGTTCACATTCACTGATACTTTGTCAGAACCATAAAGTAATACAAAAATACTTTAAAATAGTTTTAAAAGAATGGACACAGTTCTTCAAATGCTGCAAAGGACCAAGCTTTTATAGATCTAAGTGATGAAAAACTTCACTTGATTTTGCTATAGTAATAATTTGGTTACTCACTGAGAGAAGAAAAAAAAATCATTTGTCTACCTCACCTGTCACTTGGTTTCCCACACTGCCCTTAAGGAGCGTGCAGTCTTTCATTGACCTGTTGCTCCTTTGGTTCTGTACAGTTGTAAAGTCACGCCTTCACGTTTCTTACAATTATATTTTCATTTTTCTTTGTTCCTTGCAACAAGCCTTTGAAATTTCACTTGTCACATTTGTTTCCTCCTCCTGAGCTGTTGATGCATTGTGTTTTGTTTCCGGTACTGCTTCCAGCTTCCCCCCCATGAGCATGTTGGGACTCATCTTGTGGTGTGGTTTTGTTTACTTACCATGTTAGAAACTTCTTTCTTTGTATTATGCCAGAGTTCAACCTGCCTGATCATAATAGTTCCTTCTGGCTTTAACACTATGGATAGTTCTTCTGGAATTTCCCCACATTCACTTATTTAAATATTCACCCCAGTCATGTTTAGCTACTATTTGCATTCTTGCCCTTTCATTTTGTTTAGTGGGTCTTATGTGAAGAGGATGTCTTAGAAAAATCACATGTAAGAATTGGGTTGACAAAGACATGATGGTCCCGGGCAAATGTGAAAGGCAAGGATTTTTATGGGTGATAATTTTCATTGGAATAACTGTATATCTCTCCCAACATTACAGCTGATATACTGCCCACAAAAATCCTTGCCCTTCATTTCTAAATCTTTCCAATGTGACTTGTTGCCCAGCTTCCCATGATACCTTTTTCTTTTCCTTATATCATTATTATCAGTATTGATGACCACTACTGATTTTACCATTATCTTTACTAATGTCTGCCCATCTGTGCTGTGGCCCAGTGGACCAAATTCAGCCTCATTAAAACAAGGTTTCCCCAGCCCACAAAGGGATTTGTATAATTTGAAAATATATTTTAAGACGTTCCATATCCATGCTAGATGCCTGGTTAAAGGAATAAGCTCTGTCATTATCTTAGTGCAAGTTGCTTAGAACTAGATACAACAAGGACTGTGGCAATACATAGAGAAATAGAGTCTCTGTCATATTCACTGCCTCACTCTGTTTCTCCAATCTCCATTTTTCTTTGCTTTTACTAACTACTTTTCCTTATTTTCTTACTTTGTGCTTACATTAGGAGAAACAGACTTTTGCTGTGTGTTAGGTAGGATCAGCTACTTTGGATTTTCAACTTTTTCTTTTTGTTTCTAGAAATAGGAAGGAAGATAATGTTCCTGGATGTTGCTAGTTATCTATTCTTTTTCAGTGGGCTGTATAAGAGGACAAGAGTTTGCTCCTGCTACTAGCGAATAGCATTAGTTCTTTAGCTTATATACTTGTAGACAAGTTGGCAACAGCGTTCCCTCTAAGCTGCATGGCGTGCGCAGCCACGCAGGTGCACCTGGCAGTGTGGCATGAGCATGCCTGCACTATCACGCATGCCACACAGCTTAGGCAGGCGTGGCCAAAATGTGGCTCATGGGCCAGATGCAGCCCACCAGGCTATTCTATCTGGCCCATGGGGCCTCTAAAAGATTAAGAAAATTAATATTCATCTGCCCCCGTCTGCCTGTCTTGCAGCCCTCAATGGCTTGCCAAAACTCAGTAAGTGGCCCTCTGCCCAAAATAATGCCTGTCCCTGGCTTAGAGGAAATGCTGTTTGTCAACCCACAGCCTGTGGGCAATATCTGACCCCAGGAGCCTTTGGATCTGGCCTGCAGAGCTGTGGATTCAGCAGCATTGGGTGGCAGGGGGCTCTCTGTTCGCTGTGCTACAGTCAGCTGCCTGGGGCTCTGGTGAAGGGAGAGCTTTCACTGCCTCACAATGCAGCAGGATGGTAGAGAGAAATTACTGTGGCCCCTGGGTCTTAATGCCCACTTACCTCTGACCTGAACCTGGTCATTCTGCACCCTCCCCAACCCCAAAAACATTGCCTACCCTGCTTTTACAGAAGTGAAGTCATGCTGGGAGAGGGAGAGAAAAAGCGGCTCACTATATTTACATAATTGATGCAGTCCCATTGTTTTTGCTAGTTATGCATTCAGAGTTATCCCAAAAGACATTGAGAACAAGCAGGGATGTGTTACAAAATAAAAAAAGCAAGGACAAAGTTACAGTCTGTGTATAGCACATGGGTCTTATTGGGCCATTATTTAGCTCTCCAGAAGAGTTAAGACCATGTCATGAAATCAATACACTTTTACGTATGAAATAATGCTAACTTTTTAGAGTAGTTCCACTTTGAAATTAAACAAATGTTGTGCTTTGGATATGGAGCCAGCCACTAGAAGGCAACATGATCACACAAAATAAGCTAAAACCTAAACTCTCACCAAACTAATTAATCAAATCCT
>JAGPOW010000261.1:72613053-72690313 GCA_030014935.1 Caiman crocodilus | reverse complement strand
GCATGATTAGAAGGAGAGCCATTAAAAGCTCAACATTTGTGTTCTGGCATATGGCATTTTCAAGGCTAAGTATAGGAAGATACATTGGTTAATGTAGTATGTGGGCCTTTCAATTCTGTGTTGTAACAGCAGTTTTTTGTATTTAAATTAAATATAGTGTATTATTGTGTTTGCAAACTGACGAGCTTAAGGCAGTTTATCGAAAAATAGTTAACTGCAAATAATGACATTTCTTGGGAATCATTATTTCCTAGAATTGCAGCTGCGAGGGGGAAAAAATTGGTTCTGCCAAGTTGCTTCCTAGAATCATTAGTATTAAGTAAATAACTTCCCCCATCAGGAAGTTAATGCACCCTGCAATACAGTCCCCAACTACAGAGCTCTTATTAGATCAAAAAATGCAAGCAGGTAAAACTCACTATTGTTTTTGACCTAAAACATCATTGGGATCAGTAGCTATACACATGCATACATTGAGGAGTCTGGGGCTTTTCTTTATTAGAGAATAGTCACAACACTCCTGTTTCACCTCTTTCTTTTCATCTTTTCTCTTGCACAGTCAAGAGTCCCAGCAGATGGGCCTTTCTCTGTTGAAAATGTTGCATAAAGGCAGCTTCTATCCACTTGCTCCACTTGCTTCTTTTTCATTTCCAGGAAGACCTCTAAATGGGTGAAATTTTGCTACATTGATCAAAAGAATATGTACAATTCGTAT
This sequence comes from Caiman crocodilus, assembly GCA_030014935.1. NCBI lineage: Eukaryota > Metazoa > Chordata > Crocodylia > Alligatoridae > Caiman > Caiman crocodilus. Next base: position 72,689,598 of record JAGPOW010000261.1, on the reverse strand, counting down.
GATTCTCTTTCTTACAAAGACACTGTGTTTGCTGACCTCAGCGTTCTGCAGCTTTTATGTGGACAGTCTTGCTATTTTGGCACCTGTTTGGGCTTTTTTTTTTTTTTTTTTACCATCACTGGGAATTCCTCCCCTCCCTGGCCTTACCAAGGAGTTTCCCTTCTGCAGTTGGCCTTTTGTTTCACATACAAATAACCAGGATCTTTGCACTTATTCTCCTTTTTTCTTATGTGTGTTTCATGTGCAGCCCCTACAGGCCTCTGTCCTGGGCACAAATCTCAAATAGATTATGATGTTGTGTAAGTCAAAACGTGTTTTCTTCAAAAGTGTGGAATAAAAGGGGCAGGGGGAACACCTTCAGCAGGCAAATAAGCCTCTGGCACTACAGATCCATGTCAGGTAATTTTGCTGGTTCTGTTTAGTTCACAGATCCAAACAAATGTGCTTGTTTGTTGGAGTTCATTCAGCAGTCATTAAGATTTAATTAAACTGTCCCTGGTTGTGGCTGGAATTTAAAAAAAAAATTGCTTTATAGCTTTTGGGGCAGATCCTCAGCTGCCTTAAGTTGTCATACATAGCTTCCTTCACTTCAGAGCCATTTTATACCAGATGATGATCTCACCTTGCCCTTGGAGAATAGATGGTACTATGCAGTGAGTCTGTAGATTTGCAGGAAGTCCTTGTGATCATTGCGTGTTAAATCAGGGTGCCCTACAAAGCCCAAAGGCAGGTGGATATTATGCTTCAGTCATTTTTTCTCATTACCATTCTGTGCGCGCGTGCGTGTGTGTGTGTGTGTGTGTGAAGAAAAATTGGCCATAAAACAGAAGTCTAATTAGTGGGAGTTTCATGTCTTTTGGCTGAATGGAATACTCTCAAGAGAAAGGCAGGGCAAATCATAGCAGGGAAAGGACAAATCTATACTGATAGACTCCTACTAATCCCTGAGGCCATTGTGTATTAGGGCAGGCAGGCAGAGTTACCTGAGTGCTATCGGATTGGCTGAGAGTGAGGTCAGGTTTTTGTTCAAGCAGGTGCAGAACCTGTTGTTTATTTAACAAGGTTGGTGGCAGCTGCTGCTGCTGCTTCAGAGCAATTAAAGAATGTGTTGTTTGGCAGGAGGTTGCCAGGTGCTGGCTGTCCTATATGCTATGACAAGCAGGGCAAAATTTCATGTAAACACCTGCCAGCATCCCAGACAAACCTGTACTAACGGGCTATTATGTACCTGCCATTAAAGCATTTGTGGGTTTAGCTGACAGTGCAGTGTGCACACTAGCTATCTCTGTAAGAGCTGGAAAAGATAAGATATGCAAGCGGGGCCTTACTTTCAACCGATGCATGACCTGGATGTTTGTAAAATGAAACAATCCCTTCAGATTTTACCCTTTTATACCCTCAGGGATAGATCCACAGCTGGTATGACTGGAGCTGCACTGACTTACACATCCTGGCAGGTTAGCCCCATGTGTGCATTGCCAGGGGGCCAGATTGTTCATCCCTGGTCTCCTGCTTTTCTGGGAGCACACGTCCTGTCTGATGATTTCAGGTGCACTAGCACAGAGACATCTACCTGATGTGCAGATGTTCTCAGATTTCTAATTGCTTATACTTGGGCCAACAATGAAAATTAGTAAGTCTGGGCAGGTTTTTTTTGCCTGAAAAAAAAAGGTGCAATTGGTCAAAACTTGTCCTTTGAAATACTATATAAAACAAACTCTGTGGAGTGTATATGCTGGACAGCACCTTCGGAAAATGCTCCATTAAACATCCACGCCTGGGCTGTTTGCTGTATCCCATTTCTGCAGGCTGTAACAGATGCCTGTCAGGGATGGTTTAGAAATAGTATGTCTTGCTTCTGAGCAGGAGGGTTGGCCTCACTGACCCTTGAGGTCCCTTCCAAATCTACAAGCCTGAGAAAGGAATTATTCAGAGTCCCTTGGTTGTGTTCAGGTTTAGCCTTGGGGCTGTTACTAGCAAGGAAGAAGGAAAGGGTTAGTAGCCAATTACATTGTCTTTGTGGTGACAAGGAGTCTGCACTGGGAGAATTGGATGCTCATGGGAGCTGGCTAGAGAACCTGGTCCCAGAATGAGCAGTAATATGAAAAAAAGTGTAGGTGTTGCTTGAAGCATGCAGGAGGAACCAGAGAGGAGTCACTGAGTCCTGGACTTTTCAGTTCAATGTTGCCCAGCTGGGTTACATCAGGATTTAGCATTTTCTACAGGCATATAGATGTCCAGTTTTCCTTATATTTAATACTGAGGTAATGAATGAGCTGCACTGTATTCTTTCCTTAGGGGGCAAAAAAGGAATGATATTTAGCATTTATTTTTTTAAATAACTAGGATGGTATGTTCAATAAAAATGCTAGAGTTAAACCAATAAAATATCCCTTGCATGTGTAATTGGTGTGATTCCACATAGCCTTGCTGGGTCGCTGTCTACATACAGAGGTACGTGTTTTGCTTGTTTTGCCTGGGCTGTCTGTTGTTGCCTGTTTGTATTGATGCTCGTGACCCTCTTAGAACATTTACACAATTATATGCAAATGTCTTTTGGTTGAGACAAAAAGATCCCACAATTATTGTGTGTGGATAACTCGTGAACAGCTTAGTCACATTTCTGTATGGTGAATGGAAAGGAAAATGGCTCTTATTCAGATCTCTTTAACATGTGGAGTGTATATATATATTTGCAATGAATTGTGAACCAGCAATTACTGTACACACATTTTTCTTGCTTTTGGAGAGGAAAACCAGCAGTCTTTTGCCCCCTGCAGTTTTTAGTGAACACTGTACGTAAATCATGTACTCCTTTCTGTGAAAAAAGCCTTGCTTTGTATATCATCTGCCCTTTTTTAATCCTTCCAGAAGGTAGCTAAAAGCCATTTGATTCAATTTTCTCACATCTTAAAGTTAGCTCATCAAGCTCCATGCGCCCTTCAACGTTCTCTTTCAACCGATGAGAACCTTCGTTAATATGCACCATTCGTAATTAAGGTTGCATTTAAAGGACTATCACAGGGTAATGCAGAGATTACCGCAGTTCAGAGAAATTGCCCTACCATTTACACACAAACTCTAAATTTCTGCCATGTACCTCATTGCTTTAGTTGAAACTACTTTCTAAAATGTATTTAAGTTTAGTTTTGACTATGAAAGGGGTCATGTTACAATTTCTTTTTTAAGTAGGACCCCCTGAAGTTGCTGAGGATGTTGTTAGGGGGAGGGAGATAGAAAGGGAGAGGTTTCAGTCGAAGGTTAGGGTAGCATCTGAATTTCCAATGGAACAAAAATATTCTCTTGAATATAAAAAGTCAATAACTCTGAGGTTGTTCTAATCCTTAGAAGTAACTGCATTATCTTTGTTACCACAAAGTGGTAATAATACATAAATACTGATTCCTTTAAGGGTGATTACTGTATGCTGCAATTTCAAAATAAAGTCCAAAATAGCATTTTTAAATATGAATATGCACCCTTATGCTTCAAGAACAAGGAATACAGTCCCTTTTGTGGATTGAAACACAGGGTGAATATTTTAGAAGTCAGAATGAAATAAAGCAGATACCAGCTGAGCTCAGCACTGCCAAGAGGCAAAATGGAGGTTTGAGGCCTGCGGAAATGGGGGAGGTTAAGAAATAGAGCAGGATTCAGCAGTATGTCTCACTGCACTCATGGAAATTAATGAGAAAGTTGCTGCAGGTTTCAAGACTGCAGGAATGAGCCTATAAACAACACAAATGACAGCAATGCTGATGTCCCACATAGTAGCTACCAAGACTTAGGTGACCCTTTTTCTGGTCACTATTTCCTAAAAATCAAGGCCCAAATTTATCTTCACCTTATGACAGGTAAGTATACTTATGCAACCGACTCTAGTGGCACTTTAGGCTACTTCAGATGATTTCCCTGGGAAGACAGGTAACTCTGACATAATTGAAGAGCAGGAGCAGGCTCAGCTGTGAAAGCACTTGCCAGGGAGTAAGAAGGGCTCATAGTCTAGGCTCCTCATTGTCTACAGGGGATTTGAACCTATGTTTCCTACTTCCCACCACAATTACCTCACCACCAGACTGTAGCTTCAGCATTGCTGTGTGTATCCTCTGCCCTTTCTCTTGAATTTGGTTCAGTGAAATGGGCAGTGTCCTAGAAAAAAGGGGGCCCTGGGTTCTAGATTCTGGCTCCAAATGGGCCAGACACTATCCCATTATCTATCCCCTGACAATCAAATGTAAAATATAAAAACACCATTTAGGGCTGGAGCTTCCTCCTCTTTAGAGCAGCGCTCATCCCTCTGAACTACACTCCTACTAGTCTCCTTGCATTTTGGCCCCACACATTTTTTCTTCTTGGATGCTTAGTGGGCCAGCTTCATTCACCAGGAGGGGTGGGAGGTGTTTGTTGCAATACCTAGCCCATGGCTTGGTAGTTAGAGCATCTTGCTTTGAAGTGGGAAATGTAGGATCATACGCCATCAATGAGAGGGGTCTAAAATTTGATCTTCTGCTCCCAGGACAGGTACCCGAACCCCTGGGCTAAAAGGCTGGGAGGAATCTGGCTGCCATTATCCTTCTCCAAACAGACTTTGTGCCCTTTTGTGGATGGAACAGAATTGCAACAGAGCCTACATGAATGGAATAGAACCCTTCTGTACAAGCAAGGCAAGCTGCATAATGGAAAGTAGGATCTAAAATGTATATGACCTGTATGCAGAGAAAGTTAGCTATGTAAGTGTTACTTTCCTAACAAAAAGGAAGCTGGAGTTGAGCCAAACTCACTGAGAAACACTGACCTGACTGAACAAGAGTGCACACACTGACTTTGCTTTTGAGGACTGAGCCTAGACATGGACAGAATCTCAAAACCTAGTTGTAGGGCCCCTGGCATCAGATGCTGCAACAGAGATTGCAGCTGAGCTATTCTGGCAAAAGGAAGAAGAGGAATTGGTGAATAAGGGCCTGTATGTAGCAAGTGTACAGCTGCTTATTGCTAAGTGGGCTGCAACTGGAGGGTTGGGAGCAGGAAAGAAAGTTTTCTGTTTCTTTGCAAATGCTGTCATTAGCCTCTTTAAAGGGAGGGGCTTCAGCTCAGATGGGGCCAAACAGGTCCTCTTAGTCCCTAAGATGGAAAAGAGCCAGCTTCAAGACTGGTAGGCTCCAAGGAATGGTGAGTAACAGGCTGCATAATGTCAGGGATAAGCAAGATGCAGTAGGAATGTGATGAAAAACTCTTGGGGCAGGTGGTTAAGCTGGAGAAGACAGTGAGAAGAAAGCAGCCACTGGTGGAGAAAAGGAAAAACAAGGCTGTGAGGGTATATTTAGCTAATGGCAGAGCTAAGGCAGAGCTGTCCAACTGGTGGGGTTAATATGCAGCCTGCAGGCTTCCACCCACCCACCAATCCTCCTACTCCATGCTGAGATGACTGGGACAGGGCAGAAAAGCTAGAATGGGCCTGGTGATCTTGCTGCCTGTGCTGCAGCAGCAGCAGCAGCAGAGTAGGGGAGGGTCAGCTCATACTGCCTGGACAGCGTGGGGGTGGTAGGGAAGGGTGTGTGCTGGCCATATGGTGAGGATTAGGATTAGACATATTTATGAGAAGGAGTGTTGCTTCCAAGCAAACACGAGAGACTGGTAGCTGGCTGGGAGGAGATCACCTGTAATATAATATATAATATAAACTGTCCATGGGAGAGGAGCCAGAGATAATGTTTCCATTGCTTAGACGCAGGAGTAGAGGTGGATGTCATTTTCTTGGACTTTAGCAAGGCCTTTGAAACGGTATCTCATCCTAGTTTCATAAATAAATTAAGAGGCTGTGACATAAATGTTTACATGGTCTGGTGGGTGGCAAACTTACATGATCCAGTTTACATGGTCTGGTGGGTGACAGTCACACCCAGAGAGCAGTAGTAAATGGGTCAGAATTGACCTGGAAGGATGTGGATAGGGGTGTCCTGCAGGGTTCAGTCCTTGGACCTGTACTCTTCAATATCTTCATCAGTGACTTGGATGTGGGTGTGAACTGTACTCTGTCCAAGTTTGCAGATGATACTAAATTGTGGGGTGAAGTGCGTGCTCCAGAGGGTAGGGAATGATTGCAGACGGATCTGGACAGGTTAGAAAAGTGGGCAGTACACAATAGGATGCAGTACAACAAGAACAAATGCAGAATGCTGCACCTAGGGCACAAAAATATCCATCACATCTACTGGCTGGGAAGTGACCCTCTCAGCAGCACAGAAGTGGAAAGGGATCTTGGAGTCATAGTGGACTCCAAGATAAACATGAGTCATCAGTGACAAAATTAACAGCAAAGCTAACTGCCCTTTATCATGTATCATCAGATGCATGACAAATAGATCCAAGAAGGTCCCTCCCTCCCTTCCCCTCTGTGTGGCATTGGTTAGACCACAGTTGGAGTACTGCATCCAGTTTTTGGTGCTGTACTTTAAAAAGGATGTTGATAGACTTGAGAGGGTCCAGAGGAGGACCACTTGTATGGTTAAGGGCTTACTGGACAAGCCCTGTAAGGAGAGACTGAGGGACCTGGACCTCTTCAGCCTCCGCAAGAGAAGGCTGAGAGGTGATCTTGTGGCGGCCTACAAATTCATTAGGGGACACAACAAGGGATCGGAGATGTTCTGTTCACCAGGGCGCCACTTGTGGTAACAAGGAACAATGGTCACAAACTGACAGAGAGCAGATTTAGGCTAGAAATCAGGAAAAACTTCTTCATGGTAAGGGTGGCCAAAGTCTGGAACAGGCTTCCAAGGGAGGTGCTGCTCTCTCCTACCTTGGGGGTCTTTAAGAGAAGGCTGGATAGGCATTTGGCTGGGCTCATCTTACCCCAGCACTCTTTCCTGCCTAGGCAGGGATTTGGACTCAATGATCTGTTGAGGTCCCTTCCGACCCTACTATTTATGAATCTATGAATTGCCTGTAGGGCCTGGTTTGTATGTCTAGAGCTAGCATGGGTGGACTCGATTGGAAGTCAACAGAGAGCGTGTTGGTCCAGAAAACACTAAATTGACTAAATTGAGAGGTCCAGACTGAGCTGCGGCAATGAGAACAGACTGTCCATTGAAAGATTTCAGAATGAAGTCCTTGACAGCTTTGCAGTTCCCATAGAGAAAGGTGTGGCAGGGCTGGGTGAAATATGAATTGGATTGGAGAGTACCACTCTGTACATTGTGCGACTGCTGGGGAATGTACATGTGGCCCTAACCCTTAGAACTTCCATGTGGTCTCACTGTCTCACATGGCCTGAGGTCAGGCCCTGTTTAGATAAAAATTGTGGTGCATTGTTGGGAGGAGTACCCATCTTTGGGGTTCCTTCCTAAGGGTGCTGGTATTTGCTGGAAGCAAGTGGGTTGTGTTTCAGATGGTTGGGAAAGGATTTAGGATTTCCTCAACAGTGGGGATCTTCACTGGTATTAAACTATTTGGAATAAAAAGGCACTGTAAGAGAAAAATCAACATTTCACTCTGGCCCTTCTTACCCTCTTCTTTCCTACCTCCAACTCCCACCCCTCCCTTGATCTATAGAGACCTCTACTGTACTTTGAACTTGTCAATTCACTCATCACCTCATTCACCATTCCTTCTGCCCACCCAGCCTATTTCTCCTGCCTGCTTAGAGCCAAGAATAGATTTTTTTTTTTGAGGAGGAAGAAATAAAACCTCTTGCTGTTAATAGGGGTCAGGGAAAAATGCTGTAAAACTTACTTGACATGTTGGTTGCTTTAGCAAGTGTAGCTTTCAAATTCAATGGAATTAACTGTACATTCTGATAATTAATTTCTTTTTTCTTGCAGTTACATCAATTAGCATATAACACAGATAAAGAGAAAAAGCATTTGTCAGGATTTTGCCTTCAGCAGCAGGCAATGCAATATGTTAAGCCATCACATCTTGTACGTGTACTGCAGATTTTTTTTCTTCTTTTTTGCAGAGAGCTCTGAAAAAAATGCAAAAAAAGCCCACCATTAAACCTCCATTGAAGAAAAGGAAGCCAGAGGTTTTAAGGCAAAGGGGAGTGCTTCAAATACACATTTTACGCTGCTAAAAAGATCCACAGTACTGTGACCAAAATCCCATTAAATGGAGCAGTTTCTATTTAAATCTTCCCATGACATGTTTCTGATATTACCCTACAAGAGAGGCACATAACTGTCAGGCTTAAAGACTGCTCCTCTTCTCTTCTTCCTTGAGTGGCTCTGCAGATTCAGACTGTCATTTTCAGTTCAGACACTTAGGCTGAGTGCTAAACTTTTAGGTGGAATGAGGCAGTACTTCAGATTGTGAAGGAAACTCTAGGTAGTAAGCCTCACTTAGAGAGAAACTAGCTGCTTAAATCCTAGCTCAAAAAGAGCAAGCCTTTTGGCCTGAAAAAGTCAGCATCCAAACAAGACCCAAAGCCTGAATTCCAGAAGATGGGGAATGCAGGCAATGCGACGTGCGGCCCCTGGTGGGGAAACTATCAGACTCACTTAGGTGTGTGATCCTCCTTGAATGACCTCCAGAATACTATTATTGGTAGTCCACAGCTGGGAACCCACTGAAATCAAAGTGGCTGCCCCTGATTTTGAGGGCACAATGTGGGGCTTGGCAGCCATTTCTTAGGTGGAGTGCAGGAGCCCTACCATGCCTCTGATTGGCCAAGGGGCCCTAGTGCCCTGTCCCTCACTGTCATTTGGCCCTGCCTCTTACCACTGCCTGTGAAGGCTGTCATGGAGCCCCACCCCTTGCCCTTGCAGCCAATCAGTGGTGAGGAATGGAGACAGCAGCCATCTTACTGGTAGCCCTTTGAGTGGGGAGACCTCTCCCCCTTCACCCTAGAGCACTGCTGCAGCCTCCTGAACACTACTGGCTCCCTCTAAGGAGCATTTTATTTTCAGTAAGGTTTTTTTTTGGGGGGGGGGGGGTTGGATTTTGCGGGCATTGCCGGATTTCACAAAATCTGTGAAATTGCAGTTTCAGTAGGTCCCTATTCTCCTCAGCTGGCAAAAACGTTTCCGGCAGCATGGAGTTGTCCTACAGGGAATGACCAGACATGATTCAAATGAGAAGCTATTGGTTGTTGCTGTTATAATCCTGTCCCTCTGGGCATTTGAGGCATGTTGTAAATTCTGAAATATATATCACTAACCTCTTGTATATTTATTCAGTGGTTGCTTCTGAATTTCTCTTAACAGACTTTGATTGTTTCAATTCAGTTTGCATTGGAAAAGTAAGTATCCACATCACAGAAACTACCAGCAGAACCGGCACCATTGTTGATAATCTCAGCTGCACAAATGATCATAGAAAATCAACTTCCTCCTACCTTGAGATGGTATCTCCATGTAAGGGTTTAGCCATATTGTCTGGGCAGTGCAAAGAATTTTGTACTGTTCCTTACTGTTCTTTGGATAAATACGACTCCAGCATGCAGAACAAGAAATAAATTCAATATACATGTAAAAGAAAGAAATAGTATTCTGAAAAGAGGAAAGCATTGAGTGTGGCATCTCTCAGGTAACTCTCAGGAAGTTTTTACTTCAAATGTTTGCTGTATTTTGTCTTGCAATTATTACTTATTGAAAACCTTTTGTGTTTGTTTGTTTAAACAAGACCTTCTAGTCAGCCTGATTAGTCCTCCAGTGAAATCATTATGCTTGACAGAAATTATGTGATAGTGGGCACATCTACATGAGGAACTATATGCACAGGAGATTAATTCTACTGACCACAGCAAAAGCCATGCTATTGCACTAATACTTAGTAGAATTAGTCTACTAAGCATTAGCATCACTTAAGAGGTGTGTGCTGGCGCTACTGTGCAGATACTAAACTTAATGCGCAGTAATCGCAACACATTAATGAATGTGTAGATGTACCCACTAATTACTATACCAAGCCCAATCAACTGATGTCAGAAATACTGCATTATGATTGATTATGGAGAAATATAAGGTAAGGAATGGGGAAGCTCCTAGGCTAGGGGCAGAAGGTTACAGTTAAACTGGTTTAAGTCATCGAAAACTGGTTTAAACTTGTATCAGGTATACCAGATGTTCAGTGTACATAAACCAGTTTCAAAATGACTGAAACTGGTGTAAGATAAACCTGGTTGAATGTGGTATGAGACTTAACTGATTTGGGTCAAACTGGTTTATGAAACTTCTGTCCCCGACCCTTTCCTGGTTCAAGTTAAATCAAAATCTTCTAGCATCCCAGTGTGCTTTCCAGCCCTGGGCTGGGCTGTGCTGTCTGCTCCAACAGAGGAGAGTTGGGGTGTAGGGGAGGCAGGGATGGGGTTAAACTTCCCTTCCCCTGAGTACAGAGCTGCCCTGCCCTTGTAAAAAGTTACTGCTGGCTGCAACTGTGCACTACAAATCCCAGAAGCACCTGGAAGCAGGAAAAGGAAGTGATGAGCAACCCTGCAAAACCCTGTCAATGTGATTCTGGGCTGCAAATCCCAGAGATTCTGTGGGCAGCAGGAAGAGGATGCAAATCCACAGCCCATGCTGGCTACATGCCAGAGAGCTGTGCTCTAGTGCCCCCCAGCTTCTGGCTGCAGGCTGCTGTCCTGCATTTCTGGAATCAGAAGTGAATGTCTATCCAGTTGTTTCTTAGTTCAATGTCTGCAGCTTAGACTAACCTGCAAAGACTGAACTGATTCAGCCTTGGGCTTTTTGACTGTCTTTACTTTGTCCAAATGTTTCCAGTACTGGCCTAGGAACATTGAAAATGCTTGACATCATGAATAGCATGTTGTATAAATGTCTCTTCCAAGTTTTTTGCATTGTAAGAGCCTCTCTCAATGTGCAATATGCCACAATATAAAGCACACAGAGAACCAAATGCTCTGTTCTAGTGAACAAAAGCTTGTCTCCTGCTGTTGCTTAATACTGTAACTTTTATTAGCAGCGAGTGACTGCAGTTTACAGCCTTCCTTCCTTTCTCTAGACGATTACATTTTTAAGCCGATTGACTGTGTTGACTAGAGGCAGCAGTTGATCCATGCTCTTCCTTCTTGCACACAATGCCGCATGAAGGAAAGAAATGCCAGGTTCACTGTGTGCAGGATAAGCTCAGATTTTGATTGCCTGAATAGAGGTAAAAAAAATGGTTGCTGTATTTCAGGATCCTGGAATCCTTAAGGGAATGAGTTCCATATATGTCTGAATGAAAGAAAGGTTGCCATGTGTTTGATAGCCCAGATTGAGCAGTGCTCTCTTGGTCCTTTTTCCCTTGATCACTTCCCTCAGAACCATGCATCAGACCAAGGGTCTTTAATCACCAAATTCCTGGAGGGAAAATACAACAAAGAAAAATGAAGGCTGGTGAATCAAAATACATCATATAACCTTTAAAAAGTGTTAACTATGTAAAAATAAATAAATAAATAAATAAAAGCATTTATAAAACTAACTAGAATTTTACCTGAATTAGTTACCTCTTCTGTAACCACTGCTATCTTAATTGCCTCCCTCTAACCAAACAGATGCTCTGCTCTGTATTCAGTGTGTTTCAAGCAACCATCTTGTCTGTTTGAGTGCACAGTTGTACAAGACATGGCTGGCTCCTCAAGTTTGAAACAGCCCATGGATATACTTGGACTCATGAACAATCATTTGAGCAGTCCTAGAGCATATAGTGTTGGGATAAATTGTACCTTTCTGATTGATATTCAACAAAGAATTTGCCCAGGGAAATTATCTGTTAAAAAGACAGCCAATCCCTAGAAAAGCAATTTGGCCTGCATGTGAATTTATGTACATGTGTACCCAGGAGGAAGAACTATGTTAGAGGTGATTATGCCAGGCAGATTACAGAAGTGATTGTACTATTTATATTTCATTAAAGGAACAATGCCCCTGAGAGACCTCTTTATCTGGCACAAGTTAATGAAGAAAACAGTGTCCTTTAGCAAAGATTTCAGAGAGAAGTTTTCAGACTCAGTGTTTGTTACTTGACTGTAACACAGGGTAAATAAGCAGGGATTGTAACAGCCAGAAATCTCTGGAGGTGGTGGCTTAGTGACAAGACTGTTACAGCTTTTGTACTTCAGTTGAGAAGCAATTTGCTGCTGAACAGTACGTCCCAGAGGAAGTCTACAGAGCTGATGAGACCTGTTTTACACACTGATCCTATACTCACAGGAAGTAGCAAATGAAAACCAATGGGCTATGTACCACACAAAGACAGTGATTCATCTAGCCTTGAAGTAGCAATCAGTCCAACCTACAACATTCAGGCACAGGCCTCAGCATTCACCCTCTTGGCAAAGGTGCACAGTGTTTGGTTCAGGGTCATACAGTGCCAGTGCCTGACACTGGTGCAGTACTGAACTCTGTGCATGGGTTCTGCATTAAGGCTGGTGGGAGCATGTTATTTGTACATGCCTTTGTAATCCTAGAATTAATTAGTTATTTCACTACACCATTTTGGTATTCTAAAATTAATTTTAAGCAGAGCACCTTGTACACACCAAGCCTGTTCACACTAATCAAAAGAGTTGTGTTAAGCAATAGCTTTAAGTGTTCAAATTTGTACCATTTCTTTATTAGTCTTTTCAAGTGGCAACTGAATTGTTTATACACTTATTTTTCTTCCTTTTTCCTCCTGAAAAAATAAAAAACAGAAATAGAAATGTAATTTGTAGGAAGGGAAAACTCAAACCAAATAAAAAAAATGATTTGTGGCTAAAGAGTACATACCCCTGTTTAGAGAGAGTTGTACCTGTTTCAGTTTTTGGTTTTTTCTGCCAGTAGGTGTCATGATACAGCAACCTGTGAAATTTCTTAATATACTAGGGGGTTAAATGGTTAAACATACACTATTAATAAATGAATGCTAGCTAAATTATTAGTTGCTGGTGGTTAAAATAGTGGTTAATGATGTTAAGCATCCCAAACCAGGGAGTCTGTTGTCTGTGTGATACAGTGTTACATTAAAAACAGTTGTTACTACCCAACAATTTTCTTTTTGATGACTCTCATACAGCTGTTTTTACGTGCACTAGGCACCTCACCTGCTATTCAGTGGAACACAATAACAATGGGGTGAGCAAGAAAATGAAGAGTGACAACAACCTAACTCTTTATTAATCTCTCCTGATGTACAGAAGGATTGAAAACTGATGATAGATGTAGCATGTTTATGAAATATTTATTTATCCAATCCATGTAGATATTTTTAACCCTGCCATCACCATAGAAAAAAGTACACGTATAGCTAGATCTGTCAAAAGTTAAAATGACCTTGGTTTCATCTTCTTGGCAATAACTATTGCTCCCAAAAACTTCATTTCAATACTAATAATACAAGTTTGGGGACTACAGTTGGTGTATGTATAATGAGTCAGTTTCTGCTATCCTGTATAGCCCTGTTCATTTTACTGAAATGAGCAAGATTGTGGGTATAACTGAGAACTACTGGGGAGCATAGGAAAATATGCACATGCACACCTACATTTACATAGAGAAATTACTAGCAATTTATAACATTTGGCACTTTTGTGCACTGAATTGGCAAGTAAGCCTTCAGTGGGAACTGTGCCTTGCTGGTTTAAGTTAAATCAGACTCCCCCAGCATCCCGGCATGCTTTCTGGGCTGGGCAGGGCTCTCTGCTCCACAGCAGGGCTGGCTCCTCCCCTCGGCTCCCTGGCTGCAGCTCTGGCAGAGACTTGCAAACACAGCAGCATCTGCCTGGCTTCCTCCTGCTCTCCCCCCCCCCTCACCACTCCCTCAAGTAGGGATCCCCTGTCCCCTCTGCCTTACACAGACGCCTCAGCATTAGCTAGCAGACCACATGCTGTTTACAGTCTGTACTGTGAGAGACAGCAGTGTTGGCTTAGGGCTTTTTGGAGCTAATCAGCAAGTCAGTTGGTAATGTTAATATAATTCCTTCTTTAAGAAGAGGTTGAACTAATGAGAGAGGCTGTTTTCTGATGGGGTGATAAATGCTTAGAGCTGATAAATGCTCTCTTATCAAGGGGGGGAACCCCTCCCTAATCCTACTGGGTCCTGACCATGCCCCCCTCAACTCAGGCCTGTGGAAGGGAAGGGAGGACTGCTCTAGCACCCCCTGGCTTCTAGCCTGAGCCACTGCAGGCATGCACCAGAATATCTGGGATGTCTGTGTAGTTACAAAGTAATTTAGCCTAGCCAGGTTAGACTAACCTTGAAAGATTGAATCAATCCAGGCTCAGGCTTTTTGAATGTCTGTCCTTAGCCTCGGAGTAACCATCAACATACAGAATGAGATCTTTGGTTACTCAGACCTCAAACTTTTACACATATATGCCATAAGGACTGAACTTCTGTTGCTTTAAAATTAAATGAAATTGTTGCCCTTCTGAGTTTAGCTCTTTAACATGTGTTCCCCAAAATGCAGTAGCACCTGTTAGAGACGCTTTTATATATCCTAGGTCTCAAATGCTATGGTTGAAAAAACATCTTACATTAAAGAATCTGTTACTCTTCAGTGAGGGAAGGAAAACAAATGGAATATAACATCTTATTAGAGATGTATAAATCTTCCATAAAACCTTTGCTTCATATTCTCTGAAGAGTTCTTGCTTTAAGCTTCTGAGATACTTTAAATCTACTTTAGGTATTATTAATGCATCCACAACCAATATCTTGGGGCTGTTATTGTAACATTCTACTGTTTGTGGTAGAAGCTCTGGACTTTCAAGCCTCAGAGGGTTAAGATGAGAAATTGATTCTTCATTTTCTGCTAATGATGTATGGGTTAGATGATTGGACTGAAGGTGGTTATAAAACTTGCTGGATCTTCAGGATCAAAGTGTAGTAGTCAATGACTCGATATCCAGTTGGCAACCGGTATCAACCAGCCCCAGAGGTCATTTCTGGGGTCTGTTTTGTTCAATATCTTCATCAACAACCTGGAAGATCAGATGGTGTACGTCCTCAAGAAGTTTACAGCTGGTAGGATACAGAGAGACTGCTGTTTGGAGCACCTAAGGCAAATGACATAACTCTGGAAGCCATGCATTTGACACCCCTGCCTTTGGCTATTCTATAAAAGGATATGGTTGCCACTGTTTTTTGAGATAATCATAGAATCATAGAAAATTAGGGTTGGAAGGGACATTGGGAGATGATTTAGTCCAAACCCCAACTCAAAGCAGGACCATCCCCAAATAGATCATTCCAGCCAACGCTTTATGTAGCCAGGTCTTAAAAATCTTTGAGGATGGAGATTCCACAGTCTCTCCAGGTAACCTGTTCCAATGCTTTACTATACTCCATACAATAAGTTTTTTCCTAATACTAGCCTAAACTTTCCTTGCTGCAACTTGAGACAATTGCTCTTTATTCTATCATCTGCCACCACTGAGAACAGTCTAGGTCCATCCTCTTTGGAACCCCTCTTCACATAATTGAAAGCTGCTATTAAGTCCCCGCTCAGTCTTCTCTTCTCCAGACTAAATACGCCTTCAGCATCTCCTCATAAATTGTGTGCCCCAGGCCCCTAACCATTTTCATTCCTCTCTGCTGGACTCTGTCCTATTAGTCTACACCCTTTCTGTAGTGGGGGCCCAAACATAATACTCCAGTTGTGGCCTCATCAGCACCAGATAGAGGGAAAGAATAATTTCCCTTGATCTGCTAGCTACTTTGCAGTCCATTAATCTAACCCATATTTTTAATCCTGTCATCACCATAGAAAAAAGTACACGTCTAGCTAGATCTGCTGGCAATTGGTAGGCAATCTGGTTGGTCAGCTGGCAATAGTTCTACTAAACAGGCCAATATACTGTTAGCTTTCTTCACAACAGCGGCACACTGTTGGATCATATTCAACTTATTGTCCACTGTAACCCCCCAGGTCCTTTTTTGCTGCTGCTTAGCCAGTCAGCCAGCCCCCAGCCTGTATTGGTGCATGGAATTGTTCTGTCCTAAGTACAGGACTTTGCACTTGTCCTTATTGAACCTCATGAGATTTCTTTTGGTCTAATCCTCCAGTTTGTTGAAGTCGCTCTGAATCCTAGCCCTACCCTCCAGCAGATCTGCTACTCCCCACAGCTTGGTGTCCTCTGCAAACTTGCTGAAGGTGCACTCTATGCCATCTTCTAGGTCACTGATGATGAGATTGAACAAAACTAGTCCCAGGACAGTCCATTTGATACCGACTGCCAACTAGACATTGAGCCATTGATTACTACCCTTTCAGCCTGATGATACAGCCAGTTTTCTAGCTAATTTACAGTCCATTAATCCAACACATATTTCCTTAGCTTGTTTGCAGGAATGTTGTGGGAGACTATACCAAAAGCCTTGCTAGAATCAAGGTATATCATGCCCACTGCTCTTCCTATATCCACAGAGCCAGTAATCTCATCATGGTAGGCAATCTGGTTGGTCGGCCATTACTTGCCCTTGGTGAACTCATGCTAACTGTTCCTAATCACCTACTTCTTCAAGGGTTTAGAAATGAATTCCTACTGTATTTTCTCCTTGGTTTTTGCAGGGACTGAGGTGAGGCTGATGAGTATGCAGTTCTCTGGATCCTTCCAGTTCCTTTTCTTAAAGATAGGTACTAAATTTACCCTTTTCCAATCATCTGGGACTCTGCAAATCACCATGAGTTTTCAAAGACAATGGCCAGTGGCTCTGCAATCACATCAACCAACTCCCTTAGCACTCTTGGGTGCATTGCATTCAGCCCCATGGACTCCTACACATCCAGCTTTTCTAAATAGTCCCTAACCTTTTCTATCACCACTGAGGGTTGCTCACCTCCTCCCCAAACTGTGCTGCCTGGTGCAGTAGTCTGAAAGCTGACCTTGCATATGAAGACTGGATCTGGTCTGTGGGCCAGATTTGGCACACAGTGCTACCCCAGTGGGGGGGCCCAATGCAGTCCTGTGGGAACAGCCTGGTTGGAGGCTGGCCCTCATGCAGCTGCATTGGTTCTCAGCTATCCCATTCCTACATGGCTGCAGAGGGTCTAACCCATTCCTGCATGGCTGCATTGGATCCCAATCATGCATGGCTGGGTTAGGCCCCATTCAGCTCATTTCCAGCTGGCCTCATTCAGTCTCAGTTGGGTCATTCCTGCATGGCGGCATCAGTCCCTGGCTCAATTCAGTTGCAGGAGAATGGGACTCCAGCCAGGGCTGATTCAGCTGCTCAGGGCTTGGAAAATTGGCAGACCTGCAAGCTGGATTACATGGCTTCGTTGGCTATATCTGGCCCATAGGCCAGGAGTTGATCGCCCCTGCAACATTATGTGGGGAGCCATTAGGGATGAACCAATAGTGGGAACCTTCACAGCAGCAAAGATCAGCGTTGGTTGAAAAGCCCGAAACAACTGTCATGGAGCAGCAGCAATTACTGTTTCAGGTTAGAATCTGGAAGACCAGTAACAGACATAAGCTGCCCATAGGCTCGCAGATGTACTAGTATGTAACTTCCACCCCAGAAGTTAGCAGAGTTCCTGGCATGAAGCCCAGTTGTCCTCTTTCTAGCCCAGGATTTCTCCATTTCTGGGGCCTAATTTGTAAAGTGCTTGGACACCAAACCTCCCATTAAAGTTGACCGAGGCTCCTGCTACTCAGCACTGGTGAAAACCAGGCCCTTGTTTAGGCTGAATAATGCTGTGAGATTTACAGCATTATATTTACCTCTACAGCTTCCTTTATTCCAAGGAAGCCCTGCTCTTTGTGAGATTGAAATGGTACATGGGTGACAAGATGTTGACACTATGCGCCAATTTGTCTGAGTGGCAATCACTGCAACTCAGTGGGTTCAGTGTACATTTTACCCTTCATTATCCTGTGCACAGTAGTTTAGTACTCGGTGACTGTACTCTACACTAACTAATCTGAACCTGGCAAGCGGCAAACATCACGGTTATCCAGGATCCATCCAAGGGATTAGGATTTTTGTCTCTGAAACTAGGTGATTCTACTTCTGAACAAAGGAAAAATCTTCATTAGTTGTCAGCAGTAATAGGGCTTTTGTCTCTGCTTTAGACTTCAGCCAACTCTCTGTGAAGCATCATGCACAAAGAACACTGTACTGGTTTACCAACTGGGTTGTCACTGTGGGAGGAACTGCTACTACAGTCTGAGAGATGTGCAATATAATTACATACAGAACCCTGAGAAAGAAGCAATCTTTTAGTTCTTAGGATATAATCTTGGCTCTGCTTCTTCACATGGAAGCTGTGTTTGCTAAAATACAAATGCTGTGGTCCAGTGGGAGAGCATGGACACTTCATTAGAAACAGAGAATCCCAGTACCTTGAAATCCATGCAACTGAATTAGGATCCTGGTCTAGTTGGCATCCTCTTGATTTTGAAATTTTGTATTGTTCAGTAACTCCTCCAGTAAGTAGCATCTGTTTCAGGTTGACGGAGGCCTTAGTTGGGTTATTCCTTACCCTGAGGTTGAATCTCACACTGATCTGTCATTCACAGTCTTACACAAAAGTAGTGATATATGAACATTGGCCAAGATTTTGGCAGGTGAGGTGGGAAATGTTTTCCTAGTGTCATGCACAGTTCAGATTGTTTAAGACAGTTAGGAACAAATCTACAAAAGTCTATAGGCAGGTCATTCCCATGGGAGTTAGAGACTTAAATATGCTTGTGAATGTGGTCCTTGGTAATTATAATAGCAGCACAATGTGATAATCTCCTGCACTTCTAACCTTGGATGCAGAAAAGACCTTTGACCAAGTGAACTTTGAATACATTCTATTTATCCTTAGTTTTGGGCCTATTTTTAGCTTATGAGATAAAACCATTCAGATTCAGATTTGAAACTTAACTCAGATTCATTTAACTTGGTCAGAGGTACCAGGAACACTTATGCGCTTTCATATTTGTTTTGTCCTAGAGGCTCTGGTGATACCCATACACTCACTCAAATATTAAGTTTATCAAGATTTGCCCATTAGAGTACTGTTTGAGTCTGTACCTCTGGCCCACAGGCAGAATCCAGCCTTCAGGGCCAAGTCATTCATCCCGTGGAGCTTCCCAACGGGTCTGGAAATTTACCAGTGAGGAAGCAGTAGCAATATTAATTGCCATGCCTTCTAGAGCCACAGCAAGTAACACTAACAGTGCTCTTCTGTCACCAAATTCCTACACCTATCGGGAGGCCTGTGTTCTGGATGATGTGATGCCATGGACTAGATCACTTTAGTGTACAGGATTGCTTTGTGGCTGGATCTGGTGCACAGGATTGGGCCACGGCTGGATTCAATGTGTTAGATCCCTGTGGATTGACTCAGTGCACTAATCCCATGCTGCATCAGGCCTGGGAACAGACCCTGCCTGCAGGATCCAGCCTCATGCTACTCATCTGGCCCTCATATCCAGAAGTCTGAGCACCTGCTGTGTGCCGATTATGTCCTACTCCCCAAAATCTCAAATCCCATCTAATACTAACCCAAGATCTTGATTCATTTGCAGGCTTTATTCCAGTGGCACTTGCATGAAGAGTTAGAATCAATTAAATATCCAGGGATGAAAATGCAGAAAATCTCCAAAAAAAATTTGATAATATGAATTTAGAATCTGTGCTCCTATAGACACCAGAACATACCAATCAGTGATGAGTACTTTCTTTGAACCTTGGTGGGAAAATTAGCGCTGGTAAGATGAACATTTTTGAGTTGCCTACTTATCATCAGTAGTGAACACCACAAATACTACATAAGATGAAAGCTCTTTCTTTCTTCAGGTACATGTGGGTACTGTGGGTAGATGCACTCCTGCAAATACTGCAGGAATAATGCCTGGTTTCTCATCTGCAGAAAGAAATTGACACAAATTAAAATAATAGGATTATAGATTATAAATAGGGCTGGAAGGGGCCTCAGCATGTCATTTACTCCAATGTCCTGCTCAAGGCTCCTGCCTGACTAAACTGTCCTAGTCAAATGTTTGTCTAACCTGTTCTTAAAAACTTCCATGGATGGAGATTCCATTACCTCTTTGTGAAGCCTGTTCTGATGCTTAACCAACTTCCTAGTAAGACAGTGCTCCTAATATCCAACCTAAATTTCTTCTGTTCTACTTTGAGATCATTGCTCCTAGTCCTGTCTCCTGTGGCCACAGGGAAGAGTTTACTTCCATTCTCTTATAACTTCCTTTCATGTTTTGGAAGACCATTATCAAATCCTCCATTGATCTTTTCTCCAGATTAAATAATTCTAGTTCTTTAAACCTATCCTCTTAAGTCTCTTGACATCTTTATTGAAGTGCAAGGCCCAAAAGGGACACAGTATTTCAGATGGTCACAGCAATGCCAAATAGAATTAATGGAGCATTTTCTTTGTTTTACAGGTTAAATCTAGTCAATATGCTGTTAGTTTTTGGTTTGGGGTTTGTTTGTTTTTTTGTTTTTTGTTTTGGGGGGGTTGGAACAAGAGCACATTTTTTACTCATATTCATCTCATGTTTGGATGTAACCCCCAGGTCCTGTTCTGTAGCCCAGTCATTCTCCAGCTTGCATTTGTCCATATGATTGTTCTATTCTATGGGCTTTGCATTTTTCTTTGTTCACTGATTTTTTACTGTTTTCCTGTTTATCATAGTCATTCTAAATCCTAGCCTTACTTTCAGTCTACGGTTCCACCCAACTTGGTATTATCAACCAATTTGCTAAGTGTGCTATTTAGTTCCATCCTCCAAATCATTAATGAAATTATTATGACCCCTGGGGAAGCTCATGCAATGTCTCATCCCAACTGGAACTAATATGTATTGAAGATACTTGATTATGAATTTGAACTTCTCATCAGTAAACCATTCATGATTTCTGATAGTGGGCATGGTCAGGAAGCACATGGTTTTACAGGAAGGAAACGGAAGCCAATTCACAGACTACAGCAATGGTATTCTAACATCTGACTTAGTAGGTCCCACTTTCTTTGGCTGCTACTGACCTCAGCTACTTGAGTATAGATTGATAGATCCATATATGTTAGGGGCTGGAACAGACTTCACAAGATCATCAGGTCCAGCCCCGCTGCTGTTGGGCAGGAAAGACTGCGGGTGTCAGATGACCCCAGCAAGGTGAGCATCCAGATGTTTTTTGAAGATTTCCAGAATAGGTGCTTGCACCACCTCTAGAGGGAGTCTGTTCCAGACCCTGGACACTGGGACCATAAATAAGTTTATCCTTATGTCCAGCCTAAAGCGATCCTCTAGCAGTTTATGACTGTTATTTCTCGTGCTCCCCTGGGGGCCTTGGTGAAGAGATGTTCCCACAGGACCTGATGTGCAGCCCTTATATATTTATAGGCTGCCACCAAGTTTCTTCTACGTCTTCTCTTCTCCAGGCTGAACAGTCCCATTTTTCTCAGCCTTTCCTCATATGGCCTGTTCTCCAGACCTCTAATCATATACATAACCCTCCTTTGGACTTTTTCAAGCTTCTCCACAACCTTCCTGAAGTGCGGTGCCCAGAACTGGATGCAGTACTCCAGTTGCAGCCTCACCAAAGCAGAGTAGAGTAGGGGGATGACATCCTTAGTCTTGCTTGAAATGCATCAATAAATGCAAGCCAGTGTCTTATTTGGTTTTCTGGCTACAGCATCACATTGGTGGCTCATGTTCATTCTATGGTCTGTCACGACTCCCAGGTCTCGTTCAGTTGTGGTGCTAGTAAGTGTAGCACTGCCAAGCCTGTAAATGTGTTGTGGATTATTTCTTCCCAGATGGGTCACTTTACATTTCTTGTTGTTAAACATCATTGGGTTTTGGTCCACCCACCTGAAGAAAAGAAAGCTGGAGTGCATTTTTAGGAATGGGTATCTAAGGGAACACCCATATCTGATCCAGATCTTTTTTTCCCTCTTTTCTGATCCTGATTCTTTCCCATTTTGCATATCCCTTGCTTTTACACTCCCCTTCCCTGCTTTTTCTGTATTTACCCCATGTAAAATACTGATTAATATGTTGTAGTTTAATATTAACATTATTAAAATGTTTTCTGCTGAATGTTAAGCTGAACCTTACATATGCTAATTTTGCTAATTTTGCATGTACAATTTTTTTCTGTTGTTTGAAAAGTAAAAATTAAGCTTTTTTCGGTTTTATTTTTTGCTTTTCTTTTTTTTAACAAAAACCCAACAGAATGCAGATGTACTTACTGAGTGAGTGGCTTAGAACTGCAGCCAAAGTTTGTATTTTCCAAGTATCAGATCCAGCAAATGAACCAAAGTAAAGCTGCCTGCTGGCTAGGCAGCTCTGTTCTGTTCTTCCATACATCAAATCCTACTCTGCTTTTTTTATGGAAAATAAAAGGAAATAAGTAGGTCAGGACTACAGCCCAAAATTTCTCAGAAGTCTGTAATCATAAGTAATAAAATCAAATTAAAAAATGGTAATTGAAGCACTGTTGAGGTTGATGAACCAGAATTGACTTATCCCTATTTTCCTTCTGTGTTTCCACTCTGTTTTCCCCGAGAACAATGATGAAGTGCTCTTACTCCCAATTATACAAAAATGGCAGCATCTGAGAACTCACGAGTAACCCTGCAACAATAAACTGACAGCCATACACAATGAAGGAAAACAGCAATCAGTTCTAAGCTTTCAGATGTAACAAAAAACTTCAAGTAAAAATATGTTTTAAAACCTTGTATTTTGAAAAATGACTTCTTAATTAGCCAGTGTAATTCATACCACTGCTGCATCTATGGTTTCTTGGGGGCATCAGGGAAAAATAGATTTACATGTAATTTGATGTACTGGACCCTTCCTCGAACCTTCTAGCAACATAATTTTAATAAGATAAATAGAGTATAAGAACAAAGGTATACTTACAAGACAAACAATAATTTACAATTATTAGAAAACTTTTCAAGTTTGTTTTCAAAAATTCATCATTAGGGAAGGGAATGAAAAACATTGGAATGCAAATCTTTCTACATTCATGGAAAATAACCGAATTGTTGGCAGTTTTAAAATTCTTTACACATAGATTTGGGGCCAATTCATCATTCCTTCCAGGTTTTTTTGTTTTGCTCCAGTGCTCTAAAAGGGCATTACAGATTCCTGGGAAGCTCAAAGCTTAAACCATCCTTGTATCTTCATCCAACCCTCAACTTTTGTTCTTGTCTGATGACCAGTTTTCAGGGAACAAAGTATTATATCTTACAACTATATCTTTTATTATATCTTATATCTACAACTTGCTATAGTAGCCTGTGGTCTAGTGGATAGAATATAGGACTGGAAGTCAGAATCGTGGCTTTTATTACTAGTTCAGCTGTTGTCTTGCTGGGTGACATTGGTTTTCTCCCCCCAGCATTAATTTTATCCATGGAGATTACAAGTTTCTGGAACAGGGTTGTGACTGACTCTATTTGTAAATGGCCCCGATCATGTTTGGCCTTCTACATGATATCATAACTTGCATAAGAAATAATCACTGCCACCATCACATGCAAGGCATTGTTTGAATTGTGCCATCACTCACCTTGCATTAGTGGCATTGTTTCATGTGGTTGGGTTTTTTATTACTATTTTGATTTGCTGAACGTGAAGATAGACCTTCTCTGGTAGCCCAACATCTTCTGTATCTTTAGAATATCAGATTGAAGTAGAAATCAGTTTCTCTTCATTGTGATTGCCAATTCATTGAAGTTGAGGATAACAATGTCTCACCAAATCTACAGATAGTCTAAAATATGTCAGTATCTTTAAGCAAAGGGATTTGTTCCTTCTTTTCAAAGGAGCCCTAACACTGTAGCCAAATGACAAAGTTTCGCTTAAACTATAGTCAGAAATTTCACTGATCATTGTAAAAATAGCATCCTACTTTGGGGTTAGAAGTGGAAGGGTGGCATTTGAGGTAGCGGGAACACCTGGGATTATGCACTCCAAACTTGTTTTCACAGTTCTTAGATGTGACCTTAGTCTTCTAGTTCTCACACACTTTCATAGTGATGAAGTAAGCTTACCCTACAAAATTTCATGCCTCTTTAAACTAGTTAGTCTATAAGACTAGGGACAGAAATAACACATAAATGTGCATAGTTGATCAGAAACTGGTTCAAATATGTAACACAACAAAAGTTCAATGTACAGTAACTACTTTCAAAATGACCCACACCAGTTTAAGATAAACCTGGATGAGTGTAATATCAGATTTAACTGATTTAGATTAAATCAATTTATTAAACTTCTGTCCCAGATCCCCTCCAGTTTCAGGTTAATCCACAGTTCCCCAGCATCCTAGGATGCTTTGCATCTCCCCCACAAACACTCTCTCATAGGATGGGTGGGCTAGCCTCAGCTCAAGGTGTCTGCTTCAATGGAGCAGGGAGATACGCTCTAGCATCCCCTTCCTGCTGGCCACTTCAGGCATGTGGCTGCATTTCTGGAATAAAAAAATGAATATTTGTTCACTTGCTTATCAATTCAATATATGTAGCTGAGATTAACCTGTGAAGATTTAAACGATTGAGTCTCAGGCTTTTTGATTGTCTGTATGTAGCCTAAGAAAACCTGATCTGCCTTCTGCCTATCTTCAGGCTAACATAGCTAAGTTCCTCAGTTTCTAAGTAGACAGCCAATGATGGATTCAGCCTTTGAACTCTGGCAAATAGTAAGCAGAACAGACATTTCCTTACCTGATAACTGGTTTTCTGTGATTCTGAAATCCAGTATATATAATGGGCAGTTTCTTTCCT
Source organism: Caiman crocodilus (assembly GCA_030014935.1). Classification (NCBI taxonomy): domain Eukaryota; kingdom Metazoa; phylum Chordata; order Crocodylia; family Alligatoridae; genus Caiman; species Caiman crocodilus. Next base: position 72,664,922 of record JAGPOW010000261.1, on the reverse strand, counting down.
CCGTTGACAGTCAGGCACCAAAACATGCAAGAAATGTGACACCAAGTGACTTTGTTTTCTAGTACTCCATGTCCACTCTCCCTGTGGTGGCTTCAGAAACTACAAATAAATCTGATTGGTTCCTAAACTGGTCCCTTTGCCCTCACATTGAGAAATAAGGTAGGTGTTTACAAGCAGCCATCCAAAGAAAACCAATTGGCAGGTAAGGAAAAAATAAGGGAAAAAGAGCTTGAATGATGCATTCCCAGTGTGGATGATAAGTCTTATAAACCTACAGCCCTTTGAGAATATGGAATCAATATGAGAGGGATTTTTTTACCACCTGGACTAAATTAGGATGTGGCCTTAGGAAACCTAGTGAGTTGGGATAGATCCTCATCAGTTCATCACTAATAACATTCATAAGGGCATCAAGAATCAAAGGTTGGGCTTGCAGGCCCAACTGTGGGAAAAATATAGCATATCTGGGAAGAACGCTTTTTTAGGCTGGTCCTAGTAGGACCTATACCAGGCAGAACCTATAGCATATGTTCTGTAGTAAACCATATATTTATTGAAACAAGACCATGAAGATCATATCCCTGATTTTTAAAGGATGCTGCTCTTACAAATGAGGGCTTGAATATGAACACTGGGGGAGAGGAGTGAAGAATGGGTCCTTGCTGGAATGGATCTGCACTGTCTAGAAGGAAGACGGGGCATCTTCCACAGCAGCTGAGCAAACCAGACTCTCCTCCATCACTCTGCAGTAATTTGGATTATTTGACACCCATATGTTCTGCGCTTTCATTAGAACCCTCCAGAGCTTTGGGAAGAAGGAAAACATAAGGGCAGACAGGGCATTCTGTTTGTATGATTTTGGTTTGGGTTATCTAGACAGGATAGGGTCAGGATTCAAAAAGGTTCAGGGGAAAAAAAGAATCAAGGTTCTGAATGATTCCTGTGCAGAATGACCCATCTCCCCCATGGGGAGAGAGCTACTCAGCCAGTTAATCTGGAGGTTCTAGTTCATTAGGATGTGAAAGGCTTTCAGGACAGAGATGTCTGAGAATTACACAGGGCACAGCAAACCAAATCATGGGAAGATACTTGGGTACCCAGTTTTCACATGCAGAGTAGATTGAGAGTTATAATTTTGTTTCTGGTTAGACACCAGAAGTTCTAAAATAATCCTATAATATACTATATACGCTTATAAGATGATCCTCCTGGGAATGGAGAAGGCTAAACTGTAGCTAAGACTACAGTCATTCCATACTGCACTGTGAAATGATGAGTGAGCTTTTCTTCTTCTAAGTCACTGCTAGCGAGACGTCATTCTGAGAGCATTGGTGACACATAGGGGGTGCATGCAAGTGCACATGCACCCCCTGAGTGTGGCAGTACACCCCCTATAAAAAGGCCTGTGGGTGGTTGCTGCTTGCCACCCCCCTCCTCGCCACTGACACTGTCAGTGGTGCCTGCGGGTAGTCAGTGATCGCTGCTGGCCACCGCTGATGTTGCTGGTGGCGTCTCTCAGTAGTCATCAACCCCTGGTTGGTGCTCACCAGCCCCCCCACTGCTGATCTCTGTAGGAACTCCCCACTTACTGCCGCAATGCTCCCACCGCTGCCAGCACCACCGTGCCCCCCACCCAGCCACCAGGGGCACACAGCATTCATGTCTGAGAGAAATGTGCATCCTGCTGGAACACAACCTGGATGAGGCATTTTTTGAGGTAAGGAATCATAAAAGTCCTTCCTGAGGGCCAGCCATATCACTTAGTGAATATTTGGGGTCATGTGGGAGACAAGCTGCATCCCAAGTCGGGTACAAGTCTGGAGGCTTCTGAGAAGGGTGGTGAAAGGGCTTTCTTGGGGAGTTTCTACAGTGAAGGAGAACAGTTAAGCCTTTTACTCTTATACGGAGGCCTTTAAAGCTCAATTGAGCTATGTGATGGTCTCAGGATACTCTTCTTCCCCTCGAAAAACAAGTGAATGGGGGCAGGTACTGAAGTCAATGTCTTGCCTCCTCTTCCTCATTTGCCTTTGGCCTCCTATCCAGATCTAGGAGGTATTTATCAAAGGAGATTCAAAGCACAGTAAAGCCACCACTCACATGTGGTTCATTGTTGTAGGTAAACAGCTAGTTTGCTAGACTTTGGAGTTACTGTTAAACTAGACAATTCAGGTGCACCAGTCCTGCAAAAGGGGACTAAAGAAACCTTACAGTCTAACGATCATTATGTCCTTCTTGTTTCAACTGTGCTCACTTCCATGGCTTTTGTAACCAAGGACTAGAAATGACACCTTAGCTAGAAGCATCTGCTACCAGCCTAATTTAGAGGCAGAAAGAGACAGAAGAGCCTGAAGACACTGCCTAAAAATGGAAGGGGCTTGGCATAAAGCCTCTAGCTTTTCACTGACCCTTCAATGCCTGACTGACACTAGAGAGAAAGACCAGCACATGATCTCTATTAGGGAGTGAGCTACATAACTCTCTTGTAGACAGTAGTGAGAATATGGTTATTCACACGACAGGAAAATACATCTATTAAATGATGGGCAGCAACTAACAAGAATTGGTTACAATGTTCACACACTGATATACAAGTGCCATTAAGATACATTCAATGCATTTTAAGAATAAATTTTACCAGTTAATGTTGTTGCCTAAAGCCAAGTTTAAATTGTAAATGTTAGTGTCGTGATTTATGCACCACCTGTTTCTGCCCTTATTGAAGAAATTCTTCATTAAAACAAAGCTATAGCACCCTCCTGGATTTGCTTAATAATTTTGAGAAATGACTGTAGTACCTGTATGAACTACAGTGGAAGTCCATTTTTCCTGTTTGAAGAAAACTGTGTTCATAACTCATTAAGCAGTTTAAATGTTAGAACGTTTCACAATCACGTATTTAAACACAGAAATCTGTTTATTTACCCAAACAAAACAGAGGAAATGATTCCAGCCCTCAGTTTTTGAATTTTCATTTAAATTTGTGAACAATTGTCCACAGCGTAGAGATGTTTGTGTATCTATGTACCTGCAAAATACTCATATTTCATAGGCTTTTTCACATTAATATTCACCAACAGTATCACAAAAGTTCTTTTTCTTTTACATAACTGTAAGCAACAGTAAATCTAGAAACACTAGAGAAAAAAAGCATAGCAATGTCCACAGTTACAAGAAAAAGTGCACATTACTCAGTCACAATCACAGTCATTACTTGGAAAACTATATGTAACAAGTAGATATAAAATATCACCGATGCCTTAAACTCATTGTCAAAAACTGAATTACATGAAATAAGGCAAATTTAGGAATGCACAAGGAACTTGTTATTCAACAAAAGCTAAACAACAGAACAGACAGTACAGTAAGCAAGAACTAAAGTACTTTTCTCTATATACTTAAAAATAAGCTTGCCTTAGTGCACAAAGAAAACACCATTAATGTGTAATCAACATTATAAAATAAGAAATAGAGGGGGGGTGGGGGAGTGGAGAAGGGGGAAAGAGTTTAATTAAAGTTGCAGCTGCATCCATTTACAGTTTTTACCGTAGTTAGGCGTGGGAATTATACAAATCATAACAGAATTGTCAATGGCCTTTTTCTGTATGTATTTTCTTTAAATAAGGAAAAAAATAAATACACACAGGAGTGCAAATTTTCAGATTGTCACTTGCAACCTCTTCACATTCAATCATCTGCATCCAATCACTACTAGAGGGACTTATACAAGACAGCAGCAGCGATTGTGGAGTTAAATGAGCTAGCTGTAAGAAATCGATTTTTTTTTCAGTGATATGTCTTTTAAAAAAACCCTTAACCCTTTATTAATTTCCTAATAAAGCTGCAATATATTACAGGATGGAGTTGAGAATGGCATGAATGCATGAAATGCATGCTTCTTTTGGAAGGCATTCCAAAGATGAGAATTTACAGTACACAGGGGAAGGGTTATCCAGCATTGAGTTACTTCTTGTAGAAAGAATATGAAGGTGGAGACAAGGGCACAGTCAGGGGTTCCAGAAAGGAAAAGGGGGACTTACAATAGCTCCTCAAAACATTTGTAGGACCAGTGAAAAAGTTTACCAAAGTAAAAATGAAAAATTCTGAATGAAAACAAAAGTTTTTGTTTTGTTTTTTATAAAAATTACATTTTTTTAAAATACAAGATCCTTTTAATTGCAATTCTGTCCTATAGTAACAGGACATTTGGCAATGTTTTGCCATATACTGCAGCTTTAAGTCCAATGAGTCAGTAGCACATTCCACTAATATTGCACATGGATCTTGAACCAATATTTGCCATCACAGCATCTTCTGTTTCCTCCACTTGTTAGAATGAGTTAACAATCTATAGCCACTTTTTCAATATTTATGCTGACACACTAAAACAAAAAGCAGTATGCTGGACACATTAAAGTACCTCAGAAATATCAGAGGTTGAAGTTCACTTGAAGAACCTTAACACATCACTTAATGGATCAAGAACAGTGTGGCATTATGGTAATTAACTCTCCTAAAAGACTGTGCAGTAACTGAAGTGCCTGCTCTGGGAAATCAAAATGTCATTAGTGGAAACTCCAAGATATGACCAGACCAGTGTGAATGTCACATGACTCAGTTCTGCTGCAAAATAAGGTTTTCCAGTTCATCTGCAGAACGCAATAAAAATGCTGCTGATTCTCGATACCCTGCCACAAGTTGCCGCACTGCATTTATTTCAGTTGGACTCAGCTGGGGTCTCGAGCTTGTACTACTGGAGGATCCAGAGCTGGTTGCCAACTGCCTCTTCATACTGAGATCTGTTGGACCTGGTAATACAAAATGAAAAAAAGTGGAAGCATAAGGTTCCGCTGCCAGAGAATTTTTACTAAGAAATATTTGTAAATGGAGTTCAAGAGCTTCAGCTATAGTTCACAGCTGAAGGTTAGTAAATGGTGAGAAGCACTGTAGATCAGCACCTATTCTTCACTTTTTGATTTCCCAGGTAGGAAATGAAACCATTTATTTTTATATGAAACAAGCTTCATTCTCTCTTTCTGCTCTGCTTGTGTAATCCAGGGAGGTTTGCAGACTAGCGCTACTGGAAAGTCTGCTTCATGTGCTCCTCTGGCAGCGTAAGTCATCAAGAACCACGTCTCCCATAGGAGACTTGGAGCTACATATAGAGTTGTGAAAAAGAACCCGCTGCCTGTACCATTAAAACAACTCTTACTTCCAGCTTTGGAATCGACAGCATGAACATATAAAGCCTACAGAGGGCCTATCCCTCTTATTTAAGGAAGTTTATAGTGGTGTAACTACATGGACTTTAATAGAGCTTCTCTTGAATGTATAGGGTAGATATTAAGAGAATTAGGCCTGTGAATCTACCTCACTGTCACTATGTTACTGTAGCAGGCTCACTTTTCAGAGCTTGTGTTGAGTCCCAGGCTTCAGATCCTCCTGTTTTGACTGGTGGAGCCCATCCACCAATCAGGAGGCCGCAGGAGAAATAAAGTCACACCCATTTGCTGGAGGGGGTGGAGAACAGCTTCCCCAGACCTGACTGAAGACTGTAAACTGTCAGGTCCAGAAGACTTCAGGGGTGGAGCCCTGGGTGTATAAAAGGAGCTGCATGCCCAACATGAGGGGCAGATGCAGCAAGGGACTTGAGCAGAGCCAAGAAAAGCTGGGGAGCTCTCCCCAGTGGGCAACAGGCCCATGGCTCCTGAAGCTGCCACTGGAGGAGCAACCTTGGGAGCAGTGCGAAACTGCTCAGGCTATTGACGGTGCACAGGGATGGTTCGTGGAGTCCTGGCCCTGGGAGCAGTGTGAGACTGCTTGAGCCCCTCATGGTGTGTGGTTCGGTGCACAGAGCCAAGGCTTTGAGATCCGCAAGCAGCGGCTTGAGCCTACAACCCCAGCAGGGCCAGCGGGCCACACAGTGCATGGGGCAGCGCACAGGGCAAAGACCTTGGGGCTGCAGTGAGGTGGCTCAGGCCTCATCTCCCCTCAAATGGCCAGGTCCCACGGTGCACAGGGCAGCACACAGGCCCAAGCCTTGGGAGCCAGGGAGCAGTGAAGGCTGCTTGGGCTAGCCACCTGGTGTGAGGACAACCAGCCAGAACCTGAAGGGCCCGGCCTGCGCTAAGAGAGCCCTCAATGCTGAGCCAGGGCACGGGGCAATGGTAGGGCTGCAGTGTGAGGCCCAGCACCCAGGATCTAGCAGCAGTGGTGCAGTAGCTGAGACGGGCTGAGCCCTTAGTATCCATAGCAGGGAACAGGGTGGGGAGGAGCTCAGTGGCACAGGAGAGGCACTTCAGCAGAGGAGACGCCATTGAGCTGCACCCTGACCACTGCCACCTGAGAGAGCGTGAGTCATTGGGCCCTCGGGTCCCACAGGGATGGATATTTGGGGCAGGCAAACCCAGAGAAGGGCCTGGGTGAGCAGCCTTCCCCCCCACACCTAGTCAAGACCCTAAGGGAAGAGGTCCCTTGTGCTTCCTGGACACTCCCCCAAGAGACCCCATTGGAAGGAGGACTATCTCTTGCTATGGGTCAGGGACTATATTAAGGTTTTATTAATATTGTTCATGTTTGCATCATATATTTTGTAATTGAAATGTTGTATTGTGATGTTGTAAATAGTGTTATTTAGGGTTTGACCTTGGTTATTGGTTAGTGTTCACTGTGTAAAAATATGTTTATGATATTTAGTTTTATGATTATGTATATTATAATTCAGTAAATTGTATATAGTTAAGAATTTGGGCTTGGGCTAAATCTACATACAAAAGAGGTATCTGCTTGAAATTCTGGCATCTCTCTCACAGGACCCCCCCTCCTGCCTACTCATCCCATTCAGTTGAGAATAGGGCACACTCTTGGATGTACCCGGGTTACATTACAGTGCAATGACTACATCATGATGAAGCTCAAAAGGAGAATGCTAAGAAAGAAGCACAGTCCACTGAAGAACAGTGCACAAACCAGAGTCAGCTCAACTGAATGCCTGTAAGACGCCATTAAAGACGTCTATATTTATTGAGCCAGTGCTGAAAAAGTGACTGTTGACATATTGAGGGCACTGTGCTCCAGATGAACCTACTTTATTTTTTATGTTCTTTCCTTGACTCTCATTTATGTCATAGCCAAAAACACACAATATATATGGCAGAACAAATCTTTTTCCAAGAGAAGAATGAAGGACTTTTCTCCTCAGTAATCCAGATTTTAAAATAGCCAAATAGGATATTCAATTTATTTCACTCCAAAGTACAAAACTGCTGTGATGTTCTCCTTAGCTTTTATTTATTCTAAATCAACCCATGCACTAAAGCATCCCTCTGAACAGAAGGCCAGATGCCCACGTGGTGTAAATCAGTCTAGCTTCTTTCCAGTCACTGGAGCCACACATTGATTTACATGAGCAGAGGTTCTGACTCAGGATCTGTAAATGGGCTGATTAACTCCCATAGGGAGCGTTGTTCAACTCTGCTGAATACATTTTTCTATACTCCTTCAGTAAATTGGAAGGAAAAGTCTATGCAGACGCAAATCATACACTAATTAAAATAAAATGCATTCTGCATATACAAGGAATCATCAAGACTCCATCAGAATTTGCCTTCCTCTGATAAACCAATATGTGCTACTCTTCTGGAACCTTTTTGATTAATTAGGACTCATCCAGTATAGACACAGCCCTTGGTCAAAGAAAAAGAGTGTTGTTTAAAACAGTGGGTTGTGCTGCAAGTTTAGAATCTGTCATGCAGTGAGCAGATTTTGGGAGGGCCTCTGGTCCAGGTACATCCTGAAAAGCGTTGCATGCAATCTGGAAGGGCCTTAAAGACACAAACATGACATCCTCCTCTCTGCTCTTTTTCCTTTATTTTAAATGTTGTGCTACCTTATGATGAGTAAATCATGTCTTCATTGATGTTTTAATCATCTCTTCTTAAAGGCAAGGTTGAGCCCTTGTCTCATTCACTGTATCAGTGGGGTCACTGAGGCACACGGAGTCAGATCTAAATTATTCTTGCAGCTAGTGTCACTTGGACATCCCAATGCCCACAGTTAAGGCACTTGGCCCCAGGAGGGTGACCCAAATTGACAGGTTTAGGCACTCATTCCTGCAGGCATGGAAGAGTGACCTGCCTCCAAAGGGTGACCTGGAGCATATAGGTGCCAGGCAGGGAGAAGGAGAACATCAGGATAGCAAGCAAAAGAGACCCTGCCTATGTTGTCGGCAGTCCCTCAAAGCCAAGGCGGATGTCCATCAGGCTTGATGGGTCCTCAGCTGACTGAGATGCCCGATTCTAGATACACACATTCTTCTGCAATGGGGGCATGTTGTTGAGCAGGGGAGTGGAATTTGCAGCCCCAGGTTGGTCTCCTTCTGCTGGGTGTGGTTTCCCAGCCAGGAGAGAAAGCCTATTTTTGGGGCACCTTTTCTAGCCCCCTCCCCATCAGGGTGAGCAGAGGTTATCCTAAAAAGGGCTGCTCAGTTATGGATGCAGCTGTTGAAGAGCACCCCTGTTTCAACACAGGTGCCCAACGACCATCGCGCATCTGTCGCCTGTGTGCAGATTCTTGGCTGGGGGCCTCCAGGTATCACAGCCCTGCCCCCATTTCCAGTCCTCCATTGCCACAGGGCTTTTTTTGACCTAACAGAAGCCTGCCTGTGGCATGTTTAGCAAGGGGACTCTGGTGCTCAGTCAGGTCTGTGCAGTCTTGGTGGTTGGTGGCTGGGTTCAGTGGCATGGCAAACCATGATGACTGGGGCCACTTTTCCATTGAAGCTTTATTCTGACTTAATAGCTGTTGGGACCACAGCCTTCGTCTGTCTGCTCCGCCATTGAGGACTTCTTGGATCAGTCTTTGTCTGGAACCTCCCCCTCAACCTTACTGCCATGGGTGGCCCTACCAGGAGCATTAGCTCAGATAGCATCACTCTCAGGGTGACTGGAACACGCATGCCTCTCCACAAAAAGGCGATGATTCTCAGAGAGGCCTGGCCCTGTAACCTTGTGAAGAGGGGCATTCCTTGAGAGAAGGGGAAAACTACTATGTGGTTATGCATTTTATGTTAGATGATTAGGGAAAAAAGAAAGAAAGATCAGGATCTCCTCCTTACCGCAGTGAATGATACAGGTTCAAGTCCCCTAGGAAAAGGAAGGACTTGAACCTCCTCACATGTGAATGTTCTAGGTACCAAGCACAAATGAAAGGGGATGCAACCAGCACCACCACCACCAGGTCCTCCTGTGGGTTTTTTATGTAAGTGTAAACATGCCTGCCACGCTGAGGCCTGCACGCAACAGACAGGGAAGCCCCATCTATGAATTCCTATCAGGTTCAGACATGAGAGAGGTGCTTAGCTATTTGGCAGTGTCAAAATGTAAGCAGTTCTGAACACACCCAGCAGCAGACATTTAGGCATGTACGGGGCTGTACTGTCAAAGGCACATGTGCCCAGGGACTTCAAGCTTTTAGGAGCTAAATTTTGGACTTAGATGCTTAAAATGGCAGTTCTTTTCTGGGTCCATCCCCATAATGATTTAATATCACTGAAACCTTCTGCGGCCAGGAAAGAGACTGCACTGTGCAGAGGACTGTACAAGCACATGCATGATCCCTACCCTAAAAAGTTGTACTGAGATAACTCACTGAGGAAGGATAAGAGGAAAGAGATGTCATCAAGTATGCATTTATAGGTATTGCATTTTGGGGGACTGTAGTTCAGTGAAGTGCCAGCTGGCCCTATCAGTTGTCAGCTTAGCCGCTAATTATGGAACTTGTTTCTTATAATCATTCAGTCAAAAAGCTGAATGGGAGAGTTGCGGCCTAATAAATCAAACCAGGGAGGATGTCTCGTGTGAGGAGCAGCATGGAGGGAGACACAGTGCCATTTGTGTGAGAAAGTGACAAGAACAAACAAGGCTGGCAGCACTGGCAATGAGCTGAAATAGCTCCTGTGATAGGAGCTGGGAATGGATTTCAGGAAGGGAAGATTTCCAAACATGTTTTGGTGGTGGAGTTTCTTCTGTTTGGGCTAAAAAACCCTGCCCATTATTGGTACTCCTCCACCCCAATGGTGTGGTTTGATACACAGCAGCCCTCTTGTGGGTTTCTAAATGTTAGGCATGCCTACTTTATGAATGTAACAACTCATATGTTGCTTCATTGGTCACACTTGTTTCTTCATGAAATAAAGAAGAAAATATCTTACTTCCTTCACTGCAGATTTTTTTCTTATCTAGTTAGTTCTGTTCTCTATTGAACACTTACTACAGCACACATTCTTAAGCAGCTGAAAGTGCTAGCACAGATATTCCATCTTATATTATTTATGAAACCCTCTGGGTATCATTTCACTGTGCACCAGAGAGACCAAATGACTAACATTTTAACTAGCAAATACTCTGAATTTTGCGCATCAGTTCCATTACATAAACCTCACTTCCTTTGTAAAGTTAAAATGGTTCTTGCTTTAACCAAAATCATTCAAAATATACAAACTGGAGGAGTCCTCTCTTCAAGGCTAAAGACAATAATTTATCAGATGAGACAATCAATTATCAGACACAAAATAGAGTGTTGGATAAAATGGCTTTGCTGTAAATTGCAAGATTTGAAGTGAGATAGTTATTGCCTCATACACTCCTTGCTAGCTGTGAAAATTATTTAGTAGTCCAAAATGTGGGTAAGATATGTGATATTGCAGTTTATTTCACCAATGGTGCTAAAACACTGATAGCTCATGGCAAAGCCATATGTGAACTATTTCAGCAAAAATCCCTTCAGAATTGTTTACTACCAGTGGTAACAACCAATTTGATAGTTAATAGTGTGCTGGAAGCAAATAATGCTCTAATAAATGTATCAGTGACCCTCAAATTGGTCGTAACTATTGTAGACATTAATTTATAACAGCAGTATATCATTAAAAAAAAGATTGAAGTATGTGTAAGCATCTGTGTTAAAATGTAAAATTATTTCCCCATCTCCCCAGCCCCCAACAATTAACCAACATTTTTTGTCAGTCAAGATGCAAAAAGCAATGGCACTTAGTTATAACAAAAGACATGTTCCTCATGAATTGGGTGAATGCCCATACCTTGAAATCTATTATGTGTAGTATTTTTACTGTGTAATTTTTATTGAAATACTTTTCCTCTTTGAGTGCCTCTACAAGTGGTTAACATATATTCAGATTGTTCTGTATTCTACTCCAATAAAATTAAATCAAAAACAAATATTAAAGTCTGTGATTTTGTTTCCAAATCAGCCACATTTTTTATTGTAAGATTTATTATTATAATTTTACATCTACTATACTTCTTTTTCCTCTTCCCACTCCTCACAGGCAGATGCATGTGAAGCTACTGTTGTAAGTCCTGGGACATTTCAGATCAATAATACAAGGGACTAATGAAAAGCACATGTTTTAGCTCTCCCCTTCTCTCCACCCATATGCGTTTCTTCTTCACTACTTCTACTTTTTTACTCACTGGGAAGCAAAAAAACCTCAGCTACTTTAACTGGTAGAAATCAGTTTTGTAGCCTGAGGACAGACATGGTAGAACAGAAAGATGTCTATAGCTATCTGGCATCAGATATTTTCAAATGACACCTCGTTGGGGATAGAAGTGTTAACTGAGATCTGCCAGTCTCTGTCCCTTCCCTTACAGAAAGTAATGTGGAAGATTCATGCATCCCCTCCTTTGATTACATGTCTGATTTGTGCATCCCCACCAGAAAGCGTCATGACCTCATGTCAGAAAGGCTAAGTAAACACATTCAAAAAGCTGGAGTTGGTATGGATTCAATTTTTGCAGGTTAGTCTCATCTGCATAGATTGAACTGAATTGCAAGTGAACAGACATTCACTTTTGATTCCAGAAATGCAGCCACATGCCTGCAGTGGCTCAGGCTAGAAGCCAGGGGTGTTAGAACAAGCCCTCCCTTCCCTTCAGCAGCAGATGCAAGGCTGGAAGGAAGCTGAGCTGATGGAGGGGGGCATGGACAGGCCCTGGCATGCTGCTGAGTATAATTGGGGAGAGGTTTAAGCCCCCACCCTGTCCAGCAGAGACCCCATCCGGAGTGTGCTTGGAGGGGAAGGGGGAAGCATTCCTTTCCAGGTTTGTCCCGGAGGTGGGAAGGCATGGCCAGACACTGGCCAGGGCAGTGCCTCAGGTGAAGGGGGGTGGGTGGTAGGGGGAATTAAACTCCCCTGTCTCCCCTCTCTCCCACTGGAACAGGGACCCCAGCCAGGGTCTGCCCAGCTTTCTCCTCCACTCATGCAGCAGGGAGGCATGGCCAGAGCTGGCCTGGGCAGCAGCTTAAGGCACTGCCTGGGCCAACTCTGGCCATGCCACCCACTGCACAAGGGAGAAAGCCAGGCAGACCCTGGCTGGGGTCCCTATGCCAGTGGGAGAGAGGGGAGACAGGGGAGTTTAATCACCCTCCCTCCCTCTAAGCCTGTTGGCTCATGCCCCATACCCCCTCAACTCCAGCAGGGAAGTCTGGCAGGGGCAGTTCCATCCTCACCAGGCAGACTGGGCTGTGCCAGCTGGGTTTCCTACCCCCACCTCCTTGTCAACTAGCCTTCTCTGCTCTGGCTAGGGAGCAGAGGGGCAAGAGCCATCCCTGCTTTGCCTGAGCAGACAGCTCAGCCCAGCTCAGGGCTGCAAGGCATGCTGATTTCACTTGTACCAGGAAGGGATCTTTCACAGAAATGCCATAAACTGGTTTGACTTAAATCAGTTAAGTCTGACACTACATTTAACCAGGTTTATCTTAAATCAGTTTTGGTCATTTTGAAACTGGTCAATGTGCTTTGAACTTATGTTATGTTACAGGTTTAAATCAGTTTCTGATCACTTAAACTGGTTTATGTATAATGTCTGTCGCTGGTCAAACAACTCAGGATTTATTTATTTAGCATATGTGGTTTCAGCATATTGTTTCAGCCATCTTAAGGTGATGTCATCACAGTGTGAAGAACCTGAAGGCCACCAGGTAGCATAGCAAATGGATATGAGTCAACAATGTGGGACATAGTTTGAACTTGCCCACAAGGAAGGGCATTTATTATCATTGCAGAGGCTCTACTAGTATAGGTTTGAGGCACAGTGACCTTGTCCAATTTGAAAATGGTTGAGAAGTGCCCAATAATGGCATGGCCAGTTAAATCCTGGTTGACTGACTGCAGGGTCAGAGATGATGTGGTGATCAATTGGTGCTTGTGCTGACTATTCTTTGTGCCATCGAGTAAGTAAGGAAAAGTCAAAGGATTTTGAAAGGGTGGACCACGTTGGATGTTTTGAGGGGAGCCAAGTTACTGGTGGGTGGAATATGTCCCAGTACACTGACAGCTCCAGAGAAATACTGCTATGAATCCCTCCTTCTTTTAGTATAGCTACACCTAACAATGCAAATATAGCTGCAGTGCTTGCAGATAATTCCTAATGGCTACTTCCAGCTCCAGTGAGAATGACTCTCAGCAACCATGGGCATGTAGGTTAATCCATCTAAATGGATTGCTTTGTTGTGTGGGCAAAGGTGAAAAAATAAGGTACCTTCCCATATACCATCAGAGGTATTTCATCCAGATTTCAGATATGGAGATTTAGGTATGTCGGCAAGAATCACCATAACTAAAACCTTATAAACCAACTGGTATCCAAACAGTTTATGAAGGAACGGGCATATCTAACAACTGTTCCTTTTATTGTTTGTGAAGAGAAGGAAAGCTTGGATGACATTACTAAATCATATAGGAAGTGGAGTGTCTTAGTTTTGGTCAAGTCAGTTGACTTCTCTAAGTCTCAGTTTCTTCTTTGCAAAAGGAGGCCAGTAATACTTGCCCCAAGCTTTTGATCCATTGTTGCAACCCAGCACATTTTCTCTCTCCCTCATCAGCATGAGAATCAAGCTCCTTACTCCTTCCCCTCTAACCCAGGCTGCATGCCCATGGGGTATCAATGTGAGCATAGTAAGAGAGGTTTCCTTGCTCACAGTTTCTGTACCTGGCAGGGTGGCAGGCCTAACCATCCAGAAGAAACTGCAGTGAATGTCCTGGTCAGCTCCTACAGCCCTGGGTAAAACATGACCCAGTAGTATGACCAAAGGGGAAGAGGCAACTGGGACAGCCCTGGGAGCTACCTTTGGGGGGGGGGGTGAGGGATGTAGGGGAGGGGGCAAAAAAGCAGCCCCTACCTGCTGCAATTGGCAGGGCAGCAGCCAGCACTGCCCCATGCATCATGGCTGGCCAGCTATACCTCTGATTTGTCCAGTCAAATTGGAGGGATGACACATGTGGGAGCTGTTAGGAGGCAGAGTATGCACAGTGCAGATAGAATTTGTAGAGAGTTTAGCTGCCAAATCCAAGCAGATGTATAGGCTGATCAAATGTTAAAGTATTTTCATGCAGACAGCAAAAGGCACACTCCTGATACCAGGGCAACACGGGCCACCCCTCTCAGATGCACCGTATTTCAAACTAGTGTATCATATCGTGGAGGAACTGGAACTTCTCAATGAAACATGGGAAAAAACAAATATTCTTCCTCTACCCTTTTCCTTAGAATGGATTAACCTTTTTATGAAACAGCTTGAGAAAAATTTATCCCGAGGCAGATGCCTGGTGGAAAATTTCAGGTCAAACAGTTAAAGCTCAGTAAGGTTATAAGCCAGTGAAATTATGGCTATAAAATGAAGACAGTGGGCAAGGAAAAAGACATGCTAATTTTTTCTCACATGCTTCAAGTTACTATAACTGCTGTATAGTAAAACTGTCAACATCTGATTTCTCTTGCTAGCTCTATTAACAGCTCCAAGCTTTTCATTGTGTAACCACAATCTCCATTCCACTATAGCAAGGCAAACAGGAGAATTTAGAAATCACTTAGCAGCACTCTTTGACTTGGATGTCAAACCCAGCCCAGGATGCCAACCTCAGCAAAACTCAAGTTTCTGAAAACCAGGATGCAGCCAGTTAAGGTAGAGGATAAACACTTTGCCGTTTTTGTATGATGCTCCAATATGACCATAATATATATATTTTCACACTGTCTTTAAACAGGAATGAGTAAGAGCTGCTTACACCCCTGATTGCAGTCAAATATTAACTCACTTATTAAAAAGAACACCACATCTGCTAAATTTTCAAACCTCATCACATGATGACACCAAATACAACACTTTCATTTAATCATCATTAAACCCATCGGCCACACCAATGTCCCATCTAACTGCTAACAGATTCCAAGGCAAACCTCCCTACTCTGTGTCCTGCTATTAATACAATCAACCCAAAGCAGCTCTGAAAAGACTCATCATCACCCAAAAGATTCATGTAAACTTTTCCTTTGATTGCATGTTTGTGGTCATGCTGAGGGGGTCATGCTCATTCTGCACCCCCCCTCCCCCCGAAAGTATCAAGGCCTCATATCACAAATAGCTCTGGAGACATAGGTGACTGGTAGGGGGTAGCAGGTGCACATGGCCCACCTAATGGGGACGGTGCCCTCAAGACGGCTGACACTGATACCATCAGTAGGGCTGCTGCTCTGCCTGACAGGGGGCAGCTTCTGTGGGTGTCCTCCCGAGATTCAGGAGGCACTAGTCACTCGTGTCTGGAGAAGCAGTACTATGAATCCCTCCATTTTTCAGTACAGTGATGTTTAACACAGCAAATGCAGCTGATGTTCTTACATGCAATTCCTAGGCTGACTTGCAGTAGCATAGGTATGCATGTCAATTCTTCACTCCCTTGTTTTTCAAATATTGGGAGCTCAGAAGGCAGAGGCAATCAGATGGGGAGAAATACCTCTGCAACAGTCTCAACAAAGGACTCGGCATGGACTTAATTAGTCTTGTCCCACCATCATAGGACTGGCTATTAGGCTTGCAAAGTAGACTTAAAAGGAAGAGGAAGCTCAGCATTTGAGGACAAGAGAACCAACAGGCTGCAGTGGGGGTCTCCAGTACAGCCAAGAAGTGTCTAGGGACTACAGTCTGGCCAAGTCTTTGGTACAAAGGAACCATATGGGCCAGGACTGCTGTTCTGGTGACAAGCTAGGAACAGGTAACTGGTCGTGGGGACAGTCAGTCATGGCAGGTGGATGAAAGCTGATTGCAGGTGGGCTGAAGATTTGTCTGTCCATTGGAATTTGGTTGAAGGACTCTGTTATCTCACAAGCTGGCTGGCTGCTCTGTGGCAAATGGGCTACAGGTCATATCCATGGAGAATATGAGCTCAGTGTCAGCTGGAGAAATTGAGACAGAGTAGCTGCACTGCCAATCCATCCAACAAAAAGGTATGCAGTGGTGGGCAGGCTGCCACAAGTAGACACTTATGATGTTTTGAAACCTCAGTTTTCTGAAGGAGGGATACAGGGCAGCAACTGAGATTTCTGCATATGTAAAGTACCAAATGGAGTGCAGGGGCCCTCCAGCTGACGAGGCAGCAGAGGAAGACCTAAATCTGCTCCAGCAAGGACTGCAAAAGCAGCAGGAAGATCAGTGCTGGTAAGAAGAATGACCTCTGTACTCTGTCAAGAAAAAGGAGCCAGGGGTCAACCATTGGGAACCTCTGGGAAAGGAAGCCTCTGAAAAGGCAGTTCCAAGCTTGGCAAAGCTAAGGCCAAATGGCAGTCTTCACATTCTGTAGTTTTGAACAATGGGTTGTCCTTGTGGGTGAGGTCATTTTCATCAACCCAAGTAGTTCTGCTTCTGTCAGGAGGGGCACATTCAGTAAGCAGAGCCTTAAAAAGAGAAACAAGCTGGAGTCCCCAAATGACTTGTAGCTCCAGCCAGGATTCTTCCTTTGCTACACAGGACCAGCCTAACTGTTGGCCTGTAGTCCTTTTATGATGACTGCCCATGTTTCAACAGATGGTCAAAGTGCAGTAAGCTGTGGCTAAGTAAGTCTTCTGTGATCAGGATGCAACTTGCACAACCCATTGCAGGCTGATTCTCAGCTGCATTTTGGCTCCTTTACACTTTAAAGCCCCTTTATATGACCAGATTTGGTCTCCTGGAATTTTTCTATTCAGTTGCATAGTAAGGAAATCTCTCTGCCCCAAAAGGGTTCAACCTTCTAAAAGGTCAGATCCCTTTCATCAGTTTACAAGAGCCAATGGCAATCTGCTTGAAAGGTTCCTGCCTCTCCACTACTCTCTGTAGCCCCTTGACAACCTGACTTACACTGAGGGTGCTGACAGAAGTGACAATGTTTGTCCAGTCTGGCCCCTGAAAGTGCTCTGCAGCTGTGATCTAACTCAAATGGCTGCAGAGCACTTTACAAGGGCCCAATCCCCTGACAATCTGAACCCTCATTACATGAGGGTCCAGATGAAGGTGCAAGGTACTTCCAAGTGAAGCGCCTTCACTAACTTGTGTCTGCACGTGCTGGGAGCACGGCTGCTCAGTCCCAGCTCTGGGTGCTATTTTCAGAATGGGAGGTGGGAAAGGGAGCAGCGAAGGGGTAGGAGGTTGCCCAGCTGGAGCTGGAGGGTGGGGCAGGTGGATTGGAGCCCCCCACTCCCAAGGTGGATTAGAGTCCCAAGGTGGGGATTCTAATCCACCCACCCCACCCTTCAGCACCTTCCTCCCCTGCCTTCTCCCCCTCCCATCCTGAGACAGCACCGGGGGCTAGAAGAGGGGCAGGGGCTGGGGCTGGGGGAAGAGGCTGCAGAAACATAACCTCTCTCTCTGGATCAGCTCCAAATTGGAGCTTGATCCTCCACCCTCCCAACCCAGCAGCTAATGTCTGTTGGGTCAGGAGGATTGATCTAACTCATGGGACCTGAATTTCTGTCTGTGCCCAGGGGCTGTCAGGGGCTGTGCCAGCCTAGCAACTGCATAGCAAGAAAGAAAACAGAAGCATGTTATTGTAGACTTTGCAAAAAAAAAAGGGGGGGGGAAAAAAGAGAAAAAAAGGCCATTGTTTGCTGAGAAGGAGAGAAAAATCTGGCATGCTCTGTTCAATTCCTTTTCTGCTCTGCCCCACACTCCCTCTCTGAAAAATAAGGTGCCCCTTTTGACAGCTGCTAGAACATCATTCTCCCCATCCTTGAGGCTCATGCTGAGCAGTTTCATGATGGCTCATCCCATTCACTTGTATAAGCAGCTAATTACCATTCTATAATTAGCCACAGATGGAAGCACCGGCTTAGGAGGCAAATGCTGCAACAGCAAGGTATTAAGGGGACAGGCAGTGGGACAGGGAGTAGCTGAGCTGGGGGATGCTAAGATTGAAAGATGGATTCAGACTAGGGAAGAATTTCATCAGGGAAGGGGGCAAACAAATGCATGAGTCAGAATGTGTCAAAGAAATGTCAATTTTGATGCAGATGTTATATTACTGGGAATATAACAGAAATAGGTATTGAAACCATAAGAATTATCCAGCTTTTGCACAAGGCTTATATTGTAGCAGATACAGAGAACAGACCGTATTTGTTTATACACACATCCTGGGTAAGGTGTAGACTTATTTTAAATTATCAGAACATTTGCAAACATGGCAAGAATATTTGATGGTACTTATTAAATTCTGAAGGAAACAATTCTCCAAACAACTCCTTGAGTGAAGACATCAACAAACAAAACTTTGGCTCTATAGAGGGAATTCATGATGCCTGCAAGCAGCCTCAAGTACACAATGAATAGGAGCCCTTCAAGCAGAGCAAAAACTTCCCACAACTGTTCCTTTGAGCTCCCTGAAGAGGAGAGAGGGGAGGGTAAGTATCAACAGCGCCACTGAAAAGCAATCTGATCCACTCCTGCTAGTGCCTTTGACCAAGTCAGCAAATCTCATGGTCAGCTGTCTCAAACATCTAGAGGAATCATTAGCTTCTTCCACTATCAGAAGGAGTAATGTAGCAAATAGAGCTTTTGCCCAATATCTGAGCCAATAACTCAACTGATTGCTGTCACAGAAATCTGAAGAATCAAGAATCTGCAAAAGTTGCCCTGACAAAACCTTCTCAGTGTCCTTCCCTAAAGTTGGCAGATGGGATACAGGTCAGTAGTTAGCCAGATTGTTGACAGTAGCATTAGGTTTCTGAACTCTGGTGCCCAGAGTTCTTGTGATAAGAGGATTTCAGAAATGGGTCTGGATTATGTGATTTATTTCACCAGCTGTGCACATACATATATCCTTAGGGTAGTAATATCCATTGAAAAAAGCCTAATTATTTTTAGTGGAAGGGGTGGGCACTCTTGTGCCAGGGTCTGTTTAAGTATGTGTCTATGCCAGATTTGAGAAATGGTTTGCTAGCCACCCAGGGGAACAGGGGAAATGGGAAAGCACCTTTCAGTACAAGACACACCATGGTGGAGGGTGGGGTGAGGAGGGAAGATTCAGTACATAGAAGGTGAGCATCCGCTGGGACTGCACATCAGGGGAAACAGCAGCATCCCCCAGTGAAACTACAGTCTATAGTGGATTTACTAATGCTTGGTTCCTTGGATACGTTCAGCTGTGTAGTTGGTTGGAAAAGTTTCAACCAGTTCTTGGTTTGCTGCAAAACACAACTTGATTGTTAATTGTGGTAAAGAACCTGAAAATCGCAGAGAGAGAGAGAGAAAAAGAAAATAATGGAAAGGGAGCTTATAGTCGCAACCAAGAGTTAAAGTCACAGGGGTGTTGACAACTTCATCTAATTTGTTAACTTGCCTATTTGAAGTCAAATAGAATACTTCTGCCAAGTGATGTAGTTCAATAAAAATGGAAATAATGGAAATGTATTCTATTATAAACATCTTGAAGACAAGAGCAGAGTTAAAAACAGTTGCAATTTATCACAATCTAATATTATGTAAGGTGTAACAGGACAGCACTGATGGTGTCGGGTGAGTAGTAAGACATGGCTAACTGTTTATGAGCCCAATTCTATTCTTGTCCAAGTTAATGGGAAGGCATCCACTGCTTTCAGTGAGAAATGGATCAATCCCCTTGTGCCCACAATTTAAAATGCAATGGAAAAGATGAAAGATATCTTCTACCAATTTTAGAGACAGAGTATATTTCTAAGTACAGGATATGCCTTCATGTTGTAGGAACATCACATTCTGCTAAATCTGTACAAGCAGTAGTCCCCATAGCATTGATAACACTGTGAAAATGCTCAAGAAAATCGATTAGCACACAAAATCAAGGAAAGGCCTTCATCATTAATTTCTTTAAAAAACACTGCTTTCCTTTTATACCTGAGGCACCACTCTTTTCATCCAGAGAGGGATCAGCCAGGACAAAAGGCCATTAATCCCTGTCCTCTGAGACATTCTTTAAATCTTCCTCTTGGAGAACAGAAGTGCAGGCAGAAATCCCCAGCCTTTCAGTGTGATCACTTTGGACTGACAGATAAGAGTATAATTTTATTACCACAAAGGGTAAATCACTTCCTATGCTCTGTATTCATATGAAATCAATGCTTTTGCTACTCCAAACAAACAATTCATTGCTTGCTACTGTTGTTTACTATTGTAATGAGAAAGAAACCTTGGTGAAAGAAATTACACCACTACTCCCTTCCCCTGCTATCCTTTGTGGTGGCACAATTATCTGTGTTATTTTTAGACAATGGTAAATAGAAATGTTGATTACTAATTTAACACCTGTCATGCCAGATCCTCACTGGTGTAAATTACTGTAGGCAATGAACCCAAGTTGATTTATAACAGCAGAGAATTAGGTCTACATTTTAGAAAGGAGGCTACTGTATTTTCACTCATTAACTACAAAAACAATAATGTACGCCTTTTGTGCTTCACTTAAGAGACAATGTATTCATGGGGTAGGTCCTACTAAAGCTATAGCTATAAGCTGTAGATCTGACCTAATAGATTTTTGGGTGTTTTTTTTTTTTCTTTAAATTAAGCTTTTATTTTAAAGTACTTGCAGAATTGGGCCCTAAGAATCAGCCAACTGAGTGATAGAAGAGCAAACATGAGAACATACATATCTATAAGAAAACTCACCACTGTTAGAAGCATCATTGAGATTTAGCAGCCCACTTCCTAACCCTCTGTAACTATGGTAACTGTAGGTCCCATTTCCGTTGATGTACAACACCTCCTGTGTGCTGGAAACAGCCGATGTTGAATAAGTGACCTGGGCTGGCTCTTGTTTATATTGTTTGTCAGCTGAAGCAGTCTCATCCTGAAAAAAACAATATTTCATTGTAAGGCACCAAATTATTTATTGCATTACAACTTGAACCAGAGGGGCTTTTTAATGTTATTTATAAACCCTATGCATGGCTTCCACAATGGGATAATAAACACAGAACAAGAACATGCATGTTTGCAATTGACAGATTTCCACCTGAAAAGAAATAAGAATAGGTTGGGACCCACATTCCCCACATGCACTATTATTATTTATTTCTTTGTATTGTGCTTGAACACCCAAATGTGTTCAGCACCATCCAAACACACAAGAAGATGTGGTCATTATCTTAAGGTACTTGAAATCTTCCTCAAAACTGGATTCCAAAAAACCCCCCCAAACTGGAAGGAATTGAGAGCAAGTGACTGCTCTCTGGTATTAAAAAAAATTATCTTCCTGATGCACAGAATTATTTGTTCCCGAAATAACAACCACTATAAAATGCATTCATATATTCCATAGATGCATCAGCATCATGAATGCTTGGTAACAGCAGGGAAAAAATGGAATTACTATATGTGTGGCATGTTGCAAGATACCATGCTGCAAAGGGCTGTTACTGCCCCTACACAAATGTGCCAGAATGGGTAGCCTCAGCAAAAATAAATATATAGATATATGAATATGTATTCTGCTTGTGGAACAAACCAATCTTTGCACAGTAGGACACTATCAAGTAAATAATTCCTCTTTCACTTAGGGCTAAGCTACTGTGATTTAGTTTTCATTTACTGTGGGGTGGTGAGAGAACCTGCTGGAGGTACTCTCTTCTCCTGATGGTTAAAGCAAGATATGGACATGAACAAATGAGCTGACCAGTTTAGCAAGCACACCTTGTACAGCAGGCACACTTTGTGCTCAATCCTTCATGGGTAGCCCCATGTGGTGGTTTTTTAAATCATTCCAGCATTCACTGCCAGTAACTCATCTGGGCTCGATAGTATGCAACAGCTTTTGTAGCATACAGTCCCCTCATACTACCTGTCTAATGAGGGCTGGAGTGGTGGAGGTGCTAAGGCACATGGTAGACAGAGATTACAAACTTGAGGCCATAGTAGAAGTACTCACTGTGCAACCTGTCAGACTCCAGTGAATCTGCAAATTCTGCTTAATACCCTGTCAGAAGGACAGGAAAAGGAAGGAACCTGTGTACCTCTCAGGTACTTTTGCATGAGGATGGGCAAGATTTAGCCTAGGGACTCTCAAACTTTTGCATAGTATGATCACTTTTAGCTAGAGAGATTGTCTTGTACTACCTGTGCACTTGTTTACTGATACATGGACCACATCTTACCAGTTGTGACCACAGAACATTCCTAAAGCAATAAAAGCAATTACTTACAATGAAAAGTTACAGTGGAAATATCTAATGCTGGGAAAAAGCAGAACTAGCACCATGTTACCAGAGAGGCCCTTCACAGACCATTGCATGAGAACCTCTGATTTAGTTTTATTTGGCACTTGTTTTTTTAAAAGCTATTATGTACCATTTTGTTTCTGTTTTCTTCTCAGTCTAATTATGGCTCCACCATTCTGGATGTGTAACACTTAACTCCTTGGGTAGTCTAGCTGATTTCTGTGAGCCTAGTAAAGATATCTGAACTAGCCCTCTGTGACTAAGATGACAGTATACATCTGTAGAGTACTTAATACAAATTCAGCTGAGATTGCTGTACTTCAGTAGGGTTCGGGAATAATTTGAATGACTAACACACATGGTTTCTGATTTTATATACTAGTTGAATTGTAAGCTATTTAGAAGCAAAGACTATGGGTCAGATTCTATTCCACCTACTGAACTTCTAGGTGGACTTAAAGACTTAAGGGCAAATCTATTCCACCCTGTTCAAGCTGCTGAAAATCTATATTGCAGCTACTTTTGTAACATGCTTCTCTACCAATCTTACCCTTAAGACTGAGTCAAGAAAAAGCAATGAGGAGGACCTACCCATCTTTTGTATTAATGTTTTTTTCAGGGCCCAAGCAGAGTGGAATAGAATCACACATAGGCCCCTAATAGGGAGAAAAGAATCTGACCCTACACGTTTACCACAGTGGTGGGCAAAATGTGGCCTTGTGGGCTGGATGCAGCCCACCAGCCCATTCTATCCGGCCCGCGGGGCCCCTAAAAAATTTAGAAAATTAATATTTATCTGCCCCTGGCTGCCTGTCATGTGGCCCTCGATAGCTTGCCAAAATTCATAAGCGGCCCTCTACCCGAAATAATTGCCCATCCCTGGTCTATCATGAACCATGATGGAATCCTGGTCCCTGAGTTTCTTTAGGCACTAATTAGATACAAATCAGTAATAATTAGGATAATTTCCTGATACAGATCCAGTGAAATATATTTCAATGTCTGAAAAAATCCATGGAAAGACATGCCTGTCAAGTACACAAGCCAGATCTAATGTGCAAGCATTTTCAGAGTGGTTAATGGGGATAAACTGGCATCTGGTAGTGAAAACTTTCCCCCATGTAATAATTTGTTCAATTTATTCTGCTTCTGCATGATTCTATTATGGTTACTAAAATGGTGAATTATAGTGAATTTGATTAAATGTCCTGGAGCTTCTTCCCACTGTTTGTTTTTTTTTATTAAAGCAAGGGATTATTTATCAGCACAATGCCGTCTTGGGTTCCTCAAATACTTTGAACAATAGCCCAATTAGCCTATTTCTGTTTGCAACTAAGAAGAACCTAACATAGCTTTTCCTTTAAACACATAAAACTCGAATGTTCTATTTTAGGGGTTACAAAACTTTCTGAGACACTACATTTACACTTGTTGATGTTATAAACGAGCTTAAAGATTTAGACACAACTAAGATCATTCAAGAGAAACAATTTGCATTTTTTTAGAGAAAATGTTCTATGTGTGTTACAGCAGCACATAGAGCAGCCAGAAAATTTATTCCATTAACAACCAGATAGTGGCCTTGTGGGTACTAATTTGAACTGAGTCATAGTTTTTCATTAAGATACTCAGCTGTACCAAATTGCACTATATTTTGTTTTATACACATACAAAGTTCCAAACAAGGGGTAAAAAACAGTAAAGGATTTTTCAGAGATTAAATTTTAATGTAATTCAACTTTTTAATCTGCATAGATCATAGCTGTCTCTAACAAAATGGAATGCATGTTTTCTGTGAAAAAAATATTTAGTAAGTTAGAGAACAAGGAAATATTTCTTGCCAAACTTAAAACATCAACTGTTCCATAAATTCACAGAACTGACATTTTCTTTTCTGATTTGATGGGAAATCTCTTTCTTTTAAAACTGGATGATGTTGCCAGACTCAGATGCACCAGGGCCTGATTCATTTCCCAGTACATCCAATGAAAAGATCTCATTAGACCCAGTGAGGACTTAGATTGCTTTAATAGCATCCTCCTCCTTCCTTCTTGCAATTGTAAATTGGATAAATGACCCTGTTTCACTTTTGACATATGTATTTTTGCCATATCCATCGCTGTATATCTAATTCATACCTGACAGATATTTTTCTATTCCTTCCTCTTTACAGATTCACAGAAGTTTAGGCCTGGAAAGGACCTCATGAGATCATTGAGTCCAGCCCCCCTGCTCTAGGCAGGAAAGACAGCTGGGGTCAAATTAGTTTAGTTATTTTTGATTTTTAAAAAGTGTGAAAATGAAACATACTTACTACAGGTCCAGAACTCTGAGACTGTTGCCATTCCATTCGGGCACAAACAATATTTCTGGCACACTTTCATTCAATTTTTCTGCCAAACACCTATACCAAATTAAGTCTAAAACCCAAAATATAAAACTGTTTCAGTTATTCGCTCTGGAATATTCAGGGCCTATGAACACCTTGAAAAAGACATAGAACTCAATAGCTGGGTAAGAAAATAGGACCTATTTTCCAAGAATTTGCATTTACTTATCCCTAAATACAAGTGGGCTAACCTCCATTTCAATTATATTGTTAACATAACAGAATCAATTATATTGGTAACATAACAGAAAGGGGTGGGAGCCAGTGCATCACTTTGTATTCCCAGGTGGAAAGATTAAAACCCTAATCTGCCTGCATCTGAACCAGTTCTTAGATGCTTTTGAAACCAGAGAGGTTGCAACTTCCACGTGTATTTTTAAAGACAAAATGATGGGGCCACACAATGTTCATACAAGACAGGAAGGTCAGAAGCACTTTGATTTAAGAATATAAAATGAAATAATACTGAAACAGATAACAGCTAACAACAATTGATAAGAAACTGGCACTGTTCCTGTAAGCAGGTCACTCCCTCAGCTCACTTCTCAAGGACAGTCAGCTCTGAGTTTTCAGTTTTTCAGCCAGTTGATTTTGTCATGGGGAAAACTTGTCTCCACAGACAGTACCATGGCAAGGAAGTTTGTCAACCAGGGTAAAGCCCACAGCAGCAGCCTACCCTCACCCCCTGCACGGATCTGGGGGGCACGCGCCCCGCCATGCTTGCCTAGGAGTGCATGCAACAGTGAGAGCTGCCCTGCTGCCATCCCCACACCTCCCCAAACAAGCCTCTCGTGGCTCCGTCCCATGCCCTGCCCCAGCTGGGCAATGCCTGTTGGTGCCCCTTCACTTTGGTGCCCAGCGCAGTCACCCCGCTCACCCTCCCTTGCTACGGCACTGCCCACAGAAACAAAACAAACAACTAAGGGTGCAAACACAGACAGATAGAACAGACTAAAACCTGTTATCTTTCTTCAGACCCTGAGAGGGCAACCCAGGATCTATATTTCTTTCCCACATCACAGTCTTCCCTCTCTCTCCTTCCAACTCTGCTCCTGCAGCTTTTAACCCTCTACTCTCACTTTTGTGACTCTACTCTTCTTCATTCATCATCAGTTGTAGTTAACCCTCAGCTTTCCAGCCAAGCAGTCTATGAACTGCTGCCTACCTGCCACTGGGGTCTCAGCCCCTGAAGGCTGTACCTCCTTACAATTCCATTTCTGCCTGCTTTAACGATGCAAACTGGCCTTTTTATGTTGTTGAAACTGGCATGACTTTTTGTCTCATTTTGAATTTAATTCATTGCACATATTGTAACATGAAATACAAAATAAGTTTAGCCTTTTAGAGCAATAAACTGTGTATAGCTTACAAATGCAGAACACTGCATGCACTTTAGATTTTTTCTTTTTAGTCCGGTTGCCAAGTGCTGACTAGTTGTGATGTACACAGATGACACAATGAAAGGCACATTAAATAGTTTACATGGACTGCACTATATATCGACAGCACATTTATAGAAAAAGGTTAGAAAAAGTTGGAAAAACAGGCTAGAAAAAATGTTAGGAAAAAGTTAGGAAACAAGTTAGAAGAAAAGAAAAAATAGAAAAAACAGGTTTAAAAGTTAATAGAAGAAAAGAAAAAGTTAATACAAGTTAGAAAAAGTTAATAAAGGATTAGTTTGGGTTATATTAAGGGGTTAGTCAATTGTACCAAATTATTAGAGTCCAACAGATTATAAGATTGTTCAAAGCCATCTAGAAAATATACTACCTGTTTATACAACTTAGTAAACATTTATTAACTCTTTCTAAATTGTTTATACCTTTAATAAACACATTTAATGGGAAGCAATGTGAAGTTGAACTATCAGTTATTTAATTGTTTTAGAAAACAGAAGCGTAAGTCAGTGCTTCATATAATCACCCCCCTGACAGTTTTTCTTGAGAGAGAGGGAGCATAAGCATAGATATTAGTGTGGGCACAGGATGAAGTTACCATGGGTTAAATAAAGATGAAGATTTGTAGTACATCATCTATTCTGTGCATGTACTCATGCCTCACAGTAAATGAATACTAAACCACAGTAGCTTAGCCCCCAATGAAAAAGGGACTGTTTACTTTGCAATAACTTGCTTGTGTATTCACAGTTCTAATCACAGAAGAAATTAAGAAACCAGTAAAGGATACTATACTGCTGTGGGCTGGATGAGTAGCATGGGGCTGCTTCCATATGTCAGATCCAATGTGTGCCCCAGAGCAGGTGTCGAGTCCTGGAGCTCCGGGTCTGCACTGCACCTGGCACCCACTCCAACGTGCATCTCTTCCATGCCAGATCCAGTGTGCATCCTGGAGTCGCAGAACAGGCACTGCATGCAGTGTGGCCCTGGAATAGGCACTGTGTGGAGTGTGATCCTGGACAAGCTGCTTCAGGACTGCACTTTAAGCAGCACCCACTCTTGCCACTCCAGTGCCATAGTGCAGGTAGCACCTGCTGCAGTGCGCTTCCACTCCATGCTGGATCCAATGTGTGTCCCAGAGTGGGTGCTGTGTGTGGTGCATGTTCCAGAGCAGCCAGTCAAAGACCATGCCAGGTACAGTGCCCACTTCCGACCTCCAGGGGTGCACTGCATATAGTGCTTGCTCTGGTTGGCTTGAAGCAGGTTTATGCTGAAATGGGTGCTGCATGCAGCATGCTTCTAGAGCAGCCAGAGCAGGCACTACATGGGCACACTGGGCCAGCTGGCACAACCTACATGACTCCTGTGGGTCCACTTGAAACCCAGAGGCAGCATAGGGGGCTGGATGCTAGGGTTCCGCAGGCCATATCTTTGACACACTTGCTCTAAACAATGTACCTATATTCTATCAAATGTGCATTACAAGGAAAACCTCAGTGTTTTAAATACAAAACAGCGAAAGATGAGTCTAAAAGAAAATAATGTTCACAAGAAGGTGGACCAAACATTTCCTCCAATCATCTGTGGGTGTGTAAGATCTGAAGAGCAGCAGAACCTGATTGGTTCCACTAAACAGGTAGAGCTTGAGAGACTGTAAAAATGTATGCCACAGAGCATTGCTTCACAACTGCTTCTCCCAAGTCTTAAGACAATACAATGCAGAGATTTCTCTGTCAAAGCCTTTCCATAATAAGAATGACACTTGCAGTGCTGATCACCACCACCAAGGACAAAGGGAATTAAAAAAATCTTTTTAAAAAGTCTCGATAATCTTCCCATGGAGTGACCTTTAACCCCACCAAGGTGGAGAAGTGTTACTGACTATGAACTTCCATCAAATACTTTGCTGTAGTCGTTGATTTTTGCATGTAAGATGCTCACATGCTACAGTAACAGGCACCAATAAAAAACCCAGAGAGAGTGCATGGCTAGATGCTCCTGTGATCTGTGTCCTGTAATAGCACCTGTGGAACCACTACATACATGATGGATATTTTGTCCTACCAGTGTGCAGGTCTCTTGCAGCCATAGTTTGAGTAGTGAATCTGTAAGTGATTCAATATTTATTATAGATTACATTAGTACCTGGTATGGATCCCTACTGGGTTTTTACATCTCTTTGACCACCCCATACCTGTGATATTGGCCTACCAACAATTGATAAAACTTTTATGACTAAGTCTGTAAATACTAATACCTAAATAAAATGAAGATGACAAAATGTGTTCAGTTTACTGCTTTTATAAATGTTCTGCTTATCAGATTAATAAATGTCTAATTTCTAGGCTGGCAGCTTTTAAATGCCCAGGGGTCAAGGAAAATGTTTTCAATTAAGTAGAAAATGGAGAAAAAAACAAATAGAAAATGCTACCTTATATTCTTTGAAACTCTCTGTTTAAATGGGAGGATACCCTGTTGCTACAGTCAATAAATATTTATTTTAGAACACCATTTTGAGGTTACAAGAACCTAAATGCAGATTAGCACTGAAACAGTTAGACAAACTGCAAACCCACCATGTGCATCATCTCATTTTTTGAGCAACATAAAATACTTATTAAAAAGCCACATAAACTTTAATGTGCTTTCATACACAGGCTGCATATACTTCACTTTATTGTAGTACTGTTCTGAAGTCAGAATGATTAAGTGCCTCATGGGCATTTCTGTGGTGCTCATCTTTATCACATGTAAGTGCTTTACATGTTTAAATGTTAATGAAGTCAAACAGCTCCCCTGACTGGTAAGGTGGTATTATTCTTCCCATTTTACAGATGGGGAATAAAGAGAGAGATTAAAATCAAACATATTTCCTTAGCAGCTACTTGAGTAATCAATTTAAGACACCCAGGATCAATTTTTTTTAGAAGATAACATTATATGGCACTTTATGACCAAAGTCCCATTGACTTCTGCTGCAGGTGGAACTGATCAGCATGTAAGCATATCAGATGGTTAGGTTCTCCAGTAGGCACCCAGAAAATGATGAATACCTAAGGAGTGAAAAGTCAGTTTATGTGACTTGCCCAGAATCACACAGGAACTCTGTCACAGACTCTGGACAAACTTGCCCAGGGGCCTATTTTTGCCCCTTCCTGAAATCTCCTATTGTATACACTTATCTTCTGACCTCTGAAAAAAATGAAGCAGGCTCATACAGATAAATCTTTTTCTCTAAACCAGGGCTGTCCAACTTCTAAGTAGCTGGAGACTGCACACTGCAGAAATATCCCACCCACAGTGCATCGTGCTTTCAGACTGGGGGCTGCAAGTTAACCCCCTGTGGGCTGTATGCAGCCCATGGGCCACCAGTTGTACAGCACTGATGTAAACCACCCCAATTTGTTTCCAAGGCAGGCCCATCCTAAGAACTGCCCAAGGTCAAGGGCTTAGAGAAAGGTGCTATGCGACCCCTAACTGAAGACCGTATCAGAGCTTATTCACACAGAGGGCCAAACCTAATTTCTGTCATTTCCCAGCATATGAGTATCTGATTTTACAACCTTAATAATTGTTAAAGAAGGGGTTCTTCTTATGTAACATTAAAAAAAGCAAATTCAAAACCAGGAATTCCTTCAAGTGGCATCATAGTGACACTCACACTGATCACAAGAAGGGCTGAAACCTTTAGGAAACATCTTTACCAAGGGTCTATTTGAGTTAAGAGAGAAACTGATTGTCAGGGATCCTGGTTTTCCCTATTTAAAAAAATTGCAAATTCTGATAAAACCCCACAAATCTGTGATTAAAATGAAAAGCACCTCCCTCTCCCTCACTGCTCCCCCAGCCCTGCTGGTGCCCCTTTGCCTCCCACCCTCAGCCCCTGCCCCACCCAGCCCTGCCCAAGGGGGGGCCCAGCTGCCAGGGCTACGGGGCCAGGGACCCAGGTTCACAGACTGTTGCCCCCAGCAGGAGGTGGTGGTTGCTGCAGAGGAGCAGAGCCTTCCCCACCCCCACCTGCTATCTGCCCACTGTGGGCTCAACTGGGAGGTAGGGCCAGCTCCCTGCCACTATGTGCACTCCTAGGGAGGTAGGGGGGACCTGTGCCCCCCAGATCTGTGTGTGGGGTAGGCACATCCTGCCAGCAACACATCCCCTGTGCATGCAACAGCAACAGAGGCAGTGGTGCAGGGTTGTGCCCCTCACTGCTGCCATGCAGGCAGGGGATGCCACACCAGGGCAGCATGGAGCTCGCAGCAGCAAGGAGATTTCCACATGGCCCGGCTGTTCCCTTCAGCACTGAGTCACAACCACTGGGCTGCGGATGCCCTGAGGGAGGGCGGCAGGGTGGAAGCCCAAGCCCACAGTGGGCAGCCTGTCCCAGCCCTGTCACAGGTCCTCCCTGCCTTCTGGGAGTGCATGCAGCAGCAGGCTCTTTGCAAAACTGCAAGATTCACAGGTTTCTCCATTCAAATGAAATCTGTGTTTTCATCCAGTGAAGTGGAAAATCCATGTTTTTCTCCATTTTCCCTATGGGGAATGGAAAACCTGGATCCCTGCTGATTACAGTGGCAGACTGCCATACTGTCTGTGGACTGCAGTAGGGGAGGATGAGACACTTTCCCAGCATGAGAGCAGAAAGAAATCTTGCATTCAACTGCAGTTTCTGAAATAAATTGTGCTCTACTGGGCAGAGGCATTCCTGATGATTTCCCTCAAGCCTGGCAACACATTCCCTGTCCTCTCCAATCTGCACCCCCTCTCCCCCAAAGTCCTATCTCTTATCCCAGCTCTTCATCCTATTTCCTTGCTACTAGGAGCCATTCTCTAATCTTCAGGTTCTCATCCCAGTCCCAGCCTCATTGTTCACCAAATCTTAGACTCACCCTATCAGAATCCCTGCTTTATTCTCTTCCATATTAAGTCTCAGTCTTCATATCCTCTATCCCTTTACTTAATCTTGTCTCAGGCCATCTGCCCTACTCTCCAGCTTGCCCCTCCACGCAATTTCCCTATCCTCACAGGCTCCTAATTTCCTTCCTCAGGTCCTTTGTTCAGTTTCAGCATTCCCATAGATCTTTCTCCTTTGCCACTTTACCCAGAGAGTTCCAGTTTCATTCCTGTTCTTCCAATTTCATTGTTCTCAGATCCTGTTTCCTCTTGGTTCCAGACCCAGTCCTCATACCCAGCCACTTGCCCCCCACAAACATACACAACTCAAAGTTATCTTCCTTTTCCCATGTTGCCACCCTTTAGTCTAATTATCCCATGGAGATTCATTGTTTTAAGATTACCCTCCTGGAGGTACCATTCTTGTTCCCCTCTGCATTCAGATCATACAAATTCATACTTCTTGGGTCAAACACAGAGCTCATAAGAGCACAGGAAAGACAATTCAAGTGCCCAGACCTATATGCTTTAAGGCCCACAGCAGCCCAGAGCTGCAATTGCAGGAAAACTCCTGCTCAGGCCTAGGCTGCAGTGCCTAGAGAGGACAGAATCTTTCAGGAATTTAGCTGTTAAAATCTATGAATTCCTTAGTGATCGTGCCTGAATGGATATTTGGCTTAAACTGTTAAATTTCAGTGGATTTTTCATAAAGATAGTTAAAGACACATCCTTGACACAAGGACCATTTTTTCAAATTTCATTTCCAAAGCATGGAGAAACTAGAGTTCTTGAAGAAACAGCCAGCAACATTTTTAACATAGGCAAGGCTCTATATTTTCCCTGGCTTAATTTTTTAAAAGGCCTACAGTGTTTTGGCTTAAATTTTCCATTAAAAAAGTCAGCCTGGAATGTAAAATATCTTTCAAGAAGTTGGTCTAGTAAAGTTATGAACTAAAAATTGGGTCTTCTACTGAGAAGTGCTGGTCTTTGTATTTCCAGCCCCAACCTATACTATATATTGGCCTAACAAATGCTGTTTTTCATTACATTAGATTAATTCTTTAGGATTTAAATTTTATGAAAAATATTCTGGAAGCTGAGGTAGCTGAATAATATGTTGGAATATAATAAAGAGCAAACTTCCCCTTTAATTTTAATAATGTTGTCAACTAAGTAAGATCAGCAGTGATGGTAATTTTATTTGTGAAAAGGGAATGGATGTGATTTTGTCTGTCTCTAATTTTTAATTCTCACTTCATTACACCCTATTACTGATGTTTGTTCTAGCATCACTATTTACTAAATAGGACAAAGATGTATTAACCTCAGTGGGGTCTGAACAAATTAAATAGACACACAACAACACATTTAGGGTGCTTGTACATGTGACGGGGGTTTAGTCCTCAGGGTTTTATTCTATCACTCTAACATCTTCTGTGAGGGCAATACAGCAATGCACAGGCAATCCAGGAAGTTTTTGGAGAGTGCTGGGGACAACTTCCTGGTGCAAGTGTTGGCACGGACAATTAGGGACTGTGCTCGTCTTGATGTGCTGCTCAGAAGGAGGGAAGAATTGGTGGGGAACGTAGTAGTGGATAGCAACTTGGGCAGCAGTGACCATGAGATGACAGAGTTCAAGATCTTGAGGAAAGGAAGGATGGAGAACAGTGGAGTAAGTACCCTGGTCTTCAGAATAGCAGACTTCGACTCTCTCAAGGAACTCATGGGCATGACCCCCTGGGAAACCAGACTGAAGGAGAAAGGAGTCCAGGAGAACTGGCTGTACCTGGAAGAAGCCTTATTGATAGTGCAGGAATAAACCATCCCAATGTACAGGAACACTAGAAAGTATGGCAGAAGACCAGCTTGGCTTAGCAGGGAACTCTTCAGTAAACTAAATCACAAAAAGGAAGCTTATAAAAAGTGTAAACTTGGACAAATAACTTGGGAGGAGTATAAGAGCATTGCTCAGGCATGCAGGGATGAAGTCAGGAAGGCCAAAGCAGTTGGAGTTGCAGCTAGTAAGGGATGTGAAGGGTAACAAGAAGGGTTTCTACAAGTATGTCAGTAGCAAGAGGAGGATCAGGGAAAGTGTGGGTCCCTTACTGAATGGGGGAGGCAACTTAGTGACACAGGAGACAAAAAAGGCTGAAGTGCTCAATGCCTTTTTCATCTCAGTCTTCATAAGCAAGGTCAGCTCCCAGACTACTGCACCAGGCAACACAGTTTGGGGAAGCTAACACAGGAGTAGCTAAGGTGAGTAGCTAACAGGGGCCAAAAAAATAGTTAGGCACTATTTAGAAAAGCTGGATGTCTACAAACCCATGGTGCTGGATGGGATGAGGGCTGATGAGATAGCACAGCCACTGGGCATCCTCTTTGAAAACTCATGGCGATCAGGAGAGATCCTGGATGATTGGAAAAGGGCAAACATAGTGTTCACATTTAAGAAATGGAAAAAGGAGGATTCAGGGAACTACAGACCAGTCAACCTCACCTCAGGACCTGGAAAAAATCATGAAGCAGATCCTCAAGGGATCCATTTCTAAGCACTTTGAAGAGAAGGTGATTAGGAACAGTCATTATGGATTTACCAAGGGCAAATCATGCCTGACCAACCTGATTGCCCTCTATGATGAGATGACTGGCTCTGTGGATGTGGAGAGACCAGGAGACCAATGGATGTAGTGCACCTTGATTTTAGCAAGGCTTTTGATATGGTCTCCTACAGCATTCTCCCAGGCAAGATAAGGAAGTACAGGCTGGATGAATGGACTGTAAGATGGATAGGAAACTGGCTGAAGCATTGGGCTCAGAGAGTAGTAATCAATGGCTCGATGTCTAGTTGGCTGCCAGTATCAAGTCGAGTGCCCCAATGGTTGGTCCTGGGGCTGGTTTTGTTCATTGTCTTCATCAACAACTTGGAAGATGGCATGGAGTGCACCCTCAGGAAGTATGCACATGACACCAAGCTGGGGAGAGTAGTAAATATGCTGGAGGACAGAGCTAGGCTTCAGAGTGACCTAAACAAATTGGAGGATTGGGCAAAAAGAAATCTAAAGAGGTTCAACAAGGAAAAGTGCAAAGTCCTGCACTTAGGATGGAACAATTCCATATACCAGTACCCTTGTTTCAAATAAAGCTAATGGCATACTGAGCTGCATTGTCAGGTATGTTGCCAGCAGGTCAAGGGAAGTGATTAATTCCCCTCTATTCAGCACTGGTGGGGCCACATCTGGAGTACTGTGTTCAATTTTGGGCCTCGCACTACAGAAAGGATGAGGACAAATTGGAGAGTCCAGTGGAAGGTAACAAAAATGGTGGAGGGTGCTGGGGCAGATGGCTTGAAAGGAGAAGCTAAGAGAACTGGGCTTATTTAGTTTGAAGAAGAGAAGACTGAGAGGAGATTTAATAGCAGGCTTCACCTATCTGAAGGGAGGTTCGAAAGAGGATGGAGCTAGACTGTTCTCAGTGGTGGCAGATGACACAACAAGGAGCAACTGTCTCAAGTTACAGCAAGGGAAATTTAGGTTAGATATTAGGAAGCATTTTCTCACTAGGAGGGTAGTAAAACACTGCAACAGGTAACCCACAGAGGTGGTGCAATCTCCATTCTTGGCAGTTTTTAATCTGGCTAGATAAAGCTTTGGCTGGGATGAACTAGTTGGGACTTGTCCTGCTCTGAGCAAGGAGTTGAACTAGATGAGTTCCTGAAGTCCCTTCCAATGCTAATCTATAATTCTATGATATTCCTTTAAAAAGGAGAAAAAGTTAAAAGGGAGTGGTCCAAATGCTCACCTGATGTAGATCAGCATAGTTTCATTTGAAAGCTTTTCTAACTTTAATCCAATCATGCAGTTGGTTCAATAAAAGACATCACCCCCCAAATTCTTGCCTCTTGCATAATTCCCAGACCATTACAGATACATTGCTCCAGTACTACCATAGATAGCTCCATTGTTTTTGGCAGAAGTATTCCCACTTACACCAGGTGAGGACCTGTCCCAGAGTGCACAGATTATCACATGTTCAGAAGTGTCAGTCTACCTCTGTACTAAATAGTGATTTCATGTCTCTAGAGAGAGACTTAACATTTCCTTTCAATACATCTGGTTAATGTTTCACATCTCAGCCTTTTGGCTAAGATCGTTTATTTTGGGTTGCAAATACTTCTGCATAACTTCTACCTAGAAAATGAATCAACATAACCTTTCTTCACAGTCTTATTTAATAAATAGTTATTAAAAATGTATTTTATTAGATGGAAAGTTCTCATTCTCCAATAATATTTCAAGGAAGATTGCAATAACAAAAGGTCTGCCATATCTTGGGCTTGGTCATAATAATCCTTTAAATGTATCACTCCTCAAAAGCCCCATAAACTATATACCAGTCTTTTGATAGGCCTGGTAAATGAGCTATTATTGAAAGATGCAACGACTCCTTCCTTTTAAGGCTGTGTTCATAGTCTCCATGAGAACGCAAGTTGCTAGGATTGAGAACTGATTCTTAACATGAGCCAAGAGAAGGACTTCAATGTTCTTTTATCCCCCAAAGGTTGATTTAAAGATACAGATGCTTCAAACAGAACATTGAACTCAACTTGCACTGTCCATCAAAAGTTCAACCAAACATTGTAGTTTAAAAAAAAAACTTTGGTAACTTCATTTCTATTATTTTCCTCACTTCTACATAGTTCTGTATGGACATTAAGTGTTATCATTATGGTATGTCTTGCCTAAAGAGAAATAGACACTGATAAAGATCTGGTTAGGGCCTGTTCTTATGAGATTTACGGCCCCATTTTGCAGACCTCCAAATCCAAAATTTCAGGTCTTTTCTACCCACAAACAGAACCTTTTCAGCTTGCAAAGAAGGGCAGCATTTCAGCCATAGCTTAAACTTTTCTGGGATAGCCATAACATTGTAAAAAGAAATACAGTTACCATGCAAATACTCTGGACTACAGTATTTAATTGTGGCCCAGATGTTTACCTTTGGTTCTTCTCTGCAACTCCTTGGATTTTTAAGGGAAAAACATAGTAAATATTTTGCATAAAAACCCTTTACAGCTTATAGAACAAGAAAAAGAATATACTGCACTACAATTTCAGGTTAGAAAGGCAGCAAATTCCTTTCACATTCAGACAATAAATACTAAATGAACTGTCAACTTCACCATTGTCAACAGTCACTTGCAACATACAGGACTACCGCTTGTCAGGAACTGAAAGCATGGGATTAATCTGCAAAAATATCAAAATAAAAATGTACC
The DNA here is from genome assembly GCA_030014935.1 of Caiman crocodilus. Lineage (NCBI taxonomy): Eukaryota > Metazoa > Chordata > Crocodylia > Alligatoridae > Caiman > Caiman crocodilus. The sequence continues at coordinate 72,628,454 of JAGPOW010000261.1, read as the reverse complement.
AATGTATAGGAGAATGGAAAGTGGATCTCAATCTTCTGCATTTCTGCGAATGACATCTTATTTCCAGACCAAAATTAGTGAGTTAACCTTAAATAAAAATGTTAGCATTTCTACGTTACACTATTTCAGTCTTGTTCTTTTGTCACTGGCATTTTGTCTTTCTTTGTCACGGCAGTCTCTCATCTTTCTAAAATCTTTTTTTTTCCCCAGAAGGATCACTCAAAGTCAATCCAAAATGGTGAAAGCAGCAAGTGGTGGTGATGTGCTTTAGGAGCATTTACATCAATGTACATTTTAGCCAGTTCGTTATCAACAGTTATAAATGATGACCAAAACATCCTTTTTCTGACCTTTCGGTTTCAGAAAAACTTTCAGGCCAGTGTAGGTGGTCAGTTATGAAAACCTGAATGAGATACTCCTGTAACTTGGACAGCTGTGGGAGTAGGTTATAAGAAGAGAAGCTTGCTTATTTTAAAGAGTATGACCTCCACACCTCTTCAAATGAAAAATCCTTCTTCTTTATCAGTACAGTATCTGAGAAAATTTGCCCTTCGTTAGCTGAAGTCTAGAAAACTGATTAGTTAGTTTGATTTTCTCACAAAACAAAAATAAGAAACATTTAAAATTGATGGTAGAATTCAGCATTCACATTTGCTTGGAAAAGGTTTAATGGAGCCAAGCGTACTGCAAAATTTCCCACTTAGTTTTCTGCAGGCTCTGTTATATTAGTCTTGAGTAGAGACTAGTAGCCTCATCCAATTGCTCTGGGAGTTTTTTGTTGTAACAAAGGGAGACTGTAACCCCAGACATGGCTGAGATCTGTGTGTGCTGTAGAGTGTTTAATATGTAAATAAAGCCACAAGAGACTCACAGCACTTATTCCTTAAGCCTGCCAGAAAACAGTGATTAGAAGAGATGTAAAATACTAATTCTTCTGTGCCACCTCTATACAGCAAAGCAACTCTACTAGCGTCTAAGTAAGGAAATATGGAACCAGCTAGCTTATAAAACACCAGGCCAGCTCTATGTGTTTGTAACATAATGGCTATGCTGTCAATAAAGCTGAATCACTAAATAAGGGCATCTAGTTTCCAGGAGAGCTCCTAGTAGAATTAATTTAATTGAAAATATGAAAGCATACATAAATGCAAGACAAAGATTTAGTAGGGAAGGCATATAGATTTCTGCTCAGGAAACATTCTTAGGGTTTAGAAACCTTTGAAAGCCAATATCCTTTGCAATGGACAAGAGCGTGCAGAGGACAGAGGCTGATCAGTTTTCCTACTTTCTAATGTATGGGCAATACAATTGGATGAGTCTGAATATCTGACTTTTCTTCAGAACAGAAAACAAAATAAAGCCATTGAAACAATGTCATCTTTTCCCATCCCTTGAACAGTTTTACCTTCAGGAAATGGTGTTGGATGAAACGATTTACTACTGATACTGATGCATGATGACAACAACGTAGTATTTCCTGCTGAACTGTAAGAATGCAAAGTAGGAAGAATTCCTCACCCCTTGTTTATTGTTCTCATTCAGTACAAACTTTCCTCTGCTGTGATTCGTTTTTGAAAATGGCATATGTAAATCTGAAGATTATAGAATGAAATATTTAGGTTGCCTGATTACAATGAACATATTTTATCCTAGCAATACTAGTTAAGTTGACAAACTTGTTTCTTTAACTTGACATATGCATATTTTGCAATGAATATGTGAGGCTTGGTTTCAGCTGCTGTAGAGCAGCTCTGGATAACTCCATTGTGGTAAATAGGAATATGACAGTACTAAAAAAAAATAATTTTTAAATATTTAGAAATTGCTTTTTGGGGGGGAGCAATGCTTGCACCAGTTTTGCAGCATGTATTACTGCAATTCTGTATGGTCATCACACTCCGATCTCTTTTGCAGGAGCATTGCAACCAATACAGTTCTAATTACCAACAGCCTATTTTATTAATAGTAAGCAGCTTTGGGGGTGTGGAGAAATAACTGTTAAAAAGGTCTGCGCTAAAAAATTGGGGGACAGAGTTATCTGCCACATTGACTGGAGCTTTTTTCTCTTTTATCATGCCTGAGATTTTCTTCTAGCTAGATATTCTTTCGAGTATTCATATTACATATGTTGGAATATGCAGATTAGATTGTTTAGATCTGATTCTGAATGAAATTCTTCTTTGTTAAGAAAGAGAAGACGACAGCCTTGACATGGATACTCTAAGGGTGGCTGCATGAACTTTATTAACTTTATTGGTTTCAACTAAATAAACATGTATGTGTGTTAACAGTTACATTTTTAGAAGAAAAATAGGATTTTTGGTATTGCAAAATTTATGTAAACTGTGTCCCTGATGGGTGAATTCTTGTACTAGCTGATTGATAACTCTCTAACAAAGTTGCTTTTCCTTTCCTAAAGAAAATAAGAAGTGAGTGAACACCTTCCTGCATGCATTTGATACCTACTACTTATTTTGAAACATGGGCATAGCTATTTATCATTTAGATTTATAAATTTGCAAGATTAAAGAAAAAGGATATTTAAAGGGATCTCTGCTATTTGGACTGTGCCTCTCAAGTTTATCCTGTTTGCTTTTAGCAGCTTGGAATTATTCTGTTCTAAAGTTAAACAGAATTAAATCTTACTTAATGCTTACAGCCTGGTTCCACTTTGTAAAATACACTGCAGAGTAAGAAAACAGTTGGGAGCTTTGAATAGCTAATGTGTAAAATGAACATACTGAATTATACACACTACAGTGGTTTGCCTTGTATTTCATAACAGCTGTTTGATGTGTAGCTACTCTATTTCAAGTCTGCCTTTTAAAATTTGAAATATAAATCTGTGAAAACTAAATTTTTTTCCTGGCATTTCATGTGTGCTGTTTTTGTTCAAATACAGGTATTACCTGCCTTCTACATTATGAAGTAAAAAAAAATCCTTACAAATTAACTGTTAGTTTTTTATGTATTTAATGGAAAGAAGATATTTGGCTACTGAAAGAAGAAAACAAAGCTGAACCGAAGAAAACTCTCTTAGTATAGATTTTGCTTTACCCTGATAATCGAGGAATTTGGGGGCTTAATTCACGTCCACGTGTTTTGATAAGATTTGCTCTCTACATTGTAAATAAGATTCAGCAGATGAGTAGACAGCAACTTGGGGAATGACCCTCTGCTTTTCTTAAAAGAATGCCAATAAAACCTCAAAATAGAATGAATAAACTATGGGAAAGGCAAAAAAATACAAACTTTTTCAGGCCTTAGGAAGACAGTTCACAAATGGCATTGTTAGGTCTGCAGCTATTAATAAACACCAATAAAAAACTAGAACTACATTTGAGCACTGCCCTAAATTAGTTCTAAACTAGTTCTAAGTTATTTTTGAGGCAACAGAATAATTTTTGGATGAAATTAACCCTCCTACTACTGCATCAGCAGTCTGGCCAAATAGGGTTTGTCTACGTAGAGAATTGTAATGACCTAAACTCAAAGATGTAACAGGGCAGCTCCAGGCCCAGGGCAGACATAACACATGGGAAAGTGCCAACTGCCTCACTGCTGATGGTGACAGCATGGTCAGCCACACTGCAGTGGTGGCAATTTTTGTGTCTCCTTCCCCTTCCAATAGCAGCACCAGAGACTGCTGCCTTGGTTGTCCCTGCCTCAGTTACATGACTGGCCTGACTGAAGGCGTGGATTTAAGGCAATGTACTTGAATTCTGTAAGGATATTCCTCTTTTTGGTTTCTCTTAACCCATTTAGAAATAGGTTTAAACTAAATCAAAAGAAACCACTCATATCTGTCAGTACCCAGTAGTTAAAATGCCTCGGCACAGTGGAATTTGTCGGCACAGTGAGATTCCTCAATACGACAGAATTTCTCGGTACGGTGAGAAAAAACCCCCGGTGCAGTGAACAGTTCCCGCCAAACCAAACAACTGCATTGTTTAAGTGAGTGCCACCCATTGGCTGGTTGTAAATTATTTGTACCTGGCGACTAGCAATTGGCTCACTAGCCGTAAAAAAGCTAGAGCAGTTTCCGCCCGAGTTGGAGAACTCCACGTACATCTCGGAATAAACTTAGCGGACTGATCACCCACCAACGACTCCCCGTCGCCGACTGTCCCGACGTACCCTGTGCCCTGCATGCTTGTTGAGTTGTTCAAAGATATCTCATCATATTGTTTAGAGCTCTTACCTGGTGCAACTGCAACTGCGAGTTAACTTTCTTCCTACACTGTGTACATCGACAGTGTGAGTAAAGCCATCTCAGTTTAACCAATACGTGTCTGTGCCTAATTCTACTCCATAGATCAAAAGTACCCATCTGCCATCTGGGCTCTTGGCCACAGCCCTGCAGTCTGTCCTCAGCCCCCACAATATCAAGGCATTATTATGCATAGATTTGTATTGGTTTAACTAAACCAGTGTAAGTTTGTGTGAAGATAAGGCTGAACGCTCAAAAATGTAACTTTCTTTCTCAAGATTACATTTCTGTTAGCTCCATCTTTGGGGCTGAGGAAAAGAGGTCTGCCTTTCTTCCTACCCAGTTTAGGGGAAGGGAAAAGAGAACCCAAGCTTCATACCCCCAGACACTAGGAAGAAAATTATTCACGTTCTGTTTCCTCTGACCTGAAACAAAAAAGGGAAGGAAAACAAGTTTTGCAGGAGCTGTAAGGATACCACATAGGCTACTTGAGTTCAGCCCTGATCCTTCAGCTCTCTCCATCTCAAAAAGAAAAAAAGTATTACTTTTAAACCTCTTCAAACTTTATCTTGTTACAGCTCTGGATCCTTAAAGTCTTGTCTGAAACAATCAGCTTGGATTCCAAATGTATGTGCTTAGTTTCTGCTATGTGACAGTTCCTCTAGAAAATGTTAAAGAGAAAAAGACAATATTAAAAAAAATAAACCCATACCCTTTCTAATCCAATATCTTTGTTTAAGCAAAAAAAATATGTGTTCACACTTAAGCCTCACTATGTGTCCAGGCCATGTAAATGCATGGGATGAGAATTATTCTTTTCAAATATACCTATCAAATTTAATATACTTTGGACTGGGGAATATTTTTGTCTGCATTGCTGAATAGTTCATTCCAACTGTATGTGTTAACAACTGAAACTTACCCTGTACCACTGCAATGACTCAAAGCTTTGCCATCAACTTTAAAGAATTTAAACATACAATGCATACTGATTATATCCCTCCTCCTGACAATATGGCTGTTACTTTGTGGGTAAAATGTTAAATTTCTCAATGATTATACGTAATCGGATCTCTTAAGGATAATCTATGTCTACCTAAACTGTGCCTGCATAACATTTTGTGCCTTTCCTGTTCAAACGTATCATTTGGAGCTAACAAAGGAAACTGTAAACCAAATTATAAGTGAAACAACCATTAGGTGGGAAGCGATGGAAAGGAATAAAACCTAAATCAACAGCTTGTGTCCGTGAAACTGAAGACACTATGTTATTTTTTAGAGCAATGACCAAAACTGCCTGACTTAGATAGATGAGATAAAGTACCTGAAAACCCTATCCAGAGGACAGAATGCATATTTGAATTTTTTCCAGGGGGTGGATTTCCAGAGGTGTTGATACTTCTGCAGCTCCCTGTTGGCCTAATGTGCTTGTTAGGATGCCAGTTTTTACCAGGCTGCCTTTGATTTCCTAGACCAGAATTTTCTAATTGCTATTTTATACCCAAACGTCAATGAGCAAGCCTTATCAAAGGTCAGTCACTTCACCCCAATTCTGGCGGTTCCTTATACAGATAAACAGTGATGAGATATAGTACATGAGCTCTGCTTCTGCAACCCTTTGCACTGGCATCAGGATAAGACCAATCGATAGCAAGCACAACTGAAGGGGTAGGGAAATAATAACCAGGGTAGCAGCCCTGAGCACTGCCTTTGGAGGTGGGGTACATAAATAACCACCAACATAGCTGGTGGCTGGCAACGCTTCCATCACCTGCAGCACAGCACTTGGTGTGAATCAGTGTGTAAAGCAGGAGGGAAAATAAGCTGTCCTTTTAGAGGGGTACGATGGCATGCATACATACTGTCCTTTTATACTAAAGAGTTCTGGGAATTATTCTGCCTTGTTGAGGCAAAACATCTCGAATTCTCTTTGGGGCAGTTTAGCTTCATAGAGCTCTTTACTGCAACCATCCCCTTAAAAATGAAATGGAACCTTTTCCTGGGAGCATTTTTGTGCTTTCTTTTTCTGCAAAGTACCATTGGCCACATCTGCACTTGATATAAAAATAAAGAATATAAATAACTCAATAAAAAGAGGCATTTTAAGTACCCAGCAATTTGTTTCTTCCTTCCTCCCATGAGCTCCAGTGCCCATTGATCAGGAAGGACATGCACAGTGACACAAATGTATATTGTCCCCCACTTCTTCCTTTCCTGCTATCTGTACTGCAATACAGGAGATAGCTGTTCAGTGTCAAGATTTAGAACCTATGCTTTAGTGGCAGCAATAAGATTCAGACTCCCAGCTTGAAAACACAAAGGATCAGAGACCATTTTTTTCCTTGGTGCAGGAGATGAGATACAGTGATCCTGGAATGCCACATGTCCTCATTGCCACTGAGATATAAATTAGTTTCTTCCATAGCAGCTTCACAATTATCTATAATTTGTCCACAGATAATTCCTTTCTTAATGGTGATACAGGCTGTTCCTAGTTTACAGCAGTTGGACATCTCTTTTGTTTATAAATTTGTGCAAAGAGTCTTCCCCCTAGGATCACCTCCCCAGCTCCCTGCTTGGAACTGCTGAGCTACCTATAGAGAATGGCACCAAAAATTGTCTGGAAATAGAGATTAACATAACCTTGTAAACCCAGCTTTCTTTAAAATCGAACATTTAGGAATGAAAGAAAACACTGGACTGGTAACTTCAACTAAGTGGCAATGTGTGTGCACTTTTATTAACATTCAAATGTACTGCATTAGTGCAGAACTTTTATCCAGTCTGCAGCAGGCACTCATCTCCACCTGCTCTATTCAGGCTGCTGCTATGACAACTATCCAGAGGCAAATGTCAGGTCATCTCCCAGCATATGTGTCTAGGCCATAATTGCTTTGTCAGAAACCTAATAGGCACCTACCCCTACTCCTCCAACAGCTAAAAGCAATATTGTTAAAATTACTAAACAAGGCAAAATCTTGTAAACCTTCCCCCAACCCTACCTTTCCTAGAGTATTCATAGAGTATTGCTTCTATTTTGCCAGAAATAAGAATGGTGGAGGAGAGGCTTATCTTGTTTAAACTATCCTCCTTTCTGCCAATTTACCTTTCCAGGATGCTGCTCTGTATAGAGTTAACCTAGGATTTCTCAAACATTTACCATCTCTGGGAGCTAGATACTTCCTCCAACTACACCAGGTCATTACTGATAAGTTATCTGCCGGGCCTCAAATCATAGTGTGAAAAGACAGAGGTTTCTTTAAGAAGGAAAGGTTGCTTCAAGAAATAAATAAAATACAACTAAATTAATTTAAATGAAATTAAAAGACTGTTAAATAATTACAAAGAATGCACCATTCATTGCTGTAATTTACCAGGTTCAAAAGGTAGTGAACAGATTGACTCATTTAAAAAGTTTTCTCTTTATTTTTAAAGAAAGTGATTGTTCTCCTGGAGTTTAACAATATAATATGCATACTAATTCTTATGTTGTGATTCACTCAGAATAAATGATTTAACACCTACATGAAGAGAACCTTCTCTAGACACACTATAGTTGAAAAATAATAAATCTGGAGATAGATAGGAAGTAGAATTGTCTTGAAGCTGTCACAAGTGTGTGATCCCATAACAAAAAAGAAAGAAAATCTGTATATTGCTGGTTTGTTCAAAAATTCTCTCCTGTGCACATATGGAGACATACACATATCCTGACAGCTTCATCATACTACCTCACATTTGCCTTATAGGCAATACTAAATAATAGCTGAATTCAATCAAACTAAGCTAATTTGGACTTGTTCATTTTGCATGAGACATATTATTCTGATATTTTTATGCAAGGAATGTATGAGGACACCAGCTTTGGTTAGCTATGAAGCAGTCAGATTTTCATTACTCAGAACTGGTCTTTGGAATCAAAGAGGAAAAAATATAAAACAGGAAAATACAGAAGCCTGGCTCTTAACTTGTATATTCTGTAAAATACTGACAGTTTGGCAATGTTTGAAGGGCTTTACTAATTTAAAGATCTGAAATCTCTTAATTTTGTTATAATGAAGCCACATGAAAATGATATCTTCTGAAATAACAAATGCTTGCTGTTTTATTTTTGGTTTGAAAATTAAAAGTAGTGAGTATATAGCGGGCTGAACTCTCAATTGTGGTAAAGGAATACATAGTATAGGGTGCATCTACATGACATGCTTAATGCACAGGAGACTAATTCTATTGTGTATTAGTATGGTGGGCAAAGCCCGTGTTACTGAGCTAATGTGCAGATATAGTCTAATGCACATTAATGTCACTAAAATAGGCTCATCCAAGCTAATGCGCAGCAGTGCTGCTTATGGTGCATTAAGTTTAGTACCTGTAATGCAAAACTTAATGCACCGTAATTACAAAGCATTAATGAATGTGTAGACATGCCCACAGTGTGCAAATAAACTGGGTGCAAATACAGCTTTTACAAAATTGTAATGTTTTTCTAATCTTGAGTTGACAATCTGTGGGACCCATTTTTTGCTATAATGAGAAAAATCCCAGCTAGACATCTTCTCTTAGCCACATAACCTTAGTTTGAGCACAGAGCAGGAAACAGAGTACAAGGCATTGCCTTGTACACCACAGGAGGATTTGTATGCCCTAAAGTGATCCTTCTATGGCAGAATATATATTAATTTGAGGATTACTTTGTATGAGCAGCAAAAGCATAAAGAGCCATCATGAACTCAGAATAGAATCTGGCTCACTGTCTTCAAACATATATCTGATTATTATTCATACATACACTTGTATATTGATAAATTCATGATGTATCACTTTCCTAGAGTGAATCAGTGGCTCCATTGACATTTGCAGAGCTATGCCAATTTATACTAGATGAGGAACTGGTCACATATGTATATTTTTATATATACATGCACAGATGCTCTTATAGATAACTCTTATAGATGTGGTTCGATGTAAATCAGACACAGATTAGTTTATTTTAATCTGCTACCTTCCTCTTTCCACCCTAAGCATCTCATGAGCCCAGGAACTCTTTTGTTGGCAAGTGTCCTTTCATTTCACCTTTCTTTTTTTTCTTTTGTTCTTTTTTGTTTTGGTCATTTCTAAAGTCTAGCACGCAAGCAAATGGGGAAAGTAACAAGAAGTCATTGTAAACGTACCAGGAAAAAATGCAGAAAGTTGTATACAACGTATATGTATAAACAAGACATTATATTTAACCCAGGGGTAGATCCAGAGGCAGTGCAATGGTGCAGCTGCATTCCCCCTTTGGATGTGTTGCAAAAGCCCCTGCTTTCCTGTGAGTCTAGAGCCCAGTGGGTAAGTGCTGCTGACACTGTTCATCCTTTCTTTTCCTCTGCTGCTCAATTCAGTGGAAGGAGGAGGGAAGGGAAGGGCAAACTGCAACAGTATTTATCTCCTGGCATCTGGAGCCATGCAGAAGCAGGGACTCAAGCCAGACCCTACCCAGTTGCCCAGAGCCTACATTGTCCAGGCTGTAAGCTCAGAGCTCACCATGACTACATGATAAGATAAAAGTGGGGGGCTGCATTCCATTTGCCCCATTCTTGGATCCACTATTGTTTTTTCCCATAACTGTTTTGATTTCTTTATTTTCCCATTTTGGGAATGAGTTCTTTTCACTTTTATAAGAGGCACGAGGCAGGAACTCCCATCGGCATGTCAGTGACATACAGATGCAAAGAAAACAAATCAGCATTTCTTCTTCCATTAGGAGAGAAGGGTGAGGGAAGGGCAATGTTTCTACCTTCTCCCAAAGGCCTAGAGCATTCATAGGTTTTGGGACACTCCCCAGACACCACAGTCTCTGCTTTTTGTTCGACAGGATCCTGAAACTAACCTTCAGCACACTTTTCTCACTGAGAATCAGATCCCCAAAATGGTCTAGGCTGTTCTTATGGAGTTCCTGGCATAGTTTTATAAAATCGGCTCATGCTTCTTTAATATATACTCCCCTCAAATCACTAAAATAATAGAAAGTCAGAAATGGCTAAAAGTTGAGATCCCAAAGCAATGCTACCATAACTGAGATCTGAAATCCAAAGCACCTAAATGAGCAAAGATGGAACAGCAGGCAACCCTTTTGGGGGAGTTGCACACAAAATTTGATGCTGCCACAGTCACCTTAACTTCTATACAGATTGCCTGCCCTGTGGGGTTAGTGAAGTAACAGTCTATTTCATACTTTGCTACACACAACCATTCTCCATCAGTCCAATCAACATAGACATAATTTAGTGCCTAACACAAAGAATTGTTGTTGTCAGCAGTCCCTAGATAAAAGGATTACAGTCAGCCAGAAAATAGAGAAGTCATCAGTGAGTCCATAGATGACTGAGGAGGCTGTCCAAGATCTACATGTTTGACTGCAGAGGTGGCAAGTATTTCCGGAGGAAGGAGTAGATCCTAGTGATATTGTATTTTTCCTTTTTAGCTCTTTCATCTATCTGCTTCCACAGTGAGGTGAGTTTGTTTCAAATGATCAATGTCTTGTAGTATATCACAGCACCACTGGGGATGATTCAGTGTTTGGGACTTCCAGACATTGATGTTAATATTGCATTTCCTCAGATTGGTTTTCACGGTGTCCCTGAATCTCTTCTTTTGCCCATCTCTACAGCAGTGACCATGGGTGAGTGGGGAGTATAGCACCTGTTTTGGGAACCAGTTGTCAGCATCTTTATGACACATTCTGTTCTATAGAGCTGGTGCCATATAAACATGACTTCAATGCTGGTGGTGTTTTCTTAAGCCAGAACACTGGTGTTTGCTCTTCTGTGCTTTCAACTGATATGGAAATCTTTCCAAAGATTTCACTGATGATAATTTTCCAAAGCTTTCAGGTGTTTTTGATATGTTATCCAAATTTCACATGCATACAATAGGGTAGGGACGACAACAGGTTGGTAGACAAGAAGTTTGGTTTGGTTCCTGCTGTCATGATAACTGAAGACATGATTTCAGAGATGCCAAAGGCAGTGCTGGCAGATTTTATCAGGTGCTGAATATTGTCATCACAACATCCTATTTACAATAAGCAAGGTATATATGCAAAGGTATTTCTGTCCTAAGTTTCATTCAACACTGTATAGCTCATGGCAATCCAGGACCTTCTTGTACAATGTAACTGTTATGCACCATATTCTACCATTGGAATACGGCTCCTGATCCAGGTTGATAGTGGCTCTGGAAAGGTTGTCCTAGCATTAGCATTATCCTTCCTTAGTGAAGAGCTGACAGAGGACACTAATGTAGCAGCAGCAAGGATGTCTGACTGCTTCTACAGAAGAAGATAAAAAGAACCATGAAATTCTTTGCTATAGTCTGAGCTCCTGGTGGCCATTTTTTAGTCAGCATAAGCTAGAAGAGCCCTCAAAATATAGTACACAGTTGGTACATTCTGGCTAAAATCCCAGGCCAGGGAACTGATCTGAGGCAGGACCATGATAATAGAAAGCCAGCTCTCTATTACCTTTGTACACCACTTCCTGACCTGAGTTCTGGGCCAATTGGACAGACCTCCATATCTGATCCATAAGCTTTTTCTTCTGTTGACAGTTACTAGTGCAGGGGCAGTAAAGAATAAATATATGCAGTTAGAACATATAAACCTATCAACACAGTGGAATTTGGTCAGAAGGGACCTCAATAGATCATTGAGTCCAACCCCCTGCATAGGCAGGAAAGAGTGCTGGGTCTAGATGACCCCAGCTAGATGCATATCCAACCTTTAAATGTAGCTGCTCTATATTTATTCACATACCAGGCCAACCATGTTAACTGTACCTCAAAATATCCTAGATGTATTCAAGTTAAAAAGAACAGTACAACATTTAACGCAATTAGACACCTAAAGCATTTTGGCTTCAACTACAATAACCTAACATTACATACATACAACTACATACAACTTTACTACATACAACTACAATAACCTAACATTTATACTAACAGGAACAAAAATCTCTGCAACTGACAGAGATTATTATCACACATTCAAGCATTATGGAAAGATGCTGGGTACTATGGAAATGTCCTTAGTAAAAGCTGAAATTAGTTTCCTATTATGACCCTGATTTTAATAAATCACCAATTTTTGAAAGTAGGTAGCTACTTCCCGCAGATTAGTTTTCCTCATCTTAATTTGCAGTATTAGTTTGTAGGGAAAGCATTTAAGCCCTGATTTAGCAAAATGCAAGAACGTGCCTACTGAGTTTTAAACAAAGGAAGACCTTAATGATTCCTCTCTCCTTCAGGTAAAAGGCAAAAAACCATGTAAGTGCTTTGCCGCATCTGGGAAACTTTCATCCTTTATCAAGAATACAACAAGGTAGTTGCTTATAAAATATAATATTTGCCATTGTCACATCAAAGAAGTGCACAGACTGAGTCTGAATCTTTCTAAAGCTGTTTATGTACTACTGAAGCATTTTTCTTTCCTCAGTAGATAAGCCGCCACATATGCATAGTATATGAATAAAAACCTCAAATACTTTTATATTATTTGCCTTCTATAGTAATACATATACCAAAATACCAAAATACCAAATAATACAATACCAAAATACATTAAGGTTGTCAATGATTCTGCAAGTCTTTAAGAAAAATTGAGTAATACAATTGGAGATTTTCTTTAATTTGACTTGTGTATTAGCTCTTTCTGCTAAATAGTTCTAGAGCTGATTGCTCATCAGAATCATTACTAACATTAACACTCTTTAAGTCATTTTAAAATTAATTATTTTGAAAAGTAAAATATTTTAAGATTTCAGACTCCTATCTGAGATCCATACATAATGCACCCAAAACAGCCTATTAGAGCAAAGAAATTAATTTCAAGAACCCACCCTCATTTATGGCCCAGGGTATGGGGTCAGGCACAACTGCAGGCTGATTTTACCACCAAGTCTGATTTTATTAGACTTCCTAAAGTGTTTGGGAAGAGGCCTAAGTCCCTTCCATATTCCAAGCAGATGTGGCCCCAAGCAATGGGAACATCCTATCTTTTCATAATGCACACTGTCAACTCCACATCCCTTATAACTCTCATAGACTTGCCTTGGGCAGTTTTCAGCATAGATGCATATAAATTTTCTGCATAGCTGGATATACATATAGCAACTATTGCCAGGATTATCTATAGAGCCTAAAGGAGTTAAGTACTCAACTCCTATCAGATTTCAATGAGATCTGGTTGACTAACTTCCTAAGGGTCCTTTGAAAATCCCATGTGTGTGTTTAATACACACACACACACACACACTCTATCTATGATAGACACAGCTACACACAAATACTTAATAGACCATACTCTGAGAAGCTGTTGTTAAGAATGCAAATTTCACTTTGTATCCCAGGGCAAACTGATTCCTCTGGAAAAGAAATGGTAGAATCCCACAATGGGTTTGCATGAGAGTAGGCAGTAATAATCCAAGAGTCCTTAAGTTTGAGACCGAGGGAAACTGCTAGATGAATGCTCTCACCAGCTACTCTCAGCAATCTTCCTTTCAGATATGACTACCTGATTTCTGTGCTACTCTGTTTTCCTCTGAAGGTCTCCCTAGGATAACTGATGATGTAATTATGTCACTACCACAACCTCATCTACTTACTAAGTTCTACTGACGGGAGTTCTGCCTGAGACCTTGCTAGTGTATGTGGACAAATAAATCAAGAATAAGTGGTAGACATTTAGAATGGAACGCTGCAGTTATGACTAGGGTTAGTTGCTAAACTGAAAAATATAACTTAATTCTATACAAACCCAATTTACATTTTTGGTTTTTGCCCCCACCAAATTAAAAACAAAATTAATTAAATTTTATACAAAATAAGATGTTTCATTTTTGGGCAGTTGCAGGACAGCAAATGAGCTTAAAGGCTAGATACAAAAACTGAAGGAGGTAGCGATGATGACTTGACCATTTTATCCAATATCTTTCAACTAGACTGTAGGAGATCCAGGCCACATGCAGCAATCTGGGTCAACCAATCAGGACTTTCCTATGAACCGCTGCCATCTGTCTACAGGGAGATTGACAGAGCTTGCACAGTATGCTGAAATGTGTGCACAGAACCCTCCTGGCTGTACAGCGTTTGCATTGAAAGCTCTTTGCTCTTCAGGGGCTTATAATTTGAATGTCTGTACAAGTACCTCCACAAAAGTCTTTCTACCAGGAATTCTCCAAGATTTTCTGAGCTCGTGTACAGCCCCAGGTTTAGTTACCTCCTCTGCCTATATGGATTTGAATATGTCAGCTACCTTCTAGGACAGTGCCCACATCACCAGAAAAGCACCCTGATATACTGTGAAATTGGGTGCTCCCAATTTCACTTCTTAATGCTGTTGTACTTTGTATAAATGATTAAACAATAATTGGTGCAGAGCTTGGAACCAAAGTGTCTCTCCTGTCAAGTGAGTGTCCTACCCACAGGCTCAGAGAGTAATTTTCTCTTCATCAGGCTAGTGAATCTTAAACTAAGCATGTTCAGCTTGCACAAAGTGATTAAGAGATAGCAGATACTTAGTGGGCTGCCACAAAGAACAGGAAGAACACCTTTTCTTCTTCCCTGTTGATACTAGGTGTTCAGTGATGATTAGGAGTAGCAATTCCTGGAGTGGATTGCAAGAAGCAACAGTTGGGATTCCACAGATATTTTGGAAACTATAACTAGCTTGATTATGAAACAAGTTTGAATTGCTGGGATAAGGTTATGGAGGGGATAGGATGACAGAAACACAAGTCCTAGGTTAGGGTCTGTGATGCATGGAGTTGTGCTTCTGCTATCCAAACCACAGTGCAGAGTGGAGGCTTTTGGCTTTTTTTCCCATGCTTCTGGGATCTGTTGACTGCCAGATGGGGCTGGGAAGGATTTTTATCCCCTCTCTTGCTACAGGTGTCAGGGGTTTTTATTTTCCTTCTTTTATTTCCTTCTACTGCTGTTGTTGCCATGGCTGGGGATTTTGACTGGGGTGTGCCTGTGCCTCTGCTAGGACTTAAAGAAGAAAGAAAGAAAAAGAACAGAGATAATTTTCTAGAGAGTCATAGTATCATAGTAACATAGTACCTAGGGTCAGAAGGGGCCTAGAGCAGGCCATCTAGTCTGACCCCCCGCCAATTGGCAGGAAACGAGTGCCAGGGTCACAGGACCCCAGCCA